>OZ012737.1:552923520-554123520 GCA_963859935.3 Lathyrus sativus
ACCAACCATTGATGAAGCGCTTGACCTATCATAGCCTAATAACCTGATCCCTAGACAACCTGAGTCCATATAGAAACCCTGACTGGAACTCCTAGGCACATATTACTCAAATCATGTCTATCCTGACTCTGATGCCCTTGTTACAACCCTGAGTCTAGTCAGTAAGAAGAAATAACTTTTTTTTTTTACTTTTTGAAATAATGGTTAGTGGATGGAAGTACAAATGAAGATGATATACAAGTAGGACATATTTGGGGTATGACACAGACGAAAAATAATTTGTTGGACGTAATTATCCATTCTTTCCTCTGAGTATTTGAATGATAGTCGTAATTAGCTTACCGTTTGAAAACTCGTCTTCCGTTCAAAACACGATAATTAATCTAATTTAATTAGGTCCTTATTTGATGAAAAAAGATTAGTTGGACATAATTATCCATCATTTTCCTCGACCATTTGAATGCTAGCCGTAATTAGCTTGTTGTTTGAATACTCGTCTTCTGTTAAGGACTTACAACTTAATTCATCTCACAAATTTCTTAAATGATTTGGATGAAAAAGGATTAGTAAGACACACTTATCCATTATTTCCCCAACTATTTGAATGTTAGTCGTAGTTAGCTTGTTGTTTAAATACTCATCATCCACCTAAAAATAATCCAACCAATCAAACTATTTTTCCCCTCCTTAGTGCAGCCGCTAACTTTTCACAAGTGAACAATATTTTATCCATTCTACCACGATAGAAACAAACACTTAAGCCTCCCATGAATGAACATACAAGCAACATTTAACTGATAGAATGCAATCAAACATGATTCGTTCTACGTCAATATAAATAAACACTTAAGCCTCTCATGTGCGAGTATACATGCAGCGTTTAACTGCTAGAATGCGACCTAAACATCATTCACTAATATCAACCAACACACAACCATTATCTACCCAAAAGATATGTATGAGCGAGATTCAATATTTCGTCAAGCACTATAACAAAAAATCTAAAAAATATCTTTGTCTTGATAAGAACTATGTAACTTCGAATTCCTCATCGCACCTAAGGATACGTAGGAGTCAGACTCGCAATCTTATCAAGCACCCTAATAAAACTTATTTTTTAGTCCTTTTTCTTTTTTCCTTTCAAACTTTTAATAACTAGAAGAAGATAAATAACAACATGCTAACTTTTATTTGCAAAACTAATTAAATAGTTCCCGTTGAGTACAACAAATGTGAGGGGTTCTAATACCTTCCCTCGCATATCCGACTCCTGAATCCAAATTTGGAAGTGATGACCATTTAGTTTTCTTTAAGGGTTTTATAGACATTTTCCATTTCCTTTTGGAATAAATAAACCTCGGTGGCGACTCTGTTGTATTTCGAGTGTTCGTTATGCTCGGGTATTTTTCACGCTGCGACACTTCATGAGTGATTTTTAACGTATCCCATATTTCTTTTGCTATTGTGAATTGAGAAACACAAAATAAATCATCTATTCCAAGTGCTGATTATAACATGTTCTTCGCCTTTTTGTCATAAAGAACTTTTTTCTTATCATCTTCATTCCAAGCACTTATGATCTTAGATGTACCAACGCTATTGATAACACTTGTGGGAATGAACTGTTCGCTTTCTATAGCATCCCAAATATCATCATCTTGTGCCTCAAGATATGTTTGCCTGCAGATCTTCCAAAAATTATAATATTTACCACGGGACAAAGGAAGCTTATTGTTATTACCACCATCTCTAAAAACCGGATTTGCGGAAGTCATTCTCTATATCTTATGAACAAGTTACCTATAACACGCTTTGTTGCCAAATTTAAGTATTGAAGTGCACTAACTAAGAAGGGTTGAATTAGGTTTTAAGAAGTTATCTGGTTACTTTTTTAGTTAATGGCAATTTCTGAATTTTGTGGCACTTTACTGGTTTATTTATTTTTATTGGTTTTGCAATGAAGACAAAGTGTCTGGCTTATTTTATGGTTAAGATAGATATGATAAAGTTGTTAGAAAATAAACTATATTAAAAATAAATAACACAAAGATATATCATAGTTCCCCTTATCCAACCAAGGGTAGTCAGTCTCCTCGCTCATTGTGAGATTATCCAATATTATCAGATATTTATACAACCTACACTGGGTTATTCTATAATCTTCTAACAATAAAAAAGAAGCTACATCACTTCCTTGATTTGAACCAAAACACCAACAAACAACCTGGTGGAATTTGAATCAACCTGATTCAAAGGAGCTTTTCCAACAAACAGAAAGACAATTCTTCCTATTTGTAAAATTTTTGTAGAAAATACAACCATTTTTTTGCCAACAAAAATCACCACTCAATTTGGTAAAAAAATTGCAATAAACATATAATTTTTGTACAAATAGACTTTGCAGCACACTTTAATAACTTTGAGAGGTTTGCTGCTTTTCTAGTATTGTGAAAATTATGTTCTTCCCTTTCATGTAACAATTTATAATCACTTATATGTTCAAGTTCTCAATGACTTAGAAACTTTTGCATGATGTGAAAGTTATGCATGAAAAGTTTTCTATTAAAAATTATGAACACGGTGAAATATTTTCTAAGAAAGAGGTAATTTAAAAAATATGATAAATTGATCTCTTATAGTGCGTTGATACCTTTACAAAATGAAGCAATGATATGGAAGATTTTAATGAAAAATTGCAAGAGATATCATACTTATTCATTATTAACGTTTTATCATATGATACATTTTCATCATTTTTTTAACGTTTTATGCAATGATGATTTACTTTAAAAAAATTGGAAGAGATATCATAAGTATCATGTTGTTTCATTTTAACGTTTTATGCCATAATGATTTATTTTTAAAAATTGGAAGGGGCATCATAAGTATCATGTTGATTAAGATTAGGCATGATGTATCATAATGCACCGTTTTAAAAATTCAAAAATCCAATCGATTGTGGGGAACATTTTCAAGGAAAATAGAGTTCCATACAATTGATTGTAGTGATGGGTACAATCAATTGGATCCTTCAATTTGGAGAAAATCCAAATGTCAGTTTTTAAGCTACAATAGATTGTTGCTATTCTCAAGTCCCATAAAAATGATTGTGGCAAGACATCCAATCTATTGTAGCTATACAAAATTTCAAATTTCCTCATTTTTCAAAGAGTGTCATGAATGAAATAAATGTTTTAAATGTTCTAAGTCTCTTAAAGAAAGTTTGAGATGAAGAGAGAGACCACTAGAGCACTTAAAATATAAACAAAAATTTAATTGATACAAGTACCTTAAATGTTTTAAATGTTCTAAGTCTCTTAAATGTTCTTGAATTCTACGACAAATGATTCAAATATTTTTTCTTTGATCTCTTTTACATGATCATCTTTTGTCGTCATCAAAATCAATTCATCAAAGATGATGAACACCTTCTTCACACCTTTCACCAGTTTTAAGTGTGAGATGCTTACACTACAAGAGAAAAAGGATTTTGCGACAGTTTTTTGGTTGTTATGGCGGTTTGAACCACTGCAAAACACGGGATCCGACGGTTTCTCAACTGTTGCAAAACCATGTGTCTCTAGCTTATTCTGAAATAGTTTGGAAACCTGTCGCTCCAACTGTTTTTAATATTTACGACAATTTTAGAAATGCCTTAACAACATAACTCCATTGATTTTGCCTGTCATTAAATTACTTGATGTTTTGTTACTATTAAAAATCCTCTGGTAAAATTGCAAGTATTTTTGCAGGTAAATCTGTATGAAATTTTTATTCCAAAGGTAAGTCTGCAGCTAATATATTCTAAAATAAAAAATAATCTGGAAGGAGTAATAAATTTATTTGTTATATTGATACAACATTGTATTTATCAACAAGCTTGCAGCGGTTCCTTATAGGAACAAATACTTTAAGAACCTTCTATTACACAACAAAATTTTGATTAGAAACACAATCCAAATCAATACAAAAATTTACTTACCAAACTAGATAATTTCTAACAGTGATCTAAAGCTAAAGTATTGCTGCTCAGTTTCATAAAGCTTAACCAATTTTCTATAATAACTAAAACATGTGATTAAACTAGTGACAATTAGCATGGAAAAATCACCAATAGCAATATGAAAAGTTGTGTTACGAAAAGTTGTATTAATCACATATGAATCACAATAATACTTAAGGTAATTCATCCATAAAATCACAACATCAAAGCATCAAGACAACACTGCACAAGAACATAATTCACGAAACTCAGCTACGTTCGCTGGACAGTTCACCGTGCGAGTCTGGGCAAATGTTCACCGTGCGAAGAATTGTTCGCTTTGCGAACTCACGATAACTGCAATTACAGCCAATCGCTACTATGCAACAGCAGCAAAATCAGGCCAAAAGTCTATACGAATTCCTTCCCCAATGCCAAAAAACATTCCAAAATCATTCCTATGGTATTACGACGATAAAGGCACAAAACCTACTACTTATTAGCCCAACTCCGTATCATATTTACGCCTCCAATTTCCATAAAATCCTTACAAATTTTCCCACATTCATTAAAGTTCTCATAATCAATTATCCTATATGGTTAAAACCTCAACAACAAATTTTGGCCACGAAGGCCTAATTTCCCTTACTCCCAAATCAGCCTCAAACCTATCAGACCATCAGTTCAAATCTCTCAAACTCATTAAATTCACCAGAAAGGCAACAACAATTCAATACTCAAAATCCCTAAACCCTTACATTGACTTTAAATACATTGAATCATATATTGAAAATAATGAAGGTAATACTCCCCATACTTAAACAACCTAAAAAACAGATTTGGCCATGAAGGCCTAATTTCCCTCAAACTCAAAAACCTCTCAAATCCCTAAATCAGCTTTAAATACATTAAATCATATATTGAAAACAATGAAGGTAATACTCCCCATACTTAAACAACCTCAAAAACAGATTAGGTCACGAACGCCTAATTTTCCTCAAACTCAAAAACCTCCTAAACCCTTAAATCAACTTTAAATACATTGAATCATATATTGAAAACAATGAAGGCAATACTCATCATACCTTAATTGCCGACTCTAAGCCTTTCTCCTTGATTCTTGGAAACCTCGCAAAGCTTTTGCCTAAATCCTCTTCCTTAGAGCTTTGACCTCTATTTCTTCCCTTTTCACGGTCTAACAAGAATGAATCCTAATTCCCTCAAAATCCCCTTTTGTTAAACATAACTTTGGGCCTTTAAAATGGGCTTTCCAATTTCACCCTCACTAACTCCTCCTCAAATGTCCACTTTGCCCTTAAATTAACTTATATTTATTTAAATTAATAATAATACCAAATATATTCATATTAAATACTATTATTTAAATAAATAACTCAAAACTCCATAATTCCCAATATTCACACCAACCACCGAAAATCACCAAAAATACGAATATTCATATTTAAATAAATTAAATAAATATTCCAAGAATTTGGGGTGTTACAACTCTCCCCCACTTAAAAGAATTTTCGCCCTCGGAAATTACCTCAAGGAAACAGAGTCAGATACGACTCCCTCATCTGATCGTCACGTTCCCAAGTCATGCTCCCTCCAGCTGGTCCTCCCCAAACTACCTTTACCAAGGAAATCTCTTTACCTCACAGTTGCTTCACTTCTCTTTCATTAATTCGTACTAGCAATGCCTCAGCAGTCAAGTTATCTCTCACTTGTACATCACCCATCTAAATCACATGTGACAGATCTGGAATGTACTTCCTCAACTAAGACACATGAAACACATCATGCAGATTCACAAGCGACGACGGTAAAGTAATCCGGTATGCTACTCCTCCCACCTGATAACACGAAATCATATAGATATTTTCATGCATAATTCAACTAAAGTCTAACCGTTTTTGATCCGATTTCGGGTTATTTCCATGTATTTGTCTGATGTTTTGCAGGTATTCAACGATCATGTCTAAACAAGGCACCATGAAGAAAAGAAGCAATCTCAGATGAAATATGGACGAAAAAGGAGTGAAAACACAATGAAAAGCGCAGCAAGCTGTTTTTGCTGATGTGACGACCGTCACAGCTTCATGACGACCGTCACACGGGTGACGACCGTCACACCTTGTGACGACCGTCATGCAGGCAAAAACGCCCCACTCAGATTACACGTCAAAGGATCAGTTCCAATTCCCACAGAGTGGACCACTACTCCCTAAATTATCTGCCTTAAGGTCCATCATCTTCAGAGATAACCGTTGGGATTCCACTTCTATAAAAAGGGAAGCAGGGGACTTCAGAAAGTGTGCTGCATTCATACCATGAAGTGCTGCCGAATTTACTTTCCAGAGCATTATTTTCCAATTTTATTCTTATTTGTTTCTCTTTACCTTTCCTGTATTGCCTTTTCCATTCTTCTATAATTTCTATTTTATTGTACGATCAATTTGGCATTAAAGACCAGAATCCTGCCAACATCTGTGGAGGATCTGCCCAAAGGCCAATTGGAATATTTACAGGTTTTCATTTTGATCGATTTCAGTTTTATTATAATGCAAATCATTATTTATTGTTTTTATTTATATTTTATCTTTCCCAAATCCATGTCTAGCTAAACTTAGGTAATCGATATGTAGTGATAATTCGAATGGGATTTGATAACAACTGGTTGAAAAACTTTCTTTTCACAAAAGTAATCTATGGTCTGAGTGTTTAAAATTGATTCACTGAATAAACTTCGTCGCGAAAGCGAGAACTTATTTAAAAGTAGTTTTGCCACGAAAGTGGGAAATTAATTAAGATACGAACCAACAAGCGAAAGTTGCGGTAAGGTCAGATAGTAAACACTAGGCATTTGTTTTAATAACAGCGAAAGCACTTTAAAATGAATTAGAACTTAGAGATTTCCAAAAAAATAATTTTAACCCCGAACGGGATACGAAAGTGTACGTTTGGCACTTAGGATTATGATTAGCGTCAATAACCATCGTGAGGCGAGAGTCTTCAAATCTCCATTTTCTGCTTAAATAAACTTTGAAAATTATTTCGTACACCAGTAACTTATCAAATCCCTGAAGAACACAATTACTATGTATCGATTCAATCAATTATAATCTAAATAGTATTCTTAGTTCCCTTTTAGTGACAATCTTATTCCCTTAAACATATTCTACCTAGCTAAACATAGTAACTCCCGAGAACACTAGTTTGATTACGAGTCCCAGTGGGATCGATATCTATTATTACTACGCGATAGACTGTGCACTTGCAGTTAGGTTGTATTAGACATAAAAAGTCGCGATCAAGTTTTTGGCGCCGTTGCCAGAGACCCGTTTAGTCAATAGTGTAACCTTCTGTTACGCCGTATAGACTAGGTTAACAATTTTCATTTTCCCTACACTAGTTCTGTCGATTGTATGCCAAGAAATCGCCCGCAAAGCGATATCGTAAAACCTTCAGTCGCAGAACTAGAACGCTTCTTACATTTAAGAAGTAGAATCATTGAGTACCAACTCAAACAACTCAAACATAACACTCCCGAACCTCTCACTCCCATTCCCAAATCAGAAGAAGAAGAACCAGAGATGGCTGAAGGACCTCCAAACAAACCACTGAAGGCGTACGCTACACCATCTCAGATGGAGCCTAGAAGTAGCATTGCTGCCCCAGCTATTACCCGAAACGATTTTGAGCTGAAACCATCATTGCTGTCGGCTGTGCAACAAAACCAATTCTCAGGAAACGCAACTGAGGATCCGAACGAACATCTAACAAAGTTTGTACAATACGCGGACACAGTGAAAGCAAATGGAGTAACTCCAGACGCGATAAGACTTCGTCTTTTCCCATTCTCTCTTAGAGACAGAGCGTGGACATGGTTACAATCGTTACCATCCAACTCCGTTACAACGTGGGAGCAATTGAAAAACGTCTTCTTAGCGAGATATTTTCCGCCAAGCAAAACTGCTATGCTTAGAGCTCAAATCAACGGATTTCGACAGAAAGATACTGAATCTCTTTACGAAGCATGGGAACGATTCAAAGATATGATGAGAACATGTCCTCACCACGGTCTAGAAGACTGGGTGACAATCCATAGTTTCTATAATGGGCTTCTATACAATACTAGATTGACAATAGACGCTGCCGCGGGCAGTGTACTTATGGATAAGCCATACGATGAAGCCTATCAACTGATAGAAAACATGTCACAAAACCATTGCCAATGGGGAGGTGAACGCACTCCAACTGATAAAACCACAGCGAAAGGTGGGATGTACGAAATCAGCAGCCTTGAAAAGTTCAATGCTAAAGTAGATGCTCTAGCACAGAAAATCGATAGTCTGACCGTTAACCCCACTGCAACTGTCGCTGCAGTAACTCCAAATTGCGAGTTATGCGGAAGCACCACTCATAATGCACCCGAATGCCCATTGCTAGCCGGAATCCCACCAGACCAGGTAAATTATGCTCAAGGAAACCCCTACGCAAATACCTACAACCCAGGTTGGCGAAATCATCCAAACTTTTCTTACAAAAGCGAAAATGCATTGCAAATGCCTACTGCTCCGCCAGGATATCAGAAACCAGCTGTTCAGAATGCACCTAGGAAATCGAACCTCGAATTGATGATGGAAAAGTTCATAGATACTCAAGCTCAAACAAACAAAGAGTTCCTGAATCAAAACATACACACTAGCGAGTAAATTAAACAGTTGACAGGAAAAGTAGACGCTTTAGCCACCCACAACAAAATGTTAGAAACTCAGATATCACAAGTGGCTCAACAACAAGCCTCTGCTGCCGCACCTGCTGGTACATTTCCTGGACAACCCGAACAGAATCCAAAAGGCCAAGCAAATGTTGTAATACTAAGAAGTGGAAAAGAATTGGACGAACCGATCGATCCGAGGACCGAAAACTCAGCCATGCAACAAAAACCAACTGAACAAGCAGAAAAGGAATCCGAGTTAGAGAAGAAGGAGGACAACGAGAAGGAGGATACCGCAAGTGAAAAAACTCAAGCACCTCCAGCGCCATATAAACCACCTATCCCTTATCCGCAAAGACTAATAAACTCCAAAACTTCAGAACAGTTTAAGAAATTTGTAGAGCTCCTTAAACAGCTGAATATTACTATTCCTTTTACAGAAGCGATAACTCAAATGTCGTCATACGCTAAATTTCTCAAAGAAATCCTGTCTAATAAGAGAAAGATCGAGGATAACGAAACAATTACACTTACTGCAGAGTGTAGCGCCATTATTCAAAACCGCATGCCTCCTAAATTAAAAGACCCAGGTAGTTTCTCCATACCCTGCGTCATAGGAAAGTTCGTAATAGACAAAGCTCTATGCGATTTAGGAGCCAGTATCAGTGTTATGCCCTTATCTATATGCAAAAAGCTGAATATGGGAGACCTCAGACCAACCAAAATGTCCGTACAATTAGCTGACAGATCAGTAAAATACCCAGTCGGAATACTGGAAAACGTTCCAGTACGCATAGGACAATTTTACATTCCAACCGACTTCATAATCATGGACATCAAGGAAGATACTGTAACCCCAATTATCCTAGGAAGACCATTCCTAGCTACAGCTGGAGCTATTATAGACGTGAAGAAAGGAAGGCTAACATTCGAAGTAGGAGAAGAAAAGATAGAGTTCATTCTCACCAAGTTTTTACAAGCACCAGCAATAGACGATACCTGCTATTTAGTAGACGAAATCGACGAATGCATAAGAGAACTTGAAAATGAAGAGACCACGTATTCAGAAATAATAAAGATTCAAATACCCGATATTTCTGAAGACGATAATTGGCGTAAACCGTATAAAGACGACAGCCTAAGCGAAAGCTTAGAACTGACACCAAACCATATGCCAGGTCCGAAGAACCCATCTTTAGAACTCAAAACACTACCCAAAAACCTCAGATATGAATTTCTAGACGATGAACTAAAAAGACCAGTGATAGTCAACGCCGACTTAGGACAACCAGAAACCGAAAAGCTATTAGAAGTCCTAAAGAAGTACCCCACCGCGTTAGGCTATAACATAAGCGATTTAAAAGGTATAAGCCCTTCGATCTGTATGCATCGAATTACAATAGAGGAAGACTCTAAAACCTCTCGAGAGCATCAGAGAAGACTGAACCCCATCCTGAGCACTGTAGTCAGAGATGAAGTAAAGAAATTGCTAGACACAGGAATCATCTATCCGATCTCCGATAGTGAATGGGTTAGCCCAGTTCACGTCGTACCAAAGAAAGGAGGAGTCACAGTAGTTAAAAACGAAAAAGGCGAATCAATAACAAAAAGAGTCGTGACTGGAAGCAGGATGTGCATTGACTATAGAAAGCTTAAGAAAGCTACGCGCAAAGATCACTTCCCGTTACCCTTCATAGACCAAATGTTGGAAAGATTAGCCAAACATTCATATTTCTGCTATCTAGATGGTTACTCAGGATTCTTCCAAATTCCCATCCATCCTGATGACCAAGAAAAGACTACATTCACCTGTCCTTATGGTACTTTTGCTTACCGCCGAATGCCGTTCGGACTCTGTAATGCTCCAGCAACCTTCCAAAGATGCATGATGGCAATCTTCGCAGATTTCATAGACGACATTATGGAAGTATTTATGGACGATTTCTCGGTATGTGGACAAAGTTTCGAAGGATGCTTACAAAACTTAGAAATGGTATTAGAACGTTGCGTAAAAGTAAACCTCGTCCTAAATTGGGAAAAATTCCATTTTATGGTCCGACAAGGAATAGTTCTAGGACACGTCATATCAGATAGAGGAATCGAGGTAGACAAAGCTAAAATAGAGATTATAAAAGATCTCCAACCTCCGAAATCCGTACGAGAAATACGGAGTTTTCTAGGACACGCCGGTTTCTACAGAAGATTTATAAAAGATTTCTCGAAAATCACAAAACCTATGACCAGCCTGTTGATGAAAGATGCTGAGTTCGTCTTCGACGACGACTGTCTAAAAGCATTCGAAACATTGAAATCAACCCTTATCACCACACCAATCATGCAACCACCCGATTGGCGACTACCGTTTGAAATCATGTGCGACGCGAGTGATTACGTTGTAGGCGCAGTTCTAGGACAAAGGAAGGACAAGAAACTCCATGCCATCTACTATGCCAGTAGAACCTTAGATCCTGCCCAAATGAACTACGCTACCACAGAAAAGGAACTTCTAGTAGTTATATTTGCGCTTGACAAATTTCGTTCTTACTTAGTAGGAGCAAAAATTATCATATACACAGACCACGCGGTCGTAAGGTACCTAATAAGCAAAAAGGATGCCAAACCAAGATTATTGAGATGGATCCTGTTATTACAAGAGTTTGACTTAGAAATCAAAGATAAGAAAGGAACCGAGAACGTTGTTGCAGATCACTTATCCCGAATAGAAGGCATCAAACATGAACCAGTACCGATAAATGACGATTTCCCGTACGAACGTCTGATAGCCAAACTAGAAAGTGACACACCCAATTCAATCTCGGAAGATCCAGAATTCGAAAAAGCCGTAGAAGCCGTCTATGCCCAAGTCACATTACCTTGGTATGCTGACATCGTTAATTACCTCGCTGCGGGCGTGCTTCCACCGGATCTTACTTATCAGCAAAAGAAGAAATTCTTCCACGATCTGAAACACTATTATTGGGACGAACCTCTACTCTTCAAGAGAGGGGCCGACAACATATATCGTCGCTGTGTCCCAGAGGAAGAAATAGAAAATATTATTTCCCAATGCCACTCAACACCATACGGTGGTCATGCTAGTACATCTAAGACGTGCGTTAAGATTCTCCAAGCCGGCTTATTCTGGCCTAATCTCTGGAAAGACGTTCACATCGCTGTGCAAAAGTGCGATCGATGCCAACGAACTGGCAACATCTCACGACGCGATGAAATGCCTCAGAAAGGAATCTTAGAGGTAGAAATCTTCGACGTCTGGGGAATAGATTTCATGGGACCATTCCCATCCTCTTTTGGTAATAACTACATACTCGTCGCTGTCGATTACGTGTCTAAATGGATAGAAGCCATAGCTGCTCCAACAAACGACGCACGAGTAGTAATCAAACTCTTCAAAAACACAATCTTTCCTAGATTCGGTGTGCCCAGACTCGTCATTAGTGACGGAGGATCTCACTTCATATCGCGAATATTCGATAAACTTCTCTCTAGATATGGAGTCTGGCACCGAGTAGCTACACCCTATCATCCGCAAACTAGCGGACAAGTAGAGGTCTCGAACAGAGAAATAAAACAGATCTTGGAAAAGACTGTCGCTACCTCAAGGAAAGATTGGTCGTCGAAGCTACAAGAAGCTTTATGGGTTTATAGGACCGCATTTAAGACACCAATAGGTACTACCCCCTATAAATTGGTTTACGGTAAATCCTGCCTCCTCCCTATAGAGTTAGAGCATAAGGCCTTTTGGGCCATTAAGACACTCAACTTCAACTACACCGAGGCAGGAGAAAAGCGAATCCTGAACTTACACGAATTGGAAGAACTCCGATTAGACGCTTACGAAAATGCCCGTATCTACAAAGAACGAACTAAAAAGTGGCATGATAAACGTTCAATCAGGAAACAATTCAGTGTGGGAGACATCGTATTGCTCTTTAATTCACGATTAAAACTCTTCCCAGGTAAACTAAAATCTAGGTGGTCTGGACCCTATGAAGTGACTAAAGTACTTCAGAGTGGAGCTGTCGAAATTACCGATAAGACGAATGCACCATTTATCGTAAACGGGCAACGTCTAAAACATTATAATAAGAACGACAACAATCCTCAAGTCAACAATATAACATTGCTTGAGCTTCCAGCTCATACACCCGAATAGCTTCTCACCAAGCTATCGTCTGACTTTAGACGTTAAAAACAGCGCTTACTGGGAGGCAACCCAAATTTCCCTCGTTATTGCATTTCATTTTTCTTTAAAATTCTACTTTGAAAATCCAACAAAAATTCTAAACTTATAATTACTACTACTTTCTACTTTCGTTCATTTTCGTACTTTTATTCCTATTTTATTTTTCCTCTTTTGTCTTTTGTTTCTACCGCTTTTCGTTTCTAAAAATCCTGACTTCAATTTCCTGTTTCAAACTTTTCAGGATTTTTAAAGTCTTCAAAACATTCCTTCTGTTTTCTCCGAATTACCTGCGAGTATGGCCGAGTACGACTTCACAAAGGTTCACTTCCGACGACTCGCTCAAAAGGCAAGATTTGCAGCACTGACCGAACGAGAATTCGCCTTAACGCTGTATTATGATAAGGCTACTATGGATAAACTAGGGATCACAAATAGCATTCAATACCTGTTCAATCAACAGGGTTGGGAGAACACTGCTCTGAAAACACGTTTCGCTACCTACAAGGATCCTACCTATGAATTCCTTAGTTCTTTCAGATACACACCCAACTATGGCTTTGGATCCAACACAGAGCTGATTACCTTCCGATTGTTTGGAATGGACCAAACCCATAGTCGGATGTCACTAGCTAACCTCCTAGGATTCCCTAGCGGACCGCATGTGTTCATCAGTGCAGAAGATGACGATATTGATTTTCAACTCGATCAATTCTGGGGTAGAATCACTGGCGACTATCACCCTGAACCAGACAGAATGTACAATGATGACATTCATAACCCAGCCTTCAGATACTTCCATAAGATACTAGCTCACACCTTGTTTGGAAAAGAAGAAAATATTACTGCAGTATCTAAAGAGGAGTTATTCATCATGTTCTGTGCTTCTCAGGGACGGACAGTAAATGCAGTGCCTTTCATGATGAGATCTTTCAAACGCCTAACGCAGGAACCACAGACACCTATCCTTATAGGAGGCCTAGTAACAATGATTGCCCACAAGCTTGGCCTTAGATTCCATTTAAATGCCAACACTCGTTTTGGCACCATCCGACCCATGAACATATAATTCTGCTTTAACAGGCGCATCTTAGGAACTATGGGACCTGAACCGTATGAGTACCTTATTAACGAAAAACCAGTACAGCTATTCACACTGCCTGATCATCTGATGACAAGCATCCACAACAAGGATAACTGGCTCTACGAATTGGATGAGCCTATGGGACCTCCTTCACCACAGTCAACACCCCAGAACTATATGTATAACAGTGACCACATCTCTGAGGCACACAACTATATGTACTATGAGGACGCTGTATCTGAAACTGAAGTAGACCCTACGACTCCTCCACACTACAATACTTATCCTGAGCCTATCCCTGAGGAGACCAGTGATAAAATGGATGCCGTGTTACTCAGATTGGACGACGTCGATACAACTCTGACTAATGTAAAAGCTGACATCGCAAGCATGCACAGCGAACTGGTAGGCTTCATGGATCTAGTCTGCGACCAACTCGACTACTATTCACAGAAATTCGATGAGTTGAAGGCACGAAAAGATTAGTTATTAGCTCTTAGCAGTAGTTTCAGTTTAGTTTAGTCTAACTTAGTTTCATTTAATCATTTGGATTTTTCGCATTGTTAGTTTTCTTTATGTACTACATACAATTGTTTCAATTTTATGTTATTTCAATTCTAGTTTTTATTCAATTATTCTGTTTTCGCATTATTTGTTGTTTGTTGGCTGTTATATTACATCACCGTATCAATACTAAGCCTTAAAGTCACTACGAGTACGCCCTCAGAGCAAAATTCTGCGTTCTGCAGATTTTGCTGCTGTGACGACCGTCACAGCCACATGAGAAGCGTCACGCGGGTGACGACCGTCACACCTATGTGACGACCGTCACGCAGTCCAAAACTGATATCTGATAAAACAGGGTTCGTGTTCTCTTCCACTTCCCCCCATTATCACTTTCAATCATCCTAACTCCTACCCCACTACGAATTTTCGTCCTCCCCACATTGAACTATAAATTTCAACTCCAAATTCAACCTCCAAACCACACTTCTGTCAGTTTTCCCCTCTCTGCAGGAAAACCCCAAACCTCAGAAACCTCTCCATCTTCCAACAATGGCAAGGAATGCAGAAACCCCAGATATCAGCAACATTACCTTCAGTGAAGGAGACTTAGGCGAAAGACAACGAGCAAACTACATTGCATTTCATCAGAGGTCGCTCCAGCCGACTCATTATCCGCACCTTCCATCGCTTACGGAGCTCGGACTCCTTGAAGGTGTAACCTGAATGCTTCAAAGAGCAGGCATCTGGAACCTCTGCACCAACCCACAGCCAACGTACGAACAACTCACTCTTGAGTTCTTGAGTTTGTTCACTTACGTCACAAGCAGCGGCGAACTTAACCAGCACACAGGTGCCGCATGCTTCCGGATGTTTGGCACCAACTATCAGGTGAACCAAAATCAGATTGCCAGCATCCTGCAGCTACCTCGCGGCGACAACGCTCATCGCCGCATCACCGATCAGTTCCAACACGAAGCTTTCGCGCTGTGGTATCAGTTGACCGGCCTCAATGCCGATGGTTGGGACTCCCTGCATGCCACTCATATCCATAACCCAACCATCAGGTACTTTCACAGAGCGTTGAGCAACACTATTTTCGCCAGAGACAGCAACCACAAAGTGAACTCGAAAGAGCTCTTCTTTCTCCATTGCGTCTTCAACAATGAACCTGTCAACGCTGCCCCGTTTCTGCTGGCTCACATTCAGGCCAACTGCAACCGTGGCTCGAAGCCATTCTACTTTGGCGGGATTGTCACCGCTATTGCACTTGGGCTGAACCTTGGCGACCGCCTCCAACACCTCCATTCCATCCCCTCGGTGTTCCTTGACACCGACCACTGCAGAGCCTCCCATCTCATCCGCTCCCGAGCTGACGGCAAATACCATCCGGTTGTGCGTGGCAAGACCGTCCGAAGCATCATCCTTCCGTCCCGCACCCGCATCCATCCAGAGGACCGTACCAACTGGTTGTTCGACCTCACTGCCCCTCCTGCTGCCGCTGCTCCCACTCAGGATAACACTCACTGTTCTGACGATGAAATCCAAGCTGAGTTGGACAGGTCCGAGCAGCCAGAGGCATCACAGCCTCCTCCTCCCTTAGGTACATACTCCCGCCGCCGCCGCCATCATCCCGTGCCAGACTACACAGAAGAGGACCTCCGCCGCTCCCTAGACCAGCAGGCACAGATACTCGCGATGTTGCAGCAGCAGAATCAGCGAGCTGACCAGTTCGAAGCTTGGCATCGGACTCAAATGCAACAACTTCACACCGGCCAAGCTACTATCACTAAGAACCTGACGAATCTGACTTTGCCGGTCGAAGGACTCCGAGACACTGTCTACCACACCGGAGCTATGAGTTATGAGGACAGAGTAGCCCTTGCCAGAGCCAGAGGACGCCAGCGCGGACGTGACAGAGGCCGTGACTAGATTTCCATTTTTCCTTCATTGTTTACTATATTTCAGTTATTTGTATTTTTATTTTCAGTTGTATCTCCCTCTCGCACGCTTCAAGTATTAGTGAGGACACTGATCGAGATAGTGTGGGAGCGGAGCCTTTATTTCCATTCCACTGTACTCTAAATTTCCTTTATTTCTATTTCACTGCACTTTGAATTTTCGTAATTTCTATTTTAACACTTTCTATTTCTAGAAAATAAAGCTCGTCTATATATTTTTCACGTTACGCAAACAATCCCCACATTATTCAACGTAAACAAAAGTTTTCGTTCGTTCCTCAAAAGCAAAAGCATCACGAGAATGCACCTGAGTTCAAAACAAGTTTTGAAACTCCGAGGAAACGACAGTTCTAACAAAACCAGTATCGTCCAGACACTTTAGATCTCTAGTTTATGCGAGTCGGTTTCACTACCTACGCGTACCAAAGTCTCAAGTGTCTACGCAAACTCAACCCCAAGTAGTTTATACTAGCAGTCAGCACCATCCTAAAAACACTTCTAAGCGAGCGACCGATGCAAATAAGTGTATGATCTCCAAAAAGATGAAAAATCATGAAAAGAGAGCTAAAAAGCCCAAGAATATAAGATACGTTTCCTTCTAAGTTAGGTGCTCCTCACCCGAGCATTTAGCCCAACGACACGAAAAACTCATTGAAAATCAATGACATAAAATTATGATCAATGAAGAAGATCAAAAACAGAAATGAGATCATATTCACTAACAGGTCGACTTGCCATGAAAGTGTACGGACAACGGGCTTAATGTGATTGCGCTAGAACAAACAGGGTGAACTTGCCGCGAGAACCTTGACACCAAGCTACAGTAGCATGACTGAGACCGATTTGCATAAAAAGGAGACCTCCGAAGACTTATAGTCCAGTGTCGTCATGATACTCGTCTTGTTCCTACCAAGAATCCCGGTTTTTCCAAACTCTACGAACGAAGAAGCTGCCTCATGCTTGCCGACTTTTCCATGTTTTACTTGAGGACAAGCAAAGATTCAAGCTTAGGGGAGTTTGATAACACGAAATCATATAGATATTTTCATGCATAATTCAACTAAAGTCTAACCGTTTTCGATCCGATTTCGGGTTATTTCCGTGTATTTGTCTGATGTTTTGCAGGTATTCAACGATCACGTCTAAACAAGGCACCATGAAGAAAAGAAGCAATCTCAGATGAAATATGGACGAAAAAGGAGTGAAAACACAATGAAAAGCGCAACAAGCTGTTTTTGCTGATGTGACGACTGTCACAGCTTCATGACGACCGTCACACCTTGTGACGACCGTCATGCAGGCAAAAACGCCCCACTCAGATTACACGTCAAAGGATCAGTTCCAATTCCCACAGAGTGGACCACTACTCCCTAAATTATCTTCCTCAAGGTCCATCATCTTCAGAGATAACCGTTGGGATTCCACTTCTATAAAAAGGGAAGCAGGGGACTTCAGAAAGTGTGCTGCATTCATACCACGAAGTGCTGCCGAATTTACTTTCCAGAGCATTATTTTCCAGTTTTATTCTTATTTGTTTCTCTTTACCTTTCCTGTATTGCCTTTTACATTCTTCTATAATTTCTATTTTATTGTACGATTAATTTGGCATTAAAGACCAGAATCCTGCCAACATCTGTGGAGGATCTGCCCAAAGGCCAATTGGAATATTTACAGGTTTTCATTTTGATCGATTTCAGTTTTATTATAATGCAAATCATTATTTATTGTTTTTATTTATATTTTATCTTTCCCAAATCCATGTCTAGCTAAACTTAGGTAATCGATATGTAGTGATAATTCGAATGGGATTTGATAACAACTGGTTGAAAAACTTTCTTTTCACAAAAGTAATCTATGGTCTGAGTGTTTAAAATTGATTCACTGAATAAACTTCGTCGCGAAAGCGAGAACTTATTTAAAAGTAGTTTTGCCACGAAAGTGGGAAATTAATTAAGATACGAACCAACAAGCGAAAGCTGCGGTAAGGTCAGATAGTAAACACTAGGCATTTGTTTTAATAACAGCGAAAGCACTTTAAAATGAATTAGAACTTATAGATTTCCAAAAAAATAATTTTAACCCCGAACGGGATACGAAAGTGTACGTTTGGCCCTTAGGATTATGATTAACGTCAATAACCATCGTGAGGCGAGAGTCTTCAAATCTCCATTTTCTGCTTAAATAAACTTTGAAAATTATTTCGTACACCAGTAACTTATCAAATCCCTGAAGAACACAATTACTATGTATAGATTCAATCAATTATAATCTAAATAGTATTCTTAGTTCCCTTTTAGTGACAATCTTATTCCCTTAAACATATTCTACCTAGCTAAACATAGTAACTCCCGAGAACACTAGTTTGATCACGAGTCCCTGTGGGATCGATATCTATTATTACTATGCGATAGACTGTGCACTTGCAGTTAGGTTGTATTAGACATAGAAAGTCGCGATCACCACCTTTTGCGAAATCTGATACGGACCAACAAAACACGGTGTGAGCTTTCGAGACTTCAAAGCTCGACCAACACTAGTTACCAACGTAACTCTCAAAACATGTGATCTCCCTTATAGAACTCAAGTGCTTTCCTCTTGTCGTGATAACTTTTCTGACGACTCTGCGACGCTTTCATCTTTTCTCGGATCATCTTGATCTTTTCAGTCGTCTCTTGCACAATCTCAGGTCCGAGCATAACACTCTCGCCTGACTCATACTAACACAAAGGAGTCCTACATCTTCTACCATACAATGCCTCATACGGTGCCATTCTGATACTAGAATGGTAATTGTTGTTATAGGTAAACTCAATCAACGGAAAATGACTATCCCACGATCCACCTTGATCCAACACACAAGCTCTCAGCAAATCCTCTAAAGACTGGATAATTCTTTCTGTCTGTCCATCCGTCTGCGGATGATAGTTAACATGGTACCCAAAGCGTCTTGCAAACTCTTCCAAAATCTCGATGTAAATCTCGGATCACAATACTCGACGGTATCCCATGCAACTTCACAATTTCCTCAATATACATCTCTACTAGCTTCAGCATAGAACGATTAATCCTCATTGGTAATAAATGAGCTGATTTAAGCAATCTATCTACAATCACCCAATTAGAATCATTCCCCCTCACAATCTTTGGCAAACTCGACACAAAATCCATGGAAATACTATCCTATTTCTACTCTGGAATATTCAATGGTTGCATCAGACCTAACAGTCTTTGATGTTCAATCTTCGACTTCTGACAAGTCTAACCAGCATACACAAACTCAGCCACTTCTTTCTTCATCCCTGGCCACCAAAACAATTTCCTCAAATCTTGGCACCTCTTCGTAGCACTGGGATGAATACTCAATCTACTTCGATGTCCTTCCTCAAGAATACTCTTTTTCAACTCAAAAATATCTGGAAAACAAACTCTATCATGACATCTCATGATACCATTTTCATTAATCCGAAAATCATCTCTTCGACTTTGATTCATCAAATTCAACCGATCTACCAACTCAAATCAGATTTCTGACCTTCTCGAATCTCATCAAGAATACCACTAGTAAGCTTCAACGTACCAAGCTTAACTCCATAATAAGTCTCTTCACAAACCAAACTCATATCACGAAATTTCTCAATCAGTTCTAACTCTTTTACCATCACCATCGGTATATACGAAGATTTCCTACTCAATGCATCAGTTACCATGCTTGCTTTATCCGAATGGTAATTCAAACCAAAACCATAATCCTCCAGAAGTCCCAATCATCTCCTTTGCCTCGCATTCAATTCTTTCTGATCAAAGAAATACTTCAAACTCATATGATCACTAAACATCTCAAATCTCGAACTAAACAAATAATGCCTCCAAAGCTTCGACACAAACACAACAACAACCAACTCTAAATCTTGCGTTAGATAATTCCTCTCATGCACTTTAAGTTGCCTTGAAGCATAAGCTAAAACTTGTTGTTGTTTTATTGGCACACCTCCCCCATCCCATTAACGAAGCATCACAATATACAACAATGGTTTTGCCGGATTCGGCAAAATTAAAACATGAGCTGCTGTCAGCCTTCTCAAAAGCTATTGAAACTTTCTTCACATTTTGCATCCAATACAAAAGCTTGAACCTTCCTAGTCCACTGCGTCAATGGCAAAGATAACTTGGAAAAATCCTTCAATGAATTTTCGATAATAATCTGCCAACCCAATAAAACTTCTAATCTCAAAAACAGGTTTTGGAGCTTCCCATTGTGATGCAACTTCAATCTTCGACATATCAACCGCAATAAATCTACTCGAGATCACATGACCAAGGAAACTCACTTCCTTCAACCAAAACTCACACTTTGACAGTTTTGCATACAACTGCTTTTCTTTCAACGCTGATAACACAATTCTTAGATGCTCAACATGATCCTCTTTACTCTTCGAATATATCAAAATATCATCAATGAACACAACCACAAACTTGTCCAAATAAGGATGGAAAATCCTGTTTATATACTCTATAAATGCACATGGTGCATTAGTTACACCAAATGGCATCACGAAATACTCATAATGTTCATACCTTGTTTTAAAAGTAGTCTTCTGAATATCTTCAGCCTTCACACGAATCTGATGATACCCAGATCTCAAATCTATCTTACTGAACACACTTGCAACAACCAACTGATCCATCAAATCGTCAATCCTTGGAAGTGGACATATGATATGGAGCCATCGCTACCAAACTAGCTCCAAGAACTAGGTCGATCGTAAACTCCACTTCACGTTCCGACGATAAATCACTTATCTCATCAGGAAAAACTTCTGGATAACCACAAATAATTGGAACACCACCAACTTCCCCACTTTATAATAAAAGTTTCTATCAAAATAAACATCTCAGCACCATCCTGCACCGACTCACCAAAACAATCTGTAAGCACTTAGCTTTACTCAAAAAAATTCACTGTACATGCCATCTAAGCTTGCAAGACACGTCTATCCCATCCAACATGACTCCGTTTACTATCAACAAGAGATTAAGGGTGATCAGTTCCTCAATTTGTCAATAGACAACTGAAAATCATGATGGGGGCATAAACCATCTTTACCAAACTATAAGAGCCTTCATCGACACACTGAGCCACCACTAAGCATCCTGGAGAAGCACAACCTTCTCCCCCACTTGTTCCATTCCCACTTCTGCAGACAAAGATTAGAAAACAAATGTGTACCGGCAGTGTTTTCACACACATGTCGCATACTAGGTGTCATACCCCAAATTTGTCCTGCCTATATATATATATATATATATATATATATATATATATATATATATATATATATATATATATATATATATATATATATATATATATATATATATATATATATATATATATATATATATATATATATATATATATATATATATATATATATATATATATATATATATATATATATATATATATATATATATATATATATATATATATATATATATATATATATATATATATATATATATATATATATATATATATATATATATATATATATATATATATATATATATATATATATATATATATATATATATATATATATATATATATATATATATATATATATATATATATATACCTTTCATTCTGTATATCTATCCACTAACCATTATTCAAGAAAATCCAAAAAAAATATGTTGTTTTAGATCATGGTTTCAACTCAGGATGTTACAGTAGTGGGATTAATTTAGGGTTCATTTGAGGTATATCTGTATGGATGTGTTGGCTCAGTAAGGGTTGAAGATCGTCCAGGTCTGACCTAACTTTGGTCAGACAACTTTATTTCATGATTAAGGATTGAAGATGATTGATTCAAGTTGTAGGGGTCTGAATTTGCAATTAAGGGTTTGTAGTCAGGCTGTGCCAAGTTCTCTATGCTTCATGATGATACTAGTTTGATTGGCCAGAGTTCGCTTTGTGGCTTTATTAAGACAAGATGTTTCTTGCTGCTTAAGTTGTGAATTGGGACTGTACCAATACATCGGAAAGGATTTGTTTGTTTCTTGAATTTGAGATTGGAAATCATGAAAGATAAGTTTGCCAATTTGTGTGGAATTATGTGTTACTACTTCGACTACTTGTTATTTTCAAGATGATTACGATGAAATGTGGATTCAAGTGTGGCATGAATTCAATATTTTCAAGAAAAATCAAGTAGCGTGATTCGAGGCTTTAGTGTATGGATTTCGTGTGGTATCTCCGTGTGGTATCTAAGATTTTGAATATATGTCTTGATTCAAGTTGAAAATTATATTCATGTGAATTTCTTCAAGGAGAAGTTACTTGAAAAAATTAAGGTATTCAAATCCAATGCTCCTAATTCACAAAATTCGCAAGACATGATTCAAGATCACAAGTTCATAATTCAAGGCCTATTTTCGTTTCAAGATTAATTGTCCAAAGGAGATCCATCATTTCGAATTCAAGATCCCAAATTCAAAATTCCAAAATTCACATTTGTTTCTTCAATTCAAGATAACTCACATCATTTCATATCAACATTTCAAGACCATGCCATGATCCAACCAACTCAAATTCATGACCTGTTTTCAAGTTTTCATTCAAGATTCAATCAAGTAAAAATCACAATTTAATTCAAGCTTCAAGCCCTTATTCAAAGTTCCAATTCAAGACCCACAATGCAAAAGTTTATTCCAAATACAAATACAATTCAAATTTCATGGAGAAGTTCAAGATTTTTACAAAATTTATACAAAATCCCAATGTTATTCAAATTACAAGTTCTTCCCAAATATAAATACAACTCCATGTTTCTACTTGGGCACGAATAGTCCTAAGCAATTTCATGTTACGATTTCTTTCATCTTCATGTCCCTTCAAGCTGCTAAACCAAGACCTCCACTTTTCCCGAACATCTCCATGATTCATGCTTCATCGAGATGAGCCTACAAAAATAAAATAAAAAACAATTTCAAATCATCACAATTCACCATTCAAAAACAAAGATAACTCATGACCGATTTCAAACCATATTCATTCAAAATTCGATAACCATGACCTTTTAATTCATCAATTCAAGAGGCTATCTCAATTTCATTAATTCAGAATCTTGTTTCATTTTTCAATTCTAGTATTCATCAAAAGTCAGCATAGGACCACAAGGTTGGTCCAAATGCAAAAGAAAAAGTTCATAATTGTAAGAAGGTACAACAAGGAATTGTAGGAGAGCAGAAAGTACAGACACAAAGTTTCACATTTGTGGCAAAACATCTTTTGGCATCAAGAAAAGTTGTTAACAGACATGGATGAACATAAAGATTCCTCAGCAGAGTTCAAACCCAAAACCCTAACCATTCTTACTATAAACCAGAACGCTCGACATTAGTTACAGATATTAGAGGAATTGAAAAAAACAGGGCGAGGGAACTGACCTTCGAAGAGAACAGGCCCCCGATTTCTTCATCAAAAACCTCACTCCTTCATAAACTGAAAAACACAAACTTTGACCTCCGGGAATAAGAACGACAACACAACTGCAACATCCACACAACTCTTCATCTTCGGTTCAACCATCCCCTCATCTTCAAACATTCCAATTTACAGAGCCTAAAACCACAAACCACCATCTCTAACCTATCCTTCGACACCTTACCGTCGTTGTGATTCACCTTTCCAACAATAGTAACCATTGCCAACCAGTTCCATCGTCGTTCTCAAAACACGACAAAATAAATTTGCCATCATTGTTCAATCGTTACACAAATCACTGTGCCTCAACCATCCGCCTTCAGCATCGCCACACATCAGACTACCATCATCATCTACGAGAGAGAAAAATCTCGAGTGAGAGATGAAAGGTTAAGAGTTAATCATGAGAGCAAGACGGTCCCTATTTTGTGAGGCAGACGAATCAAGAGAGATTCGGATTGAGTAAGGTATCGTTCTGGTTTCGTCGTTTGATTTTTTTCATGAACGCATTTGGTTTTTTTTTGTCGTTCTGTTTTTTCTTCCGGCCGTGCTTGTTCACATTTTGGCAATGGACAATAGGGTTCAATATAACCCTTAAACAATTGTAAATTTGAACCGGGTTTGGGCCCAGGGTGGTCCGACCCGTCCTTATGTTGGATACCTCTGTAGGCCTCTTGGCCATTTTCTTGTTGATTTTTGCTTCAAGAACGTTTTTTTAAGATATTAAGTTTTAAAATATTTTTAGTATTAAGATTAATAAGTTTAGGACTAAAGTTTAGTTTTTATTTTTAGGATTAGAATTAATGTAAAATTAATTTTTTAGTTAATAATTTTAGAATTAGTTTAAAAACTTTAGAACTAGTTAAATTTTAGAATTAGCTTAATAATTTTAGAATTAGTCTAAAGGTTCAGAATTTGTTTTTTTAGAATTAGTTTTTTTTAATATATTTTATTTTAGATTTAGTGTTAATTCTACCCCTTTTAGTATAGTTAAAATAATAAACATAAAAAAAAACGGTTCATTATCGTTATCCATTTTACTATTAGTTGATTAACTTTCTTTTTAATTAATTTTATTAGATGTCCATGTTTAATTTAACTAATAATCTTTGTATACATCTTTGTGAGATTCAATTTGTGTTCTTGAACCGACTAACTTGACTATGTTTGCTTGTATCTTGTGTTTATATTGTAATAATATCATTTTGACTTTTGTCCCTCAAAACATTTTTAAAATAAATTCTCAATTCACATTGAGCCATTTTTTCACACTGTAAGTCAATTGCTTCGTGCATCTCCATCAACCTACCTTGATCTATCCACCATGCTCTTTTTTCGAAACTTTTTATCCATTTCTTTTTGTCTCCTTGAGTCTAAAAACCTTAGTCTCATACCAAGTGCATTTTCAAAACTCTTTTCCTAATAAACTTGGATGGTTGTGGAGTGGTTAGGTGAAGACCTTCTCCTATCTCGAGTAATTGACATTACCTTTAAGGTGTTAGAACATATATTGGTGTTTAATTATATCTCTACGTTTTAATGATAACTCTTATGAAATTTTGAATTAAGAAAATATATACTCTAATTTTGTTCAAGTGTTTTGTGTTTCAGATATTAAAATAAATATCATTATGGAAGCAAAATGCATCTGAACAGCAAGTTACGCAAAGCTCTGAAGCATCAGATGCAAGTTATCAGAAGACTCTGAGCGCTGCCAGAAGAGATTCTGAAGCAGAAGCTGCAGAAGACTCTGAAGCAGAAGCTGCAGAAGCATCTGAAGCGTAGCTGAAGATTTTGTATGAAGAGTTTAAAGCATTGTTTCAGAAAACTCTAAATGTACTTTACGCTGCAAGTACATAGGCTATGATAAACAGTTATGCTATGATCAGATCACTCACGCTAAAGCACTATTGCTGCAACTCTAATTTCACTGAATCTAATCTGAAGAACAAGTAGCACATCAGAGGATCTGATGTTGTTTACATTTGAAAAGATGTCAGCACGTGAATAGACTTGGTACTATTCTCAATCTCCTCTCCAACAGAACTATTCCTTATTTGTGATAGACACAAGGATTCAGGAAAAAGGCATTTCTCTGAACATTCTACTTCTGAGAAAGGAAAAGTCACGTGAAGACAAAAGGCTACAGCTACTCTACTTGCACAGTCTTCAAGCATTAGACTTTCAGCACTATAAAAGGACGTCTTCATCATCTCTTCAAGGAGAACGGACTATTGAAAAACTCGTTGAAATTATTCTCAACTCTCATACAATCATTCAAAGCTGAATAGTTTTATTTGTTCTTAAACTAAATGTAAAAATCACAGTTTGTGATATAGCTTTTTAGAAGCATCTAAACACTTGTTAGTTTACATTTATTTATAAAAGGTTCCTTGAGAAGACCAAGTTGTGGTCAGGATTTCTTGAGAAGACTAAGACAGTTGTTCTTAGTGGTTGACATTGTAATCTGTTTGAATATAGTGGATTAAGTCCTTGTGGAGAAAGGCAAATCACCTTGATAGGGTGGACTGGATTAGTTGAGTTCAACGAACCAGGATAAAAATCTTGTGTTGTTTTTATTGCCATATATTTTTTTAAACCCTTATTCAACCCCCCCCCCCCTTCTAAGTGTTTTTCTCACCTTCAGTTGGCATCAGAGCTCCGGTTCTGTTAGTGTTATCACTTCACCGTGAACAGAAAAGATCCAGTTGAGAAAACTCTTGATATATTTTGGTTGATACATTATGGCTGGAGCTTCAACATCCAACAATAACAGATATGAGGACAAAGATAGAATCAACACTAAACCCCCTATGTTTGATGAGGAGAAATTTGACTACTGGAAAGACAGGATTGAAAGTTTCTTTCTAGGATATGATGCTGACCTTTGGGATTTAGTCATTGATGGCTATGTTCACCCCACTAATGGGAATGGCAAAAAGATAGACAGAAAATCTATGACTGAAGCTCATAAGAAAGAATTCAGGAATCATCATAAAGCAAGAACCATACTACTAAATGTTATATCTCATACTGAGTATGAGAAAATTACTAACAGAGAAACAACATTTGGTATGTTTGAATCTTTGAAGATGACTCATGAAGGGAATTCTTAAGTCAAGGAGACCAAGGCTCTGGCGCTGATCCAGAAATATAAAGCCTTCAAAATTGAGGAATCTGAATCTATAGAAGTTATGTTCTCTAGATTCCAGATTCTCACAGCTGGCTTGAAAGTTCTGGACAAGGGTTACTCCACTACAGATCATGTTAAGAAGATCATCAGAAGTTGCTAATCAGATGGAGACCAATGGTCACTGCTCTGAAGCTAGCAAAGGATCTGAACAAGATCACGTTGGAGGAACTGATCAGCTCTCTGAGGAGTCATGAGATTCAACTAGAAGAAGACGAACCTTAGAAAAAAGGTAAGTCTGTTGCTTTAAAGTCTAACAAATCTGCCAAAGCTTTGCAGGTTTTGGAAGAAAGTTATAAAGAATCTTCTTCTGAAGAAGAAGATGAATTGTCCCTGCTGTCCAGAAGGATCAACAAACTCTGGAAGCATAAACAGAGGAAGTTCAAGAACTTCAAGAAACCAGATCAACGTAAAGAGTCTTCTGGACACAGAAGATTTGGGAAGAAAGAGGTTGTCTGCTATGAATGCAAGGAACCTGGGCACTATTAGAATGAATGCCCAAAGCTTCAGAGGGAGAAGCCAAGAAGGAAGTCTGATCATAAAAAGAAAGTTCTGATGGCAACCTGGGATGATTCAGATGCATCTGAATCTTCACCAGACTCAGATTAAGAATGTGCAAACATGACACTCATGGCTGACGTAGAAGACCATGTAGAAACATCTGGATCAGAATCAGAATCATATTCTGAGGAGGTATTTTTTGAACTTTCTAGAGCAGAGCTTATTGAGAGTTTATCAGAAATGTTAGAAAACTATAGTAAGATTAAGCTCAAGTACAAGAAGCTTGAAAGCAATCTTGTATCTGAGAATGATCTTCTGAAGTCAGAAGTTTCCGAGCTCAAAGCAAACAATTTGAAAATTAAAAATGAATTAGAAAAAGCTCAACAAGATTCTGAAGTTGAAACTAAGTTAAAATCTAAAAACATTTTAGAAGAATATGACTATAGTTTTCAGAGATTTATGGCAAGAAGCCTAGAGAGAAGCAAGATGGCTTCAATGATCTATGGTGTAAGCAGAAATAACAGGAAGGGTATTGGATATGAATCTTCTTCTGAGAAAGATTTAAATCCAACATCTGTTGATAAACTAATCATTAAGCATACTCCTCTGTATTCTACTGTTAAGTTTGGTCATCTTAATGATATTAAACACACACGTTCTGGTCAGAACATTCCTGTGTTTAACCTAAAGTTAGTTAGAACAAACCTGCTGTCAGAAGACAGAAGTTTAGACAAAACTTTAAGGCAACTAACCCTAAAGGACCCAAAAAGATCTGGGTACCTAAAGACAAAATAATATCTGTTGCAGACATCTTTAGCAGCAAAGTCAAAACACCAATCTTGGTACCTAGACTCTGGCTGCTCGCGTCACATGACGGGAAAAAGGTCTATGTTCCAAAGCCTGGAACTTAGATCTGGAGAATACGTCGAGTTTGGAGGGAACCAGAGGGGCAAGATAGTTGGCTCTAGAACTATTGGCAATGGTAATCTTCCTTCCATTTCTAATGTCTTACTTGTTGAAGGATTAACACATAACTTATTGTCCATAAGTCAATTAAGTGAGAATGGTTATGACATAATCTTCAATCAAAAATGTTGCAAGGCTGTCAGTCACAGGATGGCTCAATCCTATTTAATGGAAAGAGGAAGAACGACATTTATAAAATCAATCTTTCAGAACTTAAGGTTCAGAATGTAAAATGCCTTTTGTCTGTTAATGATGAGCAATGGGTCTGGCACAGAAGATTGGAGCATATTAGTATGAGACGTATATCTCAGATTAATAAACTCAATCTAGTCAGAGGACTTCCTCAGTTGAAGTTCAACTCAGATGCTCTTTGTGAAGCATGTCAAAAAGGAAAATTTTCAAAATCTTCTTTTAAAACTAAAAATGTTGTTTCAACCTCAAGACCATTAGAGTTACTTCATATTGATCTGTTTGGACCAGTGAAAACTGCATCCATCAGAGGCAAGAAGTATGGATTAGTCATTGTTGATGACTACAGCAGATGGACGTGGGTTAAATTCCTAAAACACAAGGATGAGTCACATTCTGTGTTCTTTGACTTCTGCAAACAAGTCCAGAATGAAAAAGATGTTAAAATTGTTGAAGTCAGAAGTGATCATGGAGGAGAATTTGAAAACAAATACTTTGAAAAATATTTTAATGAAAATGGCATTGCACATGATTTCTCCTGCCCTAGAACTCCACAACATAATGGAGTTGTAGAGAGGAAAAATAGAACATTGCAAGAAATGGCCAAAACCATGATCAACGAGACTAATCTGGCAAAACACTTTTGGGCAGAAGCAATAAACACATCTTGTTATATTCAGAACAAAGTGTCTGTAAGACCTCTTCTGGAAAAGACTCCCTATGAATTGTGGAGGAATAGAAAGCCCAACATTTCTTATTTCCATCCTTTTGGATGTGTATGTTTTATGTTGAATACTAAAGAGAATCTGAACAAGTTTGATTCTAAAACACAGAAGTGTTTCATGCTTGGGTATTCTGAATGCTCTAAAGGCTACAGAGTATACAATACTGAGACATAGATTGTGGAGGAATCAATACATGTTAGATTTGATGATAAGCTTCACAATCAAAAGCCAAAGAAACTTGATAATTCTGCAGATAGAGAAGTCATTCTCACAGACTCTGAAGTCTCAGAGGCAGAAAAGGCTCAAGTAAAAGAACCCGAAGCAACGCCAGATGCAACTCCATTGGCTGCTCAGATGAACAATTTAAATATTTCTGAAGAACCAAATGTTAAGGGATCATCATCCAGAATCAAAGCCTCTCACCCAGAGGATGTGATAATTGGGAAGAAGGATGACCCTATCAGAACAAGGTCTTTCCTCAGATCATCTGCAACGTCACTTTTTGGGTTGATGTCTATCATTGAACCAACTTCTGTTGATGAAGCTCTGAATGATAATGAGTGGATACTTGCTATGCAAGATGAGCTAAATCAATTCACCAGAAATGACGTTTGGGATCTGGTTCCAAGATAAAAAAGATTCAATATTATTGGAACTAAATGGGTCTTCAGAAACAAATTGAATGAGCAAGGAGAAGTTGTAAGGAACAAAGCAAGGCTAGTTGCTCAAGGGTATAGTCAGCAAGAAGGAATTGACTACACAGAGACTTATGCTCATATGGCCAGGTTAGATTCTATTCGCCTACTCATTTCTTTTGCTGCACAAAATAACATCACTCTTTATCAGATGGATGTTAAAAGTGCCTTCTTAAATGGTATTATAGAAGAGGAAGTTTATGTTCATCAACCTCCTGGCTTTGAAAATTATAAATTTCCAGAACATGTTTTCAAACTTAAAAAATCACTCTATGGCTTAAAACAAGCTCCTAGAGCTTGGTATGAGAGGCTGAGTAATTTTCTTTTGGAAAATAATTTTATCAGAGGCAAAGTGGATACAACTCTCTTCTGTAAATCATTTAAGAAAGATTTGTTAATTTGTCAAATTTACGTAGATGATATTATATTTGGATCTACCAATGTTACGCTGGGAAAGGAGTTTACTCTTTCTATGCAGGCTGAATTTGAGATGAGCATGATGGGAGAACTCAGATTCTTTTTGGGAATCCAAGTCAATCAAACTCCAGAAGGCACCCACATACATCAGACTAAGTATGTGAAGGAGCTTCTAAAGAAGTTTAATATGACTGAAAGCAATTTGGCTAAAACCTCAATGCATCCTACAAGCACTCTTGGTAAGGAAAAGGTAAGTAAGAAAGTTAATCAAAAGCTTTACAGAGGTATGATTGGATCTCTTCTGTATTTGACTGCTTCTAGACCTGATATTCTATTCAGTGTTTGTCTGTGTGCCAGATTCCAATCAGATCCTAGAGAATCACACTTAACAGCTGTTAAGAGGATTCTAAGGTATCTGAAAGGTACTACTAATATGGGTTTGTGTTATAGAAGATCTGATGATTATAAATTAGTTGGATTCTGTGATGCTGATTACGCTGGAGACAAAGTTGAAAGAAAAAGTACTTATGGAAGCTGCCAGTTTCTTGGAAGTCATCTGATTTCTTGGAACTTTTTTCTTATCATCTTCATTCCAAGCACTTATAATCTTAGATGTACCAACGCTATTGATAACACTTGTGGGAATGAACTGTTCGCTTTCTATAGCATCCCAAATATCATCATCTTGTGCCTCAAGATATGTTTGCTTGCAGATCTTCCAAAAATTATAATATTTACCACGGGACAAAGGAGGCTTATTGTTATTACCACCATCTCTAAAAACCGGATTTGCGGAAGTCATTCTCTATATCTTATGAACAAGTTACCTATAACACGCTTTGTTGCCAAATTTAAGTATTGAAGTGCACTAACTAAGAAGGGTTGAATTAGGTTTTAAGAAGTTATCTGGTTACTTTTTTAGTTAATGGCAATTTCTGAATTTTGTGGCACTTTACTGGTTTATTTATTTTTATTGGTTTTGCAATGAAGACAAAGTGTCTGGCTTATTTTATGGTTAAGATAGATATGATAAAGTTGTTAGAAAATAAACTATATTAAAAATAAATAACACAAAGATATATCATAGTTCCCCTTATCCAACCAAGGGTAGTCAGTCTCCTCGCTCATTGTGAGATTATCCAATATTATCAGATATTTATACAACCTACACTGGGTTATTCTATAATCTTCTAACAATAAAAAAGAAGCTACATCACTTCCTTGATTTGAACCAAAACACCAACAAACAACCTGGTGGAATTTGAATCAACCTGATTCAAAGGAGCTTTTCCAACAAACAGAAAGACAATTCTTCCTATTTGTAAAATTTTTGTAGAAAATACAACCATTTTTTTGCCAACAAAAATCACCACTCAATTTGGTAAAAAAATTGCAATAAACATATAATTTTTGTACAAATAGACTTTGCAGCACACTTTAATAACTTTGAGAGGTTTGCTGCTTTTCTAGTATTGTGAAAATTATGTTCTTCCCTTTCATGTAACAATTTATAATCACTTATATGTTCAAGTTCTCAATGACTTAGAAACTTTTGCATGATGTGAAAGTTATGCATGAAAAGTTTTCTATTAAAAATTATGAACACGGTGAAATATTTTCTAAGAAAGAGGTAATTTAAAAAATATGATAAATTGATCTTTTATAGTGCGTTGATACCTTTACAAAATGAAGCAATGATATGGAAGATTTTAATGAAAAATTGCAAGAGATATCATACTTATTCATTATTAACGTTTTATCATATGATACATTTTCATCATTTTTTTAACGTTTTATGCAATGATGATTTACTTTAAAAAAATTGGAAGAGATATCATAAGTATCATGTTGTTTCATTTTAACGTTTTATGCCATAATGATTTATTTTTAAAAATTGGAAGGGGCATCATAAGTATCATGTTGATTAAGATTAGGCATGATGTATCATAATGCAACGTTTTAAAAATTCAAAAATCCAATCGATTGTGGGGAACATTTTCAAGGAAAATAGAGTTCCATACAATTGATTGTAGTGATGGGTACAATCAATTGGATCCTTCAATTTGGAGAAAATCCAAATGTCAGTTTTTAAGCTACAATAGATTGTTGCTATTCTTAAGTCCCATAAAAATGATTGTGGCAAGACATCCAATCTATTGTAGCTATACAAAATTTCAAATTTCCTCATTTTTCAAAGAGTGTCATGAATGAAATAAATGTTTTAAATGTTCTAAGTCTCTTAAAGAAAGTTTGAGATGAAGAGAGAGACCACTAGAGCACTTAAAATATAAACAAAAATTTAATTGATACAAGTACCTTAAATGTTTTAAATGTTCTAAGTCTCTTAAATGTTCTTGAATTCTACGACAAATGATTCAAATATTTTTTCTTTGATCTCTTTTACATGATCATCTTTTGTCGTCATCAAAATCAATTCATCAAAGATGATGAACACCTTCTTCACACCTTTCACCAGTTTTAAGTGTGAGATGCTTACACTACAAGAGAAAAAGGATTTTGCGACAGTTTTTTGGTTGTTATGGCGGTTTGAACCACTGCAAAACACGGGATCCGACGGTTTCTCAACTGTTGCAAAACCATGTGTCTCTAGCTTATTCTGAAATAGTTTGGAAACCTGTCGCTCCAACTGTTTTTAATATTTACGACAATTTTAGAAATGCCTTAACAACATAACTCCATTGATTTTGCCTGTCATTAAATTACTTGATGTTTTGTTACTATTAAAAATCCTCTGGTAAAATTGCAAGTATTTTTGCAGGTAAATCTGTATGAAATATTTATTCCAAAGGTAAGTCTGCAGCTAATATATTCTAAAATAAAAAATAATCTGGAAGGAGTAATAAATTTATTTGTTATATTGATACAACATTGTATTTATCAACAAGCTTGCAGCGGTTCCTTATAGGAACAAATACTTTAAGAACCTTCTATTACACAACAAAATTTTGATTAGAAACACAATCCAAATCAATACAAAAATTTACTTACCAAACTAGATAATTTCTAACAGTGATCTAAAGCCAAAGTATTGCTGCTCAGTTTCATAAAGCTTAACCAATTTTCTATAATAACTAAAACATGTGATTAAACTAGTGACAATTAGCATGGAAAAATCACCAATAGCAATATGAAAAGTTGTGTTACGAAAAGTTGTATTAATCACATATGAATCACAATCATACTTAAGGTAATTCATCCATAAAATCACAACATCAAAGCATCAAGACAACACTGCATAAGAACACAATTCACGAAACTCTGCTACGTTCGCTGGACAGTTCACCGTGCGAGTCTGGGCAAATGTTCACCGTGCGAAGAATTGTTCGCTTTGCGAACTCACGATAACTGCAATTACAGCCAATCGCTACTATGCAACAGCAGCAAAATCAGGCCAAAAGTCTATACGAATTCCTTCCCCAATGCCAAAAAACATTCCAAAATCATTCCTATGGTATTACGACGATAAAGGCACAAAACCTACTACTTATTAGCCCAACTCCGTATCATATTTACGCCTCCAATTTCTATAAAATCCTTACAAATTTTCCCACATTCATTAAAGTTCTCATAATCAATTATCCTATATGGTTAAAACCTCAACAACAGATTTTGGCCACGAAGGCCTAATTTCCCTTACTCCCAAATCAGCCTCAAACCTATCAGACCATCAGTTCAAATATCTCAAACTCATTAAATTCACCAGAAAGGCAACAAAAATTCAATACTCAAAATACCTAAACCCTTAAATTGACTTTAAATATATTGAATCATATATTGAAAATAATGAAGGTAATACTCCCCATACTTAAACAACCTAAAAAACAGATTTGGCCATGAAGGCCTAATTTCCCTCAAACTCAAAAACCTCCCAAATCCCTAAATCAGCTTTAAATACATTAAATCATATATTGAAAATAATGAAGGTAATACTCCCCATACTTAAACAACCTCAAAAACAGATTAGGTCACAAAGGCCTAATTTTCCTCAAACTCAAAAACCTCCTAAACCCTTAAATCAACTTTAAATACATTGAATCATATATTGAAAACAATGAAGGCAATACTCATCATACCTTAATTGCCGATTCTAAGCCTTTCTCCTTGATTCTTGGAAACCTCGCAAAGCTTTTGCCTCAATCCTCTTCCTTAGAGCTTTGACCTCTATTTCTTCCCTTTTCACGGTCTAACAAGAATGAATCCTAATTCCCTCAAAATCCCCTTTTGTTAAACATAACTTTGGGCCTTTAAAATGGGCTTTCCAATTTCACCCTCACTAACTCCTCCTCAAATGTCCACTTTGCCCTTAAATTAACTTATATTTATTTAAATTAATAATAATACCAAATATATTTATATTAAATACTATTATTTAAATAAATAACTCAAAACTCCATAATTCCCAATATTCACACCAACCACCGAAAATCACCAAAAATACGAATATTCATATTTAAATAAATTAAATAAATATTCCAAGAATTTGGGGTGTTACAACTCTCCCCCACTTAAAAGAATTTTCGCCCTCGAAAATTACCTCAAGGAAACAGAGTCAGATACGACTCCCTCATCTGATCGTCACGTTCCCAAGTCATGCTCCCTCCAGCTGGTCCTCCCCAAACTACCTTTACCAAGGAAATCTCTTTACCTCACAGTTGCTTCACTTCTCTTTCATTAATTCGTACTAGCAATGCCTCAGCAGTCAAGTTATCTCTCACTTGTACATCACCCATCTAAATCACATGTGACGGATCTGGAATGTACTTCCTCAACTGAGACACATGAAACACATCATGCAGATTCGTAAGCGACAACTGTAAAGTAATCCGGTATGCTACTCCTCCCACCTTTTGCGAAATCTGATACGGACCAACAAAACACGGTGTGAGCTTTCGAGACTTCAAAGCTCGACCAACACTAGTTACCAACTCTCAAAAACATGTGATCTCCCTTCTAGAACTCAAGTGCTTTCCTCCTTTTGTCGTGATAACTATTCTGACGACTCTGCGACGCTTTCATTTTTTCTCGGATCATCTTGATCTTTTCAGTCGTCTCTTGCACAATCTCAGGTCCGAGCATAACACTCTCGCCTGACTCATACCAACACAAAGGAGTCCTACATCTTCTACCATACAATGCCTCATACGGTGCCATTCTGATACTAGAATGGTAATTGTTGTTATAGGTAAACTCAATCAACGGAAAATGACTATCCCATGATCCACCTTGATCCAACACACAAGCTCTCAGCAAATCCTCTAAAGACTGGATAATTCTTTCTGTCTGTCCATCCGTCTGCGGATGATAGTCAACATGGTACCCAAAGCGTCTTGCAAACTCTTCCAAAATCTCGATGTAAATCTCGGATCACAATACTCGACGGTATCCCATGCAACTTCACAATTTCCTCAATATACATCTCTACTAGCTTCAGCATAGAACAATTAATCCTCATTGGTAATAAATGAGCTGATTTAAGCAATCTATCTACAATCACCCAATTAGAATCATTCCCCCTCACAATCTTTGGCAAACTCGACACAAAATCCATGGAAATACTATCCTATTTCTACTCTGGAATATTCAATGGTTGCATCAGACCCAACAGTCTTTGATGTTCAATCTTCGACTTCTGACAAGTCTAACCAGCATACACAAACTCAGCCACTTCTTTCTTCATCCCTGGCCACCAAAACAATTTCCTCAAATCTTGGCACCTCTTCGTAGCACTGGGATGAATACTCAATCTACTTCGATGTCCTTCCTCAAGAATACTCTTTTTCAACTCAAAAATATCTGGAAAACAAACTCTATCATGACATCTCATGATACCATTTTCATTAATCCGAAAATCATCTCTTCGACTTTGATTCATCAAATTCAACCGATCTACCAACTCAAATTAGATTTCTGACCTTCTCGAATCTCATCAAGAATACCACTAGTAAGCTTCAACGTACCAAGCTTAACTCCATAATAAGTCTCTTCACAAACCAAACTCATATCACGAAATTTCTCAATCAGTTCTAACTCTTTTACCATCACCATCGGTATATACGAAGATTTCCTACTCAATGCATCAGTTACCATGCTTGCTTTATCCGAATGGTAATTCAAACCAAAACCATAATCCTCCAGAAGTCCCAATCATCTCCTTTGCCTCGCATTCAATTCTTTCTGATCAAAGAAATACTTCAAACTCTTATGATCACTAAACATCTCAAATCTCGAACTAAACAAATAATGCCTCCAAAGCTTCGACACAAACACAACAACAACCAACTCTAAATCTTGCGTTAGATAATTCCTCTCATGCACTTTAAGTTGCCTTGAAGCATAAGCTAAAACTTGTTGTTGTTGTATTGGCACACCTCCCCCATCCCATTAACAAAGCATCATGATAACGAGAAAACGCATCGATTATATTGCTAGGTTTCATTAACGTTTTATCGCATATTCACCGTTTTAACACTCGATTTCTCGAGTTTTTCTTACCATTTTGCAGGTACATCATTATATGGAGCCAAATCATGAATTAAGAGCAAAAGGAACAAAAGAAACCATAAAGAGATGAAGAAATGAAGAAGCCTGCAAAAGACTGCATAATTTGTTGCAGTCACGACCGTCACAAGGGTGTCACGACCGTGACACCCCAATTTGAGCCATCACGACCGTAAGAGAGTGGTCACGATCGTGACACTTAAAAACCACAAGTTACGAACGTGAAGACCTTGTCACGACCGTGACAAGGGTAAAATTAGGTTTTTGACTCAGACTACGTCAAGGCATTACGTGAAGACCACTTCTCCTATTTTGTTGCCACGTTCCTGCATTCCTTCCACAAATTCAGCAAGGCCCATGCAACAAAGGTCCCAAAATCCAGCCCATTAAGGATTCTATAAATAGTACAAGTTCTATGAACAATGGGACACAAAGCATTTTTTATTCAAATTCCTGCGGAAGCTCTGCCAAACTGTATTACGAACCAGCCTTTCTATTCCTGCATTATTTTTAGTTTTCTGTTTCGTTTTTTATTGTATCCAAACCCGCCATATAACAATTTCCAACATCAGGAAATTGTTATACATTTATTTGTTTCTAAACCTTCAGCATTCGTTTATTTTCAATTTCCGCCAACTCCAAGCTTTCCGGTCTGTGGAAGAAGGAGTCTGCTCGAATATTTGTTAACCAGGTTTTTCATTATATTGCAATTTAATTTAATTATAATGTTTATTTATTTTTCTGCCATGAGTACGTTATTATTAAATTTTCTGTCTCTGTCTGGTTCAACATCGATGAGTAGCTAAACACCTTAGGGCGGTATGTAGTTATAACAAACTTAACCGGTAAAATATAACCATAGGCTAAAAATAATTAATCACTTAACATTCTGGCTGATACTTTTTAATTGAAATAGACCTTTTCGTTACGAGAGTAAGAAAAGAGTATTAGGTTAGGTCAAGACCACGAGAGTGTGAGATTTTAACCAGATAGCTAAAGTTAGGCATTTAAATTAAACACAGCGAGAGCGCTTTAAGATAAATTAGAATTACTTAGTTTCCAAAAATTACCTCTAAACACTTATGGGCTAGCGAGAGCAGGCATAAGGCTTTAGGGATAAGATCTGATATAAGACCACGAGAGTGTGAGTTAAGGGTATTTAAACTGGTAATCTCTACCGAATAGATTAAGTGAACACCTTTATAAGCCTAGGTTAGATTGACCCACCTAAGTTAGTATAATTACATACCGACCGCCTTAGTATTACTTTATTAAAACTTAAATTTAATTCCGCCTTTAATAGTCTTAAAAATCAACAAAAAATCGTGACAACCATTCGCCTTAGCTAAACTAGAAGTTCATCTAGCACTAAGTAACCATAGAATCCCTGTGGATCGATAATCTTAAATATTACTTCGATAGGCTGTGCACTTGCAGTAAGATACCGCTAGACGCATAAGTAGACACGTCTTTAGCCCATCAAGTTTTTGGCGCCGTTGCCGGGGATTCCTTAATTTAGTTACTAGTGCATTTAGGTAGCATTGTCTAGACTAAGGTATCAACTATTTAATTTACTCTAATCTCCGAGTGTATGCCAAGTACTCGCTCTAAAAGCGAAGACTTGCAACCTCTAATCCCTGAATCGGAACGCTTCTTACACGTAAGAAGACGTATATTCGATTTCGAAAATAATTACAATATTCCAGATCTTCAATTAGATCCGCCTAAACCAGTCGTAAAATCAAAGGACGCAGAGATGGCTGAAGAACAGACTCATCCACTCAAGTATTACGCTAATCCTTCGCAAGCTGAACCGCATTCGAGCATTGCAGCGCCGGCTATCAACCGAAATGATTTCGAACTAAAACCTTCGTTGATATCAGTCGTGCAACAAAATCAATTTGCCGGAAATCCTACCGAGGATCCGAATCTTCATCTTTCGATCTTTGTGCAATATGCAGATACCGTAAAAGCCAATGGAGTTACCCAAGAAGCTATTAGACTACGTTTATTTCCTTTTTCGCTTCGAGACAGAGCAAGAGCTTGGCTTCAATCTCTGCCTTCGAACTCAGTAACTACGTGGGAAGAACTTAAGAGAGTTTTCTTGAATAGGTATTTTCCACCTAGCAAGACAGCTATGCTGAGAGCTCAGATCAACGGATTTAAGCAAAGAGAAAGTGAATCATTATTCGAAGCTTGGGAACGCTATAAGGATCTACTGAGACTTTGTCCACATCATGGATTAATAGAATGGATGGTCATCCATACCTTCTATAATGGACTCTTGTACAATACAAGAATGACAATTGACGCTGCCGCGGGTGGTGCATTGATGGACAAAGAATATAATGATGCCTATGCACTTATCGAAAGTATGGCTCAAAATCATTACCTTTGGGGAAGCGAGAGAGTCGCAACTGAGAAACCAACAAAGGGAGGTATGTACGAAGTAAGTAGTATGGACCAAGTCAATGCGAAGTTTGACCAACTAAGCCAAAAGATCGATAACTTGGCCATAACACCTACAGCCACCGTGGCTGCAGTAACACCTAACTGTGAGTTATGTGGAGTCCCAGGACACGAAGTTTCTGATTGTCAACTATTGGCAGGAACTCCCACTGATCAAGTGAATTATGCTCAAGGAAACCCTTACTCAAACACATACAACCCAGGTTGGAAGAATCATCCGAACTTCTCCTATAAGAATAACAATGCTTATTACGCACCAGGTCAAGCACCAGCTACATCACCAGGATATCAAAAGACTGCTCCTAATATCCCTAGAAAATCGAACCTTGAATTGATGATGGAGAACTTTATAGCTAACCAATCTCAAACAAACAAGGACTTCTTAAACCAAAACATTCACACTAGTGAGCAGATTAAACAATTAGTGAGCAAAGTAGATGCATTAGCTACACATAACAAAATGCTCGAAACTCAGATTTCACAAGTAGCTCAACAACAAGCACCTACTGCTGCACCAGCTGGAGTATTCCCTGGACAACCTCAACCTAATCCGAAAGGACATGCTAACGCTGTAATATTAAGAAGTGGCAAGGAACTTGACGGACCTACCGATCCAAGACTTGACAATCCAGCCATGTACCAAAAACCGGATAAACCGACTGAAGTGGTGAATGATCCAGAAGAAAAGGAAGATGACAATCGAGAGGTAGTGGAGAAAGAACAACCTTATGTGCCTCCACCACCCTATAAACCACCAATTCCGTACCCTCAAAGATTAATAAATTCCAAGACGACGGGTCAATTTAAGAAATTTGTCGAACTTCTGAAACAGTTGAATATTACTATTCCGTTTATAGAAGCAATTACCCAAATACCCTCGTATGCTAAGTTTTTAAAAGAAATCTTATCCAATAAGAAAAAGATAGAGGATAACGGAACAGTTACACTTACTGCCGAGTGTAGCGCCATAATTCAGAATAAAATGCCTCATAAGCTAAAAGATCCAGGAAGTTTCTCTATACCCTGTGTAATAGGAAAATTCGTCATTGACAAAGCTCTATGCGATTTAGGAGCCAGTATCAGTGTTATGCCCTTAACGATTTGCAAAAGGCTAGACATGGGAGACCTAAGACCAACTAAAATGTCTGTTCAACTAGCCGATCGCTCTGTTAAATATCCTGTAGGCATACTAGAAAACGTCCCAGTACGTATAGGACAATTCTACATCCCTACTGATTTTATAATCATGGACATCTCTGAAGACTCCACTACACCTATCATACTAGGAAGACCATTCTTAGCTACCGCCGGAGCTATAATAGACGTAAAAAGAGGAAAGCTAACCTTTGAAGTAGGTGAAGAGAAAGTTGAATTTATTTTAACACAATTCTTACAATCACCAGCTATAGAGGATACATGCTATCTATTGGACGTAATTGACGAATGTGTAAGAGAAATGGAACTGAAAGAGACCACTTATTCTGAAATAATGAAAATTCAAATCCCTCCGATTTTCGAAGATGATAATTGGCGAAAACCGTATCAGGATGATAGTCTAAGCGAAAGTTTAGCACTTACACCGGATCCCATGCCAAGTAAAGATAAACCTACGTTAGGATTAAAAACTTTACCTCATAACCTAAGGTACGAATTCTTAGACGTTGAATGTAAAAGACTAGTTATAGTAAATTCCAGTTTAGGAACTATAGAAACAAAGAAACTTTTAGATGTCTTGAAGAAATATCCAACTGCATTAGGATATAACATATCTGATCTCAAAGGAATATGTCCTTCAGTTTGTATGCATCGTATTCTGCTAGAAGAAGATTGCAGAACCTCCAGAGAATCTCAAAGAAGAATTAACCCAACCCTTAGCACTGTAGTAAAAGAAGAAGTTAAGAAATTATTAGATGCCGGGATAATATATCCAATCTCTGATAGTGAATGGGTTAGTCCAATACATGTAGTGCCAAAGAAAGGAGGTATCACTGTTGTGAAAAACGCTCAAGGCGAATCGATATCGCAAAGAGTAGTGACGGGATATAGAGTGTGCATAGATTATCGTAAACTAAACAAAGCCACTCGAAAAGATCATTTCCTACTACCTTTCATAGATCAAATGTTAGAACGATTAGCCAAGCATTCTTACTTCTGTTATCTTGACGGTTACTCAGGATTTTTCCAAATCCCTATCCATCCTGATGATCAAGAGAAGACTACATTCACATGTCCTTATGGAACGTTCGCTTATAGGCAAATGCCCTTTGGATTATGCAACGCTCCTGCAACCTTTCAAAGATGTATGATGTCAATCTTCGCAGACTTTATAGACAACATCATGGAAGTGTTCATGGACGACTTCTCTGTATGCGGGCAAAGTTTTGAAGGATGCTTATCGAACTTAAAAATGGTGTTAGAAAGATGTGTAAAAGTAAATCTCGTGCTTAACTGGGAGAAATGTCATTTTATGGTCAACGAAGGAATAGTATTAGGTCATGTAATATCCGACAAGGGAATTGAAGTTGATAAAGCTAAGATTGAAGTAATAAAAGATCTTCAACCCCCTAAAACCGTTCGAGAAATACGAAGCTTTTTAGGACACGCCGGTTTTTACCGACGATTCATCAAAGATTTCTAGAAAATCACTAAACCTCTTACTGGTTTATTAATGAAAGACGCTGAGTTCATATTCAATGAAGATTGTCTTAAAACATTCGAAACTCTAAAAACAGCCCTCATCACCGCACCAATCATGCAACCCCCTGACTGGAGATTACCTTTTGAAATCATGTGCGATGCGAGTGACTATGCTGTAGGCGCAGTTCTAGGCCAGAGAAAGGAAAAGAAACTTCATGCGATTTACTATGCCAGTAGAACCTTAGATTCTGCCCAGATGAACTACGCTACTACCGAAAAAGAATTGTTAGCAGTTGTCTTTGCGCTTGACAAATTCCGTTCTTACCTAGTTGGAGCGAAAATAATCATTTACACAGACCATGCTGCTATCCGATATCTATTAACTAAGAAAGATGCTAAACCAAGACTCTTAAGATGGATTTTACTCTTACAAGAGTTTGATCTAGAAATAAAAGATAAGAAAGGTACTGAGAACGTCGTAGCGGACCATTTATCTAGAATAGAAGGTATTAAACCCGAACAAGTGCCGATTAACGATGATTTTCCGTATGAACAGCTGATAGCACAAATAGGAAGCGACCTAGCTCAGTTAGATATAAATGAACCAGAATCCGTGGAAACAATCCAGACAACTGTAGGACTGCCATGGTACGCTGACGTTGTCAACTACCTAGCCGCAGGAGCTCTTCCACCCGATCTAACCTATCAGCAGAAAAAGAAATTCTTTCATAATCTGAAACATTACTATTGGGATGAACCATTATTGTTCAAAAGAGGACCAGATGGAATCTTTCGCCGATGTATTCCCGAAGAAGAAATAGAAGATGTCATTGCTCAATGCCATTCATCTCCTTATGGTGGACATGCAGGCACTTCCAAGACTTGTGCAAAAATCTTGCAAGCCGGCTTATTCTGGCCTAATCTATGGAAGGATGTCCACATCGCTGTTATAAATTGCGATCGGTGTCAACGCACTGGAAATATTTCAAGAAGAGATGAAATGCCTCAAAAAGGAATTTTAGAAGTAGAAATCTTTGACGTCTGGGGAATAGATTTCATGGGACCATTCCCATCATCTTTCGGTAATAATTACATACTCGTAGCTGTTGATTATGTTTCGAAATGGATTGAAGCCATAGCTTCTCCTACAAACGATACACGAGTAGTAATAAAGCTTTTCAAAAATATAATCTTTCCCAGATTTGGTGTGCCTAGACTCGTCATAAGTGACGGTGGCTCGCACTTCATTTCAAAAATCTTTGACAAATTACTATCTAAATATGGAGTAAGACACCGTGTGGCTACACCATATCACCCACAAACAAGTGGACAAGTCGAAGTCTCAAACAGAGAAATTAAACAAATCTTAGAAAAGACTGTCGCCATATCTCGGAAAGATTGGTCATCTAAACTTAATGAAGCTTTATGGGCTTATAGGACCGCTTACAAGACACCCATAGGTACCACACCTTTCAAACTAGTTTATGGAAAATCTTGTCACCTCCCAGTAGAACTAGAACACAAAGCTTATTGGGCGATCAGAACTCTCAATATAAACTATAATGCTGCAGGAGAAAAGCGAATCCTAGACATTAACGAATTAGAAGAATTAAGGTTAGATGCATATGAGAATGCTAAGATATATAAAGAAAGAACTAAGCGATGGCATGATAAACGCCTATCTAGGAAAGAATTTAGTGTGGGAGACGTTGTACTCCTCTTTAATTCAAGACTTAGGCTCTTTCCTGGAAAATTAAAATCTAGATGGTCAGGACCCTTTGAAATAACTAAGTATTCCCGAGTGGAGCAATAGAAATTAAGGGTAGGAATAGTGAACCATTCATAGTAAACGGACAACATTTAAAACATTATCATAAAGTTGAAAATAGAGATTATGCGAATAATCTAAAGCTTTTAGAATTGTCCACTAATTCCCCTGATTAATCTAAACCTAAGCATTACGTCAGGCTTTTGACGATAAAAACAGCGCTTAGTGGGAGGCAACTCATTTACTTATTTAATTATTTAAACTATTCTTTTCTTTTAGCATATTGTTATTTATCGTTTTACTATTTGTTTAATTGTTTTGTCATTTTATAGTTTTATTTTATATTACTATTATTGCCGTTACACTATGCATTTCATTTTCTTATTTTTATCTTAAATCACTTTTTACAGATTTTCTAAAGTCTTTTCCACTGATTTGTTTCCCCCATATTTGCACTGACCATGGCTAACCAACCAATTAACCATATGGAAACCAAATTTAGAGGTAGGAACCAAAGAATGAAGTTTGAAGAGTTATCACAGAGGCAAATGGATTTGACCCTGTACCCGGATGATAAGACTATGGAAACCCTAGGTATACATGATAGTGTCATGTACTTGTTAAACCGACTCGGATGGGAGAATGCATTGATCCAACATAAGTTTGTGACTTACCGCGAGCTCACCCTTGAGTTCCTTAGCTCCTTAATTTACCTACCTGAGCGCGGTTTTGGATTTAGGAAAGGATTTATTAGTTTCCGCCTATTTGGAATAGAATATGACTTTAACCATAAAGAACTAGCTGACTTGTTAGGATTCCCTAGTGGACCATTTGCTTTTACTACCACACAGGTAGAATTGATGGATATGGAGCTAGATTTCTTTTGGGGAACTTTAACCGGAAACTACCACCCTGAACCAAATAACATGAATAATGATGAGATCCATAATCCTGCTCTCCGTTACTTCCATAAATTCCTTGCCCACACCTTCTTTGGAAAAGAAGAAAACATTACCGGAGTTTCTAAAGATGAAATATTTATTATGTCATGTTTCACTAATGGACAGCCTGTTAATGGTGTACCTTTCATGATGCAAACCTTCACCCGTATCCAAGAAGAACCTGAATTACCTATATTAGTAGGAGGTCTTGTAACCATGATTGCTGATGCCATAGGACTTAGGTACCAACCGTCTAGGAACAACCCGCCCTATGAATCTTAATTTCTGCTTCAATAGACATATCATAAGGAATTTAGGACATCCACCTTTTGAGTACCTAATCCGGAACGAAGTAGTAACCCTGTTCACATTGCCTAACCATGCTAGAGTAAGTGTTCACAATAGGGATAACTGGCTTTATGAGTTAAACCCACCTGATTATCCATATACTCCTGAAACACCTCAGTCTTACAAGATAAAAGATGATATAATGACCAATGTCGAAACTGACCCTGAGACACCTCCTGGTTACCATGACATTGACCACACTGAAGAAGTACATGAAACCCCTGAAGTGAATCAAGGAGATTATGCTAACAACTTACAAAACATCATGAACACTCTCAATGCTTACCAAACTGACATTAATTTATTTAAAGAAGATATTAAGAGCATGCGATTGGACATTATAGGATTGACTAACATAACCTGCGAACAATTCTATCACTTGAACTCCGCCATCGAAGACTTGAAGAAACGCTTTTGAAAATGCTATAAGTGATTTAGTTTATTTTTCTCATTGTTTTCGTTTCTAGTTAGATTTATTTTTCGCAACAATTTCATACCGTAATTTCCGTTTATGTAACTTCATTTTCAATTACTTTATGCAATGCACCTTTAATTCCAAAATTTCTCCATTTTTAGCAATTTATATATTTTTCATTCTATGTACTGTTATGCTTGCATTTTTTCATATTATATACAATCTCTCATGCCATGCAAGTTAGTATAGTACTGTGTTGAAATTATATACTATATGGTGTTTATAATTTAATATGAGTGTTAGTGAATAAAATACATTATTATAAAATATGTGAATTAAGTGAGAAAATGTTTTTCTGGAAATTATTCAACGAAGCGTGCCCTCACGGTCGTCATACCCATCTCACGATCGTGACGTGCTTAAATAGCGTGTCACGACTGTCACACCCCTGTCACGACCGTGACAACCTCTATTACAGGAATCGTGAGAAACAAAACTGTTTCTCTTCGTGCCTCTTCTTCTTCTTCCTCCATAACTTCCTCAAAACTACCCATTTTCTCCATAACCTCCGTAACCTCCCCATTACCAACATTAACCCCCCATTATCATAACCTATCACATTCTCACTCTCCATTATTTATCCCGAATCAATATTTCTTTCATTTTACCATTTTTTCACAAAACATCAAAACTCTTCATTCTTCACTCTAAGCTCTTGCATGCAATGGATTCTATTACTTTTAGAGAAGGTGATGCTGGAGAAACTCAGAGAGAACGTTTTCTCCGATTCCAAAACCGCGGTGTGCAACCTACACGTTACATTGACACTGTCTGTTTGAGGGAACTCGGAATGCTTGCCAGTGTTACAAGCCTGCTTCAAAAAGTCGGTCTGTGGGATCTTTGCAGTCAACCTCAGCCCACATTCGAGCTTCTGACACTGGAGTTCTTAAGCTCATTCAGTTACATCACTGGTACCGGTTCTCAGAGTCAGCTCACCGGTGTCGCCAAATTCAGATTGCATGGCCAAGAGTTCAACATTTCGCAAACCAGGATAGCCGAGTTGTTAGGCTTCGATCACGGAACTGAAGCTCACCGTCGCGTGCCCGATAATTTTAGTGAACAAGCTTTCACTCTATGGCACGACTTAACCAACACCCGTGCATCAGCCTTCCAAAGCCTCAACGCTACGCACATCCACAACCCGGCAATCCGCTATTTCCACCGTGTCATATGCAACACCATTTTCGCTCGAGAAAGCAACCATAAGCTCAACTCCAAGGAGCTTCTATTCTTACACTGCGCTCTTAATGACGAGCCGATCAACGATGCCCCTTTCATGCTTTATCATATCCAGGCCATTGCACACAGAGGCTCCACCCCGTTCTTCATAGGCGACATTGTCACCACCCTCGCCATTCAGTTGGGGCTTGGTGACTTGGTCGTTAATCAGCCTCACCTAGCCGCAGAATTCCTCACCAAGAGTTATTGCAGGTCCGCTCACCTGATTGCGCAGCGAGAGGATGGCAGGTATAGCCCTGTTGTCAATGGCACCATTTTCCATCATATCATTCTGTCGTCCCGCGACCGCATCGATCCATCCAGCCGAGCCAACTGGCTCTTTGTTTTACCTGTTGCTGTCGATCACGTCCCTATTCATGATGATCAGGCAGACCCTCCAGCGGATGAGATGCAGGACGCTATGGATGCAGCTGAGCCTGTCCAGGATATACCAGAGACATCTACCCGACAGCCCCCTGCTCCCGAAATCACACTTGAGGAAGTCCTCCGTGCGATTCATCAGCAGAACCAGATGAACGCCGCACTGGAGCGAAGGCAGAAGGAGCAGTATGATGCTTTACTCAGCACTATTGCAGCAAACCAGGAAGCTACTAATGAGAAGTTTGGAGAAATTTTCAGCGAGCTAGAAGCCCTCCGCATTAACATCACTGCTGCCTCCGACACCGGTTCTGATCCTGAAGCGACTCCTTCCAGACGCCGCTCCCGCACCAGAGGCCGAGCCCGCGGTCCTCAGCAGCCATAGTTTTAGTTTGCTTATGTTTGTTTTTCGTTTTTGTCGTTGTACTGTACTTTTACCGCATTTATATCACAACATTGGGGACAATGTCTGATATAGTGTGGGAGAGGTACCTTTCATTTCCGCATTTTCCCTTTTTCGCACTTTTCCATTTCGTTGTATTTTCAATTCCGTTGTATTTCTTTTCGCAAGTTAATGAAATGAGCAAATCTTTGTGCTATTTTCTTTAATTTCGAACTTTCCCCGATTATTTAGCTATACCAGAAAAAATCTTTAATTATTCGCATTACCCGACTTACCTACGGAATCGTAATTAGGAAGCCGAGAACGATTAAACAAGACCAATACAATCTTGACATCTTTGACTCCCTACTTAAGCAATTCCATCCCGATTACCATTACGAGTACACTTTTAGTTTCAGTTTAAAAGTAACCCCTAGTAGTTTATACTAGCAGTCAGCACCGTCTGAACACAAACCACGTGGGGAGCCGATGAATATAAGCGTTTGATGCCTAATCAATAATGATCCTTCATATCTCGATGCAAAATGAAAAGAAATTGAAAAGAAATTGCACCAAAGTACACGGTCGCATATAAGAAACGAGAAATATAAGAAGGAGTCCGTTGCAAGTTGGTTCAGAGGTACTGGTTCTGAACTCGGTAGGGCGTGCTACGGCTCGATCCCCCACAACCTCCAAATCGGATAAAATATGTAAGGTTACCACACTCGTGTACCAGACCCCGTGCTAAAAAAGGATCAAAGTCGCTAACCGGCTACTCCACTACGTGCGTGCTAAGGCAAAGGGCTTAATGTGATTGCGCTAGAATGAAACCGGGCGAAATAAGATCGAAAAACTCCAGGTGAAATCGTAATGTAATTGCCGATTGTTTCGTTTAACGGGAAGTCGACGACATAGCTTGTTGCTTGTGTCATTAGTGTATCGGTAGTGTTCTATCAAAGTATCGGATTATCCGACAAAACGATCCCTCGTACGGTTTGTTATGAGTATGCGTGAATAAAATCTTGTCCGCCGATTTTCAACCGACTATTTGCTTGAGGACAAGCAAAGGTTTAAGTTTGGGGAAGTTTGATAACGAGAAAACGCATCGATTATATTGCTAGGTTTCATTAACGTTTTATCGCATATTCACCGTTTTAACACTCGATTTCTCGATTTTTTCTTACCATTTTGCAGGTACATCATTATATGAAGCCAAATCATGAATTAAGAGCAAAAGGAACAAAAGAAACCATAAAGAGATGAAGAAATGAAGAAGCCTGCAAAAGACTGCATAATTTGTTGCAGTCACGACCGTCACAAGGGTGTCACGACCGTGACACCCCAATTTGAGCCATCACGACCGTAAGAGAGTGGTCACGACCGTGACACTTAAAAACCACAAGTTACGAACGTGAAGACCTTGTCACGACCGTGACAAGGGTAAAATTAGGTTTTTGACTCAGACTACGTCAAGGCATTACGTGAAGACCACTTCTCCTATTTTGTTGCCACGTTCCTGCATTCCTTCCACAAATTCAGCAAGGCCCATGCAACAAAGGTCCAAAAATCCAGCCCATTAAGGATTCTATAAATAGTACAAGTTCTATGAACAATGGGACACAAAGCATTTTTTATTCAAATTCCTGCGGAAGCTCTGCCAAACTGTATTACGAACCAACCTTTCTATTCCTGCATTATTTTTAGTTTTCTGTTTCGATTTTTATTGTATCCAAACCCGCCATATAACAATTTCCAACATCAGGAAATTGTTATACATTTATTTGTTTCTAAACCTTCAGCATTCGTTTATTTTCAATTTCCGCCAACTCCAAGCTTTCCGGTCTATGGAAGAAGGAGTCTGCTCGAATATTTGTTAACCAGGTTTTTCATTATATTACAATTTAATTTAATTATAATGTTTATTTATTTTTCTGCCATGAGTACGTTATTATTAAATTTTCTGTCTCTGTCTGGTTCAACATCGATGAGTAGCTAAACACCTTAGGGCGGTATGTAGTTATAACAAACTTAACCGGTAAAATATAACCATAGGCTAAAAATAATTAATCACTTAACATTCTGGCTGATACTTTTTAATTGAAATAAACCTTTTCGTTACGAGAGTAAGAAAAGAGTATTAGGTTAGGTCAAGACCACGAGAGTGTGAGATTTTAACCAGATAGCTAAAGTTAGGCATTTAAATTAAACACAGCGAGAGCGCTTTAAGATAAATTAGAATTACTTAGTTTCCAAAAATTACCTCTAAACACTTATGGGCTAGCGAGAGCAGGCATAGGGCTTTAGGGATAAGATCTGATATAAGACTACGAGAGTGTGAGTTGAGGGTATTTAAACTGGTAATCTCTACCGAATAGATTAAGTGAACACCTTTATAAGCCTAGGTTAGATTGACCCACCTAAGTTAGTATAATTACACACCGACCGCCTTAGTATTACTTTATTAAAACTTAAATTTAATTCCGCCTTTAATAGTCTTAAAAATCAACAAAAAATCGTGACAACCATTCGCCTTAGCTAAACTAGAAGTTCATCTAGCACTAAGTAACCATAGAATCCCTGTGGATCGATAATCTTAAATATTACTTCGATAGGCTGTGCACTTGCAGTAAGATACCGCTAGACGCATAAGTAGACACGTCTTTAGCCCATCACATCACAATATACAACAATGGTTTTGCCGGATTCGGCAAAATTAAAACATGAGCTGCTGTCAGCCTTCTCAAAAGCTATTGAAACTTTCTTCACATTTTACATCCAATACAAAAGCTTGAACCTTCCTAGTCCACTGCGTCAATGGCAAAGATAACTTGGAAAAATCCTTCAATGAATTTTCGATAATAATCTGCCAACCCAATAAAACTTCTAATCTCAAAAACAGGTTTTGGAGCTTCCCATTGTGATGCAACTTCAATCTTCGACATATCAACCGCAATAAATCTACTCGAGATCACATGACCAAGGAAACTCACTTCCTTCAACCAAAACTCACACTTTGACAGTTTTGCATACAACTGCTTTTCTTTCAACGCTGATAACACAATTCTTAGATGCTCAACATGATCCTTTTTACTCTTCGAATATATCAAAATATCATCAATGAACACAACCACAAACTTGTCCAAATAAGGATGGAAAATCCTGTTCATATACTCTATAAATGCACATGGTGCATTAGTTACACCAAATGGCATCACGAAATACTCATAATGTTCATACCTTGTTTTAAAAGTAGTCTTCTGAATATCTTCAGCCTTCACACGAATCTGATGATACCCAGATCTCAAATCTATTTTACTGAACACACTTGCAACAACCAACTGATCCATCAAATCATCAATCCTTGGAAGTAGACATATGATATGGAGCCATCGCTACCAAACTAGCTCCAAGAACTAGGTCGATCGTAAACTCCACTTCACGTTCCGGCGATAAATCACTTATCTCATCAGGAAAAACTTCCAGATAACCACAAATAATTGGCACACCACCAACTTCCCCACTTTATAATAAAAGTTTCTATCAAAATAAACATCTCAGCACCATCCTGCACCGACTCACCAAAACAATCTGTAAGCACTTAGCTTTACTCAAAAAAATTCACTGTACATGCCATCTAAGCTTGCAAGACACGTCTATCCCATCCAACATGACTCCGTTTACTATCAACAAGAGATTAAGGGTGATCAGTTCCTCAATTTGTCAATAGACAGCTGAAAATCATGATGGGGGCATAAACCATCTTTACCAAACTATAAGAGCCTTCATCGACACACTGAGCCACCACTAAGCATCCTGGAGAAGCACAAGCTTCTCCCCCACTTGTTCCATTCCCACTTCTGCAGACAAAGATTAGAAAACAAATGTGTACCGACAGTGTTTTCACACACATGTCGCATACTAGGTGTCATACCCCAAATTTGTCCTGCCTATACATATATATATATATATATATATATATATATATATATATATATATATATATATATATATATATATATATATATATATATATATATATATATATATATAGCTTTCATTCTGTATATCTGCCCACTAACCATTATTCAAGAAAATCCAAAAAAATATGTTGTTTTGGATCATGGTTTCAACTCAGGATGTTACAGCAGTGGGATTAATTTAGGGTTCATTTGAGGTCTATCTGTATAGATGTGTTGGCTCAGTAAGGGTTGAAGATCGTCCAGGTCTGACCTAACTTTGGTCAAACAACTTTATTTCATGATTAAGGATTGAAGATGATTGATTCAAGTTGTAGGGGTCAGAATTTGCAATTAAGGGTTTGTAGTCAGGCTGTGCCAAGTTCTCTATGCTTCATGTTGATACTAGTTTGATTGGCCAGAGTTCGCTTTGTGGCTTTATTAAGACAAGATGTTTCTTGATGCTTAAGTTGTGAATTGGGACTGTACCAATACATCGGAAAGGATTTGTTTGTTTCTTGAATTTGAGATTAGAAATCATGAAAGATAAGTTTGCCAATTTGTGTGGACTTATGTGTTACTACTTCGACTACTTGTTATTTTCAAGATGATTACGATGAAATGTGGATTCAAGTGTGGCATGAATTCAATATTTTCAAGAAAAATCAAGTAGCGTGATTCGAGGCTTTAGTGTATGGATTCCGTGTGGTATCTCCGTGTGGTATCTAAGATTTTGAATATATGTCTTGATTCAAGTTGAAAATTATATTCATGTGAATTTCTTCAAGGAGAAGTTACTTGAAAAAATTAAGGTATTCAAATCCAATGCTCCTAATTCACAAAATTCGCAAGACATGATTCAAGATCACAAGTTCATAATTCAAGGCCAATTTTCGTTTCAAGATTAATTTTCCAAATGAGATCCATCATTTCGAATTCAAGATCCCAAATTCAAAATTCCAAAATTCACTTTTGTTTCTTCAATTCAAGATAACTCACATCATTTCATATCAACATTTCAAGACCATGCCATGATCCAACCAACTCAAATTCATGACCTGTTTTCAAGTTTTCATTCAAGATTCAATCAAGTAAAAATCACAATTTAATTCAAGCTTCAAGCCCTTATTCAAAGTTCCAATTCAAGACCCACAATGCAAAAGTTTATTCCAAATACAAATACAATTCAAATTTCATGGAGAAGTTCAAGATTTTTCCAAAATTTATACAAAATCCCAATGTTATTCAAATTACAAGTTCTTCCCAAATATAAATACAACTCCATGTTTCTACTTGGGCACGAATAGTCCTAAGCAATTTCATGTTACGATTTCCTTCATCTTCATGTCCCTTCAAGCTGCTAAACCAAGGCCTCCACTTTTCCCGAACATCTCCATGATTCATGCTTCATCGAGATGAGCCTACAAAAATAAAATAAAAAACAATTTCAAATCATCACAATTCACCATTCAAAAACAAAGATAACTCATGATCGATTTCAAACCATATTCATTCAAAATTCGATAACCATGACCTTTTAATTCATCAATTCAAGAGGCTATCTCAATTTCATTAATTCAGAATCTTGTTTCATTTTTCAATTCTAGTATTCATCAAAAGTCAGCATAGGACCACAAGGTTGGTCCAAATGCAAAAGAAAAAGTTCATAATTGTAAGAAGGTACAACAAGGAATTGTAGGAGAGCAGAAAGTACAGACACAGAGTTTCACATTTGTGGCAAAACATCTTTTGGCATCAAGAAAAGTTGTTAACAGACATGGCTGAACATAAAGATTCCTCAGTAGAGTTCAAACCCAAAACCCTAACCATTCTTACTATAAACCAGAACGCTCGACATTAGTTACAAATATTAGAGGAATTGAAAAAAACAGGGTGAGGGAACTGACCTTCGAAGAGAACAGGCCCCCGATTTCTTCATCAAAAACCTCACTCCTTCATAAACTGAAAAACACAAACTTTGACCTCCGGGAATAAGAACGACAACACAACTGCAACATCCACACAACTCTTCATCTTCGGTTCAACCATCCCATCATCTTCAAACATTCCAATTTACAGAGCCTAAAACCACAAACCACCATCTCTAACCTATCCTTCGACACCTTACCGTCGTTGTGATTCACCTTTCCAACAATAGTAACCATTGCCAACAAGTTCCATCGTCGTTCTTAAAACACGACAAAATAAATTCGCCATCATTGTTCAATCGTTACACAAATCACTGTGCCTCAACCATCCGCCTTCAGCACCGCCACACATCAGACTACCATCATCATCTACGAGAGAGAAAAATATCGAGTGAGAGATGAAAGGTTAAGAGTTAATCATGAGAGCAAGACGGTCCCTATTTTGTGAGGCAGACGAATCAAGAGAGATTTGGATTGAGTAAGGTATCGTTCTGGTTTCGTCGTTTGATTTTTTTTCATGAATGCATTTGTTTTTTTTTTTGTCGTTCTGTTTTTTCTTCCGGCCGTGCTTGTTCACATTTTGGCAATGGACAATAGGGTTCAATATAACCCTTAAACAATTGTAAATTTGAACCGGGTTTGGGCCCAGGGTGGTCCGACCCGTCCTTATGTTGGATACCTCTGTAGGCCTCTTGGCCATTTTCTTGTTGATTTTTGCTTCAAGAACGTTTTTTTAAGATATTAAGTTTTAAAATATTTTTAGTATTAAGATTAATAAGTTTAGGACTAAAGTTTAGTTTTTATTTTTAGGATTAGAATTAATGTAAAATTAATTTTTTAGTTAATAATTTTAGAATTAGTTTAAAAACTTTAGAACTAGTTAAATTTTAGAATTAGCTTAATAATTTTAGAATTAGTCTAAAGGTTCAGAATTTGTTTTTTTAGAATTAGTTTTTTTTAATATATTTTATTTTAGATTTAGTGTTAATTCTACCCCTTTTAGTATAGTTAAAATAATAAACATAAAAAAAACGGTTCATTATCGTTATCCATTTTACTATTAGTTGATTAACTTTCTTTTTAATTAATTTTGTTAGATGTCCATGTTTAATTTAACTAATAATCTTTGTATACATCTTTGTGAGATTCGATTTGTGTTCTTGAACCGACTAACTTGACTATGTTTCCTTGTATCTTGTGTTTATATTGTAATAATATCATTTTGACTTTTGTCCCTCAAAACATTTTTAAAATAAATTCTCAATTCACATTGAGCCATTTTTTTCACACTGTAAGTCAATTGCTTCGTGCATCTCCATCAACCTACCTTGATCTATCCACCATGCTCTTTTTTCGAAACTTTTTATCCATTTCTTTTTGTCTCCTTGAGTCTAAAAACCTTAGTCTCATACCAAGTGCATTTTCAAAACTCTTTTCCTAATAAACTTGGATGGTTGTGGAGTGGTTAGGTGAAGACCTTCTCCTATATCGAGTGATTGACATTACCTTTAAGGTGTTAGAACACATATTGGTGTTTAATTATATCTCTATGTTTTGATGATAACTCTTATGAAATTTTGAATTAAGAAAATATATACTCTAATTTTGTTCAAGTGTTTTGTGTTTCAGATATTAAAATAAATATCATTATGGAAGCAAAATGCATCTGAACAGCAAGTTACGCAAAGCTCTGAAGCATCAGATGCAAGTCATCAGAAGACTCTGAGCACTGCCAGAAGAGATTCTGAAGCAGAAGCTGCAGAAGACTCTGAAGCAGAAGCTGCAGAAGCATCTGAAGCGTAGCTGAAGATTTTGTATGAAGAGTTTAAAGCATTGTTTCAGAAAACTCTGAATGTACTTTACGTTGCAAGTACATAGGCTATGATAAATGGTTATGCTATGATCAGATCACTCACGCTAAAGCACTATTGCTGCAACTCTAATTTCACTGAATCTAATCTGAAGAACAAGTAGCACATCAGAGGATCTGATGTTGTTTACATTTGAAAAGATGTCAGCATGTGAATAGACTTGGTACTATTCTCAATGTCCTCTCCAACGGAACTATTCCTTATTTGTGATAGACACAAGGATTCAGGAAAAATGCATTTCTCTGAACATTCTACTTCTGAGAAAGGAAAAGTCACGTGAAGACAAAAGGCTACATCTACTCTACTTGCACAGTCTTCAAGCATTGGACTTTCAGCACTATAAAAGGATGTCTTCATCATCTCTTCAAGGAGAACGGTCTATTGAAAAACTCGTTGAAATTATTATCAACTCTCATACAATCATTCAAAGTTGAATAGTTTTATTTGTTCTTAAACTAAGTGTAAAAATCACAGTTTGTGATATAGCTTTTTAGAAGCATCTAAACACTTGTTAGTTTACATTTATTTATAAAAGGTTCCTTGAGAAGGCCAAGTTGTGGTCAGGATTTCTTGAGAAGACTAAGACAGTTGTTCTTAGTGGTTGACATTGTAATCTGTTTGAATATAGTCGATTAAGTCCTTGTGGAGAAAGGCAAATCACCTTGATAGGGTGGACTGGATTAGTTGAGTTCAACGAACCAGGATAAAAATCTTGTGTTGTTTTTATTGCCATATATTTTTTTAAACCCTTATTCAACCCCCCCCCCCCCCTTCTAAGTGTTTTTCTCACCTTCAGTTGGCATCAGAGCTCCGGTTCTGTTAGTGTTATCACTTCACCGTGAACAGAAAAGATCCAGTTGAGAAAACTCTTGATATATTTTGGTTGATACATTATGGCTGAAGCTTCAACATCCAACAACAACAGATATGAGGACAAAGATAGAATCAACACTAAACCCCCTATGTTTGATGAGGAGAAGTTTGACTACTGGAAAGACAGGATTGAAAGTTTCTTTCTAGGATATGATGCTGACCTTTGGGATTTAGTCATTGATGGCTATGTTCACCCCACTAATGGGAATGGCAAAAAGATAGACAGAAAATCTATGACTGAAGCTCATAAGAAAGAATTCAGGAATCATCATAAAGCAAGAACCATACTACTAAATGTTATATCTCATACTGAGTATGAGAAAATTACTAACAGAGAAACAACATTTGGTATGTTTGAATCTTTGAAGATGACTCATGAAGGGAATTCTTAAGTCAAGGAGACCAAGGCTCTGGCGCTGATCCAGAAATATAAAGCCTTCAAAATGGAGGAATCTGAATCTATAGAAGTTATGTTCTCTAGATTCCAGATTCTCACAGCTGGCTTGAAAGTTCTGGACAAGGGTTACTCCACTACAGATCATGTTAAGAAGATCATCAAAAGTTTGCCAATCAGATGGAGACCAATGGTCACTGCTCTGAAGCTAGCAAAAGATCTGAACAAGATCACGTTGGAGGAACTGATCAGCTCTCTAAGGAGTCATGAGATTCAACTAGAAGAAGATGAACCTCAGAAAAAAGGTAAGTCTGTTGCTTTAAAGTCTAACAAATCTGCCAAAGCTTTGCAGGTTTTAGAAGAAAGTTATGAAGAATCTTCTTCTGAAGAAGAAGATGAATTGTCCCTGCTGTCCAGAAGGATCAACAAACTCTGGAAGCATAAACAGAGGAAGTTCAAGAACTTCAAGAAACCAGATCAACGTAAAGAGTCTTCTGGACACAGAAGATCTAGGAAGAAAGAGGTTGTCTGCTATGAATGCAAGGAACCTGGGCACTATAAGAATGAATGCCTAAAGCTTCAGAGGGAGAAGCCAAGAAGGAAGTCTGATCATAAAAAGAAAGTTCTGATGGCAACCTGGGATGATTCAGATGCATCTGAATCTTCATCAGACTCAGATGAAGAATGTGCAAACATGACACTCATGGCTGACGTAGAAGACCATGCAGAAACATCTGGATCAGAATCAGAATCATATTCTGAGGAGGTATTTTCTGAACTTTCTAGAGCTGAGCTTATTGAGAGTTTATCAGAAATGTTAGAAAACTATAGTAAGATTAAGCTCAAGTACAAGAAGCTTGAAAGCAATCTTGTATCTGAGAATGATCTTCTGAAGTCAGAAGTTTCCGAGCTCAAAGCAAACAATTTGAAAATTAAAAATGAATTAGAAAAAGCTCAACAAGATTCTGAAGTTGAAACTAAGTTAAAATCTAAAAACATTTTAGAAGAATATGACTATAGTTTTCAGAGATTTATGGCAAGAAGCCTAGAGAGAAGCAAGATGGCTTCAATGATCTATGGTGTAAGCAGAAATAACAGGAAGGGTATTGGATATGAATCTTCTTCTGAGAAAGATTTAAATTTAACATCTGTTGATAAACTAATCATTAAGCATACTCCTCTGTATTCTACTGTTAAGTTTGGTCATCTTAATGATATTAAACACACACGTTCTGGTCAGAACATTCCTGTGTTTAAACCTAAAGTTAGTTAGAACAAACCTGCTGTCAGAAGACAGAAGTTCAGACAAAACTTTAAGGCAACTAACCCTAAAGGACCCAAAAAGATCTGGGTACCTAAAGACAAAATAATATCTGTTGCAGACATCTTTAGCAGCAAAGTCAAAACACCAATCTTGGTACCTAGACTCTGGCTGCTCGCGTCACATGACGGGAAAAAGGTCTATGTTCCAAAGCCTGGAACTTAGATCTGGAGGAGACGTCGAGTTTGGAGGGAACCAGAGGGGCAAGATAGTTGGCTCTAGAACTATTGGCAATGGTAATCTTCCTTCCATTTCTAATGTCTTACTTGTTGAAGGATTAACACATAACTTATTGTCCATAAGTCAATTAAGTGAGAATGGTTATGACATAATCTTCAATCAAAAATGTTGCAAGGCTGTCAGTCAAAAGGATGGCTCAATCCTATTTAATGGAAAGAGGAAGAACGACATTTATAAAATCAATCTTTCAGAACTTAAGGTTCAGAGTGTAAAATGCCTTTTGTCTGTTAATGATGAGCAATGGGTCTGGCACAGAAGATTGGAGCATATTAGTATGAGACGTATATCTTAGATTAATAAACTCAATCTGGTCAGAGGACTTCCTCAGTTGAAGTTCAACTCAGATGCTCTTTGTGAAGCATGTCAAAAAGGAAAATTTTCAAAATCTTCTTTTAAAACTAAAAATGTTGTTTCAACCTCAAGACCATTAGAGTTACTTCATATTGATCTGTTTGGACCAGTGAAAACTGCACCCATCAGAGGCAGGAAGTATGGATTAGTCATTGTTGATGACTACAGCAGATGGATGTGGGTTAAATTCCTAAAACACAAGGATGAGTCACATTCTGTGTTCTTTGACTTCTGCAAACAAGCCCAGAATGAAAAAGATGTTAAAATTGTTGAAGTCAGAAGTGATCATGGAGGAGAATTTGAAAACAAATACTTTGAAAAATATTTTAATGAAAATGGCATTGCACATGATTTCTCCTGCCCTAGAACTCCACAACAGAATGGAGTTGTAGAGAGGAAAAATAGAACATTGCAAGAAATGGCCAAAACCATGATCAACGAGACTAATCTGGCAAAACACTTTCGGGCAGAAGCAATAAACATAGCTTGTTATATTCAGAACAAAGTGTCTGTAAGACCTCTTCTGGAAAAGACTCCCTATGAATTGTGGAGGAATAGAAAGCCCAACATTTCTTATTTCCATCCTTTTGGATGTGTATGTTTTATGTTAAATACTAAAGAGAATCTGAACAAGTTTGATTCTAAAACACATAAGTGTTTCATTCTTGGGTATTCTGAACGCTCTAACGGCTACAGAGTATACAATACTGAGACACAGATTGTGGAGGAATCAATACATGTTAGATTTGATGATAAGCTTCGCAATCAAAAGCCAAAGCAACTTGATAATTCTGCAGATAGAGAAGTCATTCTCACAGATTCTGAAGTCTCAGAGGCAGAAAAGGCTCAAGTAAAAGAACCCGAAGCAACGCCAGATGCAACTCCATTGGCTGCTCAGATGAACAATTTAAATATTTCTGAAGAACCAAATGTTAAGGGATCATCATCCAGAATCAAAGCCTCTCACCCAGAGGATGTGATAATTGGGAAGAAGGATGACCCTATCAGAACAAGGTCTTTCCTCAGATCATCTGCAACGTCACTTTTTGGGTTGGTGTCTATCATTGAACCAACTTTTGTTGATGAAGCTCTGAATGATAATGAGTGGATACTTGCTATGCAAGATGAGCTAAATCAATTCACCAGAAATGACGTTTGGGATCTGGTTCCAAGATAAAAAAGATTCAATATTATTGGAACTAAATGGGTCTTCAGAAATAAATTGAATGAGCAAGGAGAAGTTGTAAGGAACAAAGCAAGGCTAGTTGCTCAAGGGTATAGTCAGCAAGAAGGAATTGACTACACAGAGACTTATGCTCATGTGGCCAGGTTAGATTCTATTCGCCTACTCATTTCTTTTGCTGCACAAAATAACATCACTCTTTATTAGATGGATGTTAAAAGTGCCTTCTTAAATGGTATTATAGAAGAGGAAGTTTATGTTCATCAACCTCCTGGCTTTGAAAATTATAAATTTCCAGAACATGTTTTCAAACTTAAAAAATCACTCTATGGCTTAAAACAAGCTCCTGGAGCTTGGTATGAGAGGCTGAGTAATTTTCTTTTGGAAAATAATTTTATCAGAGGCAAAGTGGATACAACTCTCTTCTGTAAATCATTTAAGAAAGATTTGTTAATTTGTCAAATTTACGTAGATGATATTATATTTGGATCTACCAATGTTACGCTGGGAAAGGAGTTTACTCTTTCTATGCAGGCTGAATTTGAGATGAGCATGATGGGAGAACTCAGATTCTTTTTGGGAATCCAAGTCAATCAAACTCCAGAAGGCACCCACATACATCAGACTAAGTATGTGAAGGAGCTTCTAAAGAAGTTTAATATGACTGAAAGCAAGTTGGCTAAAACCTCAATGCATCGTACAAGCACTCTTGGTAAGGAAGAGGTAAGTAAGAAAGTTAATCAAAAGCTTTACAGAGGTATGATTGGATCTCTTCTGTATTTGACTGCTTCTAGACCTGATATTCTATTCAGTGTTTGTCTGTGTGCCAGATTCCAATCAGATCCTAGAGAATCACACTTAACAGTTGTTAAGAGGATTCTAAGGTATCTGAAAGGTACTACTAATGTGGGTTTGTGTTACAGAAGATCTGATGATTATAAATTAGTTGGATTCTTTGATGCTGATTACGCTGGAGACAAAGTTGAAAGAAAAAGTACTTATGGAAGCTGCCAGTTTCTTGGAAGTCATCTGATTTCTTGGTTCAGCAAGAAGTAACCCACTATTGCGCTTTCAACAACAGAAGCATAATACATTGCTGCTGCTGGTTGTAGCACTCAGATGCTCTGGATGAAGAGTCAGCTAGAAGACTATCAGATCCATGAGAGTAACATTTCAATCTTCTGTGATAATACTTCTGCTATATGTTTGTCTAAAAATCCTATTTTACATTCTAAGGCAAAACATATAGAGATAAAACATCACTTCATCAGAGACTATGTTCAAAAGGGAGTTATCAGTTTGAACTTTGTTGACACAGATCATCAATGGGCTGATATATTTACAAAACCCCTTGCTGAAGATAGATTTAAATTTATTATGAAAAATATAAGTATGGATTTCTGTCTAGAATAAAATGTTTATCAGAAGAAAATTTTCTCAGATGAAAATGTTTTAACTCTAAAGTATTACATCTATTCATTTATTGTTTATTATTTTATTTATTGTGTGCAAATCTGAACTAACAAGCCTCAGAGGATTTGAACGTTGGCTAACGTTTCATTTCTCAAAGAAGTTTCAGAAGCACATGCAAGCAAACACGTGTAATTCTGAATCTGAAAAGGTGGAGTGCACAATACTGAATTGACGTTTGAGGTACTGCTTTTGAATATTGAGTTTCTCGTTTTCCCCCCAATTGTCAGAATCATTAATTGCTTGAAATGATTGTATTCTTTTCATTAAATGCTAAGTGCAAGCGTGCTGAACGTGTGACCTTTGTGTGCCATAATTTCTTCTATAAATGCCACAACTTTACACATTTCACACTTTTCACTCTCACGAACACCTTGTATGCATTTCTTCTTGTTTCATTGATTTCATCTCTCTCTCAAACCCAAACATCTCCGTAACCCTAAATCTTCAAGAACAACAATGGCCACTTCATCATCAACTTCTGCTCAGTTCCAATCTTCAATGGCTGCTGTTTCTTCCTCAAATATGGGTGTTGTTGCGTTTAAGGAACCTATTAGAACTTTGCTCACACCTGTTGACAAGTTGGAAGTTTTGTGTGAATCAATTGTTAACTTTGAATCTTTTGCTGAAAATGGGTATGGTCTTCGTCCCATTGTTGATGCACAGTGTTGGACCAAATTTTTTGATAGGCTGATGGGACCAGTTTATCCTTGTCTGGTGAAGGAATTCTAGATACATGCTTCTACTTTCCCTAAGTTCATAGTTTCATATGTTATGGGTAAAGAAATTGTTATTACTAAAGATCTTATAAGAAAACTCATAGGGTATGAGGAAACTGATGGTGTCACAAATATGCCAGCTGGGCGTGTGAATATGTCTGATGTGTATAGAGAAGTTTGCTCATCTGGAGAAGCTTCTAACAAGGTTAAGGATTTGAAGCCAGTTTACAGGATCTGGGCTAAGATTTTTATGAGTTGCATCCATCATAGAAAATTTTCCAATTCTCCAGACTATGTTAACACTGATCAGCTATACTTCATGTATTGTCTGAGTCAGAGCATTAAGGTGGATCTGCCATATCTTCTGTTTAATCATCTGTGGACACACGTTAAACAGTCAAGGGAAGAGGTCAGAACCAAACATCAGAAGCTGAGGAACTGGATTCCAATGGGAAGACTTATCTTAGACATTCTGACTGAGAATGGTCTTGTTGGTCATTTGGTAGAAGCTAGATTGAAGGTAGAGTTAGCTTCTGCAATAGGAAAACCTCTGAATGCAAAGAGTCTTCAGAGGATGTAAGTTGTAAAAGAAGTTACTTATGCATCAAAGAAAATAAATTTTGAAGAGGTCACTCAAAGAAGGATTCCAGTTGATAATTTTCCCATGTTCTTCGCTAATGAACCAAGGGAGTTTATTCTAAAGTACATTGCAGAGTGTTTGAAGGATGGAACTCCTCTGCCAGCAAATCTGGTTCAGAAGGCAGGTGAACCAGCTCCAGATCTTTATGAGGCCATACACAAGAAGAAGAAAAAGGTTGCTGAAGAAGGATCTTCTAAACCCAAGAGGAAGGCTACTGGTGAAGCTGCTCCTGTCAAGCCTAAGAGGGTCAAGAAGTAAAAGGTCAATCCTTTAGAGACAAGTTTAGATTCTATTCTTGAAACTGTCAAAGAGGTATTAACATCTGACCAAACTCTCCATGAACCTTTACCATCACCTTCACCTTCTCCTCCTCGTGTTTCTAAACCTAAGAAACCTTCTGTTACAGCTCCCTCTGTACCCCAACCTCAAGCAACTCCATCTGAAAAGTATACCTCTGAACTAATACATTCTCAACCATCTGATATTCCCACATCTGATAAACAAACACCTGCACCTCAATCATCTAAAATTCCCCCACCAGAACCACAAACTTCACAGCCATCAGAACCAAAACCAACAGAACAACAACAACCACAACCAGAACAATCTATTCCTTCTAATCCGGAACCAGAATCTATTCAACCATCTGAACCTCTCATACCTGATTCTATAGTCCTGGATATTCAACCTTTGACAACTCTGGTTGATATCTCTTCCACATCCTGTCATTCATCTGAATCATCTGATTCATCTGAATCTGACTTACCACCAGAAATAAACTCACCACCCTCTTTTCGTGGCTATGAACCTAGAACATCTGAGTTTGTATCCTTTGCTTCTTTCAAACCTCATCCTTCTGATCCCCTTCCATTTGGTCTAAAACTTAAAAACTTTTATACCAGAATAGAAGCATCTGACCCTAACATTCCACATAAACCTATTTCTTCAACTATGCTTCCTTCTGTACTTCAAGACTATCTAAAACAAATACCAGACTTCATTCCATCAGAACCTCTGCACTCTCAAAATTTTGTTTTTATCCCCTATACCTCTACACCTTTTGATGTCATTCCCTCTGCATCAAATTTCAAACAGTTCCTGTTTTCCAATTCATCTTCATCCAGATTCAAAGCTTTCACTTCATCATCTGAACACCCTTCATTACCTTCTTATCCTCGTCCTTTGTTAATTATCCCAACCTTTACCATACCACCTTCACCTGAACAACCCAAACCATCACCTCTGGAAGCCTACCTTAAACCTAAAACCAGGCTAGATGTTAATGCTTTGTTTTCCAATTTTAAGAAAGAAATATGGATGAGCTTAGACTCTGTTAAGGAGGAATGTCTCTCAAGCATTAATCCAGAAGCTTCTGAAGAATGCTGGAATAAGTTCATTGCCAGATTCAACTCTGTGGCTTCTAATCTGAAAACCATTTGCTCTGATGACGCAAAGGTTAGATTTGCTGAAGTTGTCAGACATACGCTATGGAATATGAATAGATCTCCAACATTGCTTATTGAGGATGCACCTTCAACTTCTGAAGTAACTGCTACTTCTGAAGAATCTGCTCCTGAAGTCACTCTAGAAACCAATCCATTAGCTCTGATGATCGTGGACCAACCATCTGAATCTGTGCCTCCAGAATCTGCATCTGCAATGATCATTGACTCTGCTCCTACTCCTGCATCTGAATCTGCTCCTTCTACTTCTTCTTAGGTTAAGAAAGAGAATCCAGATCTAGAAGACAAGATTGTTGTGCTGGAAGCTGGTCAATCTGAAATAAAATCTTGGATGGCAAAACAAGATGAGAAGACAAACAACATACATAAATGGATGGCTAAACAAGAGGAATCTACTTCTGAGATGACCCACATTCCTAAGCTTCTTGCATCACATTTATCTTAGTTCTTATGTTTGTGCACTTTAAGTGTTATCTTTCTGCTTTCTCTGAATCATGTTTTGTTCTGATGTACTCTGATTATCTCTGAATGAATATGTCTGTTTGATCATCTGCTTGATTATCTGTTGATGTTATCAGCTTTATTCTATTTTCTTCTGTTATCCTTTTATTTGTCTTTCAAAGTTTTCTTTTTTATTATGACAAAAAGGGGGAGAAAAAGAAATTTTGTTTGTTCAAATATAAACAGTTACTAAAATGAAATTCAGACATAACAAATTATATCTAACATTGAATTTTAGTCTTTCAGAACTAACGTATCATCTGACAAAATTCATTGAAGTTACCCTGAGAATCCCCAAACCAGATTTTCACTCAAACCAGGTTTAACCAGGATCTGATAAGTCAAACCAGGTTCTGATTACCAAGCTCTGATCCTAAAAGTTAACCAGGCTCTGATTATGGAAAATAAACCAGGCTCTGTTCTTGGAAAGAAAATCAGTAAGAGTAAACCAGGCTCTGGTTCTGGAAAGCAAATCAAGCTATTACCAAGCTCTGATTCTGGAAAGTACATTCTAACCAGGATTCTAATCAGAAGTTTTTCCAACCAGGCTCTTAATCTGAATAAGTATACTCATGAAAAAGGGAAGTATTTTCTTCTATTTGAGTATTCATTTCAGGGGGAGATTCTTTATCTCAGGGGGAGTTATCTATTTATCCTTTTTACTGAACAAAATTTCCTATGTTTTGTCATCATAAAAAAGGGGGAGATTGTTAGAACACAAATTGGTGTTTAATTATATCTCTATGTTTTGATGATAACACTTATGAAATTTTGAATTAAGAAAATATATACTCTAATTTTGTTCAAGTGTTTTGTGTTTTAGATATTAAAATAAATATCATTATGGAATCAAAATGCATCTGAACAGCAAGTTACGCAAAGCTCTGAAGCATCAGATGCAAACCATCAGAAGACTCTGAGCGCTGCCAGAAGAGACTCTGAAGCAGAAGTTGCAAAAGACTCTGAAGCAGAAGCTGCAAAAGAATCTGAAGCATAGCTAAAGATTTTGTATGAAGAGTTTAAAGCATTGTTTCAGAAAACTCTGAATGTACTTTACGCTGCAAGTACAGAGGCTCTGATAAATAGCTAAGCTCTGATCAGATCACTCACGCTAAAGCACTATTGCTGCAACTCTGATTTCACTGAATCTGATCTGAAGAACAAGTAGCACATCAGAGGATCTGATGTTGTTTACGTTTGAAAAGATGTCAGCACGTGAATATACTTGGTACTATTCTCAACGTCCTCTCCAACGGAACTATTCCTTATTTGTGATAGACACAAGGATTCAGGAAAAAGGCATTTCTCTGAACATTCTACTTCTGAGAAAGGAAAAGTCACATGAAGACAAAAGGCTACAACTACTCTACTTGCACAGTCTTCAAGCATTGGACTTTCAACACTATAAAAGGACGTCCTCATCATCTCTTCAAGGAGAACGAACTATTGAAAAACTCATTGAAATTATTCTCAACTCTCATACAATCATTCAAAGCTGAATAGTTTTATTTGTTCTTAAACTAAGTGTAAAAATCACAGTTTGTGATATAGCTTTTTAGAAGCATCTAAACACTTGTTGATTTACATTTATTTGTAAAAGGTTCCTTGAGAAGACCAAGTTGTGGTCAGGATTTCTTGAGAAGACTAAGACAGTTGTTCTTAGTGGTTGACACTGTAATCTATTTGAATATAGTGGATTAAGTCCTTGTGGAGAAAGGCAAATCACCTTGATAGGGTGGACTGGATTAGTTGAGTTCAACGAACCAGGATAAAAATCTTGTGTTGTTTTTATTGCCATAATTTTTTTAAACCCTTATTCAACCCCCCCTTCTAAGTGTTTTTCTCACCTTTATAGGGTTCACTGCCGTAAAGCACTTACCATTCAAGATCAAGACATCTTTAATAAGATAATGAAATTCTCTTTGTATTGAACTAAAGAGAGAGGATTGAGTGCAGACTTCTTCCTCTATGAGTATTAGGATACTCACTTTAGAGTGTGTGGTCTCAATACTCGTCTTTCAATACGAAGTCGTGACTATATTCGCCACACCATTTTCACAATAAATCTTTTAAGACAAAGAATTGGGTACTACCCGCAAGGGGTTACTATACGAGGACTTATTTCTTCCTTAAAAATAACTTCCACAAATCAAATGTGACATCTTGCCTCGATGGCGAAAACTATCTCTTTTCAAAAGGATATGTTATGTCCGTTCTACCGCAAACAGGTAACGCCTAAGACTCCACAAGCGAGCTGCAATACACCTAACTGCTAGAATACGTACGTTAGCATCATCCACAAAACATCAGTAAACCGTAGGCCGAACTACGGCTGCTCTGATTCTTCACTTCTTTTTGAAGATACGTAGGCACAAGGGCCACAATCCTTGTCGAGCATGTTCCTGTCTTTTATCCGTAGTTCTCCGTACTACATTGACTCTGAATTTCTCATACCTGTTGAGAATACGTAGGCATAGGACCGCGAAGTCCTACCGAGTCTCTCCTCCTCCTTCATCTCCTCTTTTACCTGTTTCCAACCTTTATCTATCCCCTTAGAACACTCTTTAAAGCAATACCCTTTAGCAAATACCTTCACGCATAGACAAGCAAATGGTTCCCATCGAGTATGATAAATGCAGGGGTACTAATACTTTCCCTTCGCATAACCGGCTTCCGAACCCTTTCTCTTGGTTGCGAGACCATCTTATCTGTTTCTTTCTTGGGGTTTTCTCGATGTTTCCCCTTACCCTTTTGGGATAAATAAATTTCGATGGTGACTCCTCTGTCTTTCCATTTTTGCCTCTTCGTCATTGCATTTTCGAGTAGCGACAACTTGGCGACTCTGCTGGGGACGACCTAACAAGCCAAGCCTAGTTTGTTTGTCGCATGCGTGATTTATGTGATTTTTATTGTTTATTATGTTGTGTTCCTCTTATCGGTTGGTTTATTGGGGATGGTTTGTGAAGATAAAGGCTTTCTACCCGAGCTTTTCTAGTATACACTAAGTTAGGAGGTGGTTTCTTTCTGATTTGCGAGACTTATGACTCGTTGAGTTTGTTTGACTTCCACCGCTCAGATGAGGCCTCTTTGGGATGATTATGTCTTACGAGTAGTCGTAATGGCGTCTTTATTTCCAACTTGGGAGTCCGTGATTCTGAGGACCTTTTTAGAACCTTATTCTAAAGGTTATTAAGACATAACTCTGTGTTCATCCTTTGAAGGGATTATCGTCTTACGAATCATCGTTATGATGGAAAACTTTTGAGGGTTAGTGCATGGGACTTTGTTTAAAGCCTTTGGGATGCTCTGTTATAAACCAATAGATTACCCACCCGAGGTGAGAGTTACCTTGTTGTGTTGACCTGCAATACCTGTGACCTTGATCCCTGTTGTTGTTCTATTCTCATATGCATTCATAAAGCATTGCATGGCATAACATTATTACATATCAAGGGACTTAAGAGACTGTGATTATCTCAGGTATTGCTGAACAATGACTGATCAAAGAAAAAGAAGCACGAACTCCTTGAAGTTCAGGGAACCAAAATTGGGAGTTATCCAAGACCTTCTGATTGATGTACCGAAGGCTGTTAAAATCAACTTCCAAGGAAAGCATGGGAAATTACTTGATCTTCTCTATTCTGGAGTGGACACTTGGACTTTGTTTGCTATGGCTCAATTCTATGATGCTCCGCTCAGATGTTTTACCTTCCAAAATTATCAATTGGCCCCTGCTCTTGAAGAATATTCACACCTGCTGAATATCAAGATTAAGGACCAACCCCTTTACACCGGTCTGGAAGAAGAACCAAAATCTCCTGCCATTGCTTTTGCTCTCCATATGACTAAAGAAGAAGTTGATGCTGGTTTAACCAACAAGGGAGGTACTCAGGGATTTCCTTTGAAGTTCTGCTTGACAAGGCCGCCCAGTACAAGACTAATGAGGATTGGGAAAGATTTGGTGTCGTTGTTGCTTTGATGATCTATGGGATTGTTCTCTTTCCAAATATAGACAATTTCATATATATCACCGCCATCGCTCTCTTCATTCAGAAAAACCCTATTCCTAACCTCCTTGCTGACACTTACCACTCCATTCATTGGAGGAGTGAGAAGAAGACATGGATGGTCCAGTGCTGTTCTCATCTGTTATTCAAATGGTACGCCTCCCATCTTCCAAAGGAAGGACCGTTTGTGGAAAACAAAGAGAAGCTAAAGTGGTTAGACGCATCATGTCACTGGTAGCCGATGACATTGCTTGGTATTCCCATGAATACTATGACGTGGAGATTATTTTTAGCTATGGAGACTTTGGTAATGTGCCTCTTATTGGGAGAGCTAGCTGCATTAATTACAACCCAGTTATGGCATTGCGTCAATTGGGTTATGCTATAGAAGACGAGCCTGAGACAGAAAAAATTCAAAGTTTTTTCTTGCTCACCAAAACAGAAGATCCTGGTTTGTCTAAAAGATTGCTAGGGCATGAACCAAAATCCATACAAAGGGAAGGAAAGAGGTGAAAGCAAAAAACTGTGTGGCTAAAGAGCCATACAACAGATGGTTGTTAGCTAAAGTGGCTGAAAAGTTGCTACCATTTCCTCCAGAATCTCCCATGCAAGAGAAACCTCATGTTCCCACTCATGTATCCATAGAAGAATATGAGAAGCTAAAGCTAGTAGTGGAAAGGTTGACCAAAGAAAACCAAGATCTTTGATCTGAAATCCACCAAGCTAGTGTGGAAAATGGCCAATTCAAGAGAAAAATGGAGGTTGAGCAAGACCAAGTAGCTGAAAGCAGTAAGAAATTGAAGCTAGAGACAGATCTAAGGGTCATATATCAAAATGGCTTTGAAGGGACTAATGCGTCAGCAAAAATTCTCCGACAACGATTGAAGGAAGCCAAAGACTCTTGTGAAAGAGCGTGGCAATTTTGTAAGCTAGCTTCTGCTGAAAAGAAGAAGACTAGGGAAAAACTTGAGGCTGACATTGATGATCTCGAAGAGCAATTGAGAAGTGCCTTGACTCTAGCTAAAGACGAACGACAACTCAAGGAAGAAGTGTTAAGAGCTTCATATGTCACTCCTAGAATGTGGGACAAAAAGTGCTTAGAGTTAGAGACTGCTCAAGAAATAACCACTCTATGAAAGGATCGCTTCGACGCTCTGAAAAGGGATAGTTCACAATGGCTCAAGAAAGAAGCTCAACTCAACAAATTGTTGGACACACATGTGGATTCCTTCCGGTATTGTCATTCGACTCTAGACATGTACCGTGCTAAGTATAATGATCTAGTGGAGCATTGCAACCTCATGATTCGTGATATCCCGTGGAGGTTGGAAAGTGAAATTCAAGACTTGAAAGTCTCTTGAACATCATTCGAACATTGCATGTACCTGCGCATCATTTTGCATTCCTTGAAACCCGACCTCATAAACCGCTTGCCCTTTATGCAGTAGAGCAAGCTGACTTCTCGACATCTATACAATACAAGGACTAATTAGAGAAGAATCATGGATCAGCTAGAACAGAATCAAGCTGTTATGAGGGAGGAGATGCAAAGCATGAAGACGCAAATCACCTAGCTGATGGAGGTGATTCAGAATATGGCCAGGAGCCAAGAAGAAATGAGACAAGCAGCAAAAAAAATGCTAATCATACCTCTGCTGGCACAATTCTAAACACAGACGGTGTAATCCCGATTCCTGCTGGCGCAGTTCCAACCCCTATTGGTGCAATTCCTACCCCCGTTGGTACAGTACCTATCCCTGTTGGCATAGTTCATCCACCAGTTGGTGTAGTCCGTCCTCCTGGCGGTACGCTTCCACCTCTAGTTCATTACAATGATCATGAGGATTTCTATGAGGATTCGACGGTGAATGCGTGTGGGCCACAAAACATTAAGTTGGAAAAGAAATTTAATGTTCTGCAATAAACAGTTAGAGCGATGCAAGGTTCTGATGTTCTAGGATTAGACGCTGCAGAAATATGCCTTGTACCAGGAGTTAAGATACCTCCAAAGTTCACTATTCCAACTTTCGAGAAGTACAAAGGTAATAGCTGTCCCAAGATCCATATAAGGTCTTATTGCCGAAAAATGGTTGCTTACTCAGATGATGAGAAGCTCCTAATCCATTTCTTCCAAGACTGTCTGACCGAGGCTTCTCTGGGGTGGTATATGTAGCTCGAGCCCTCCATGTTAAAAGCTGGAAAGAATTGGCAGATGCTTTCGTAAAGCATTATCAGTACAACACTGATATGGCTCCAAACCGTACGCAAATATAAAGTCTGACCCAAAAGCCTAATGAGTCTTTCAAAGACTTCGCACAAAGGTGGAGAGGACTAGCTGCAAGGGTACAACCCCGATTTCTAGAGAGAGAACTGATTGATATCTTCATGGGGACTCTACAAGGTCCAATTCTTGAACATCTAGCGTCTACTACTTCCATGGTATTCTCCGAACTCGTTATGGCTGGTGAAAGATTAGAAAGTTTGATGAAAGCTGGAAAGATTTAAAATGCTAGTGGATCCTCGAGTGGGCCCAAAAAGCTGTATCAGGGATTCATCAAGAAGAAGGAAGGAGAAACTAGTGTCGTTTCCACGGAAAGAGGGAAAACTCATCAGGGTTATCATCAGGTTGCTGTTGTTGCACCTCAACAATCACTTTCTATTCCAGCTAGCCAGCCTGTGGCTCAACAACAAAATCGACAACAACAACCATACCAATCACAACCAAACTAGTATCGAGGCCAACAAAGACAAAGAAGGTCAGAGAGAAGATTTGATCCGATCCCATCGGCATATGCCAGACTACTTCCGTACCTGTTAAACGGTGGTTTAGTGCAATTGAGGGAAATGAGGGACCCTCCAGCTGTCCTTCCCCCTGGTTATGATGTTAATGCATGCTGTGAATTTCATTATGGCGCTCCAGGCCACAGCATTGAAAACTGCAAGACCTTGAAGTATGTCGTCCAAGACCTTATCGATTCAAAAGCGATTAATTTCACCCGAAACACTCCAAATATCAAAACAAATATGATTTCGTCTCATCATTACTCCACAAATATGATTGAGAGCTCTAGAGGGACTCGATTAATTTCGAACATTGATAAACTGAAGACATCCCTCTCCATTGTTAAAGAGCAGCTCTTATTAAAAAAATATTTATCCTGGTTGTCCAGCTGATTGTTACATTTGTGTGAGTAAATCTCAAGAATGCACTGAACTGAAGAAAGGCATCCAATATCTGATTGATCAGGGCATATTAGTGGCAGAACAAACTTCGAAGGCTGAAGAAGTTGCTGCTCTTGATATTCTTTTTGAGGCGTTGGAAATACCGTATGATGATGAAGGTGAATCATGGAACCCTTCCGCTAACAATTATGTGCGATGAAGAAGATTGGGATAATATGTATGGACAAACTCATATCCCTCTACAGATATCTTATGATGAATCATATGTGTTTCCTTATGGTCAAGATGGAAAACCTCTAAGTATACCTTATGATCCAATTGAGATACCTATGTCTCCGCCCTCGATGAACCATCTCGTCATCTCAACTCCAGCTCTGTTTCCTTACGAGAGCACGAACGTTGTTCCTTGGTTATATGACGAGGCTATTTTTCTCAACAGGTAGAAGGTTAGAGAGGAAGATATTCTAGAGGAGAAGAAGACTGTGGAAAACATGGTGGGAACTGGTGGCGTTACCAGAAGCGGTAGGATTTTTACACCAACATCACCCGTCAATAACAATGGCAATGCAAACAAAGACACTGGGAAACAAGGTACCATTGAACAGGGGAAGTCCTCCAAATAGAAGGTTTTCTCTAATGATGAAGCAAAAGAGTTTTTAAGGATCATACAAAAAAGTGATTACAAAGTGATTGACCAGCTCAATCAAACTCCTTCAAAAATCTCCATGTTGTCATTGTTGATGTGTTCGAAAGCCCATCAGGAGGCACTATTAAAATTCTTGAAGGCTGCTCATACACCTCAAGAAATATCGGTGGCACAATTTAAAGAAGTGGTAGGGAACATAGCTTCAGATCATATTCTGAGCTTCAATGATAGTGAATTACCCCCTAAGGGTAAGAATCACAGCAAGGCCTTGCACATCTCCGTGGAATGTGTAGATGTTGTGTTTTCTCGAGTTCTAGTCGATACTGGGTCATCGTTGAACGTATTACCTAAAATCTCATTGTGTAAGTTTTCAATTGAAGGGCTTGTGATGAAGGCAAGTCAGACAATTGTGAAGGCTTTTGGCAGAGCCAGGAGAACTATAATTGGCAAGGTTGATCTCCAAATTAAGATTGGGCTACATAATTTTATCATTACATTTTATGTAATGGACATATGTCCCGCCTACAGTTGCCTTCTTGGCCGCCCGTGGATCCATTCAGCTAGTGCTGTAACATCAACTCTTCATCAAAGGCTCAAGTTCATGATTAACAACCAGATGGTTATCATTGAAGGCAAAGAAGATGTTCTCGTGAGTCATCTTGCGTCTTTCCGCTATGTTGAGGTAGGAGACGAAGTGCATGAGACTCTGTTCCAAGCCTTTGAAGTGATCAACATTGAAATGATTCATGAGAAGCCAGTGTCTTCAATTATAACTTAGAAAGATGCGAAGACAGTGATAGAAGAAGGTCACCCTCGAGGATGGGGTAGAGTTTTGGAGATGCCTGTCAACAAGAATGGAGCCGGTCTGAGTTATAAGTAGAAAATACAAGAGAAAACACCTCTGATAGAGGCAAAGGACTTGCAACTTCGTTAGTTTTTACTAGTGGAGGCCATCTCGATGATGATCAAGTCACATTTCTGGAAGCTGAAGACGGTGGGCATGAAGGACTGTGTATGGTGTACCTCGAGGCACCCAATCAAACATTGAACAACTGGAGTATCGTTGAATTTCCCGAAGTTATTCTAGTAGACGAGTAATTCCCTATTTTTCTGTAAAATCCTATGCTCTTCCCAAGGCATATGGGTCATGTTGTAGGGCCTTTTTCTTTTTTTAAAGCACAGACTTATCATTAATAAATGACTTTTGCATCCAGTTGCGCTCCCTTTCTTTCATTTTTTTACTTTTTGCACATAAAAATATTTTTAAAAGGCAATGTTTTTGTTTTCTTCTTCTTCTTTTTTCTTAAAATAAAAGCATGCAATCATTCATCGTGCAGATATTCCCCTGTTCCTGTTGATAACAATCCTGATATGGTCCGATATGACTTTGATAACCCAATTTACCACGCTGACAAAGACTGCGGGGAAAATTGTAATCTCCCAGAAGAGTTGGTCAGACTATTAAAGCAAGAGTCAAAGGTCATTCAGCTGTATCAAGAAGAGATCGAAGTCGTCAACATGGGAACTGAAGAGGATGCCAATGAGATCAAGATAGGTGCCACCTTGGAAGCAGAGGTGAGAATAAAGTTGGTCACGTTGCTGAGAGAGTACGTTGATGTGTTCGCTTGGTCCTACAAAGAAATGCCCAGTCTAGATGAAGACATTGTGGTGTATAAGCTACCCCTCAAAGAAGATTGCTTGCTGGTGAAGCAAAAGTTGAGGAGAACGAAACCAGAGATGTCCTTCAAGATCAAAGAGGAAGTTCAGAAGCAGCTAGACGCTGGTTTCCTGGCAGTATCCAGCTATCCGCAATGGGTAGCAAATGTTGTCCCAGTACTGAAGAAAGATGGGAAGGTGCGAATGTGCGTTGGTTACAGAGACCTCAACAGATCAAGTATGAAAGATGATTTTCCTTTGCCGCATATTGATGTGCTAGTAGATAATACAACCCAATTCTCTGTCTTCTCATTCATGGATGGGTTTTCTGGCTATAATCAGATCAAAATGGCGCCAGAAGATATGGAAAAGACAACCTTCATCACCCCATGGGGAACTTTCTGTTACAAGGTCATGCAGTTTGGACTTAAGAACGCAGGCACGACATATCAGCGGGCTATGGCCACTCTCTTTCATGATATGATACATAAAGAGATTGAATGTTATGCAGATGATATGATCGCAAAATCCCAGACTGAGGATGAACATCTCATTCATTTGGAAAAGAGTTTTGCAAGACTAAGGAAATTCAAACTGAGATTAAATCCTAACAAATGCACTTTTGGTGTAAGATCTGGTAAGCTGCTAGGTTTTATTGAAGTCGACTCAGATAAAGTCAAAGCTATCCAAGATATGCCGGCGCCTAAAACCGAGAAAGAAGTCTGAGGTTTTCTTGGGAGATTGAATTACATTGCCAGATTCATATCCCATCTAACAACCACTTATGAACCCATTTTCAAACTGCTCAGAAAAGATCAAGTTGTTGTGTGGAACGATAATTGTCAGAAAGCCTTTGAGAAAATAAAAGACTATCTGCAAGAACCAGCGATCCTGATGCCTTTAGTACCCGAACGACCTCTGATAAGGTACTTAACTATGCTAGAAGGATCCATGGGATGTGTGTTGGGTCAGCATGATGAAACCAATAGGAAAGAGCATGCAATCTACTACCTCAGCAAGAAATTTAATGACTGTGAATCGAGATACTCAATGCTCGAGAAGACATGTCGTGCATTGGCTTGGGCAGCAAAGCGCCTAAGGCAATATATGCTCACCCATACAACTCTGCTGATTTCCAAGATGGATCCTGTCAAATACATATTCGAGAAGCCTGCTCTCACCGGACGAGTGGCTCGTTGGCAAATGGTACTGACAGAGTAAGACATCCAGTATGTCATGCAGAAGGCTATCAAAGGGAGTATGCTCTCTGACTATCTTGCCCACCAACTTGTGGACGACTACCAATCTATGCGCTTCGATTTCCCTGACGAAGACATCATGTTTTCCAGAGACTATACAACACTAGACCTAAACGATGGACCCGAACTAGGATCGCGATGGAAGCTTGTGTTTGATGGTGCCGTAAACGCTAAAGGTTTTGGAATTGGGGCAATCATTACTTCCCCAAATGGATTTCACTTACCATTCACTGTCAGATTATGCTTCAAGTGTACTAATAATATGGCCGAGTATGAAGCCTGTATCTTCGAGATTGAAGCTGCCATTGATAATAGGATCAAGATTCTATAAGTCTATGGAGATTTTGCGCTTGTCATATGCCAAATCAAAGGGGAATACGAAACACTTGATGTCAAGTTGATTCCTTATAGAGATCATGTTTTGAAGCTAATCCCATACTTTGATGAGATTACTTTCCATCACATTCCCATAGCAGAAAACCAATTGGCAGATGCTCTAGCAACATTAGCATCCATTTTTCAAGTCAAGTGGAAGAACGAGGCATCGCCCATCTGTTTAGAGTACCTTGACGAACCTGCTTATTGCCTGGAGGCCGATGTCGCAGAGCTTAAAGTTAATAATCATCCTTGGTTGTATGATATCAACCGGTATCTAGAAACACAGGAATATCCAAAAGGCATTACCATCACTGACAAGAAATAACTTAGGAAACTCTTGTCGAAGTTCTTCCTCAACGGTAATGTGTTATACAAAAGGAACTATGATTCAGTTCTGCTCAGATGCGTGGATAGACATGAAGCTGAGCGTATCATAAACGAAGTGCATGAAGGGTCTTTTGGGACACACGCCAGTGGCCACACTATGGTTAAGAAGATCTTGAGGGCAGGATACTACTGGATGACAATGGAAACAGACTGTTATCGTCATGTCTAGACATGTCACAAGTGCCAGATTTACACAGATAAAGTTCATGCTTCACCACTTCCTTTGAATGTGTTGACTTTGCCTTGGCCTTTCGCCATGTGGGGCATAGATGTAATCGGATGTATCGAGCCCACCGCTTCCAACGGACACCGTTTCATCTTAGTGGCCATTGACTATTTCACCAAATGGGTTGAAGTTGTATCTTATGCCAATGTCACCAAAATAGGTGGTGACTCGCTTCATTAAGAAAGAAATCATTTGCCGATATGGGGTTCCAAATAAGATCGTTACTGATAATGGTCCGAACCTCAACAATAAAATGATGAAGGAGTTGTGTGAAAGCTTCAAGATTGAGCACCACAACTCAACACCATATCGCCCAAAAATGAACGGAGTTGTTGAGGCGGCGAATAAAAACATCAAGAAGATCGTCCAGAAGATGATGAAAATCTATAAAGACTGGCATGAGATGTTTCCATTTGCCCTGCATGGCTACCGTACTTCAGTATGCACTTCTACTGGGGCAACCCTGTTCTCTCTTGTGTACGACATGGAAGCAGTGCTGCCTATTGAAGTAGAGATTCCTTCCCTGAGGATTTTAGCAGACGTCAATCTAGACGAAGTTGAGTGGATACAAGTAAGACTCGACCAACTTAATCTCATCGACGAGAAGCGCATAACGTCTATCTGCCATGGTCAACTTTACCAAAAGCGGTTGAAAAGGGCCTTTGACAAGAAAGTTCACCCACGACACATTTAAGCAGGAGATTTGGTCTTGAGAAAAATTCAGCCAACTCACGTTAACCCAAGGGGAAAATGGACACCGAACTACGAAGGTCTATACATAGTGAAAAATGTCTTCTCTGGCAGAGCCTTAATTCTCTCGACCATGGATGGTGATGATCTTCCATCCCCTGTGAATTCAGATGCAGTTAAAAAATATTATACCTAAAAGATAGACCCGGTGGACCAAAAAGAAAATCCACGCAAAAATGGGCGTCCTGGTGGACCATGTAAAAAGAAACGGTCCAGGCAAAAATTAGGGACTAAAATAAAAAAAAATAGTATATCTCGGTAGGATGAAAACCCGAAAAGGGCGGCCTAGGAAAAAGTTAGGGATTCAAAAGGCTAAACTGCTTCCTGAAAAGACATGTGAACTTTCCTCCATGATCACTGAGCTCTGACTGGGAAAGATCAGTTTAATTGTTGCGCTCAAAAGCAAGGCATGAAGGGTCTTTAAAGATATGGGTCATAGCAGAATTGAAACTCGACAGAAACTGATTTCAACATTGCCGTTATTTTCATTTCTCTTTCAAAGCTATTACCTCTTTTAGGAATTGCCTCCGTTTGTAATTTTCCCGTTTATGGGTCTTCATCAATAAAGATTACTTTCATCAAAAAGTTTCTCTTCTATTTTTTTATTATATGTTTGCAAGATTTGTTTTATTGATGATAAGTATTGCACATAATAGCATTGTGATGGAAATGAATTAAGGGATTACTTCTTCCCTTAGGGTAACCATAAGGTGACCACGACTCTGAGAAACATGCAGGAACACCGTTTGAAACCACAAAGTGACTTGGCCGAGACAAATCATCTGGTCCGGAAGAAAATGTCATTAAATTGGAAGTCTTAGCATCTCTAAAACTTGATTGCATCATGAAGGAACGATGTCAAGAAGTCGAGCTTGTTCCCCATCAAGTCCAAGGCCCAATCATATTTGGCACCTTTTTATTTTGAAGCCGCTTTCGGCTGATACCTCTTTGTAAAACCACCTCTGACTAGTACCTTTCACCTTATATATCTTCTTTTCCCTAGCAAGCCCAACCACGCTTGGCACGACTATAACTCCAGACTCTCATATCCCTAACATTCTGCATATATCTTGCATCATATGCATACCTAAACCATAACATGCTTCCCTAGCACTTGCATCTCCGCGCGCCAACATTTGCATTTGTATTTCCATTTCGTTGTGGAACATCGTATTTATCATCAAGCATTTACATATGTAAGTCAAGGTCCAGGATCAATCTCGCAGATTTCCAAGATCGTATTCAGCCCAGTTAGGGGCATTTTCTTCAAAACTATGGGCGCTCCCCCACGAAGTTGTTTCAACCATGTGGTTGATGAGAATTTCAGAGCTACCATCAACCTAGTCAGGGGCATCTTCTTCAAAACCGTGGGTGTTCCCCACGAAGTTGTTCAACCTTTTGTTGGGAAAATTCAAGAGTTTTAAAGCGATGTTCAGTCCAGCCAGCGACATCTCCTTCGAAACCATGAGCGTTCCTCACGAAGTGGTTTAACCTTTTGTTAACCAAGATAAATAGTTGTAAAGAAAAACTCAGCCTAGTCAGGGGCATCTTCTCCGAAATTCGTGGGCGTTCCTCGTGAATTTATTTCAACCTTTTGTTGTCAAAGCTATAACCCCCAAGCAAGTCAGTGGGCGTTCCCTGTTGATTTATCTCAATCCAATCTTCCTCTTGAGTATCCCCCAGTGAGTTTTTCCAGCAAACTTGACCTTTTGTCAATTGCCGCACTATCATCCTTTCGGTGATATCCAAACTTCCTCAGTTCAACCTAGCCTGCATCCTTTTGGTGTTGATTGCCTTCAAGATTGGGAAGTTATTATCATCCTTTTAGTGGTAGTAACTTATGTGTTTCGCTCCGTCATCCTTTTGGTGATGGGTCTGTCATCCTTTTGGTGCCAGAACGTGCGAGTGTTCCCTACATCCTTTTGGTGTTAGGGTTGTGTGTGTGTGTGCCGCTTTGTCATTCTTTTAGTGATAGGTCTGCCTTCCTTTTGATGACAAATGGCTTTTATTATCATCCTTTTGATGGTAATGACCCTTTCAAAATACCCAGTTTTCCACGTCCCAAGCATTTCTTTTCTTTTCGGACAAATTCAGAGTCTTCTTCATATCTAATCAATTTCTACCTTGAAAGAATGAACGTCGTAGCAGTTCATCTTACTAGGTCTAAGCCAATTAGATAGGGGCATCTGTCATACCCCAAATTTGTCCTGCATATATATATATATATATATATATATATATATATATATATATATATATATATATATATATATATATATATATATATATATATATATATATATATATATATATATATATATATATATATATATATATATATATATATATATATATATATATATATATATATATATATATATATATATATATATATATATATATATATATATATATATATATATATATATATATATATATATATATATATATATATATATATATATATATATATATATATAGCTTTAATTCTGTATATCTGTCCACTTACCATTATTCAAGAAAATCCAAAAAAAAAAAAACGTTGTTTCGGCTCATGGTCTGAACTCAGGATGTTGCAGCAGTGGGATTGATTTAGGTTTCATTTGAGGTCTATCTGTATGGATGTGTTGGCTCAGTAAGGGTTGAAGATCATCCAGGTTTGACCTAATTTTGGTCAGACAACTGTTATTTCATGATTAAGGATTGAAGATTACTGATTCAAGTTGTATGGGTCTGAATTTTCAATTAAGGGTTTGTAGTCAGGTTGTGCCAAGTTCTCTATGCTTCACGATGATGCTAGTTTGATTGGCCAGAGTTTGCTTTGTGGCTTTATCAAGACAAGATGTTTCTTGCTGCTTAAGTTGTGAACTGAGACTGAACCAGTACATCGGAAAGGATTTGTTTGTTTCTTGAATTTGAGATATGGAATCATGAGAGATAAGTTTGCGAATTTGTATGGACTTACGCGTTACTACTTCGACTAATTGTTATTTTCAAGATGATTACGATGGAATGTGGATTCAAGTGTGGCATGAATTCAATATTTTCAAGAAAAATCAAGTAGCGTGATTCGAGGCTTTAGTGTATGGATTCCATGTGGTATCCAAGATTTTGAATATATGTCTTGATTCAATTTGAAAATTATATTCATGTGAATTTCTTCAAGGAGAAGTTACTTGAAAAATTAAGGTATTCAAATCCAATGCTCGTAATTCACAAAATTCGCAAGACATGATTCAAGATCACAAGTTCATAATTCAAGGCCTATTTTCGTTTGAAGATTAATTGTCTAAATGAGATCCATCATTTCAAATTCAAGATCCCAAATTCAAAATTCCAAAATTCAGATTTGTTTCTTCAATTCAAGATAACTCACATCATTTCATATCAACATTTCAAGACCATGCCATGATCCAACCAACTCAAATTCATGACCTGTTTTCAAGTTTTCATTCAAAATTCAATCAAGTAAAAATCATAATTTAATTCAAGCTTCAAGCCCTTATTCAAAGTTCCAATTCAAGACCCATAATGCAAAAGTTTATTCCAAATATAAATACAATTCAAATTTCATGGAGAAGTTCAAGATTTTTCCAAAATTTATACAAAATCCCAATGTTATTCAAATTACAAGTTCTTCCCAAATATAAATACAACTCCATGTTTCTACTTGGGTATGAAAAGTCCTAAGCTATTTCATGTTACATTTTCCTTCGTCTTCATGTCCCTTCAAGCTACTAAACCATGGTCTCCACTTTTCCCGAACATCTCCATGATTCATGCTTCACCGAGATGAGCCTACAAAAATAAAAATAAAAACAATTTCAAATCATCACAATTCACCACTCAAAAAGAAAGATAACTCATGACCGATTTCAAACCATATTCATTCAAAATTCGATAACCATGAACTTTTAATTCATCAATTCAAGAGGCTATCTCAATTTCATTAATTCAGAATCTTGTTTCATTTTTCAATTCTAGTATTCATCAAAATTCAGCATAGGACCACAAGGTTGGTCCAAATACCAAAGACAAAAAGTTCATAATTGTAAGAAGGTACAACAAGGAATTGCAGGAGAGCATAAAGTATAGACACGGAGTTTCACATTTGTGGCAAAACATCTTTTGGCATCAAGAGAAGTTGTTAACAGACATGGCTGAACATAAAGATTCCGCAACAAAGTTCAAACCCAAAACCCTAACCATTCATACTATAAACCAGAACGTTTTGCATCAGTTACATAAAGGAGAGGAATTGAAAAAAATAGGGTGAGGGAACTGACCTTCGAAGATAACAGGACCCTGATTTCTTCATCAAAAACCTCACTCCTTCATAAACTGAGAAACATAAACTTTGACCTCCTGGAATAAGAACGACAACACAACCACAATATCCACACAACTCTTCATCTTCGATTCAACCATCCCCTCATCTTCAGACATTCCAATTTACAGATCCTAAAACCACAAACCACCATCTCTAACCTATCCTTCGATACCTTACTGTCGTTGTGATTCACCTTTTCGACAATAGTAACCATTGCCAACAAGTTCCACCTTCGTTCTTGCAACATGACAAAATAAAGCCACCACCGCTGTTCAATCGTTACACAAATCATTGTGCCTCAACCATCTCCCGTCAACACCGCCACGCATCAGACTACCATCATCATCTACGAGAGAGAAAAATCACGAGTGAAAGGTGAAAGGTTGAGAGTGAATCTGAGAGCAAGACGATCCCTATTTTGTGAGGCAGACGAATCGAGAGGGATTTGGATTGAGTAAGGTATCATTTTGGTATCGTCGTTTGATTTTTTTTCATGAATGCATTTGGTTTTTTTTTCGTTCTATTTTTTCTCCTAGCCGTGCTTGTTCAGATTTTGGCAATGGACAATAGGGTTCAGTACAACCCTGAAACAATTGTAAATTTGAACCGAGTTTGGGCCCAGGGTGGTCCGACCCGTCCTTATATTGGATACCCCAGTGGGCCTCTTGACCATTTTCTTGTTGATTTTTGCTTCAAGAACTTTTTTTTTTTATAGATATTATGTTTTAAAATAGTTTTAGTATTAAAATTAATCAGTTTAGGACTAAAGTTTAGTTTTTATTTTTAGGATTAGAATTAATTTTTTAGTTAATAATTTTAGAATTAGTTTAATAACTTTAGAACAAGTTTAACTTTTAGAATTAGCTTAATAATTTTAGAATTAGTCTAAAGGTTTAGAATTTGTTTTTTTAGAATTAGTTTTTATTTTTTATTTTTTATTATTATTTATTTTTCTTTTAGATTTAGTCTTAATTCTACCCCTTTTAGTATAGTTAAAATAATAAACATAAAAAAACGGTTCATTATCGTTATCCATTTTACTATTAGTTGATTAACTTTCTTTTTAATTAATTTTGTTAGATGTCCATGTTTAATTTAACTAATAATCTTTGTATACATCTTTGTGAGATTCGACTTGTGTTCTTGAACCGACTAACTTGAGTATGTTTACTTGTATCTTGTGTTTATATTGTAATAATATCATTTTGACTCTTGTCCCTCAAAATATTTTAAAAATAAATTCTTAAATCGCATTGAGCAATTTTTTCAGCCTGTAAGTCGATTGTTTCGTGCATCACCATCAACCTACCTTAATCTATCCACCATCCTCTCTTTTCGAAACTTTTTCTCCATTTTTTTGTTGTCTCCTTGAGTCTAAAAACCTTGGTCTCGTACCAAGTACATTTTCAAAACTCTTTTCCTAATAAACTTGGATGGTTGTGGAATGGTTAGGCGAAGACATTCTCCTATCCCGAGTGCTTGATATTACCTTTATGGTTCACTAACTCCACAAGCGAGTTGCAATACACCTAACTGCTAGAATGCATACGTCAGCATCATCCATAAAAACACTAGTAAACCGTAGGCCGAACTATGGTTGCTCTGATTCTTCACTTCTTTTTGAAGATACGTAGGCATAAGGGCTGCAATCTTTGTCGAGCATGTTCTCATCTTTTATCCGTAGTTCTCCGAACTGCGTTGACTCTGACTTTCTCATACCTGTTAAGAATACATAGGCATAAGACCGTGAAGTCCTACCAAGTCTCTCCTCCCCCTTCATCTCCTCTTTTCCCTGTTCCCAACCTTTCTCTCTCTCCTTAGAGCACTCTTTAAAGCAATGCCCTTTAGCATATACCTTCACACATAGACAAGCAAATGGTTCCCATCGAGTATGATGGATGCGAGGGGTGTTAATACCTTCCCTTCGCATAACCGGCTTCTGAAACCTTTCTCTTGGCTGCGAGACCATCTTATTCGTTTCTTTCTTGGGGTTTTCTCGATGTTTCCCCTTCCCCTTTTAGGATAAATAAAGTTCGATGTCGACTCTTCTGTCTTTCCATTTTCGCCTCTCCGTCGTTGCATTTTCGAGTAGCGACACTAGGGAACAAATAACATTAGACAACTTGGCCGGACAGACCGACCTGCTCTGATACCACTAATGTAACACCCTTTTCTACCCCAAAAAATAATGGAAAATCATTCACATTTATCAGAGTAATATTTTAAACATAATAAAAATCACCTAAAAGGGCGTACATTTCTCAATAATCCAAATCAAAGTTAATGCTCCGTAAACAACGGGTTTTCCTAAAATTACTCAAAAATTGCTCAAATGGCAGCGGAACTCAAAAAGGCAAATCCAAAGTTTTACTTGCACAAAAACATAATCAAAATAACAAAAACCAATAAAAAATGGTTTAACTCAAAGACCCCAACCCGATGTTACACTATCAGAGCAAGACCCTCTAAGTCAACCAAAATGTCAAAAACTCTAAAAAGTCCTCGATGGCATCCATGGCTAAACCTGGTCATCTGCACGTTACCCACGTGGAGGTAACATTCAAACAGGCGGGGTGAGTAAAACCATTCATAATAATCAATATAAGAATCAATATATAAAATAGCGTCATTTTCATATTCAACATCATCATAATCATCAAGGAAACATCAAAAAGCCATAATATCATAAATTACACCAAATTGTCACATAAATGCAAATGCAACAAGACTCATGCATATGGTACCAATTCATCAAAATTCGATGGACATTGGGCCATCAACCCTCCATAGTTCCCCATCAATAGGATCGATTCTACACAAGAACCGGAGCACAACAAAATACTTCACATCCGCACAATGGGACTGAAGCCACAAGAATCAAACATTAGACCGAAGTCTGGAATGCATATGAATGCATGATGCACACGCCAATATTATCCTCATAATAAACTCATTAGATGCATCATCATTCATCAAAATCATCATAAGAATCATGTCATCATATAATCATCAAAACTCATGGAATCAACATCATAACTCATCATCATTACTCATAGGAATCATCGTACCATCATGTATTAATCACATATGAATCACAATCATACTTAAGGTAATTCATCCAGAAAATCACAACATCAAAGCATCAAGGCAACATTGCACAAGAACACAATTCACAAAACTCTGCTACGTTCGCTAGACAGTTTGCTGTGCAAGTCTGGGCGAATGTTCGTCGTACGAAGAATTGTTCGCTTTGCAAACTCACGATAATTGCTATTACAGCCAATGGATGCTACACAACAATAGCAAAATCAGGCCAAAAGTCTATATGAATACCTTCCCCAACGCCCCAAAACATTCCCAAATCATTCATACGGTATTACGGCGATAACGACACAAAATCTACTACTTATTAGGCCAATCCCGTATCATATTTACACATCCAATTCCTATAAAATCCTTACAAATTTTCCCACATTCATTAGAGTTATCATAATCAATTACCCTATACGGCTAAAACCTCAACAACGGGTTTTAGCCATGAAGTCCTAATTTCCCTTACTCCCAAATCAGCCTCAAACCTATCAGACAATCAGTTCAAACCCCTCAAAGTCATTAAACTCACCAGAAAGGCAATAACAATTCAATACTCAAAATCTCTAAACCCTTAAATCGGCTTTAAATACATTGAATCATATATTGAAAATAATGAAGGTAATACTCCCCATACTTAAACAACCTCAGAAAACAGATTTGGCCACGAAGGCCTAATTTTCCTCAAACTCAAAAACCTCCTAAATCCTTAAACTAGCTTTAAATACATTAAATCACATATTTAAAACAATGAAGTCAATACTCCCCATACTTAAACAACCTCAAAAACATATTTTTCCACGAAGGCCTAATTTTCCTCAAACTCAAAAACCTCTTAAACCCTTAAATCAACTTTAAATACATTGAATCATATATTGAAAACAATGAAGGCAATACTCCCCATACCTTAATTGTCGACTCTAAGCCTTTCTCCTTGATTCTTGGAAGCCTCGCGAAGCTTTTGCCTCAATCCTCTTCCTCAGAGTTCTGGCCTCTATTTCTTCCATTTTCACGGTCTAACAAAAATGAATCTTAATTCCCTCAAAATCCCTTCTTGTTAAACCTAACTTTGGGCCTTTAAAATGGGCTTTCCAATTTCACCCTCACAAACTCCTCCTCAAATATCCACTTTGCCCTTAAATTAACTTATATTTATTTAAATTAATAATAATACCAAATATATTCATATTATATACTATTATTTAAATAAATAACTCAAAACTCCATAATTCCCAATATTCACACCAATCACTGAAAATCACCAAAAATACAAATATTCATATTTAAATAAATTAAATAAATATTCCAAGAATTTGGGGTGTTACAAAACACACAAATGATCAAACTGTTGTTGTGTGTGGTAATGTGGTGTCGACTAGAGGTCAATGTCGTATGTCTCGAGGTTGTAGGAGTTGTAGAGGTTGCTTCTCACCTGGGACAAGACCCACATGTCAGCTGTATGGGAAATATGATCACATAGTGGTTGATTGCTAAGATAAGTTTGTTGAATATTTTAGACCAAATCAAACCAAGCTAATTGATGCTTTAAACGATTCTACTAACAAGCCTACAAATTCTACTTCTGCTTCTCAAACAATTTCCCTGATGGCTTATACTAGTGCTTACTTTCTTCATAAGGAACTTGAGAGTTAGACATGGTTCACGGATTCAGGTGTTTCTCACCATTTAACCTCTAATCCTAATATCTTAAAGTCTAAGCTATCATATAAAGGTTATAATAGAGTCAGTTTTGCTAATGGTGAAACCTTAGAAATTCATGGTGTAGGTTCCTAACATGTGTACTCTCGTGCATGTTCATCTTCTTCTCTTAAGTTAAATGATATTTTACTTGTTCCTTTTGTTACAAGAAACTTATTATCAGTTTCCAAATTGTGAAAATATAATTATGTTGCTTTTGAATTTATGGCTGAAAAATCCTATATCATTTTTTAAGATTCTTAAGTTCCTCTCCTTGAAGGATTCCTTAATTCGAGTGGATTATATTGCTTTCCTCGGCTGCTATTGATGCCTTCGAGTATGTTTTCACATCAGTATCTTAGTTTACTTTCCTTTCCTATTAATGTAAATTTTATATCTCGTGTTATTGTTACTGATGTACCTAAACTAAATACTTTTTTTTCTATGGCATCATAGATTAGGACATACACATTTGTTTGCTATAAAACCTGCCCTTAAGCATTGTAAAATTCATATTCCAAACAAAGTGTCTCTTGAATGTAACTCATGATGCTTAGCTAAGTCAAAAAGATTGCATGCTCCTATTTGTTTAAATACATACAATGAATCTTTTGACATTGTGTATACAGACTTGTGGGGACATGCACCACATCCATTAAATATGAGTTTTCACATTACATTGCATTTGTGGATGATCATACTAAGTAAAATTGGATCTAGTTCTTAAAGAACTAGTAAGAAGAAATACATGCTTTCAAACTCTTCCTAAAGTTTATCCAAGTCCAATTTCATTCAACTATTAAAGTCATACAGTCTGATTATGGAGGAGAATTCATACCTTTCACCAAGTTCTTGACTGAGCTAGGCATCTCTCATAGACTCACATGTCCACACGCTTCACATTAAAATGGTTTTGTTGAAAGGAAACATAAACATATAATGGAAATGGGATTGACATTGCTAGCTTATGCATTCATTCCACTTCACTTATGGGATTAAAGTTTCTCTACAATAGTCCATGTTATCAATAGAATTCCTTTTGCAGGACTTCCAAAATTTCACTCTCCCTATCATGCCTTGTATCACAAGATATATATCTATGAGTCCATTAAAGTATTTGGATGTGTTTGCTTCCCACTTCCTCGGCCATATAACAAACATAAACTTGATTTCAGGAGTCAAGAATGTGTCTACTTAGGTGTCTTATCTCAACATGAAGGTTACATATGTCTTAACATGTTTGGTAAGGTTTTAATTTCAAAATATATGGTATTCTATGAGAATTGTTTCCTTTCTCAACTATGTTTTCAATAAATGTAAACACCCATTCTCCTATCTTTGTGTCTACTTATTCTCTTCCCTTTCCTCAAGTTTCTCCACCTCACATAACTTATGGGATTCAAAGTTCATCAGTGGACAATATAGCTTTACCTGTTGTATAAGATACTTTATCTCCATTCCCTATCATTAGTGCTCAGTCATCACCTCATCATATATCTCACTCTGAACCTATGATATCATGTCAAAATCCTACTAGTCATGATAGTACAAGTCAGCCTAGTACCTCTATGTCTTCTACATCTGCCAGTCCTACTACTAGAGTCATTGAGGCTACCATAGTTCAAACTCCTTCCACTAAGTCATTGTCTCCTTTAATTCTAAAAACAATCACACACTTTGTTCTAGAACTCAATGTTCATCCTATGATGACTAAAGTTAAGATATGTCACTATAGATCAAAAGTGTTCCTTTCTCATGTAAAACATACTTCTGTGAAGCAAGATTTAGCTCATACTGAGTGGTTCAAAGCTATGCATCTTAAATATGATGTGAAATTCTGTTCTTAAGGGGACAAATGTTTGACCAAATGTCTAAGCCAATGTATTCAACATCTTAAACTAGAATTGAAAAATAATATAAAACAGATAAAAGATCATAAAGCAAATAAAGAACATAAGATAATTGTTAACCCAATTTAGTGTAACAACACCTACATCTAGGGGGATTCCAACCCAAGAAAGGAAATTCACTCTCAATAGAAATAGTACAAAGTTTCTTCGATGAATAACCCTTATTCAATGCCATTCTTCTTAATTCTACCAGTGTATTTCTATATAGGCCTCTAATAAATATGAGACTCCTCTCACATTCTTTCAATCACTAACCTTAGTGATCAATACAATAAACATAATATTGATTGTTTGAATTACAACTTAATCATTAAACCAAACTTTGTGCCTTTAGATATGGATGCAGACGCTATAGTGGTGCACAAATAACAATACAAACTAAAGACTCAAAATGGAAACCCTAACATAAAGATCTTAAATACTTGCACACCTTTCAAACATTAAGTTTGGCTCTCCTTAAATAAAAATGCAACTTCCGGGCTTTTCTACAATGGCCATTTGATTTGAGATCACATCCAGATTTGTAAGAGATTCAGTTTTCAGTTGTTTTTCAAAAACCTCCAACAAAAAGATTTGATTTGTTTTGATTCAAATTTAAATCTCCAATTAATTAGATTGATCTTATTCAGTCTGCCAACAAATCTAACTAACACATTTCTAAGAGATAGCAACAAATATGACTGAAACACAATCAAAAAATTTACTCAGAATAATAACAATCATGGCCTATTGGCAAATGATAGATGTTGCACACATGCTGGAACATCATATCCCACATGCATAATGCAACCAATCAAAAGGAACAACAATCTTTGCCTTTGGCAAATTTTGGAAAAAATAACTCTTCCAAAGCTTCCAAGATATGCATGAGTAAATCTTCAAACATAATACAAACTAAGAAACATAAGCACACCACATACAGAACAAACAAAGCAATCAACAATATCAAAAGTAACACATAAGTAAAGTGGTTGTTACATACTCAAAACAGAATCACAATGCTCCAATAGTTAGACACACTATTAATCATGCATGCACACAATTAAAAGTCAATAGTCAGTCATGTTACTATTCATAAAACATCGCAGGATATATCAAATAAAAAACGTCAGAGTTTATACACATAGAAAGATCAACTCATGCATGCTCACAAAGTTGAAGGCCAAATATCAAGCTAGATGCTCCAGCATGTGAGCATACACACCACACACAATTTCTCCCCCTTTTCAACAATTTGGAAAATGTATGGAAAAATGAAAAAACTAGAGAAACCAAAGAACACACACAAAAGGCATGAAAATAAACGTGGAAGGCACAATAGTAGAACCAAGAGAGTTTTTTTGAAGTGAGCATGAGACTTAGGTAACGAGTACAACAATAACAACCCTTAATCTTCATCATCAATATTGGCCTCGATATTTTCAAGATCAAGAATCAACTTGTTGAACATATCCAACTGCTCACCCCAGGCTTTGTCTCCACTCATCTTGAATGAATACAAAGCTTGCTTCAAGTAGAGATGATTAACCAACAATTTTGTCACGCACAAACCTTCAAGTTTCATTCACACACCATGTAACACCCTAAATAATCCCCTGCATAATATAAATAAAATCAGAATAATTATCTATAAAATCATATTTAGGAATGTCACACTTTCAACAAACACTTGCTCATTCAATCAGATATGTAACACATGTTCTTTTAAAAATTATTTATAATAACATTATCAACAAAACATAATTGAAGGTTAATCCATATAGCAACGGAAATAACATTTAATCATTCAAGTTAACAACTCAAAGCATATCATAACTGATAGTGTTGTAAAGAAGCAACAGTTATAGGAAATAAACATGGTAATCAACCACCAACATAATAAAACACGCAACATTCCATAACCCCAATGTTACACATCAGAGCAGACGCTGACACAAAACTAAATGGAAGACTCCAGCTTCCACTCTCGTCAACTCTTCTACTATGAGTTATCTGCATGATGCCTATAAAAAGGCAACATTCAAACAGAATGGGTGAGATATCATAATAATATAAAAGAAAGAATGATAATAAGTAAGCAAAGATTATTACATGCATATCACCTATTCTACACAACAACAACAACCAACATATAAGTACAACATTCACCCAACAACAGATACAACAAATATGCAATGCAATGAGACTCACAACCAGACTCAATGCATGTGGTACCATATAATTCATATTTCAGAACCCGACCCATCTTTCATGGTCAAATCTCACTAATTCCATTCAATCTCGGCAATCAGCTATCGATATACTATCCATTCATAGGATTGATGCTCCAATTCATTGTCATCATCTATGATAACATCTCACTGATTCCATTCACTCTTGGCAATTAGCTACCGACAAACTATCCATTCATAGGATTGATGCTCCAATAACGGACCGAAGTCCCGACACCATGAATGCTTGCAACATCTTACACATGTAACAAAAACATCAAGCATAATGACCAACACCATAGTCAAGGTACTTCACAAATACTGGTCACCACACACCAAAGACATGCTATAACAGTTCAACAGCAACAACATAATAACTTAGAAATCAACAACAACAATGCAACATATAATGATATTCATCTTAATCACTATACCACACCAAAACTGGTCACCATGCAACAATAACACTATAAACCTCATCAACATCATCATCCAACATAGCAAACAACAACCATGTATTTATCGCAAAACAACATAATAATATATTAATCATCAACAACAACAACAATAACAAGCATAATGACCAACACCTTCATGGTCAATGTACACCACCAATACTTACCATCATGCTCAACATACATCCTGTAACAACTCAACAACAACAGTTTACAGCATAGCAACCAACAAAGATACATTTCAAATTTTATCGCATCACAACATAACCACTACAATTGAATTTAAGCCATCATACAACAAAATAATCAACTTATGGAATAGAAACTATTTTTATAAGGTAGTTTGTCATTGTTAGTTTTTCAATGCTTCAAAAGGCACTTTAATCGGACTTATAGATCAAAAGTTATGATCGAAACGATTTCGTAGTACAAAATCCAGAGATCTACTACGGTCGCCCGTAGCAAAGGCTACGGCCCGTAGCACGCCTTCGCCAAAAAATCACTTTGGGCATGTTTCTGGTGCCAAAATCCAAGGGGCTGCTACGACCACCCGTAGCAGGGCCCAGAAAACCCCCATTTTCTCGCGATTTTGTGTGATCTCTCCTATTTTTCTGCTTTACAACAAACCCTAAACCCCATATTTTGACCTCCAACAACCCCAAAACATATAGTATCATATAGTACATGAATCAAGTGAAAGAAACACATCACAAGATCAATTTGTCATATATAAATCACCATTAACACACTTAAGGTCCCAACCTTCAAACATCAATCAATGGCATAATATCATCAACCACATCAAACCTGAATTTATGCATATATGAAAGGCACACGAATTTCATCACAAAATCATCATCAATTTCAAAATTCCCACAATCAATCATTCATCAAGAACATGGATATAGAAGAAAAAACACATTTCCTACTTGTTATGATCTACCTACCATTCATCATAATTCCCTTTAGATAATCAGAACCTCACTCTTACCTTAGAGTTATGCAATGAGTTATTCTTCCTCAACAATGGAGTTTTCCATCTTCTTCCTTGATCCCTAGCCCTTTCTCCTCTTTTCTCACGTTCTTCTGTTTTCACGATTTGACCATTATTTCCTCAACTCCCCCTTTTCTACTATATTATTATTATTATTATTATTATTATTATTATTATTATTATTATTATTATTATTATTATTATTATTATTATTATTATTATTATTTACAACTTAAATAATAATAACAATATCTCCTAATAATTTAAATTAATAATATTAATCAAATATTACTAATATTAGTTTATTAATCATTCTCACCACTCCACCAAGTTCTACAAAATTAGCCACACACCCTCACCCTTAAAGTTATTAACACAGGTCACTACCCCATACCACAGAGTACTCCAATATAACGAAACACACATAAACACATACATACACACAACACCATATAATTTCAATTAATTAAAATAAAACGGGGCGTTACGACTCACCCCGACTTAGAATATTTTCGTCCTCGAAAATTACCTGATACGAACAACTCAGGATACACCTCACGCATCATGCTCTCCAACTCTCAAGCACCTCCTGGTACAAGAACACAATTCCTCAAAAAAATCCTCCAAAAAAGTATAGCCCTTTTCGGCTAAGCATCTGTCTGTGGATGATAAGCTGAACTCAACATCAGCTTCAAACCCAAAGCCTCTTGCAAGCTCTCCCAAAATCTAGAAGTGAACCTCATATCTCTATCTGACACAATACTTAACGGAACTCCATGCAGCTTCACAATCAAATGAATATAGATCTCTCCCAACTTCTGCAAAGAAAAACTGATGTTAATCAAAATAAAATGTGCCGACTTCGTCAATCTATCAACAATCACCCAAATGGCATCACGCCTTCTTGGAGTATTAGGCAACTCAGTCACAAAATCCATATAAATGATATCTTATTTCCATTATGGAATATCCAACATTTGCATCAAACCAACAAGTTTCTAATGTTTCACCTTCGACTTCTAACAAGTCAAACAAGCATACACAAACTGAGCCATATCACGCTTCAATCTAGGTCACCAAAATATCATCTTCAGTTCTTGATACATCTTTATAGCTCCTGGATGAATACTCAAGCTACTTCTATGACTTTCTTCCAGAATCATCTTTTTCAATTCAGGATCATCAAGAATACATATTCTATCACAGAATCTCAGCACACCTTGCTCATCCACTTTGAAGTTATTATCCTCATTCTGATTACTCCCAACCATCAAGTCCACTAACTTCACATTCAACTTCTGGCTCTCATTAATATTATTAATAAAATCATTGTTGATCTTCAGCATAACCAATATTACACTCTGCGGTGTCAGCTCACAGACCAAGCTCAAGTCTATGAATTACTCAATCAATTCCAACTCTCTAACCATCATAGCAGACATATGCAGGGACTTCCAACTTACTGCACCAGTCACGAAATTAGCTTCACCGGGATGATGATTCAAACCAAAGTCATAATCCTTCAAAAATTTTAACCATCTTATCTGCCTCATATTAAATTCTTTCTGATCGAACAGGTACCTCAAACTCTTATGATCACTACACACTTCAAATCTGGAATCATAAAGATAATGCCTCCAAATCTTTAACACAAACACTATTACAACCAACTCCAAATAATGAGTAGGATAATTTCTTTCATGAACTCTCAGTTGTCACAAAGCATAAGCCACAACTTTACCATCTTGCTTCAGCACACCACCTAAGCCCATCAACAACGCATCACGATACACCACAAATGGTTCATCCGGTTTGGATAGAATCAAAACTAGAGTCGTAGTCAATCTCTTCTTCATCTCAATGAAACTCTTCTCACAGTGAATATCCCATACAAAAGCTTTACCTTTACAAGTAAATTGAGTCAATAGAAGTGCTAACTTAGAAAATCCTTCAATAAACCTACGGTAATAACCAGCTAAGCCCAAAAAGCTTCTAATCTCATTCACCGACTTTAGAGCCTCCCATTGTAAAACTAAATCTACCTTGGATGGATCCACAATAATACCATCACCCAAAATAACATGACCAAGAAAACTCACCTCTTTCAACCTGAGTTCACATTTTGACAATTTAGCATAAAGCTTATTCTCTTTCAACACTTGCAACACAATTCGCAAATGTTCAGCATGTTCCTCTTCTGACTTAGAATAGATCATAATGTCATCAATGAAGGCTACCACAAATTGATCCAAGTAAGTATGAAAGATTCGATTCATATACTCCATGAATACACCAGGTTTTTTAGAAACTCCAAACGACATTACCAAATACTCATGATGTCCATACCGAGTTCTAAGAGCCGTCTTTTAAATATCCTCATCCTTCACTCTAATCTGATGATAACCCGACCTCAAATCAATCTTACTAAACACACGAGCACCCACCAACTGATCCATTAAGTCATCTATTCTTGGAAGTAGATACTTGTTCTTAATCGTCACTTTATTCAACTGTTTGTAATCCACACACAATCTCATACCACCATCTTTTTTCTTCACCAACAACACCAAAGCTCCCCAAGGCGACACACTTGGTCTCACAAATTTCTTTTTCAACAACTTTTTAATTGCTTCTTCAACTCTGCTAACTCCGATGCTGACATCATGTATAGTGCCATAGAAACATGTCTGGTACCAGGGACAAGATCAATAGCAAACTCAACCTTTCTCTCTGGTGGCACATCTGAAATATCATCTGGAAACACCTCTGGGAATTTGCACACCACCTGCAACTCATCAACCAAAACTTGACTTTCCACAGATAAGGATGCAACAACTCAAGCACTTGACCTTCCTCTTCCAAAAGCTCCTTCAACTCTCTAGCAGGCAAAAAACTAGTTTCTTCCTCATCATTAGGAGCAAATAACCGCATCGACTTGTTATAACAGTTCATATGAACATGATTGAATTTCAACCAGTTCATTCCCAAGATAACATGAAGATTTCCCAACGGCAAACAAATAAGATCAACACCAAAGTATCTATCAAAGATCGACAGAGGATAATTCAAACAAACCAGATAAGTAGTCATTGATCCCTTAGCAGGAGTTTCGATAACCATTTCTCCCTTCATAGAAGGAACAACAAGGTCTAGCCTTTCCACACAAGTCTCACCTTCCAAGAATCCTTCTACCTGCGTAACGGATGGGGAAAAACTCTCTACCTTCGTCGAACTCGACTTCACGGTCTGAAGGCAAGTCACATATATCTTTTAAGAAAACATCAGGGATCACACACCACTGGCATAACACTAGCCATCACATTTCCCTCTACTCTTAGAGAATCCAATATCAATGATACCTAATTGTTTTCCCTAAAGACATCCCAACTTAGCCGGCATACAGGAATCTCAAATCCGCAACATCTTCAGTGTCAGAAACAACATAGCTGACATACAGGAATCTCGAATCCACAACATCTTCAGTGTCAGAAACAACATAGCTTTGGCATTGCCTGAGCTCCCATAATTAGCAGCACAATACACCATTCATCCAAACGACTGGTAAACACATGGTTCAATTCCCACCAATCCGCTCTAAGAATAACACCAACTGGTTTCAACTAAAGACAAACTCTGCCCATCCTTAGGAAACATGTCAGGATACTCCAACATCACTGGCCCAACTCTATCCGAAACATCACCTTCCCTATAGTTAGGAAGCGACCAACGAGATCACCTGACTGTCTTCCCTCAAGGATCACACCATTCTCAAAACAGTTGAACTATCTAACACTGCACTCTTGCATGTAGCAACACGATATCCAAGCTCTCAATAGTTAGAATATCCAAGAAAAGCATATGTTTCTCCTCCATTTGTTTCCTTCCCAACCTGCACATGGAAAACAAAACAAGCATCGACAGTGTTTTCACACACATGTCGCATACTAGGGAACAAACATAATTAAACAACCTGATCAGACAGACCGACCTTCTTTGATACCACTAAGTAACACATCCCTAGTGTAATATAAATAAAATCATAGTAACTATCTATAAAATCATATTTAGGAATGTCACACTTTCAACAAACATCTGCTCATTCAATCAGATATGTAGCACATGTTCTTTTAAAAATCATTTATAATAACATTATCAGCAAAACATAACTGAATGTTAACCCATATAGCAGCGGAAATAAAATTTAATCATTCAAGTTAACAACTCAAATCATAGCATAACTTATAGTGTCATAAAGAAACAACAGTCATAGGAAATAAACATGGTAATCAACCACCAACATAATAAAACACACAACGTTTCATAACCCCAGTGTTACACATCCGAGTAGACAGTGACACAAAACTAAATGGAAGACTCCAGCTTCCACTCATGTCAACTCTTCTACTACAAGTTATTTGCACGATACCCATAAAAGTGCAACATTCAAACAAAAGGGGTGAGATATCATAATTATATAAAAGAAAGCATAATAATAAGTAAGCAACGATTATTACATGCATATCACCCATCCTATACAACAACAAAAACCAACATATAAGTACAACATTCACACACTAATAGATGCAATAAATATGCAATGCAATGAGACTCACAACCAGATTCAATGCATGTGGTACCATACAATTCTTATTTCAGAAACTGACCCTTCTTTCATGGTCAAATCTCATTGATTCCATTCAATCTTGGCAATCAGCTACCTGCATACTATCCATTCATAGGATTAATGCTCTAATTTGTTATCATCATCTATGATAACATCTCACTGATTCCATTCACTCCTAGCAATTAGCTACCAGTATACTATCCATTTATAAGATTGATGCTCCAACAACGGACCGAAGTCCCGACACCATGAATGCATGCAACATATTACACACACAACAACACCATCAAACACAATCGCCAACACCATAGTCAAGGTACTTCACCAATACTGGCCACCATGCACCAAACACATGTTATAACAGTTCAACAACAACAACATAATAATTTAGCAATCAATAACAACAACAATGTAATGTATAATGACGGGTCTTTTCAGCATGCTTTGTCCTCAATCACACGCTTTCTAGGAAACTTCCCAGAAGGTCACCCATCCCAGAATTGCTCTAAGTCAAGCATGCTTAACTGTGTAGTTCTTATAAACGGGCTACCGAAAAGAAGATGCATCTTGTTGGTATAGGTAGTAACAATTAATCCTTATAAGCCTTCTTTCAACCATGCAGTCCCATACCTGCATAGCCTCAGGATCCCTCTCATTCGGATGTGAATTCGGTTTTTCCCTAGAAGCTGCTAGGAGTGTCTCATTGTCATGCCTCATGACACCGACAACCACTCCCTCGCCCACGGGTGTTACATGTAACCACCGTCCTCTTTCACCTCAGGTGTTACATGCCCACCAGCTTCCGCTTGATTCGTCCCCGAACCACATCGTACTGGGAGAGGTATGGCTCTGATACCATTTGTAACGCCCCGTATTGCTTTTTTAGGATTACCGACTGACTCCATAAACCAACACGGGTCTTTTCAGCATGCTTTGTCCTCAATCACACGCTTTCTAGGAAACTTCCCAGAAGGTCACCCATCCCAGAATTGCTCCAAGTCAAGCACGCTTAACTGTGGAGTTCTTATGAACGGGCTACCGAAAAGAAGATGCATCTTGTTGGTATAGGTAGTACCAATTAATCCTTATAAGTCTTCTTTCAACCATGCAGTCCCATACCTGCATAGCCTCAGGATCCCTCTCATTCGGATGTGAATTCGGTTTTTCCCTAGAAGCTGCTAGGAGTGTCTCATTGTCATGCCTCATGACACCGACAACCACTCCCTCGCCCACGGGTGTTACATGTAACCACCGTCCTCTTTCACCTTAGGTGTTACATACCACACCAAAAATGGTCACCATGCAACAACAACACTATAACATCTCATCAACATCATCATCCAACATAAAAAAACAACAACCATACATTTATCGCGAAACAACATAATAATATATTAATCAACAAAAACAACAATGCAATGTGCAATGAACAACAACATCAAGCATAATGACTAACACCTCCATGGTAAATGTACACCACCAATACTGACCATCATGCTCAACATACATCATGTAACAACTCAACTACAATAGTTTACAACATAGCAACCAACAACGATACGTTTCAGATTTTATCGCATCACAACATAACCACTACAATTTCATTTAAGCCATCACACATAAAAATAATCAACATAGGGAACAAAAACCATTTTTATAAGGTAGTTCATCGCCTTAGTTTTTCAATGCTTCAAATGGAATTTTAACCGGGCTTACGAATCAAAAGTTATGATCGAAACGATTTTGTAGTACAAAATTTAGAGATCTACTACAACCGCCCGTTGCATAGGCTACGACCCGTAGCACGCCTTCGCCAAAACTAACTTTGGGCACATTTCTGGTGCCAAAATCCAAAGGGCTGCTACAACCACCTGTATCAGCTGCTACGGGTCATAGTAGGGTCCAGAAAACCCTCATTTTCTCGCGATCTTGTGCGATCTCTCCTATTTTTCTACCTTGCAACAGACCCTAAACCCCATATTTTGACCTGTAACAACCCCAAAACATGTAGTATCATATAACACATGAATCAAGTGAAAGAAACACATCAAAACATCAATTTATTATCTCTAAATCACCATTAACACACTTAAGGTCACAATCTTCAAACATCAATCGATGGCATAATATCATCAACCACATCAAACATGAATTTATGCATACATGAAAGGAACACGAATTTCATCATAAAATCATCATCAATTTCATAATTCCCACAATTAATCGTTCATCAAGAACATGGATAAAGAAGAAAAAAACACACATTTCCTACATTTTATAATCTACCTACCATTCATCATAATTCCATTTAGATAATCAGAATCATACCCTTACCTTAGAGTTCTGCAATGAGTTATTCTTCCTCAACAATGAAGTTCTCCCTCTTCTTCCTTGAGCCCTGGCCTTTTCTCTTCTTTTCTCATGTTCTTCTTTTTTCACGATCTGACCACTATTTCCTCAACTCCCCCTTTTCTACTATTATTATTATTATTATTATTATTATTATTATTATTATTATTATTATTATTATTGTTATTATTATTATTAATTTTACAACTTAAATAATAATAACAATATTTCCTAATAATTTAAATTAATAATATTAATCAAATATTACTAATATTAATTATTAATCATTCTCACAACACCACTAAGTTCTAACAAAATTAGCCACACACCCCTCACCCTTAAGGTCATTAACACTGAGGTCACTACCCCCTACCGCAGGGTACCCCAACATAACGAAACACACATAAACACATACATAGACACAACACCAGATAATTTCAATTAATTAAATTAAAATGAGACATTTCAATGGCATTGCAGGCTTTTTAGACCATTGTTGTCTTCTCTTTCTCTGATAGGGCAGCGTCTATCTTCTTTGTTTCTTTTAACGCTTCTAACAAACTCTGTTGAACAAGAATAGCTTGCATCTTCAAACTCCATAAACCGAAATCATTAACACCGACGAATTTCCTAATCTCATACTTTGTTGACGACATCTTCTCGTCCACGCTCATCGTACCAGTTTATTGTGAATTGATGTCATCAAGAACAAACCAAAATATGAGAAAAATATTGAGTTTCTTGAACAAACACAAGAAACTCTATTAGGCTTTACAAAAGATAGAGAAGAAGGAAAAAGAAAAATAAGAATTGGTTAAAATTGTTTTACTATTTAATTTCTCAATAAGGGTTCAAAGATTACAAGTGAGTACCAACAATTAACCCCTTTTAACAACCTGAGAGAACTAGTCTATTTATAGATTACTAAGCTAACTTGAGCAACAAGAAAACTTAAACAATTAGACTTACAAGCAAGACCCAATTCGACATGTTAACCTAAATAACAAGCTAACGTAAATCTGCATGCAAGAACGACCTTCGACTACTGCATGCATATATTCGACTTCGATACTTACTAGTTCGACAAGGTTTGCTACAACACTAGCTTATCACCCATAAGCTACATTGAAAATACCACTGCATTTCTTGGCACACTAGCTTTCGATGTGCAATGTTTTATAATATTTTCAAAAATGCCACAAAATCACCTTTCACTTTCACTTCAGTTAAAGTTCCAACTAAAGTTAAATTTCGTTGTCAAATCTAATTTTTCACTGTTGTATGCAATTGGTTATTGATCTGACCTGATCAGAAGGGGATTACGGGCTGGCCACACACTGTTGGACTGCTACCTGTTCACCGGTGATGAGGAGGAGAAAAGGGGGGTGTACCTGCAAGACACTCCGATGCTAAAGTATGGAATTGGACAGAGTGAGAGCAAAGTACAGAAATGGGGTAAGAAGTGAATTACCTGACCCTCTTGTGGAAGAGGGTATTTATAGAGAGACCCCAGTGCTGGGCCAACGGTCACTTGTGTTGGGCTGGATTGCCAGGCCCAACGCAGGTGACTTTTAGGGCTTACGTTGCGTACTGAAGACCAGAACGTGGTCTCCGCCCTAGTCCAACTGTCCCATGATCTCCGAAAAGTGGGTTTGACCTGCTCTTTCAGAGGTGGGCAGTTGGTGGATGACATGTCCCCGCGGAGAGGAGCACGTGTGAAGGACACGTCGTCTTGCCCGACAAGAGAGCGGGTGGTGTCGGGGGGGGGGGGGGGGGGGGCAGGTCGTGCCGTGGAGGGCAATAATTGGTCGTGCGGATGGGTCTCCTGCTCGACGTAGTTGGGACAGGCCTTCCTCGCAGGGAGGCCTTACTTGCTCGTCGGGGACCTCGTGCCCGACGCGGTACTCGGACTGGACTGGACCTGGTGGAACATTGTTGGGTTGGGCCCGCGTGGTCAGACCGGGGCCCAGGCCGGAACAGGAGCCCCCCAAGTCGTTGCTCCGAGGAAGGGAGCGAGGACTTAATGACGTCGAATCTGCTCGAAATATAGGCGGATGCGCTTCCCGATGTATCGTCCTCGGCCATGCCATCGAATCTGCTCGAAATATGGGCGGATGCGCTTCCCGATGTATGAGTTCTACTTCAAGGAGGCCAGGCTTAGGTTGCCCTTTTCGGACTTCCATCTGAGCCTCTTCGACTGGCTGAGGTTGGCCTCGTCGCAGCTGCACCCCGACGCCTTGGCTTTTATTTGGGCCTTCGAGCTCGTGTGCCAATATCTCCAGGTCGGCGTCACGCTGCCGTTGTTCTTTCATATTTTCCATCTGCAACGGTAGCCGGTGAGTGGTCGACATGGCTGGGTGTCGTTCAAGCAACCGGATAGGCTTTTCAGAACGTATATGGATTCTGTCCGGGACTTCAAAGGTCGTTTTTTCGTGGTCAGCCCGATCATGCACGAAGGGGTCCGTTCTTTATATTCAGAAGGGGAAAGGATAGTAGATGGTCGTCGCGAGGCCGTCATGCTGCCCCGGGTGCACGTGGAGTGGTCTCTGGAACATTATTCTCGGGGAACGGGTTGGTATATCGTGCAGGCGGGGTTGCTCGACGACGAGGACATGGCCAGCTATCTGAAGATAGTTTCCTTCGTGCGCAATTTACCGTCGTCGAAGCTGGTCACCCCCGATGGCCGGTATATCCTCGACAGCTATGGGAACATTCGCAAGACGCCGAGGTTGATCAACACAAAGGCCCTGCTCGAGTGTGCCTCGGAGGAGGATGCCCTGCGCTACCTAGGTGGTGGACGCCTCGACTTTTCTCGACCTGATACCCTTTGTTTTTTATTGACCGTTTTCTTTGTTGTGCAGGGAATATGGCTTCTGTCGAGGAGCGAGTGAAGAAGTTGCGTGCCTTAAGGGCTGCCGTTCCTCCGAAGACGCGGGTTGCCCATTTGGTCGGGCAGTCTTTCGCGGAACAGGACAGACGGGGGTCATCGGCGTCTCCGACCGGTAGCCAGTCGCCTACTTCTCAAAGGGCCCCGAAGAGGGCGAGAGTCCAAGAGGATACGCCCGTGGTTGACTTGTCGGTGGATTCTTCTGAGGAGGGTTACACTATCGCTCTTTGTCACCTGCACCCCGGTTATTTCCACGGGGCTAGGTCGCCCAGCATTCCTGCGGGGGAGGCGAAGGCGGTTTTGAGTGCTGACCGTGCTATGAGGAGGCAGGTTCTGACTGAGGATTTGGCCGCGTTGATGCGGAATTTCACTACGGCGATGATCCTGAGCGAAGAAAGCTGCTCGGCCGTCGAGCTGTCAAAGCTGTAAGGTGATCTCGCTTTCACGCAGTCCCGTCTGAACAAGGCAGCTGGGGATTTGGAGGCGAGCCGGGGGAAGGTGACTCAGCTGACCGAAGAGCTGGAGAAGTCTCGTGGGGAGGTTGCTCTCGAGCGCAAGAGGGGCGACGACGCCGAGGAGAAGTTGAGGGTAGCTGGGGAGGAATTGCGGGCATCGAAGGCTCGTGTGGTGGAACTCGAGGGTGATCTCTTTCCTGCCGATGACGAGACTGATGATGACAGGCTGCTGGTTACCCGGGCTGACCTGCTCGCCAGGATACGGGTGTTGGAAGGGGATTGTCTAGATGCTTTCGCTGTGGGCTTCAATGGTGCCGTCGCGCATCTTAGGGTGGTGAACTCCGGTGTCGCTTTCGTCGAGGATGGAATCGGGCCCTTCCACGAGATAGTCGACGACCGGGTGGTCGACCCCAGCGCCGAGGAGGCTGGCCCCGCCGTCCCTGTCGTCGAGCCTGAAGCTGAGGAAGACGAGGGAGCATAGATTAGCCCCGAGTCTGCGTGCCCGTGTATTTCGGCCTGCGTGCCACACTGTATTTTGCTGTTTTCTTTGTCGGGCCTGCGCACCCTTGTTTATGTAATATTGACTACTGGGTTGGTGCCCGCCTTTGATTAATATATTTTTGAGAATTGTCTAAGTGTGCGCCTCGTTTTTGCATGTTGTTTATGCTCGTTTTATTTCTGTATTTATATGCTCGAAACGTATGTTCGTGTGTTTGAACTGTATATTTAGTATGATTTTGGGCCTGTCTGGGGATGTAGCTCGACGATATTTGTTACCGGCGGTGTGGGGAACTGGCCGATTGGCCGACTTTGTTTCCTGACCGGTTCGGGGGTAGTTCTCCCCGCAGCGTGGGCGTCCCATCGCGAGCTGGGTGTCCTGCCGATGTTGGTACGGCGGCGGAGAATCTTGATCCAGGTGTTCCCTGCCGAGCAAGGCCTTCTGCCCGCGTACACAAGAGGCAGGGCTTGTTTTTTCTCTGGTCGTTAGGAGACGCGAGGAGGTGTTGTGGTACCATGTCGCCCCCCAGTGGCGTGACGACGGATCGTCGCGGGCAGTGTTTAATTGTAGTACCGCTTGAGTTTCTCGGCATTCCATGGTCGAGCTAGTTGTTCCGCGTGTAGGTTTTCGAGGTAGTAGGCCCCGTGTTCCGTCTTGTCGCGGACACGGTAGGGGCCTTCCCAATTTGCGGCTAGTTTACCCTCGTGTGAGTCCTTCTGGTTTCTGCGCAAGACTAAGTCACCGATTTGGAAGTCTCGTTTGAGGACTTTGTTGTCGTGGCGGAGTGCAACCTGCTGTTTCAGCCGGGCTTCCCGAAGGGCTGCTCCTGAACGAATCTCCTCGACTAGGTCGAGCTCCTCTCGCAAGGCGTCGTCGTTGTCTTCAGTGTCGAGGGGAGCTTTAGTTCGTTTGGATTTCTCGCGTACCTCGAACGGGATCACTACTTCGGTTCTATATGTGAGACGGAATGGGGTTTCCCCCGTGGTTGAGTGGGGCGTAGTTCGGTATGCCCAGAGGACGCTGTGGAGTTCCTCGACCCATGCCCTCTTGGCGTCGCTGAGTTGTCGTTTTAGTCCCATGAGTATGACCCTGTTCGCGGATTCCGCCTGGCCGTTTGTCTGGGGATGTTCGACCGAGGCGAAATGGTGTTTGGTTCCGAGCTTGGTGACGAAGTCTCGGAAGTTTTTGTCCGTGAACTGCGTGTCGTTGTCTGTGACGATGGCGAGCGGGACCCCGAATCTTGCGAGGATATTTCGTTTGTAAAATCGGAGGATGTTGTGGGTCGTGATTTTGGCTAGGGCTTCGGCCTCAATCCATTTGGTGAAGTAGTCCACGCCCACGATGAGATACTTGTTCTGATAGGAGCCTAGGGTGAAGGGGCCGAGGATGTCCAACCCCCACCAGGCGAATGGCCACGGGGAAGAGAGGGATTTGAGTTCGGTCGGTGGAGCGAGGTGCATGTCCCCGTGTCTTTGACATTTGTCACATCACTTGACGTGCTCCCTCGCGTCTGTTTGCATCGAAGGCCAGTAGTATCCTGCTCGTAAGGCCTTTCTCGCCAGGGATCGTCCTCCGAGGTGCTGCGCGTTGATGCCCTCGTGGATCTCCTCCAAGACGGCTGCGGCCTGGGAGTTATCAATGTGTTTGAGGAGTGAGATCGCGAAGCCCCTGCGATATAGTTTGCCCTCGAGGAGGATGTATGAGTAGGCTTGTCGCTTGGTCGCGCTTGCCTCTTTAGGGTCGGCTGGTAGGCGGCCCGTGCTGAGGTAGGTGTGTAGCGGTGTCATCCAACAGTCGGTATCTCCTATTGCGTTGATGTCGAGTGGGGCGTTGGCCGCTTTGGTGCTCGGTTGCGATAGGACTTCTTGGATGACCGACTTGTGGCCGCCTCGCTTTTTGGTGCTCGCTAATTTTGAGAGAATATCGGCTCGGGTGTTCTGCTCACGCGGGACGTGTTGAACCTCCGCGGAGTCAAAACTTTGTAGTTTTTCGGTGATGAGTGCCAAGTATTCGGCAAGGTTGTCGTTTTTCGCTTGATATTCTCCTCGTACTTGGGAGGCGACCAGCTGGGAATCTGTGTAGATTTTAATTTCTCTGGCCCCGAGGTCTGATGCCAGGCGAAGTCCGGCCAGGAACGCTTCGTACTCGGCTTGGTTGTTAGTCGTCGGGAAAGCCAACGTGAGGGAAACCTCAATGATGGCCTCTTCGTTGTCGAGGATGATGCCTACTCCGTTGCCCGTGGAGTTGGAGGAGCCATCCACGAAAATGGTCCATATGTGGCTCCCCGTGGTAGGGTCTGGTGAGGAGGTCATCTTGGCAATAAAATCTCCCAGGGCTTGGGCTTTGATGGCTTTCCGGCCTTTGTAGACGATGTTGAATTCCGATAGCTCTAACGACCATTTCAGCATGCGTCCAGCCATGTCGGGTCGGCCGAGGAGCTGGCGAATGGGCTGATCGGTACGGAGCACGATGGTGTGTGCTAAGAAGTAATGCCGGAGCCGTCGTGAAATGGTGATGAGGGCTAGGGTGACTTTTTCGATCAGTTGGTATCGGACTTCGGGACCATGGAGGGCTTTGCTCGTGAAGTAGATTGGATTTTGCCCCTCTTCGGTTTCTCTGATGAGAACGGTGCTGACGACCTCGTTAGCTACGGCCAGGTATAAGTATAGGGTTTCGCCCATCACGGGTCGTGTCAGCACCGGTGGTTCGGACAGGACGCGTTTGAGGTGGCGGAGGGCTTGCTCGTATTCCTCTGTCCATTCAAATGTGGTCTCCTTCCTGAGTAGTTTGAAGAAAGGGAGGGCGTGTTGTGCGGACTTGGCGATGAACCGGGAAAGTGAGGCGAGCACGCCGTTGAGGGATTGGATGGACTTCTTCGTGGTGGGTGTGGTTGTAACGCCCCCATTCTATACCCCAAAATAATCACATATCAAATCATATAGTCACGAATACAAGTGTTTTTATTTTCATCAGAGTGTATTTACATTAAGGTATAAAAGAAGTGCGTCACGATACTCACGAAACGACCACATGAATATTAATGTTTAAAAAGAATTAACTCAAAAGGGGTAAATCTCAACTAAAAATAAACGCATGATTCTTCGAAATTACATATTCATGTTTTCTCTTAAAGCAGAAGACTAAAACATATACATATTCACTTAAGACATGACAAAACGTAATTACATGTCATCTGGTTGTTCACAACTTCATTCACATACAAACAAAACATCATTAAGACATTCTACAAGCCTATCTATCCAAAGTTACATATCAGAGCGACCGACACGAGGGAAAGGAACTATACTCCAAAGGAAACCTCCAGCAAATCCTAATCTGCAATGCCTCGTAGGGCATTATAAAACAACAGAAGGGTGAGAAACATTATCATATTAATCAAGGCATAAGATATATATATATATATATATATATATATATATATATATATATATATATATATATATATATATATATATATATATATATATATATATATATATATATATATATATATATATATATATATATATATATATATATATATATATATATATATATATATATATATATATATATATATATATATATATATATATATATATATATATATATATATATAAATGTACCAGTACTGAATGCCTATACCTCATACTTATTCACTACAATGCATAACCATAGATTCTCACCGCATCAAATACACATAGACATAATCGCTCACACTTAACCGTCTATTCATCGGTCAATATCTTTCACATTTATTTATTTGCTAACGCATCTCATCAATTCCTGCACATAGGCATATTTACATATGACAATCGCGATCATACCATGCAATCCATATAAGACTCATTCACTACCCTCAATCCTCTTTCCTGACTATGGGTACGTTGCTTATGCTCTACCGGGAACAACGTCTCAGCCATTCTACCCCGGTAACTACCTCACTAGGAACGACGCATCACCGTTCTACCCTAGTGAGTAGAATCTCTCTACATATACATCGACCTCATTCTCATATTTACCCGACGCAATAAATATATATATATATATATATATATATATATATATATATATATATATATATATATATATATACATACACTAATACATTCTCAATGCATTATTCTCAATTCGTCATATGAAGATGATAATACACTCATAGAGACTGACACCTCGACCCTTTGCAGCTACAACCACGGTACCGACTCATTCGTCCGTCAGATTCTCTTAGAATTCACTCCTCTCGCACTTATACGGTTACACTATAACTCATCAGATTTTCCTAGGAGTCACTATATAACCGTCGCATCGAGCGAGGTTCTGCAAATCCTCCAAGGGATCAAATATAACCATCGCTCACACCCCACATGGGCACACGAGGTTCTGCAGATCCTACACGGGATCAAATATAACCATCGCATCAAGCGAGGTTCTGCAGATCCTACACGGGATCAAATATAACCATCGCTTACACCCCACATGGGCACACGAGGTTCTGCAGATCCTACACGGGATCAAATATAACCATCGCATCAAGCGAGGTTCTACAGATCCTACACGGGATCAAATAAAACCATCGCATCAAGCGAGGTTCTGCAGATCCTACACGGGATCAAATATAACCATCGCATCAAGCGAGGTTCTGCAGATCCTACACGGGATCAAATATAACCATCGCATCAAGCGAGGTTCTGCAGATCCTACACGGGATCAAATATAACCATCGCATCAAGCGAGGTTCTGCAGATCCTACACGGGATCAAATATAACAAATGCATACATATTCGCAAATATATTATCATGCATTCTTCACACATCAACACGTACAATTATCATGCACTCACAATGTGTATTATATTCATCATTCATCACAATTGCCATGCATTTTTATTCAATTCTAAACAATGCATAATTTTCCCAAAGGCCACGATTCAAAATCACATTCATACACTAGGATTCACGCCTTACGGCTACCCACAGCACATCACAAACCAGCATATAAGCTATTAAATCAAAGAAGGGTCGATCGCAACTGAAACCCCAAGCCACGACGGCACCACGCGATAGGGAAAATTCATCCTGCTACGTTCGCTACACGCTCGCCTAGCGAGCTGCTAGCGAACGTTCGCCACCTTCTCGCCTAGCTAACTGCTAGCGAGCAAGAACAGAAGCTACAGACTTCGTTCACTACCTCGTTCGCCACAGCGAACCCCCAGCGAGTCATTCGCTACTCCATTCGCTGCCAGCGAAGGAGACCAAAACACCATTGTCCCAAGTCTGAGACCATTCACTACACACTCGCCTAGCGAGATGCTAGCGAACACTCGCGACCTGCTCGCCTAGCGAGCTGCTAGAGAGCGTCTGCGGACTGAACTTTCTCCCACTGTTCAGAACCCAAACACCCGATGAAATCCATCGATAAATCCCAACTTGTTTCCAGTAGCCTTAGTCCAACATTCCTCGACTAAATTCTACCACTTATTCTCATTTTCAATCATTAAAACTCGGCTTCTACCGATCGAATCAATTTCGACCTAAAATGGAAGCTTATGGGAAACTCTCCAAAACTCTAACTAACCAACCATACACATACATAACCAAACATATTGATTAAGATAGTAAGATTTCACACCCTTACCTTGGATTAATCGAAGCTTTGAGTTGCTCTTGATGATTCCACTCTTTTCCTCTTCTTCTTCTCTTTTCTCTTCCTTTTTCCTTCTTCTCCCTTTCTTTCTATCCTTCTCTTTTCTTTCCTCTTTTTCTCTTATATCTCTTCTTTCTATTTCTATTCTTTATATTTCTTTCCATTCTATTTCCTCCAATACACCTATTATTCCAATCAATTTCCATAAACCATCCACTTAACCATTAATTGAGACTGTCCGAAATATTTCCCACTAATCTTTCCAAAACTCTACAAATGATAAAATAGCATAATATGTAGACTTAACATATTATCACACTATCCCATAATTAAAATAATTCTAATAACTAAATTAATTAGTTAAACCGAAATTGGGCTGTTACAGTGGTGATTTTCGAAAAGGCGTGGCATTTGTCCGAATTTGCCTCGATCCTACGCTCGGTCAGGTAGTAGCCCAGGAATTTCCCTGCGCGGACACCGAAGTTGCATTTCTCCGGGTTGAAGCGCATTCGGCAGTTCCTCGCTGTGTCGAAGACCTTTCTGAGATGGGCCGTGTGGTCGACTTCCGTGTAGGACTTGACGATCATGTCGTCCATGTACACTTCGAGCATGTCGCCGATTTCGCCCCGGAAGATGTTGTTCATCATCCGTTGGTACGTGGCGCCGACGTTCTTTAGGACGAAGGGAATTACGTTGTAGTAATAGTTGCCCGACGCTGTCATGAAGGCCGTGCTCTGTTTGTCGTGCTCGGCCATCGGGATCTGGTTGTACCCCGAGTATGCGTCCATGAAGGACAAGAGCTTGAAGCCCGCGGAGTTGTTGACGAGTTTGTCGATGTTGTAAAGAGGGTAGGCGTCCTTAGGACATGCCCGGTTGAAATCGGTATAGTCAACACACATGCGCCATTTTCCATTATTCTTTTTAACGAGTACAACATTGGACAGCCAGGTTGAATATCGGGCTTCCGAAATAAAATTTGCCTCTAGGAGGTCTTTTACAGCTTTTTCAGCCATCGCCGACTTTTTGGGGGACTGTCTACGCCTACGTTGTACTATGGCCTTCACGGTCGGGCTGATGGACAGCTGATGGCAGGCGACCTCGGGGTCGAGTCCGGGCATTTCTGCGGCGCTCCAGGTGAAGAGGTCGGCGTTCTCGTAGAGACAGGCTTGTAGTTGTTTCTTCGCTAAGTCTGGGAGTCCGGCTCCGATCTTCACGGTTCTGCTCTTGTCGTCCCCGAGCGTCACGATCTCAAATTCACCGTCTGGGATGGGGCGTGCCGGGTGGGTGGGCTGCTCGTTGGATTGGTTGGCTTCGCTGGTCCTTATTTCGCGATCGTGCTCGTCGGTGAAGCGGCTGTCGAGGTCCACGGATCCGACGAGCTCCTTTGGTTCGCTCTTCGGCGTCACGGTTGGGGTTGCCTTAGTCGCTGGAGTGATGGTGCTCAAACCTTTCAGCGCGGCCTCGAAGCACCTCCGGGCGGCCTTGATGTCCCCGTTCAGGGTCACCATGGCCCCCCGCTTCGTGTAGTACTTCATCTTTAGGTGGAAGGTGGAAGACACCGCGGTGAGTTCTGCCATCGTCGTTCTGCCTAGGATACAGTTGTAGAGGGACGGGCACTCGATGACTAAGAAACAAATGTTGGTCTCCCTGGCCGTTTCCTCTTCCCCGAAAGTGACTTTCAGCTCCACGTATCCCTAAGGTCTCGTCGTCGTCCCGTTGAACCCCTGGAGGTCGGAGCCCACGTAAGGGGATAGGTTGGATTTGTCGAGTTGGAGGGTCGTGAAGAGGTGGGTGTACATGATGTCCACCGAGCTGCCTCAGTCGACGAGGATGCGTCTGACATCGAAGTTCGCCATCTGTGCTCGTATCAGCAGGGGAATGTTGGAGTTAGGGGATCCCCCGGGGAGTTCCTCGAGGTAGAATGTGATCGGGTTGGATCGACCGCGAAAATTTTCGAGTGTGCTCATCTTACCGGAGTTGCCTGTGATGAGTTCTTCAAATTTTCTTTTCACCAAACCTACGGACAGGTTCCTCATGGAGCCGCCAGAGATGACCATGGCTCTAGCAAAGTATTCCCATCGACTGGTGGGCCGTACCGGCTCGACGGGTAGGTCGGGGAGGCCAAACTTTCTATCTGCGAACCAGTCCTCGGGGCGGCTGACGCATAGAGCGACCTGGAGTCTCCTGTCGCCGTTCGAAGAGGGAAGCTCTTCGAATTTCCTGGCCTCGGGGGCTTCTTGCCTCGGGGCCTTCCCCCGGGTGTATCTCTTTAGATGGCCGTCCTTAATCAGGATTTCGATCGCGTCCTTGAGATGGATGCAATCTTCTGTCACGTGTCCGTGGCTCCTGTGGAAACGGAAGTATTTTGATTTATCCACATTAGGTTTGGAGAGTGTCGGCCTGGGGAAGCGGACACCTCCCTGGGCGAATTCGGTTTTGGCGCACTCGGCCAGTATGCGCTCGCGGGAAGCGACTAAGGCCGTGTACTCCGTGAATCGACTAACGCTTCATCTCGTAGGACGTTCTTACCTGCACTGCCTCCCGTGTGAATCTTTCAATGTACTTCCGGAGAGGCTCTTCGGGAGCCTGGATTATCGCGTCGAGGGCGGCCTCTGTCTTTGGTGGCGTCGTGACGCTATGAAGTGTTTTGAAAACAAGTCCTTCAGGACCCTCCACGATGTAATCGATTCGGGCTCCAGACTTTTGTACCATGTCATGGCGCCTTTCCTTAGGGTTGTCGGGAATAGCCTGCACTTGATAGCTCCTCAGACGTTTCGGTAATCGAGCATGGCCTCAATGTCTTCCAGATGATCGTCTGGGTCGGAGGTATCATCGTACGTCGAGAGCGTCGAGGGCTTCTCCATCCCGTGGGAAATGGGCGCGGCCATGATTTCCCGGGACAAAGGGGTCCTGTGGTCGTCTTCGTTGCTGAGAGCGGGCGATCAAGGGGGGATGAGCCATTTGGTATAGGCACCTGGTTTCGGGTCCTCGGCCTCCTGACCGGGGGCTCGACGCGCAGAGGCCTGGTCGGGATTGCTGCCCCGTTCTGCCGTCTCCCGCGAACTTGTCTCGTCGGGGATCTTGTCCACTCTCGCACTACTTCCGTTCGGGGCCTCTCCAGCTGAAGTCGTCGATTTCTGGGTTGAGGCGAGGGACTCCTCGAGTCCCTGTTCTGGTCTTCCCGCGGAGGGGACCTTGGGGGGACTTCCCGCTCTAGCGCTCCAATTCGTGCGTTCTGCTGAAACAGTAGCTGGCTCGTCTGGTTGATGGCCGCAAAGAGGGCGGCCACCATTGGGTCCGCTCTTGCCGGGACGGGAACGGGTTGGAACGCCGCCGGGCTCTGGGACCGGTGATCAGCCTGGTGTGTCGGTTCTGCGGACGACGGAGATGTAGTCTGGCCGTCTCTCTCGTCGGTCTCCGTTGGGCGTGACGTCTCCGTTTGCTTGCCGCCATTTGCGGCAGAGTTGGGCATGAAGTCGTGCACAATATCGTCGTGGCGTGGGCTAGCCATGATCGTGGAGTGTTGGTGAAACTTTGGTTTTCTGCTCGGAGTAACGGGGAATTTTCTGTCCCCACAGTCGGCGCCACTGATCTGACCTGATCAGAAGGGGATCATGGGCTGGCCACACGCTGTTGGACTGCTACCTGTTCACCGGTAATGAGGAGGATAAAATGGGGGTGTACCTGCAAGGCACTCCGATGCCAAAGTAAGGAATTGGGTAGAGTGAGAGCAAAGTACAGAAGTGGGGTAAGAAGTGAATTACCTGACCCTATTGTGGAAGAGGATATTTATAGAGAGACCCCAATGCTGGGCCAACGGTCACTTGTGTTGGGTTGGATTGTCAGGCCTAACGCAGGCGACTGCTAGGGCTTACCTGGCGTAGTGAAGACCAGAACGTGGTCTCCGCCCTAGTCCAACTGTCCCATGATCTCCGAAAAGTGGGTTTGACCTGCTCTTTCGGAGGCGGGCAGTTGGTGGATGACGTGTCCCCGCGGAGGGGAGCACGTGGAGAACGTGTGAAGGACACGTCGTCTTGCCCGACAGGATAGCAGGTGGTGCCCGCGGGGGGCAGGTCGTGCCGCGGAGGGCAGTAATTGGTCGTGCGGATGGGTCTCCTGCCCGACGTAGTTGGGACATGCCTTCCTCGCAGGGAGGCCTTACTTGCTCGTTGGGGACCTCGTGCCCGACGCGGTACTCGGACTGGACTGGACCTGGTGGAACATTGTTGGGCTGGGCCCGCGTGGTCAGACCAGAGCCCAGGCCGAAGCAGTTATGTTATCGCATAATTTTTTATGTCATGTTTTTTAAGTTGTAAATGTTTTTAAAATAAACAATTTTTTTTGTATCTTTTTATGACATCACAAGTAAAATAAAAATCTTTCACTTTTGTTTGCTTGTAATTATTTTACTTTAAAAAAATATAACTTATTATATTAATATACGAGGAAAGTTGTGAGATACATCATAATTTATTAAGATTTTCACTTTTAGAATATCTTCATTACTTAAAAAAAATTATATTCTCAACATCATTTTGGTGGTCTCTTAGATGTCATGTATGATTTAAAAAATAATCATTTATTTTTATTTAAGTGGTTAAAATGAATGTTATTTTAAATTTGCAAGTGAAGGTGTTCTCAAAGGAAACCGAGAGCTTCATTTAGAAAGAGATACAAATAATAATATAAAGTTGATTTTTTTTACAACAATTGTAACGTTGGTTGATCTTAGTGATTTTTTTTCTTTAAAGGTTAAATATGTGATTTTGAGTTACTTTAAAATTTTCAAAAATATGAAAAAATATATATTACAATTTTGATTGAGTCTAGATAACTTCAATAAAATTATATATTTATCAATTAAAATGGTAATTTCTAAAATTTACAAAAAAAATGTGTAAAAAATATATTTATGTAGAAAGACTTGTGTCATTGATATACAATGACACTGTGAAACGTGAATATTGTAAATTATTAACAATTAATAATCTTGAGTGTGTTTCAAAATGACAATAAAATATGCAAGTGAAGATTAATTTTTAATTCAGAAATAGGTAACAGTTATGAAGTGTTACAGTAGGCAGTTTGTATTTTAAATTCAGAAGTAGATAACACTTCGTGAAGTGTTGCAGAATACGAAACAGTACAACCTTTGAAAATTGTTATTGTAGGCAAAACAATGTAACGTTTTGTAAAAATGTTGTTGTAGGCGAAATAATGTAACATTTGGTAAAAATATTGCAATATGTGAAACAAGGCAACATTTGGTAAAAGTGTTGCTGAAAGTATGTGTTTCATCAACGATCACAACCTTGTGAAACAACACTACTTTGACATATACATTGAGCATTCTAGATTTTAAAAAATACAATACAAAAGTCTATCCTCTTCACACAAAATTCCAAATTTCATTTTCCTTATATTCGAGTTTTCACCAGTCTTATGCAAACTCGAGTATAGGCTGAATTATCTTTGATATTCTTGTGTTCCAACTTTAAGACATTTGAGAGTGCTTGAAATACTTATAAGAAAAGTGATTTCGCTCAGGGTTCTAACCTCGATCCATTCTATTTAAATTAATTTTCAACAATCTTATAAGTATTTCATATAATGGCAATCAAGATTTATGTTTCAAGCATCAAAGTGATGAATCAAGACAAGATCTTCTTTCTTCTAATTGTCATGAAGATCTTTGAATATTAAAGGTTGTTAATCTAAAAATTTTATGACAATTCTCTATGATGGTGAAAGATACACAATTAATTCGGATAATATTTTAAAATTTATAAAATTTTAATTTATGGTTTTTTGTGATTAATATGTGGGTGCCATTTTTATGGAGAAATAAATATTCATGTTTGTGTATTCATAATCATAGTGAAAATAAATTTTGTTGATTTTTTCTATGCAAGTTGATATTTATATTAAATATATTGAGATGTTGTTAATATGTTTAATGCGTTAAAAAAGGAACAAGGACAAGTGGACGATAAATGAATCATATATTAATGAGAAAACAATTTGCATGTACTATTAAAATAAATTAATCCTATGATTTTAATTGTTAATTTGACATTTTTGTGTATCCTTCTATAAAAAAATTATTTTGACTTATAAATAATATTTAAAATATCATAAGATGAATAACACATTTTTGTGTGGATAAAATAATATAAATTTCTTTATTAGGAATGTGAAGTTATGGTTCATGTATTGGAAACATAAAAAGATATAAAAACTAATAATAATAATAATAATAATAATAATAATAATAATAATAATAATAATAATAATAATAATAATAATAATAATAATAATATGAAAGACATGTTTTAATTTTATCGTTGTTTGTGTAATAACTTATTAAATTTAAAATAACTTATTTCATATTATATGTGCATGCTAATATGAAAAAAATTATTTATTGATCATCTTGATATTAAAAGTAATTATATTTTCTTTATTATTGAAAGTTGACAAATGTTTGTTAATGATTTTGCTTCATTGTTTATTTTATAATGTGATTCTTATATGAATATAACATAGAATATTGTTAAACATGAAGTTAAGAAATATAATCTATTATACATATGTTAGTTATGCAATAAAATATTTATTTTAAGAGAATATAAATAAATGAGTGTTAGTTAATATGGTGTATATGACTTTTATGTTTTATACCTCTTTATAAAATAAAAGTTATGATCATGGTTTTTGATTGTTATAAATATTTAATGCATTGAATATGTTTTAGGTATATTCAAGTAGAGTATAACTTCAAAGTAAAATGATTATTAAATATTTTATTGACAATGGAAGAATGACTTAAAATTTATCGTGTCACAAGGTTCTTATGTCATATAATGAATAGAATTCTTCTGAAAAAAAATAATATTTCTCCAAAAAATAAGAAAATAATCCTAAGGTAGGCGTTATGTTTATTGTGTCACAAACAATTTCAAAAGTTTTGATAAAACCCCAATCATTTAAGCGTAATATAAAAGGGGCTATATTTAGGGTTTTAAGGAGATCAGACTCAAAATCAGTAAACGGGATGCAGATTTTAAAGTCCTCAATTACTCATGAATAGAAATAAAAATACTCCTCAAACACTTCTTTCGGCCGAGTAATGCAGACCTTCTCACCAATCATACATGGTTCAAGTACAACATTTTCAGCATTCTAGGTTGAAGAGAGTAAAGTATTAGAAGGAAGCTTCGAGATGTAGCTTTCGTCAATGATACTATGGTCATAACTTAGAACTCTTTTGTCTATCAAAGATCCTGTTGCCTCCATTTGAGTATCCAAAGAACCCGAGGACGGAGACTCTGAGTTAGTGTTACTAATAGGTGAGAGATTTCACCATAAACTTCTCTAATAATCCGACTAAAATATGTTCTACTCAAGTGACCCTCACACTCTCTCATATAATGATTCCGAATTCTATCTCTATCATGAGCAATAAGGGAAATCGAGCATTCTCCAGATTAGTTAAAATCTCGTACTAAAGGTATAACAAAAAAAGAAGCAAAAGAAGAGTAAAAAAGGGAAAAGAAAACAATACTTGAGGTTGGGGATTGCAGAAAAATTGAGCGACTGATAAGATAGAAACTTGACCGTAACACTTAGGAAGACCACTAGCTTCAATAAGATGAACAAAGTGAAAAAAAACATGTTTCGTTTTATTCAGAGAAAATTTGCAACAGTCAAGAATTTGTATCGAAGAGAGTAATTATTTCAAATGGGAGTTCACATAAAATCCATCATGACTAGGAGAGAGAAAAAATTGTCATCATTAAGATGACCGACATCCAGTAACTCACAGAAGAGAAGACCGACTTAAGGAAGAAGGAATTATGAGATTATCTAGTTCGAACACTTTGATCCAATAGGATCTCGTGATTGAGGGGCTTATGTACATCCTGAAATCATATGAGGCCAAGTTCTTAGAAAATCGAGTACGAGGATACAAGTATGTCGGGCAGACATGGCTTTACATGCCTAAATCTAGTTAGGAGCCGACCTCATGACAACACGGACAAGTGGACAAGTTGTTTCCGACTTCAGTGTTAGGATATCATATGGACGGTTACAAGAGACAATTACAAAATTCCCCATGATTGCATGAAAGTTATAGAAATTGATGAAAAAGACGTTATCAGGTAATTACAGAGGATGACAGGCATTATCTGATGCCACCTTAATGAGGGATGTGAAAGGACATGCATTAAAGAACCATTGATAAGTCGAGCAATATAAAAGGGAGCTTCCTCCATGAAGGACAAACAACTAGTAAAAACCCTCCTAATCATATATGATAATTGCGGTCTCTCTTAACTAACTTGAGGGAGATTTCTCCAAATAGTGTTTTTAAGAACATTTGGTGTCCACCGTTGGGTCTTGGTAAAACTTTCATGTGTCTCATATGAAACATATACATTCCATAACATCAATACTATGTATGGATAATCTCCCAGCAGGAGCGAAGAGCACCCTCCCACAAACATGGCTCATCTTTTGGCAATTATGTAGAACCTGCGTCAGCAGAATGAATCTCTACAAGAAAGTGTTCACACTTTACAACAATCACAAAGTACGAAAAAGTAGGAGGATGACGAAGAGCTCTTTGATCCTCAACCTCTGTCAGAAATGATTTGGAATGATCAAGTTCTAGAGAATTCAAAGCCACCATATTTGCCATTTTTTGATGGCAAAAGGATCCTCGGGAACACATAATATCACTCAACAATCAAATGTCAATAGTCGGGGCTTCTGACTCCTTGAAATGCAAACTCATGGTAGGAACCTTCAAAGGCATGGTCTTATGTTAGTATATGAGTATGCCTAGATTGTAAATTACCAGTTACCAAGACCTAACAAAATATATGGTATATCACTTCTCTCTTAGAAAACATAAAAAGGTGACTACCACTAGTGTATTCAATGTTCGATAGGGGGCTTATGAATCCCTTTGAGAATACATGGTGAGGTTCAACGAAGAAACTATAAAAGTCTCTCATCCTAATCAGGAAATGTTTGTGGGAGATTTTCAAAACGAATTGAAGGTCGGTCACTTTAATGAGTCATTGCGTAGAAGCCGACCACTAGCATGGAGGAGGTCATGAGTAGAACGGAATAACATGTTAAGGGTGAGGAAAGCAACATGGAAAAAAATGTCCCGGGATTCTAAAGAAAAAATGCAATCGAAACACGAAGGATCCGGGTCCAAGAGAGAACACCAAAAACACATCCCGAGAGATATATCAACGACAAGACCTTCTCAGAGACCATATAACAACTTCTCCAAGAATTATACACCTCTTAACACAAAACATGTTGACATATTGAAGGAAGTGTATCATCTCAAGTTGATACCCAACCCATATCGACCTAGGAGAGTCATTGTTGTATTTGGAAACGATACAGGGGCATGGTGTGCTCACTATCAAATTAAAGGTCATCATACAGAGGACTGTCATCACCTAAAGAGATAAATAGAAACTCTAATCTAAATGGGTCGACTATTATCATAAGTGAAGGAACTAGAAGGCTCAGCAAGAAGAAGAAGTCCATCTAGAAGAGAACCCGATTCAGAGAATACTTCCATAAAAAATGGGAAGAAAACTAAAGAAGTACGTGAAAGGTTGGTGGCGCGACACACGCTAAATTCAATATCGGGAGGCTTTGCAAGTGGAGGGAAGACAAGTCCAACTTGTAAAAAATATGCCTGATCAGTGATGCATGTATCACAGAGCTTGTGATCTGTAAGAGAGGAGAAATTGATTATCATTGGGTTCTCAAGACAAGACTTTGAAGGAGTACTAGCGCACAAAAACAACCCCATGGTCATAAAGGTACAAATTAATTACTGGAGCATTAAGTGGATGTTGATCGATCTGGGAAGTTCACTCGACATATTATACTGGGAGGATTTCAAGGGGATGAACATGGACACAACCCAATTGCTACCTTTCACTGGCACTCTAGTTAGATTCATCGGGGAGCAGGTTCAGGTATTGGGTCATGTGCTTATCATGACCACCTTTGGAAGTGGAAGCAATGCAAAAAGCGTCAACGTGAGATATTTGATCGTGAATGCATCATCACCCTACAACATCATCACCCTACAACATCATCACTGGGAGACATGCTTTCAATGCTCTGGAGGCGATGTTGTCCACCCTTAATTTGACCATGAAGTATCCCTTAGAAGACAGATAGGTAGGAACAATAAAGGTTGAAATTCTGGTATGCAGATCTCAAATGTCCTAAGATATGCTAAGAACATTGATCTCTGCTAAAATAGAACAAGGACAGAACATGGCCATTTTAAATCCCTTTAAAAACTAACAGTGTCATAACATTTGTTGTAACATCTGCAGACTGACAAAACCATTCTAGTATCAGACAGTCGATGTTATATCGGATGTTATGGCATCCGCTTCTGAACAGATTATTAAACTTATCAGTAAACAAGTAACGGAAATAGTAAAGAACACAATGAATTGTTAACCCAGTTCGGTGCAACATCACCTACATCTGGGGGCTACCAAGCAAGGAAGGAAATCCACTATTAGCATAATTAATTATGAGCTAAACTCCCAGTTTACAATTCCTAACTTAATCTCTACCCAATGCAGTTTCTGCCTAGAACCCACTAGACAAAAGACACCTCTCACTCCCCACAATCACAACAGTGATGACAATTCAATGCAAAACTAAAGACTTTAGAAGACACTCTTCAAAGTCACAATACTTGATTTTGCTTAACAACTTCAATCAAGAACAATACACTCTTGCTTAAAAGCTTTGAGTGAACAATTAACTATTAACACATAACAGCCTAAATATGTCTACCACGATGCATCCAAAGATACAAAGGGTGACTTACAAAGTCACACACAAAAGACTCTCAAAACCCTAAAACAAAAACATACGTGAAGATTAAGTTACATCAACAGAATTCTTCACGACACAATCTCTAAGAAAATCAGGATTGCCACTCCTTTATTTATATGCAACGCATGAACCTTGGGTCTATGTGGCAGAGATTAGGTTTAACCAAGTTAAACCCTTTTCCATAATTCAGGGTGCTATCAAATATGTTATAGGCGTTTCATGTTATGCTGAGATATATCCTAGAATCTCTCCTGAGATAACTAAGGAACCATAATATGTTTCCTAAATTCTAGCCGTAGATAAATCAGGAACCATAACATAAAAACAAACAGCGCCCTTGCTGGAAACTACCTGATGTCATAACATTCAACATGACATCCAACACACTCTGTTCTAGCTAACTAAACTTACCCTGCAGTACACTCCTGCAAAATTTTCTTCATAACAGTAGAAACAAATATATTATAGTTTCCTAAAAAGTCTCAAAGACCCTTTTTATGAACACCAATTAAATTTGCACTTTGTTCCTAATAAATCTCTTTGACCTGCACACACTGACGAGATATATCCAATAGTATCTCATCAAACTAAACCACCTCTGTCAAGAGATATAAAATAGCAACTCTTGCTGTACCAGACAAAGATGTCACGACATCTCTCTTGACATCTTGATTAAAACACATGACAACAGTTCTGTCACCACAACAGATGGATGTCACAACATCTGTCTTGACATCTTGATTAAAACACATGACAGTAGTTCTGTCACCACAACAGATGAATGTTACGATATCTGTCTTGACATCTTGATTAAAACACATGACAACAGTTCTGTCACCACAACAGATGGAGATGTTATAACATCTTGCTTAACATCAGTGTAGAATCATGTTTTACCAAAATTTAGCCAATCATAGAACCATGGAACTAACAATCTCCCCTTTGGCAAATTTTGGCTAAAACAACCAAACAAACTTATCAGGGAAGCAACAACAGTAGTTTCCTCAAAACATCAAGCCTCACACACTTTGATTCTCCCCCTTAATAGTTGCATTCAGCAAGTAATAACATAACAGACAATAACACTTTACTTGCTCCCCCTTAATATTTGCATTCAGCAAGTAACAACACAACAAACAACAACACTTTACTCCCCCTTGGTTTAGCCAAAAATTGACAACACCACATTCTTAAGACACCAACCACATGATCATCACAAACACCAGACCATCATAGAGAGAAATAAACTCTCATGAAGCTTCCTCAGAGACAAGATGTTCAGACATCCAGTCTGACATTACAAATACAATAATTATTCTTGTGCACCTTCATGAGTGACACCTTTGACATCACCAATTCAAGGATAATCAATTAAATACTTGCCACAAGTAACAATTGATTTTAAATCCCCAATTTGAGACACATAAATATTTTGCAGAGAAAAATAAATTCTCCCAGACAATAACCAATGTTGTTTCCTAGGTCATTCATAAGAAGTAAGCATAGTCCTAGTTCAAACCATCAGCCAGACCCATAAACACATTGTTAAGAAAAAAAGTACACCAGCCAGCACAATGTCAAGACATCTTGTCTGACATTACAACCTCATAGAGACATACAATCACACATTGCTTAAAACCACAACCCGTCTTGAGAAAAACTGTACCATTGCAGCAACAAATCCTAGATGGAAGTATAGCTCCCCATATCAAGAATAACCAGTGCTCTTTTTTCAGAAGCACGTGAATGGAAAACATAAGACTCATCTTCATGTCTTCAAGAGCTCACTCTTTGTTCAACATACCTACTGAACACATTCACTTACTACTTGAACCACAAGCAACTAGTACAACCATCAGATAAAAGCTCTCCCCTTATCTTCTATAAAAGTTGCTCCTTGCAGCAAGAAACACCCAAGATCACCATATTATCTCTCATGACCAGTCTCTATGCTTATATAATGAGAAGGCACCAAACTGCTCCACTTCTTTCCTGCAGTAGAAGAAACCACTTTTCCACAGGTATTCTTACCTCAGTCTGAGTCAGAGAACAAGATAGACACCCCATAATCCAAGACATTCTTTCCTCATCATTCTCCCATATGGTAAGTTAGAATACTTCTGGTTTAACTGGTGAATATTCATTTCCATATAACACATCATACTCCAGACTTTCATGCAATCAACCAATGATCCACTCCAGTCTTGTATAATACCTTCACATCATACTCCAAGACAGTCCTTTTACCTCATCATTCTCCCGTATGACAAGATAGAGTACTTCTTAGTCAAGATGTGAATCACAAGTTCCACAACAGATCTTCAAGTCCTTCTCCAAGTAAAAACAAGCCAGATGATACATATCAAAGACACAACATCCAATGGTTCTTTATATGCCCACGATTGGACTTACTACTGCCTAGTAATCCAACTGAAGATCTTCAGAGAACACAACTCCACCAGCTTGATCGAATACATCTCCAAAAGAAGGTAATCTTCCATAAGAAACTTAGGGCTTCTACCACAAGCACCAAAATATAAACATTACCAGATACTCCTTTGGTATTCAAACAACTACCCTTCTGCACAAGAGTAATTTTCTCCAAGCACACTACTTAAATAACCAAATGCCACGGTTTGGTTACTCAGTATCTTTCAGAGCTCTAGAAGATCTTCTGATCCACCAAGAAAGCTTGATCTTCAAGTTACATATCCTACTTGCTCCATAGCAACGCATCCTAGATACACCAAGGTTTGGACCTGCAACATCTACTCCTTCTTGTAGCTCCCACAATCTTCATGAGATAGAACATATCAACTTATCTTCAAATGATGTACCATTACTTCAACTTAGACTCTGAAGATCAGCTTGATGTCAGAACCTCTGATGAGACATCCGCTGGTGACTTCAGTTCTTTATTCTGCCACTTAGAAGGACCTCACCACTCTATTAGAACAAGAGTACAAAGACTTGATTGATGCTCTCAATTTGAGTAGACAACCTGCATTCTGCATTTGCTTCAAAAAATCCTCTTTAGAGCAACCAAACGTGCCAAGGCTTGATTCTTCAGAGAAGAAGGATCACAAAAATCTGTATAAAAGGACTCCCGCTTCCCTTTAGAGACTTCTTTAGGAAGTCAAAGATAATTGTCACTTATCCCTGACACCTACTGCACTCTATTACAAGATAAACTGATCCAAAATGATAAAATCTACAACTTTACTTCTTTAGACAAATTTCTTGCCAAGAAACTTTATAGACAAATTACGTGCCCCTATAGGTCCAAGCTGATGAAGAATGCAAACACACAAGTAAATGGTATCAAGATCATCAGCTACATCTCCTTTGCTCCAGAGAAACAAGATTTTGGATAATTTGATCATCCGAACTTTGAAGAAGGCCAAACAAATCAAGGGCCATATACTTGAGAAAAAGCAGATGAGACACCTTGATCATTGACTAAGGATAATCCATTAAATATTTGTGAATAACACAAATAGAAATGAATCCTAAAATCCTTATAAAGAATCCTTCTAGGATCATCTACTTGATAAACCGTCTGAACATTATGGATAACCAATTAAATACTTGTGCATTCCATAAGTAAACATTGATCTTAAAACCACACATCTTGCCAAGAAGACCATTTATACTTTAACAATACCAAAAGTATTCTTTAGTTAAAGGATCTTTAATGTTGAAACATCAGGGCTGACATCCTTGACTCAACCTCCCTATGACTTCCTCTGCTGATAGAATCCTTGCAAGTAATGAGTGGTGAAAATAAATCACCTCCCACTATCTTCTCTAACATAGCCTTCAGCAACCCATAATACATAATAGAATAGTCTAAGCATACACGCAACAACCCAGGAACACAAACAAATAGCAGATCAACATCCTGTCAGATTTAACAAAGCAGCCACATACACCATCTTCCAACTGGCTACACACCTGCCATAGCCATATATCAAATTGTATACAGTATGCACAATACTTTCCCAAGGCTACCAGAGTTCTTTCATCAGAAAAATATGCAACAGAACCACCAAAAGAACATCTTCAACATGCCCTAAACAAGATGTCAGAACATCTTATAGGACATAATATAGAAGTAGCCACTTCTCTTTTGGAAAAACAATCAACAGATCACAGCAGCTCCTATATTAGAGGGCACAGTAGCAGATACACAAAATCCTTCACAACCAGGAGTAAGCACACACTCCCCCTTAACTCCATAAGCAGCAACTCCTTAAGAACCCATCAGCAGCTCAAACATTTAGTAAGATTAGAAAATCAACTACAACTTCTCCTTGTTCAAAACACCATAAAGTATGTCCCAAGATCTCATCCAGAACATACAGGATGCCTACTCTGATACCAATTGAAATTCTGGTATGCAGATCTCAGATGTCCTAAGAGATGCTAAGAACATTGATCTCTGCTAAAACAGAACAAGGACAGAACATGACCATTTTAAATCCCTTTAAAAATTAACAGTGTCATGACATCTATTATAACATCTGCAGACTAACAGAACTATTCTAGTATCAGACAGTCGATGTTATATCGGATGTTATGACATCTGCTTCTGAACAGATTATTAAACTTACCAGTAAACAAGTAACGAAAACAGTAAAGAACACAATGAATTGTTAACCTAGTTCGGTGCAACATCACCTACATTTGGGGGCTACCAAGCCAGGAAGGAAATCCACTATTAGCAGAATTAATTCAGAGCTAAACTCCCAGTTTGCAACTCCTCACTTAATCTCTACCCAATGCAATTTCTGCCTAGAACCCACTAGACAAGAGACACCTCTCATTCCCCACAATCACAACAGTGATAACAATTCAATGCAAAAAGAAAGACTTTAGAAGACACTCTTCAAAGTCACAATACTTGATTTTGCTTAACAGCTTCAATCAAGAACAATACACTATTGCTTAAAAGCTTTGAGTGAACAATTAACTATTAACACATAACAACCTAAATATGTCTACCACGATGCATCCTGTCACACCCTAATTTTTGACCGTAAGATCCCACCTCCTTGTGCGTTTTCTTACGTTTGATATTTTGTATGCGTGTTTATCAGGACTAACGAGTGTGCACAGGATTATCTCGTTTTTTTTAGACTTCTCTGACAGGTGCAAGATAATATGGATTCGACTCGAAGATCGTTTATATACGTTTAGAATCCAGCGGTCACAATTTAATCAAGTGGTGTTATTCGGTTTGAGGCAGAGTAATTTAGTTCGTATCAAACAGGGTGCTAATTTGGTGATATGAGGGATTACAATTTTTTTTCAAGGCCTCAGGATACTAGTGTGGCCTAATTTAAAGGTTACTAGAAGCTGTGGACGGAGGTTTTTGGAGAAAGTGGTTTAACAGTGACTAGATTGAATTTGTTCAAAGCTCATGGTTGTTCTAAAGAGATATCGAACTCGGAGATTAATGAAGAGTGGAGAATATGAAAGGAAAGTTCTAAAGTTATGCAAGATTCAGTCACGATTCAGAGGAACTATATGATTAATGCCAAGCTTGTGGGCTTATGTGATTTAAGTCCTCGACATAATCCATTCTCTTTCTTATAAATCAAATTGTGTTAAGCTCATCATACTCAAGGAAAATTTTTTCCCACCAAGCAAATGCGGTTCACGATGTTCAAGACTTTAATTTGAATTCATAATATATGGGAGTCGCTTAAGGTTCAAGGTGGAAAGGCAATTCATTATTACAAGGCTGCTACCGTGTTTGAGGGATGTCAATTCCAAGTCTTGCATTTGAAATTTACAATAAGGCAACTCAATTCCCATTACAGTACATCATTAATATCACAAGTTGTTTCATGTACAATCAAGTCTTGTGCAATGCATATTGCACAATTAAGAACCTTTACAGCAGGAACCAATCTAAATCCTAAACCATTGCATCAAGCATAAACGATTAGAACTTTCGTTTCATCTCAACTTATCAAAGTCTCAGGAATCAGCCAGGCCCGTTTCTTAAGACATCAAAACTCTGCCCCTAAGAAGCTGCTGGCTCCGCCTTTGCGTATGCCGCCAGTCCGTCAACGCTACAAAAGAAAATCAGAAGCAACCATCAGTACTCAAATGAAAGTTAAACTGCCGCTAACAAGAAAATAGGAAGTTCAGAGGAAAACCATTTGTCCCTTCCGTCATCGACACTAAAGTAGTTAATCAAATGAACCACTTTCTTAAATCGTTGCATAACAGAGGGGCACACTCAAACCAAGTGTAATCCTAAGTCTTATCCTTCTCAAAACCTCGCTCCGCGACTTGCTTCCTACAAAACCATGACCACAATCGCAGTTAGATATCGGGAGGACATCTTTAAGGAATCGTTTCAACAAACCCACAGCTAAGAAAGAGGGAGAATGTACTTAGAGGAGAAGAAAGAGGTTGTCATACTGTGTTTCTCCTACTTTCTCAGGGAAGAGCGATGCCAAGCCTCGAAGGGGCAAGCCAAGTAACGGAATCCCTGCATAAAGAAAACCAACAGGACATTTTCATATACATAAAAGGAATTAGAAGTTGTTGTTCTAAAACAAGCTTGAACTTGATCTTCACCATGATACCTCAGAGTTTCCATAACTTCATTCTAATCTCTGCAAGCATCGAAATTATTCGCCACTTACCAATCCAAGTTCCATAGAATCACATGAAAAGGAAGAACTGAATAAGTCAGCTTAAGTGCGAGGAAATTGTAACAATGAAGTTACCATGAATCTTCCACAAGACAACATGTTGGACGTGTCTATGTCCAAGTAATCAAAACAAGACAGTAATGAGGGGAACTTCATAGTAACGGAAAATCTTGGAAAAGTGAAAAAGTTAGAATTTTCTAACACATTTCAAACACCTTGGCAGTACATGGAAGCAATGGTCTTACCCGATATCCAATCGTTCCATAGGTCCTTGTGTGGCGCGAGAGTGAAAATGTCGCTTTATCCTGCAAACTCAATAAAGTTGTGGCATGTTGTCGCTACTGCGAAAATCGACGCCGTCTAAACAGAAGAGTCGCCACCGTGCGTTATTTATCCCAAAGGAGGGAAAGGAAACGCTCAGAGTAAACCTGACGTAAAATGGGAAAGGAATGGTCATCGCAACTAAATCCTGGATTCGGGAGTCGGTTACGCAAGGGGAAGGTATTAGCACCCCTCACGTCCGTCGTACTCGACGGGATCCACGCTTGTTTTCTAGTATGGATTGTTATTCTATATACTCTAAAGGGTCAAGGGTTAAAAGAAAAGAAAATGACTCGGCAAAGTATCGCACTTTATGCCTACGTATTCCCGTCTGGAACGAGAAATCAGAGTCAACGTAGTTCACCTACCTACGGAAAGAAGGGGAAGGTTGCTCGCTAGGATACAACATCCTATGCCTACGTACTTTCATACAACATGAAAGATCAGAGCAAACGTAGTTCGGGCCACGTACGACACAGGTTTGTCTGTTTATCTTTTATCCTTCTGAAAAAAGGTTTTCTTCTGATTAAGAGTCCAAGCGGACAAAAATGACATTTTGAAGTTTGTTTCTAGTCTTTTACGCAAGAACTGTCTTTTATGATGTTTGAAATATTATTGTGTTTTTGATTGTTTCAAGATGAGAAGAGAGGCGACACTCTAAAAACCTAAGGTTGAAAATGGGAAGCAAAACTACCCTAATGTTGTCATGCATGGGTTAAAACCTAATGTTTGTCATATTTTCCTCTTGCACAGAGGGAAACAGAGATCCTAGGGGATAAACGGAAAAATAAACAGATATATACAGTAAACAGTAAACATGTATGCAATGCATCAATACAAGCAAGGCAAGGGAGTCCCGATCTACCTTGAACCTGGGAAAACAACAGGCAAAGTGAAACAACATTCACTTCAAGCCTAAGGGGGCAAGCTGTACCAGCCAACAATCAATACATAAAAAGAAATAAAACCCAACCCCAGATCTGACAGCAACACCAACTCCTACAGTAAGCAGCTCAAACAGCAACAGCTCTGACAGCTACAGTTGATTAACAATAAAAAAAGTTGACAGTAACACCTTCAAGTAAGACCCCATCTTCAATCTTCAATGATCCCCAAGCTTTAGATAAGCTCCTATCTCCAAAAATCTCCAAGCTCTAGCAAGCACTGAACCCCAACAAGTAAACAACTTCAAAAAGCAGCTGAACCCTAGCTCCAACAGATAACCAGCTTTGACAGGTACAAGCTTCAACTTCACCAATCTTCAATGCACTTCATCTTCAAAAGGCTTCCAATCTTCAATGCAATCACTCCAGAAGAGAATCACTTAACAGATTAAGTTGAAATGCTAAACAGCTTATTGACAACCAAAGGAAGCCTATAAGTACTTAGCATTGTAGGGGAAAGGTTCCCTCAAAGTTCTACTTCTGACGTATGTCACTTATCCCTCTAAAGGAGAGAGGTGAATACCTTAGAAGGACTTTTTGTCATGGGGAGGAACAGAAGCACAAGATGCTTTCTATGTTTGCAAGAAGAAATCAGTCTAATCTAAAGCTCTTCCTATGTTTCCTATCTCAAAAGCCACCTTCAAGGAGAAGAATCTTCATGCTCCAAGCTCCATCCTTTATCTCCAATCATCTTCAATGTCTTCATAAGCTCCAACAAGCAAAGCCCAAGCCCCAAGCCCAATTAAAATAACCCAAACTAAACAAACAAGCAAAATGCCCAAGGGGGAAAACACACAATCACCACTCAAATTGCAAAAATCAAATAAAATAGTAATACTCATTATAAAATCCTAGATTAATTTCTAAGGGAACCTAACTATATACCCTATATCCCATATAGATCCAAGAACCTAAATCAATTAATAAACCCCAAAACTATGTGTCAAGCTACACCTAAATGTTGTGAAACCCTAATTCTATCACTCATTCTTTTTGACACTCAAACTAACCTAAATTTTAATCACAAAAATGTGACAAAATTCCAGAGGGATCATGCTTTCTTATCCTGATTAACCTCACAAAAAAAAACTCCAAAATGTCTCACCAAACTCTCACACTAAATTCAGAAAGAAGAAGGTACAACACAAAAATAAAATAAAAGCATTAAAATGTAAAAATATGCCAAAAATGAAAAATGCATGAAATAATGTTTTTATTGTTTTATTAAATTCTAGAGGTCCTAAGGGAAACAAGGAAAAAAATCTCAACCTAAAATATCCATTTTTCAATTTGTTATGAATTTTACACTAACCTAAAATAAAATGTGAAAATTAAAGAAAATGAAAGAAAATGCAAATGAGGTGTGACAAATAGCAATATTTCATTTTATAATACCAGACCTGGGCCAAAGGGGGGTGTGTTTATCAACGCGCGTGCTAGGCCCAACCACTAATCAGAAAATAAATGGAAAAATCAAAGAAAATTGAGAAAAGCTCGTGGTAAATAGCAATTCATCCATGTGTTAATTCCATTGGGCTTCCAAATGAGGGTGCTAATAGCAAGTTTCAACTTAGGCCCACCCAGTAATGTTAATGAAACGCAGCGCATCAGGGGTTTTCAGACTCCTTTACAAACTCAAACGCACTCGTGGCCATTGGATCCCACCCTCAGTCAAAGTCCAACAATGATCTAATGGCTATGGGACCTTCTTCTCCATTTGAAATGCTTGGAGGGAAACATCAACAGACGGTGGCCGGAGGTGGCGCCACCGTCGTCCCCAAACACCACTTCCTTTAATCCTCACCCAAACTCAAACCTGAATACATCAACCGATTCGATTTTTCACTAGGAATCCAACCATGCTATTCATTCTCACTGAATCACCTTCTATCTTAAATCACGAAGAAATTTTCAGAGGATGCTCAAAAATCAAACATCACCAATCCTAAAATTGAAGTTCCTAACATCATCACCACCTAACACTGAGTAATTTCCACCATTCCACTAAGCTTAAATCATCAAGAAACGCCAGTTATATACATCAACAGAAAATTGGCTCAACCTAATTTTGTCTCTAAATCGTGAAATTCTTTACTAGAAACGACCTAGCCATGATCTATAATGAATCTAACCATCTAAAACCTAGCAATTATACCTATACTAAGTTGCACGATGAGATTTACATACCTGTGAATTTTGGATGAACAGAACAAGGAAATCTTCGAATTATGCTTCAAGATCCTCCAGATATGATCAATGAATGATTATCAAGCTTCTGTATGCATCAATTTGTGTTGAATCCTCTTGAATTACCAAATTCGATTATGAGTTGCAAGCTTCAAACTCACGATGCTATCTCTTGATTCTTCAACAATCTTGACCAGAAATCTCTCTGAATTCAATCAACAACTCAAGATGAAGACACTGAATGCAAAAGTTTGGATTGAAATGGCTCAAATTCGTGTAACCGATTTGGATTTGCAAAATGAAAACTCAAAGTTCTATCTCTCAATTCTCTCTCAATCTTCACCAACCCAGGCTTTGAACCAGTCATAAGCATTATATAGAACATGTAGAAATGATCCAAAAAGTTCTGGAATGATCCATATGATAAATTCAATTTCTCATGCTTGTGAAAATCTCATCTCATGCTTGTATGTGACAGTCATGCTTCAGCTTGTTCATCACTTCAAATCTGATTCAATTTGTCCCCAAATGATATATTGAATGTGTTTGGATGAGTTAGAGCCTTGGTTTTGATCCCATGAATGGTTTGGCAAGTGTAACTTATATGTGAAGCTACCAAATGCAAATGTGTTCAAATGACCCCAAATTGGAAAATTAACATTGCCATTGTCTTTAAAACCTCAATTCTGATCAAATTGATATGTCATATGCCCCATTTTGGCCTTAAAACAAAAAATCACAAATTTGACTTTTTAAATGACTTTAATTCTTCCTTTTTTAGGCAATTTTTGCAATTTTGTGATACAATCCATTCCAATCACCCATGACTTCTTATCTGACCTAAAAACATCATTTTAAACACATTTCATGTTGGACATTTTTTCATTTAAGGAGTGGAAGATGGAGATTTTGACCTATGTTGAAAAATGACCTATAATTCAACTTTCCCAAAATACCCCTGGATTGCCAAGATCATAACGTGAGTTCCACAAATCTTCTTGAGGACTTCTAGTACTAAAATTAAAGCTAAGATCAATCCCTACAATTCTTATGTTGGCCAAGAATCCATTTGAAAACTCCTTGATGGGCAAAAGTTGCTTGGAAGTCAAGTGACTTTCACAGATAAATTTCAGTGTCCTCTGGTGACCCATAACTTGCAAGAACCATAACTTGAGTTCTACAAATCTTCTTTAAGACTTCTAGTACTCAAATTAAATCTATTTAGAAGCCCTACAAGTTTCATTTTGGCCAGGAATCCATTTGAAACTTGTATTTTGACCTATGTGGCTTGGAAGTCCAGTGCTATACAGGGGATTTTACCCTAGGAACCCTGTATCAAACACCTCTAACCACTCTTGATTCTCTTGAACTTGATCTTGACTCATCCATACACATGCTTTAACATATCAATCCATGACTTCCATGACCTAGAGCTAGGTCTTGATGCCCTTTCTTTGCTCTCCTTAACCTAGGGTTACCCAGAAAAACCCTACTTGTACACACCTCAACTGTGGTTCTTGAACTTGATACCATGACTTGTCTAAGCATCAATAGGGCTCTCTAGGCCTCCCATGGGATCCATAAACACCTCAAATTCATAATTCTAGGCTGATGATCTTCAATACACCTCAAGTTAGGAGAGAAATCCACCTGTGGGCACTCAAACTTCTCAAGACTTCCAATCACTCCTTGATGACTTGGATGGTCTCTTAGGCTCATATAACATCTCTAGATAGGCTTCTTCTTTTGATAGACACCTTGATCCCTTGTTGGAGGCATGCTATGCTATGATATGTAAATGATTGGACTGTGTACATGATGTGACTATGCAAATGATAATGCAATTAAAATATAAACCAGGTGAAATAGGTTGAGCAAATTTTAGGGTGCAACAGCTGCCCCTATTCAAACGGCTTGGACCCGACTGGGTGAAGAGCGAACGGCCTTCAAACAATCTAGGTACGAGACGATTGAATACCAAGAACCCGGAAATTTGCCAACCGCAGAAATAAACTGCACAAACTGGTTGGAAAACAACATCCACCAACTGAATCCGGTTGTCATGGCAACCAAACGATCAATCATCTGATATCAAAATCTGATTTCAATGTCAACCGCCTGTGTAACGCCCCAGGCTTTGAACTCCTTCTTGTCAAAACACCCCGCCTTTTGTCCATGTTAAAACTCCGCCGTCTGTTAATACGGAGAAAACAAATTAGCGACCATGCTGGGGATCATTTTCATCAACCCGAAAAAGATTCTATCATTGCGGGGATAGAACTTTGTCCACGTTAGGACTCTACATTCCGTCAACACAGAAAAATCCCGACGACTTCGCTGGGGAAACATTTCTGTCTAATCACAGGAGACTCTGCGTATCTCTGCATTGGCTAACTTTGTTGGGCCCACCCCACAAACGATTTGGAGGAGGACTCTACTGGGGCCAGTAATATTGCGTCAACACGAGGAAATCACGGCGACTTCCTTGGGGAAAATACTTTCGTCAAATATCGAAACACAACTCACATACTCTGTCGATCATGGGAGAATCATCTATCTGGATACCGGAAAGTTCATCCGCCTGCTTCATACGGGAAACTCCATCTGCCTGATTACAGGAAAATCCATCTGCCTGATTCTTACAGGAAAAGTTCGTCCGCCTGCTTCATACGGGAAAATCATCTGCCTGAACACAGGAAAATCCATTCGCCTGCTTCATACGGGAAAATCCATCTGCCTGAACACAGGAAAGTTCATCCGCCTGCTCCATACGGGAAAGTCATATGCCTAATTCTTACAGGAAAGTTCATCCGCCTGCTTCATACGGGAAAATACATCTTCCTGATTACAGGAAAGTTCATCCGCCTGCTTCATACGGGAAAGTACATCTGCCTGATTACAGGAAAGTTCATTCGCCTGCTTCATACGGGAAAATACATCTTGGATATAACTTCTTTGCCTATTCTTTGCAGTAGCTAACTCGACTGGGGATACTCTGAAAATAACTGCCCGACACCCGTTTCGATAACAAGTGCCCACTTCTGAACTTTTGATTTATGAAACCCTGACATGCCGCCGCGACAGCAAACCTGAAGAAAAATACTCCGCTGGTTGGATAAGAGAAACTTCAGCCAGTAACTCTGTGGGGAATGATAACAAGAACTGCATCATCATATGTCTCATGGCGAAACCTCGATCGTCTGGTAATAGATCTGAACTGTAACTTCATACTCATGCTGAGAAACACCCCTGAAAGAAAAAGGTTAACCAACCTGATTTATATTTCAAAATGCGTATGTCTGACAATGGCGTAATGCTCCATACGGCATGGAAATGCTACGCGTTTTTGGGTAGATGTAAACATGATAATGTATGCAAATGCGCATGCAGGTTCAGGCTGCTGGGGGAGGTTCTGACAAGCTTGCTTCATCAACACGTCCGTTGAGGACAAATACCACCCTGTTGGGGATGAACGGGTATCACAAAGTATTCCGGAAAAATAAATGCCGGAAACACAACCAAACTCTGCCGAGGAGAGATTAAGCATCGATTTCCACTGGGAGGAAAGAACAACGCCTGATGGGAAAAGTAACTCAGCTGGGGGGAGAAGCGACCCTTCTGGGAGACAACTGTCTGGGTACAATTTACAAACTCGGAGCTAACACTCCGTTGGGGATAATCATCCTGACAAAGGCATGACGACCTGCGGGGAGAAAGAAAACCATCTTCTGCGGGGATATTCCTTTTAAACCAACTGAGGCTTGGTTAAACACTGCGGGAATCTTCCCTGCTGAGGATTGACCCTGCATATATCTGACCCACTGGGGAGCGTAACCTCTGTAGGGGATACTGATTTCGACTTGCTGGGGATGCCCTGTGGATAACTTCCATGAGGATACTCTTCTGGGGGAAATGATTCCCTCCTTCGGGAAGGGACAGACGTCATTTCAAATCTCGGGGATAAGCTACGACTAGCTAAGGAATGATGTCAACTGGAATCAGGCTCTATCGTCCAGTAATTTGGCTGAGGAATACAATCCCTGACTGTTTGCTCCAAAGGTAAGAACCCTGCAAAACACAAACGAGACAAAACAAGCCTATACAACAGGATCTATCCGGATTAGCATCCGCGACATTACTTCAGCCAATTCGAAGCTTTAACAATTATTGGCAATGTCCAACAAGATTATGCAAGTGCAAGTTTATCAAAAACATCGGTGTCTTTCACAAACAAAACAGTAAAGAACAAGCATCAAGTACTGAATAACATGTTTTATTGATAACGAGCCTCTGAATAGGCAGAGTTTTGTACACTGGATGTAACTCCTGAAAAGAGGAAGTTACGCGCACACACACACACACACCTACATATATGCACAAAAGCATAAATAAAAATACAAAACAATATTTGCATACATGTCGGCGACGTGGTACAGACAAACACCATGAGCTGATCCTCCTATGACTCGCCTGACTCTGCACTTTCCCGATAACCGATCTTCAGAAGAGATTGTGTTGGATAAACGAACCCTCAGGTACTCCCAGACCACCAAGCAATGTAGTATCAAATTCAGACCGCAGTCATTTGCTTTTTCAATCCCTAACTTTTGCGTGAATCACCCTTTGCGGGTTTTCAATTCACCGGGATACCCTTTTTTGCCGAAGTCGCCCTTTTCAGGTTTTCGACTTCGCGGGTGTACATCTTTTCAATTTATCCCTAACTTTTGCCCGAATCTTTTGTTCATTTTTTACGGTTCGCCAGGATGCCCCATTTTTGCCTGGACTCTCTTTTTTACTGTCCAGCGGGTCACTTTCAAGCAAAGTATTTTTTAACTGCGTCCGAATTCACAAGAGACGTAAAGTCTTCACCATCCATGGTAGATAGTAGCAAGGCTCCTCCAGAGAAGACTTTTCTGACAACGTAGGGACCTTCATAATTAGGAGTCCACTTGCCCCTATGGTCTGTTTGTGGTGGGAGAATCTTTTTCAAAACAAGATCGCCCGTCTGAAAGCTTCGAGGGTGTACCTTCTTGTCGTAAGCTTTCTTCATCCGGCTCTGATATAACCGACCGTATGCTAAAGAAGCCAGCCTCTTCTCATCCATTAAGCTGAGCTGATTCAGTCTATCTTTCACCCATTCTGCCTCGTCGAGTTGGACATCACGTAAAACCCTCAAGGAAGGAATCTCCACCTCCAACGGTAACACTGCCTCCATCCCATATACCAATGAGAAAGGGGTTGCCCCAGTTGATGTGCGTACCGTCGTACGGTAACCATGCAAAGCGAAAGGTAACATCTCGTGCCAGTCTTTATACTAGACAACCATCTTCTGGACAATCTTCTTTATGTTCTTATTGGCCGCTTCTACAGCGCCATTCATATTGGGTCGGTAAGGAGAAGAGTTGTGATGTTCAATCTTAAAATTCTGACACAGCTCTTTCATCATTTTGTTATTCAAATTTGAACCGTTGTCAGTGATAATCCGCTCAGGGATTCCATATCTACAGATAATATCTTGTTTGATGAATCTAGCGACCACTTGTTTGGTGACATTGGCATATGATGATGCCTCCACCCATTTGGTGAAGTAATCAATTGCCACCAAAATGAACCGGTGTCCGTTGGATGCCGTGGGTTCAATCTTGCCAATCATATCAATCCCCCACATCGAGAAAGGCCACGGTGATGACATCACGTTCAGAGGACTCGGAGGCACATGGATTTTGTCCATATAAATCTGGCATTTATGACACCTCTTTGCAAACTTGAAACAGTCTGTTTCCATAGTTAGCCAATAATAACCTGCCCGCAGCAGATTTCTCGTCATAGCATGCCCACCAGCATGTGTACCAAATGTACCCTCATGTATCTCTTCCATGAGCAACTTCGCTTCTTTCTCATCTATGCAACGTAGCAACACTAAGTCGTGGTTTCTTTTGTATAGGACACCGTCAAGATTCAGATAGAAATTGCCAGCCAATCTCCTGAGAGTCTTTTGATCTCGATTGGATGCCCCATCCGGATACTCCTTGTTCTTCAGGAAATTCTGGATGTCAAAGTACCAGGGTTGACCATCGGGAGCCTCGTCAATGGAAAATATGAAGGCAGGCCCATCGAGCCGAGAGATAACAATCCGGGGAGCCTCGTTCCAGAAGTTAACTTTATACATTGAAGACAATGTCGCCAGGGCGTCAGCCATTTGATTTTCTGCTCGTGGTACGTGATGCAATTCCACCTTGTCAAAGAAAGGAAACAATCTCCTTGCATAATTCATATATGGTATCAAATTGGGCTGACGTGTCTCCCATTCTCCTTTAATCTGATTCACCACGAGAGCTGAGTCTCCGTACACATCCAGATGTTTAATTCGCAAATCAATAGCTTCTTCCAGACCCATGATGCAAGCCTCATATTCAGCCTCATTATTGGTAACGGGAAAGGTCAATCGAGCAGTAAATGGGATGTGCGACCCATGAGGAGTAGTGATAATTGCCCCTATTCCGCTACCATAGGAATTTACAGCTCCGTCAAATATTAACTGCCACTTGGAACCCAACTCTGGTCCTTCATCCGACAACGGTTCTTCACAATCTTTCATCTTCAGGTACATGATATCCTCGTTAGGAAAATCAAACCTCATCGATTGGTAGTCCTCAACAGGCTGCTCCGCAAGGTACTCTGACAGGACGCTACCTTTAATAGCCTTTTGCGAGACATATTGGATATCGTATTCGGTTAACACCATCTGCCATCGAGCAATTCTTCCGGAGAGTGCTTGCTTTTCAAACACGTATTTGATTGGATCCATCTTTGAAATTAGCATGGTTGTATGATTCAACATGTATTTTCTCAAACGTTTGGCGGCCCAGGCTAGCGCACAACACGTTTTCTCGAGCATTGAGTATCTGGACTCACAGTCAGTAAACTTCTTACTCAAATAGTAGATCGCATGCTCTTTACGTCCGGTCTCGTCGTGTTGACCGAGAACACAACCCATACTTTCCTCAAGAACCGTCAAATACATAATCAATGGTCTCCCGGCCACTGAGGGTATCAAAACAGGAGGTTCCTGCAAGTATTCTTTTATCTTATCGAACGCCTTTTGACAATTTTCATTCCAGGTCAACACCTGATCCTTTTTCAACAACTTGAATAACGACTCGCATGTCACAGTTAAGTGAGATATGAACTGGGCGATATAGTTCAACCTCCCTAAAAATCCACGCACTTCTTTTTCTGTTTTAGGCGTCGGCATTTCTTGTATTGCTTTTATTTTCGCAGGATCAACCTCTATTCTTTTTCGCTCACGATAAACCCCAGTAGTTTACCTGATCTCACCCCGAAGGTGCACTTATTAGGGTTCAGTCTCAACCTGAACTTCCTAAGCCTCTTGAACAGTTTCAGCAGATTAACCAAATGCTCTTCCTCCGTCTGGGATTTGGCAATCATATCATCAACATAAACCTCGATCTCTTTATGCATCATGTCATGGAAGATATTCATCATAGCGCGTTGATATGTTGCCCCAACATTCTTCAACCCGAAGGGCATCACTTTGTAGCAAAATGTTCCCCAGGGAGTAATGAAGGTAGTCTTCTCCATGTCTTCTGGCGCCATTTTGATCTGATTATAACCCGAGAAGCCATCCATGAAGGAGAATACGGAGAACTGAGCAGTATTATCAACCAGCACATCAATGTGAGGAAATGGAAAGTCATCTTTTGGGCTCGCCCTATTCAAATCACGGTAGTCTACACACATTCGCACTTTACCGTCTTTCTTCGGCACTGGCACAATATTAGCGACCCATGAAGGATATTTTGTAACAGCTAGGAAACCAGCATCCCACTGTTTTTGAACTTCCTCCTTGATCTTCACAGCCATATCCGGTCTAGTTCTTCGGAGTTTCTGCTTAATAGGCGGACATTCCTCTCGCAGTGGCAGACGGTGAACAACCATATCCATATCCAACCCAGGCATATCCTCGAACGACCAAGCAAATATATCACTGTACTCTTTGAGCATCTCGATCAACCTTTGCTTGATGTCGCTTTGCAGCGCAGCCCCTATACAAATGTTTCTCACAACCTCTTCCGACCCCAAATTGATAATCTCAATGACTTCCTCATGAGGCAGAATGATTCTTTCTTCTTGTTTCAATAACCAGGTCAACTCTTCTGGCACGTCGCCATCTTCGACAACCTCTTCCTCAGCCTGAAATACCGGGTGCTCAAATTCGAAGTGAGTCATAGGCGGTTCATAGATGTCATCTGAAATTGTAATCCTGCAAAGAAAATGGTTAAATACTTCAAAACGCAGACAAAGCGAATAACCACATTTCCATTTTATTGTTAAGAACACAAACAGGAAAAACAGGGATCACAATATTTGTATATGAAAAAACACCTTCATTTCATGATTAAACAATGTAATGTACATAACCAAATGGCCCTAAGAAAAATCACTATGCCCCGGGTAGGACACAGGATTATTCAACAATTAAGAAAACAAATCATTACTATTTAGTTGTCACAGGAACAGTTTCCCGGATAGACCAATTGTAGAGACTTTGTCCTGGCACGCTTGGCTTGATCCACGCGTCCATATCACAATCGCTATCTCCGTCTTCAGCATCGAAAATAGTGTTGATAGTCTCGAAGCTCACCTCGCTTGGCGTAATCATGACTGGTCCCTTGAACCTGGGCGCTCCTGAAGATGACGCTGACGACGTCGGTCGATACCCTAGCCCAAACTTGTCATTCTTCACGGGAATCTCCAATACCTGCCCCCAGCCTTTAGTCTCGCCAGTCTGCACTAAAGCCTGTGCCTCCTTGTAAGATGACACTGCCACATCTGATATTTTGCTAGAACCCTGAGCTTTGTCTTTAATTCGCAACACCTCGAAGGCTTGACAAGGTGTCTCGTGTATTTCGCCGTCGACCTCGACATATTTGAACAAAGACAAATCGCTAACCAGAATATCTTATTCTCCACAAACAGTGACGACACTATCCCCAACCATATACTTCAGCTTTTGGTGTAACGTGGATGTGACGGCCCCGACAGCATGAATCCATGGGCGCCCAAGAAGGCAACTATACGCTGGCTGGATGTCCATTATATAGAATTCAGTTTCAAATACTTCAGGCCCCACCTGCAACGGTAATGTTATTGATCCGAAAACCGACCTCCTCGTTCCGTCGAACGCTCTCACCACTAAATCACTGGGCGTACAGATAATCCCCCTGATATCCAGTTTCATCATGGCTTTCTTCGGTAGCACATTCAGGGAAGATCCAGTGTCTACTAAAACATGGGACATGACCGTGCCCCGACATTCTACTGACACATGCAATGCCATATTGTGTTCTCGCCCTCTCGGAGTCAAATCAAAGTCTGTGAAGCCCAAACTGTGCCCCGCATTGACATGCACCATCACCCCTTCTAACTGGTTAACAAAAACTTCTCGAGGAACGAACGACGTGTCTAGAATCTTCAGCAAAGCATTCCGATTGTCGCTACTCGAAAAAATGCATCGCGCAACGACGGGGAGGCGAAAAGGATAGACAGAAGAGTCGCCACCGAACTTTATTTATCCCGCGAGGGGAAAGGAAAATATCGAGAAAACCTTAAGAAAGAAATGGATAAGATGGTCTCGCGACCAAGAACGGGTTCGGAAGCCGGTTATGCGAGGGGAAGGTATTAGCACCCCTCGCATCCATCGTACTCGATGGGAACCTTTTGTTTGTCGACGTGTGAATTTATTTGCTTAAACATTATGCTATAAAAAGAGTGTTCTAAAAGATAGAGAGAAGGGTTTAAAAACGTGAAAAGAGAGGTAACAGAGGGAGAAAAGAGAAAGAACAGACTCGGTAGGACTTCGCGGTCCTAGGCCTACGTATTCTCAACGGATGTGAGAAAATCAGAGTCGACGTAGTTCGGGGAACTACAGATATAGAGGGGGAATGTGCTCGACAAGGATTGTGGCCCTTGTGCCTACGTATCTTTACTTAAAAGAAGTAAGGAATCAGAGCAGCCGTAGTTCGGCCTACGGTGTGCGGGGGGAGTTCTGGTAGACGATGCTATCGTGCGCATTCTAGCAGTTAGGTGTATTGCTGCTCGCTCGTTGGAGACTTAGGCGTTACCTGTTTGCGGTAGAACGGACGTAGCATGCCTTTCTGGGAAAGGGTGAAAAAGAAAGGGGGTGCTCGCTAGGATTGTCGCAATCCTATGCCTACGTATTCTCAACATGCAAGAGAAATCAGAGCAACGTAGTTCGTGCCTACGGTGCGGATAACCGGTGTGTTTGTGGATGATGTTATCGTGCGTATTCTAGCAGTTTAGGTGTTTTGCTGCTCGCATGTGAGGAGACTTATGCGTACCTGTTTGCGGTAGAACAGACGTAACATATCCTTTGGGAGATTGATTAGTTTTCGCCACGCGGGGCAAGAAGTCACATTTGATTGATTGGATTGTTTTTTTAAGGGGCGAGACAGGTCCTCGGATAGTAACCCCTACGGGTAGTACCCAATTCGTTATCTCAAAGTTTTTGTTGTAAAAAAGATGTGTGGCGAACGTAGCGTCTTCGTATTGAAAGACGAGTATCAAGACCACACACACTACAGTGAGTATCCTGACACTCGGAGAGGAAGAAGACTACACTCAATCCTCTCTCTTTAGTTCAACACAAAGAGAACTTCATTCTCTTATTAAAGTGTTTTTGGTTTTGAATGGTAAGTGCTTTTTGCGACAGAGAACCCTACGGTAAACGTCAGCACTCGGGATAGGAGAAGGCCTACGCCTAACCACTCCACGACCATTCAAGTTTTTGTTATGAAAAGATTTGAAAATGCACTCGGTACAGGACCGAGGTTTTTAGGTGACAAGGGTTGCGGGATAAAGTTGTGAAGGTGAGGTGGTGGAAGAAGTTACGTCTTCGTATCGAAAGACGAGTGTCGAGACCACCCTCACTACAGTGGGCATCCCAACACCCGGAGAGGAAGAAAGTCTACACTTAATCCCCTCTTTTTAATTCGATACAAAGATAATTTGATTGTGAAAATTGTTTGACAAAGTTTTTGAATCAAGTCGGGACAAGTAATGAAGAGAGAAAAGAGGTGGTCTCAGATCCAACATTACTCATCAATAATTTGACTGGTAATGAATTACGGAGGTCTCGTCATCGACCCAAAACGGTGAAAAAAAAAAAAAATACCCAATAACAAAAGAGAAATAAAATCTAACCTATAAATTGAAATATTAAGAGTTTCTAAAAGGAAAATAAGAGCTTCTAAAGTAAGATAGGAATTAAAATTCTAAAATAAATATGATAAAAAAAAAACAAAAGAAATTAAATATAAAAAGCTAAATATAATATATTCTACCAAAAATCTAAAAGAAAATAATAGAAAAACTATAAATAAATAAAATATATAACAGAAATAATGTAATATATACGGTGATAATAATAATAATAATAATCAAAGTTAAAACTGTTAGAAATTAACTAAACTAATAAAACAAAATATAAAGTATATACATATATATCTATAATACAAAAAATATATTTAACAATAACAATAAAAACCAGAGGATCCTCTGGGCCCTTGAGGCCCATCACCTCTCACCCCAGACTTCATAAAAATTAAAAAAAGAAAAAAAACAAAACGCCCAACCCTAAATACGTTCGCATTCTTCTCTGAAAACCAACTTCAAAAGACCAAAAATGGTGGAAACAACATTCGACATCCATATCTCTTAACTCAACCTCATCGTTTTTCTGGTTTGATTTCATCTTCTTTTTGCGTTTTCATTTCACTCTTCTTCTCCTCTCTTTGTGAATCTAGTTCTCATTCTATCTCTTTTTCGATTCTGGTTTTGTATGGTTGGTTGGTGGTTCTATGAATTTGGTTTTAAAAAAAATTAGATGAAGGTTGTTCGGAGATCTATGGGTGGTGGTTCGTTATGGTCTGCTGGTAGAGATTCAGAAATGGAAGTGGGTTTATGTGATGAGGACGCGGTGGGTTTATGAGATGGTGATTTGAAGAAAAGGGAGAAGTGGGTCGCGAGTTTGTTGTTGGGTTTGTTCTGAACGGAAGTTGTAGAGGTTCTGTTTGTGGGCGTTTTGAAGTGAGGGTTGTTTATGAAGTTGTGATGTTTGTTCGACTTTCTGGAAATGGGTTATCGGAAGTGGAGGTTTGAGCAATGGTGTTTCTGCGAAAATGAGGCTAAGAGGCGAAAATGGAGGCTAAGAGCTGTTAATGGATTTTGCAGAGTTTTTGTTTTGATTTGAAGATGGTGATATGAAGGTTGTTTTGTGTTTGATGAAGTTTATGGATGTTAGTTGGTTAACGGAGTAAGGATTGGAGAGGTCGAAGATGATGATTTTGGTAATGGAGGGGGCGGCTGGAAACTCCTAGGATTAGGGTTGTGTCTTTGGAGTGTCTAGCAGCTAGGGTTTCGGTTGGAGGCCTCCTCTGTTGAGAGGTCGTGATTTTTGGTTTTTAAGGAGATTTTGTGAAGGTCCTCCGTGAGTAAAAATCAAGTAGTTCCAAATCTCTTTTTTTTTCTCTTTAATTTTCTTGCCTTTTTGATGTCTTCTGGCTGTCTTGGTTGTTGTTGCAGGTTTGTACAGGCTTTGTTGTAGGCTGGTTTTGTTTGGTTGTGGCAGAACTTGTCTGGTGTGGGCTGGCTGTGCAGAGTGTGTTTGTTGGTCTGCCGAATTTTGAAAGATGCAGGTACGGTTTCGTAAGGTGGTAGCAAAATGGTTTGGTTTGTGAATATGTGCACACCAACTATTTGTGTGCTTTTAGAATCAATTTTGTGAGCTAATTGTGACCGTTTGATGGTGATTTTCCAGGTTTTAACAAACTATTCATGTGATGTACACCTGCCCTTGTTGCTGAGGCAAATATGTTGCGTGAGGGGTATGCACACCATTACAGTCGTACCCTCTTTGGTATGTATCCAAGAAGTCGTAGAGGTGAGACTTCAAGACGTGGTGATGGCACTGGTTCTGGCTTTAGATGCAGTAGGGGGACCAAATTCTTCACGCCGGTCCAATGGAGCTAAGGTTGTTGAAGCTGATGGAGTTTGAGGGGTTTTAAAGGGTACATTTCCATTGCAGTGCTTTTGGGTCTTTTGAACCAACCACTTTATTTGAGGAGCATAGCCCATCTTGAGCAGCTGCTAAATTTACTGGATGTAATAATTGATAGTGCTGGAAGCAAGTCTACTCCATCTGATAAACCATTGATTTCGACTTCACAGTCACCACCGGGTCCTCAAATATCTGCTGTCGAGGCAGAAACAAATACAGGTTCTGATATTTTGACTTCTAAGGCCGATGCATCTGCTACGGTTAATGATTCATCCAAACCCACACCCGTTGATAATAATGTGGAATCTGAGTCTCAGAGAGTATTGAGTAATTTGCCACAATCTGAGCTCCGGCTCCTGTGTTTGCTGCTTGCACATGAAGGTTTGTCAGATAATGCATATACTCTTGTTGCGGAGGTAGTGAAGAAATTGGTGGCCATTGCTCCAACTCATTGTCAGCTTTTTATCACTGAGCTGGCTGAAGCAGTTAAAAAGTTGACATCTTCTGCAATGGCCGAGTTACATGTCTTCAGTGAAGCTATGAAAGCTCTTCTTAGTACCACATCTACTGATGGAGCTGCAGTTTTGAGAGTTTTGCAAGCCTTGAGTTCCCTTGTCGCATCACTAACTGAGGATCACGGTGATAGAGTTACTCCTGCTGCTCTTTCAGAGGTTTGGCAAATCAATTCAGCATTAGAACTATTGTGGCATGAGCTGAGCTGTTGCATAAGCAAAATAGAGTCCTACTCCGAATCTACATCTGAGCTCTTCACCCCATCTACATCATCTGCTTCCCAACCGACTGGTGCCATGCCTCCACTTCCTGCTGGCTCTCAAAATATATTGCCATACATAGGATCTTTCTTTGTGGTTTGTGAGAAATTGCACCCCACACAGCCAGGTGTTAGTCATGACTCAAGTATTCCTGTTATCTCTGACGCTGAGAATGCCAGTACATCCACATCTCAGCAGAAAGTATCCGGACTTGGTGTAAAAGTAGATGAGAAAAATATGGCTTTTGTTAGGTTCTCAATTTTCCATTTTAAAGTAACATGTTAATTGTGGCTTTGATGTGTTGTTTGTGGATTTTGCAGGTATAGAATCAATGTGTCATTTGCTGTTGTTTTGATGCGGCAAAAATTGGAGGCAAGTTGATCCACGTAGATGAGGCGGTTCACAAACTGAAGTACCTGCTACGTACTTTGTATTTTGCAATTCTTTGGTCATTGTGTGTAGGTCCAATGTGATAGTTTGGTGCTGGTTGTGAGGCTGTGAACATAATATTTTGTAATAACATAGCATATTGAAACCTTTGTGAAATTCTCACGTGCATGTGAATGTTAGAAATACACGCCTTCTTTTTTTTCATATGCTTTTGTCATAATTATTGGTAACATAACAATATGAAAAATGGTCTTTTGATGATATCACAATGGAATTACTCATAACCTTCATGAATTGTAATCAATTTGGATTCAAGATAATATAATTTCATTCAGTTTCAATTTTGTGCAAATGGGCTCATAACTGTGGGATTTTGTAATGGGCTTGGAACTTGAAATAATACTTGGATTAATCACTACTCCTGCACATCCCGATCCACATAGAGATGATCCATAATGGCATGTAACAGTATCGTAAACCCAGCCACCATATGAAATAAAATGAGTCATTCCTGGATACACCATTACTCCAGTTTGGCCTTATTGCCTTGAGATCAAGGAATAATGCCTTGAAGTATACACTGTATTAAAAAAACATTCTGCAAAAATTAGCTCCAACCAGGTGACCTGAACCATTCCTCATTCAACATTATCCACACGCCTGACTTGCATCTTTAAGAGAAAATAACAACACATTTTTTTTGGATTTTTTTTTATGAAGCAAGTGGGTAAATATACATAATGGAGATTGCATAAAGGTAGGACAAATTTGGGGTATGACAGATGCCCCTATCTAATTGGCTTAGACCGTGTAAAATGAATGGCTATGGCACTCACTCTTTCAAGGTAGAAGACAATTAGATATGAAGAAGACCTTGAATTTGTCCGAAAAGAAAAGAGATGTTCGGGTATTGAAAAGCTGGATGAGGTATACTCCTGAGAAAACTGTGGAAAAAAGCAACAGGTCGCCATCACCAAAAGGATGATGGGATAAAACACACACGGCGACTACCATCAAAAAGATGATAGAGCAAAACCCACTCGCACAACCTGGCATTAATGATTATGACAGACTCCCCTCCCAAAAGGATGACGGAGCGAAACACAATCAACCCTAACACCAAAAGGATGTAAGGAGTCCATTACCAAAAGGATAATGGAAAATACGCTAGTCATGACACCGAAAGGATGCCAGACCCATCACCAAAAGGATGATGGAGCGGAGGACAATCAACCCTAACACCAAAAGGATGATAGGAGTCCATTACCAAAAGGATAATGGAAAACACGCTAGTCATGACACCAAAAGGATGCCAGACCCATCACCAAAAGGATGATGGAGCGAAACACAATCAACCCTAACACCAAAAGGATGATAGGAGTCCATTACCAAAAGGATAATGGAAAACACGCTAGTCATGACACCAAAAGGATGCCAGACCCATCACCAAAAGGATGATGGAGCGAAACACAATCAACCCTAACACCAAAAGGATGATAGGAGTCCATTACCAAAAGGATAATGGAAAACACGCTAGTCATGACACCAAAAGGATGCCAGACCCATCACCAAAAGGATGATGGAGCGGAGACGCTAGTCATAACATCAAAAGGATGCTAGACCCATCACCAAAAGGATGATGGAGCGAAACAAAATCAACCCTAACATCAAAAGGATGATAGGAGGATAAGCTTCTCTGAAAAGATTGTCACTTATCACTGAAGATGGATAAGCTTCTCTGAAGAGATTGCCACTTATCTCTGAAGATGGATAAGCTTCTCTGAAGAGATTGCCACTTATCACTGAAGAAGGATAAGCTTCTCTGAAGAGATTGCCACTTATCATTGAAGAAGGATAAGCTTCTCTGAAGAGATTGCCACTTATCATTGAAGATGGATAAGCTTCTCTGAAGAGATTGCCACTTATCATTGAAGAAGGATAAGCTTCTCTGAAGAGATTGCCACTTATCACTGAAGATGGATAAGCTTCTCTGAAGAGATTGCCACTTATCGCTGAAGATGGATAAGCTTCTCTGAAGAGATTGCCACTTATCACTGATGAAGGATAAGCTTCTCTGAAGAGATTGCCACTTATCGCTGATGAAAGATAAGCTTCTCTGAAGAGATTGCCACTTATCACTGAAGATGGATAAGCTTCTCTGAAGAGATTGCCACTTATCATTGAAGAAGGATAAGCTTCTCTGAAGAGATTGCCACTTATCATTGAAGAAGGATAAGCTTCTCTGAAGAGATTGCCACTTATCATTGAAGATGGATAAGCTTCTCTGAAGAGATTGCCACTTATCATTGAAGAAGGATAAGCTTCTCTGAAGAGATTGCCACTTATCACTGAAGATGGATAAGCTTCTCTGAAGAGATTGCCACTTATCGCTGAAGATGGATAAGCTTCTCTGAAGAGATTGCCACTTATCACTGATGAAGGATAAGCTTCTCTGAAGAGATTGCCACTTATCGCTGATGAAAGATAAGCTTCTCTGAAGAGATTGCCACTTATCACTGAAGATGGATAAGCTTCTCTGAAGAGATTGCCACTTATCGCTGAAGATGGATAAGCTTCTCTGAAGAGATTGCCACTTATCATTGATGAAGGATAAGCTTCTCTGAAGAGATTGCCACTTATCACTGAAGATGGATAAGCTTCTCTGAAGAGATTGCCACTTATCACTGAAGATGGATAAGCTTCTCTGAAGAGATTGCCACTTATCACTGAAGATGGATAAGCTTCTCTGAAGAGATTGCCACTTATCACTGAAGATGGATAAGCTTCTCTGAAGAGATTGCCACTTATCACTGAAGATGGATAAGCTTCTCTGAAGAGATTGCCACTTATCACTGAAGATGGATAAGCTTCTCCCAAGAGATTGCCACTTATCGTTGATGAAGGATAAGCTTCTCTGAAGAGATTGCCACTTATCGCTGAAGTCTGCTGGAGATAACTCGCTGGGGAACGCCCATGATTTATTGAAGATGCCCCTGTCTGGGCCAAATTGATTTGAAGATCTTGATTAACCACGAGGTTGCAACACATCATGCAATACACCCATGGTCTTGAAAAGATGTCCCTGGTTTGGGCTGAATTTTGCTTTGATAATCTTGAATTCCATGGGAGGACCCATGGCCTTTACAGATAATGCCCCTGACTGGGCTGCTAATTGCCTTGAAGCTCAAATAAGTTGCAAAACTTCGTGGGGAACACCCACGGTCTTGTGGAAGAATGCCCCTGATTGGGCTCAATCTTGTCTTGATATCTTCTGACTCTAGTGAGAGAAACCCACAATCTTGCAAGAGGTGCCCCTGTCTGGGCTGATGATCTTGGAAATCTTCGTGATTGATCCTGGATCTGAGCTCGCATATGTGAATGCTTGATGATAATGATATTCCATGCAAATGCAAATGCTAACACGCGGAGATGCAAGAGCTGGGGGAGTATGATATGATTCTGGGTATGCGTGTGATGCAAGATGCTTATGAAGTCGAACGCGATGCGTATGATGCATATGATGCAGACGGGTAATTGGGAATGCAGGTGCCGACGTGGCGGACTTTTCGGTAGTTGCCAATGCGGGTTGGACTCTGGGTTATGTGGGAAAGTGGAGGACAAGCCTGACTTCCTGACATCGTTTTGAACTTAACAGTTGTTGACGAGAATGAACTTGCTTGAGCGGCTTGCTATGAGACGTGCTCGAGATGGTCTGCCCCAGAGTTCGTACCACAAATGGATTCATCATTGATTAGCCGATTCTTGTGGTAGTTGGCTCCAATGTACTCTTAGAGTAGCTTTCCCCTGAAAGAGCGTGTAAGCGACTTAACTTACCTCGATTGAACATTGGAGGGACCTATTCTTAAGTCAAAGAAACTTTGGGTGGCCTGCCCCTGATCAGTATTCTCAAGATGATTCTCTTCTGATCGACTGCTTCATGAATGATTTGCCCCATGGTCGACCGACGCGTGGGGATTCGCCTCAGACTGACTGATTTCCTACTCTCGGATGTCAATGCCCCAAGTTTAATAGGTTATATGGTATACTTGGTTCTGGTCCAGACCGCTGAATAATCCAGTCACGCTTGAGTGCTTTGTGTTGGAATTTCCTTGATGCCAACTACTGACTTGCAAATAAAACTGTTTGTTCACGAATGGTAATTTTAATGCGAAGTTCATGCAAATTTTAAGAGAAGTGTCGTTTATTTAAGTGTCGTGAGAGTGAAACGAATGGACCATTTGGTCTAAACGTTGTGCCAACTGGATTGGCGTGAAAAATATAGCAAGGAAAATAACACCGATGCTGATGATTAGCAAATACATGAGGAGTCAGGTTACGCAACCTTGCGATAGTATGCTTTCAGAATAAACCTCGACTCAATTAGGTCTTTCGAGGGTTGTAACGTGGTCTGGCTCACGGTTATAGAAACAAAGGATATTAGGCTCAAAGTTAATTTGTACCCACCCCTTCTTCTTGATGATCTCCATACCTACGTCCAGTTAATTCTATGTATGTTTACCTTGACGGTGTAAGCTTAATGGTTCAAGGTTTGCTTGAAATGGCAGCCGCCTTATTTTGATGGATGTCAATGACCCTTTGATTTGGGTGGTCACTGAATCTTATTTTGTTTTTGTTGAGGGCTTGAGGACCTCTTTTGCTTTTGTTTTTGATCCCTAACTTTTGCATGGACTGATTCTGCTTGTCATATCCATCGGGATTACCTTGATTCTTGCCTAAGTCTCCTTTGAAATGCTTGACTTAGCGGGCTTTTGATTTTTTTTGAATTTTGTTGGAAGATAGTGACTGCCATGTCATGAGACATTGATGAACAACCGTCATGTCTTTGGATTTTGCTTTATCGATTCGAATGCAAGATTAGATTAACTGAACACTACCCTGCCCCAGGTTGAGTGTTAAGGGTTTGAATATCCGAAGGAAACTCCTACTTCTAGGCTCGAAGTGGTTGACTAGGGACTAACTCCTTATATCTCCGGTGTTTAGGGGATTTGAAACAATGCCTGTACGTCATTGACGAGATTTTGTCTGAAAACATACGATTTGCAATTATGGGTACTTCGTTTTCGTCATCCCCCTTCCAATATTGCTAAACAACAGTGAAAAAGTGGAGTGGATAAAAATATATGTGTCTGTGATTGTGATAAGTGGGAATAATGAGCGAATGCGACATAATTAATTCGGAAAATGCATAATCATTTCATTAATGTTACCATTCAACATAACAATGTTTAAATAACAAGTAGCAATTGACAGAAAATAAACTACAAATGCAAATGATAAAAGCGTCTAAGGACTGCTAATGTTGAAGATGTCTGCCAGCTTGGACCACTGGATTTTGGAGATGACCACAGGATTCTTCAATCATATTTGTTGAGTGATGAGCTGACATTGGATTAGTTTTGATGTTTAGGGGTGTTTCGGGTAAAGTTTATCGCCTTTGAATCGAGGAGATCTTGTACAATGTGCTTCAGAGTCTTGCAATTCTCAATGTCATGGCCTGGGGAGCCAGAATGGAATTCACATTTGGCATTGACATCAAATCCAAAAGGAAGAACCTCCGGAGGATCCCTCATTTCCCTAAGCTGAACAAGACCTCCTTTCAATAGGAATGGCAATAACTTGGCGTATGTAGACGGGATTGGATCAAATCTTCTTTCTGGCCTCCTCTGTCTTTGTAGACCCTGGTACTGATTTTGTCTTGGTTGATAGGATTGTTGTTGCCTGTTTGGTTGAAACACGGGCTGATTTGCTGGAATGGACAACGGCTGTTGTGGAGCGACAGCAGCAACATGGTGATAACCCTGATGAGTTCTTCCTCTGTTGGTGAACACTGCACTAGCTTCGCCTTCCCTTTTCTTAACGAAACCCTGATAAGGCTTCTTGACCCCGCTTGCAGGTTCGCCTGCATTCTGAATTTTTCCCGCTTTCATGAAACTCTCTAATCTTTCTCCAGCCATGACAAGTTCCGAGAACACCGTGGAGGTTGAGGATGCTAACCGTTCAAAGATCGGTCCTTGTAGCGTGCCCATGAATAGGTCTGTCAGTTCCTTCTCCATCAGTGGAGGTTGTACCCTTGCAGCTACTCCCCTCCATCTCTGCGCGAAGTCCTTAAAACACTCATTCGGCTTCTGAGTCAAATTTTGAAGCTGCATACGATTCGGAGCCATGTCAGTATTATACTGATAATGCTTCACGAAAGCGTCTGCCAACTCTTTCCAGCTTCTTACGTTGGATCGTTCGAGGTGCATATACCATTCTAGGGATGCCTCTGTTAAGCTATCTTGAAAGAAATGGATTAGCAGCTTCTCGTCATCAGAATAGGCGGCCATCTTCCTACAGTAAGACCTTATGTGGGTCTTAGGGCAACTGTTACCCTTGTACTTCTCAAAGGTTGGAATTACAAACTTTGGAGGTATCTTAACTCCGGGTACAAGACATATTTCAGCGGCATCCAGTCCCAAAACATCGGGGCCTTGCAGTGTTTTCACCATCTCCTGTAAAGCATTAAACTTCTTCTCTAATTCGGCGGTCTGTGGCCCATATGCTTCACCTGAATTCTCATAGAAACCTTCATGATCATCATACTGGACTTGTGTTGGGATCGTAGTACCATGAGGATGAGTCGTACCGACTGGCGGAGGGACGGTGTTGATAGGTACGGCGCCGGCAGAAGTAGGAATTGCCCCAACAGGGGTTGGGGTGGCATCAACAGGAATTGGAATTGCCCCACTTGCATTGGGAACTGCACCAGCCAAAGTCTGATTAGCGCTCCTCTCTGCTGCTTGCCTCATCTCTTCTTGACTCCTGGCCATGTTCTGAATCATCTCCATGAGTTGATTCATCTGCGTCTTCATGCCCAGCATCTCGCTCCTCATAGTAGCCTGGTCTTGTTCTATCTGATCCATGATTCTTCTCTGGTTATTCCTTGTATTATACCGATGTCGTGAAGTCAGCTTGCTTTACTCTTTCTGAAAGGGTAAGCGGCGTGTAAGAACGGGCTGTAAGGAATGCAAGAAATGATGCAGAGATGCTTATGCAAATGCAATGCAACGAGCGCATACGAGAACAGATCCACATCAAGGATTAGGATAACAAATCCTGCAAGACAACAACAAAAGGTATCTTTCCCCTCGGGTGGGCTATCTATTGGTTTATAAGAGGGTATCCCAAAGGCTTTTAAACAAAGTCCCATGCACTAGCCCTCGAAAGTTTTCCATCATAACGACTACTCGTAAGACGGTAATCCCTCCAAAGGATGAACACAGAGTCATGTCTCAGCAACCTTTGGAATAAGGTTCTACAAAGGTCCTCAGAGTCACGGACTCCCAAGTTGGAAATAAAAACGCCATTACGACTACACGTAAGACATAATCATCCCAAAGGGGTCTATCTGAGCGGTGGGATTCGATCCAACTCAACGAGTCCTAAGTCTCGCAAATCAGAAAGAACCCACCTCCTATCTTAGTGTGTACTCGAAAGCTCGGGTAGAAAGCTTTATCTCACAAACCATCCAATAAACCCAACAGGTTAGAGAATAAAGCATAAACAAATAAAGCAAATAAAAACACAAACACGACAAACAAATTAGGTCTGGCTCGCTAGGAGGTCCCCAGCAGAGTCGCCAGCTGTCGCTACTCGAAAAAATGCATCGCGCAACGACGGGGAGGCGAAAAGGATAGACAGAAGAGTCGCCACCGAACTTTATTTATCCCGCGAGGGGAAAGGAAAATATCGAGAAAACCTTAAGAAAGAAATGGATAAGATGGTCTCGCGACCAAGAACGGGTTCGGAAGCCGGTTATGCGAGGGGAAGGTATTAGCACCCCTCGCATCCATCGTACTCGATGGGAACCTTTTGTTTGTCGACGTGTGAATTTATTTGCTTAAACATTATGCTATAAAAAGAGTGTTCTAAAAGATAGAGAGAAGGGTTTAAAAACGTGAAAAGAGAGGTAACAGAGGGAGAAAAGAGAAAGAACAGACTCGGTAGGACTTCGCGGTCCTAGGCCTACGTATTCTCAACGGATGTGAGAAAATCAGAGTCGACGTAGTTCGGGGAACTACAGATATAGAGGGGGAATGTGCTCGACAAGGATTGTGGCCCTTGTGCCTACGTATCTTTACTTAAAAGAAGTAAGGAATCAGAGCAGCCGTAGTTCGGCCTACGGTGTGCGGGGGGAGTTCTGGTAGACGATGCTATCGTGCGCATTCTAGCAGTTAGGTGTATTGCTGCTCGCTCGTTGGAGACTTAGGCGTTACCTGTTTGCGGTAGAACGGACGTAGCATGCCTTTCTGGGAAAGGGTGAAAAAGAAAGGGGGTGCTCGCTAGGATTGTCGCAATCCTATGCCTACGTATTCTCAACATGCAAGAGAAATCAGAGCAACGTAGTTCGTGCCTACGGTGCGGATAACCGGTGTGTTTGTGGATGATGTTATCGTGCGTATTCTAGCAGTTTAGGTGTTTTGCTGCTCGCATGTGAGGAGACTTATGCGTACCTGTTTGCGGTAGAACAGACGTAACATATCCTTTGGGAGATTGATTAGTTTTCGCCACGCGGGGCAAGAAGTCACATTTGATTGATTGGATTGTTTTTTTAAGGGGCGAGACAGGTCCTCGGATAGTAACCCCTACGGGTAGTACCCAATTCGTTATCTCAAAGTTTTTGTTGTAAAAAAGATGTGTGGCGAACGTAGCGTCTTCGTATTGAAAGACGAGTATCAAGACCACACACACTACAGTGAGTATCCTGACACTCGGAGAGGAAGAAGACTACACTCAATCCTCTCTCTTTAGTTCAACACAAAGAGAACTTCATTCTCTTATTAAAGTGTTTTTGGTTTTGAATGGTAAGTGCTTTTTGCGACAGAGAACCCTACGGTAAACGTCAGCACTCGGGATAGGAGAAGGCCTACGCCTAACCACTCCACGACCATTCAAGTTTTTGTTATGAAAAGATTTGAAAATGCACTCGGTACAGGACCGAGGTTTTTAGGTGACAAGGGTTGCGGGATAAAGTTGTGAAGGTGAGGTGGTGGAAGAAGTTACGTCTTCGTATCGAAAGACGAGTGTCGAGACCACCCTCACTACAGTGGGCATCCCAACACCCGGAGAGGAAGAAAGTCTACACTTAATCCCCTCTTTTTAATTCGATACAAAGATAATTTGATTGTGAAAATTGTTTGACAAAGTTTTTGAATCAAGTCGGGACAAGTAATGAAGAGAGAAAAGAGGTGGTCTCAGATCCAACATTACTCATCAATAATTTGACTGGTAATGAATTACGGAGGTCTCGTCATCGACCCAAAACGGTGAAAAAAAAAAAAATACCCAATAACAAAAGAGAAATAAAATCTAACCTATAAATTGAAATATTAAGAGTTTCTAAAAGGAAAATAAGAGCTTCTAAAGTAAGATAGGAATTAAAATTCTAAAATAAATATGATAAAAAAAAAACAAAAGAAATTAAATATAAAAAGCTAAATATAATATATTCTACCAAAAATCTAAAAGAAAATAATAGAAAAACTATAAATAAATAAAATATATAACAGAAATAATGTAATATATACGGTGATAATAATAATAATAATAATCAAAGTTAAAACTGTTAGAAATTAACTAAACTAATAAAACAAAATATAAAGTATATACATATATATCTATAATACAAAAAATATATTTAACAATAACAATAAAAACCAGAGGATCCTCTGGGCCCTTGAGGCCCATCACCTCTCACCCCAGACTTCATAAAAATTAAAAAAAGAAAAAAAACAAAACGCCCAACCCTAAATACGTTCGCATTCTTCTCTGAAAACCAACTTCAAAAGACCAAAAATGGTGGAAACAACATTCGACATCCATATCTCTTAACTCAACCTCATCGTTTTTCTGGTTTGATTTCATCTTCTTTTTGCGTTTTCATTTCACTCTTCTTCTCCTCTCTTTGTGAATCTAGTTCTCATTCTATCTCTTTTTCGATTCTGGTTTTGTATGGTTGGTTGGTGGTTCTATGAATTTGGTTTTAAAAAAAATTAGATGAAGGTTGTTCGGAGATCTATGGGTGGTGGTTCGTTATGGTCTGCTGGTAGAGATTCAGAAATGGAAGTGGGTTTATGTGATGAGGACGCGGTGGGTTTATGAGATGGTGATTTGAAGAAAAGGGAGAAGTGGGTCGCGAGTTTGTTGTTGGGTTTGTTCTGAACGGAAGTTGTAGAGGTTCTGTTTGTGGGCGTTTTGAAGTGAGGGTTGTTTATGAAGTTGTGATGTTTGTTCGACTTTCTGGAAATGGGTTATCGGAAGTGGAGGTTTGAGCAATGGTGTTTCTGCGAAAATGAGGCTAAGAGGCGAAAATGGAGGCTAAGAGCTGTTAATGGATTTTGCAGAGTTTTTGTTTTGATTTGAAGATGGTGATATGAAGGTTGTTTTGTGTTTGATGAAGTTTATGGATGTTAGTTGGTTAACGGAGTAAGGATTGGAGAGGTCGAAGATGATGATTTTGGTAATGGAGGGGGCGGCTGGAAACTCCTAGGATTAGGGTTGTGTCTTTGGAGTGTCTAGCAGCTAGGGTTTCGGTTGGAGGCCTCCTCTGTTGAGAGGTCGTGATTTTTGGTTTTTAAGGAGATTTTGTGAAGGTCCTCCGTGAGTAAAAATCAAGTAGTTCCAAATCTCTTTTTTTTTCTCTTTAATTTTCTTGCCTTTTTGATGTCTTCTGGCTGTCTTGGTTGTTGTTGCAGGTTTGTACAGGCTTTGTTGTAGGCTGGTTTTGTTTGGTTGTGGCAGAACTTGTCTGGTGTGGGCTGGCTGTGCAGAGTGTGTTTGTTGGTCTGCCGAATTTTGAAAGATGCAGGTACGGTTTCGTAAGGTGGTAGCAAAATGGTTTGGTTTGTGAATATGTGCACACCAACTATTTGTGTGCTTTTAGAATCAATTTTGTGAGCTAATTGTGACCGTTTGATGGTGATTTTCCAGGTTTTAACAAACTATTCATGTGATGTACACCTGCCCTTGTTGCTGAGGCAAATATGTTGCGTGAGGGGTATGCACACCATTACAGTCGTACCCTCTTTGGTATGTATCCAAGAAGTCGTAGAGGTGAGACTTCAAGACGTGGTGATGGCACTGGTTCTGGCTTTAGATGCAGTAGGGGGACCAAATTCTTCACGCCGGTCCAATGGAGCTAAGGTTGTTGAAGCTGATGGAGTTTGAGGGGTTTTAAAGGGTACATTTCCATTGCAGTGCTTTTGGGTCTTTTGAACCAACCACTTTATTTGAGGAGCATAGCCCATCTTGAGCAGCTGCTAAATTTACTGGATGTAATAATTGATAGTGCTGGAAGCAAGTCTACTCCATCTGATAAACCATTGATTTCGACTTCACAGTCACCACCGGGTCCTCAAATATCTGCTGTCGAGGCAGAAACAAATACAGGTTCTGATATTTTGACTTCTAAGGCCGATGCATCTGCTACGGTTAATGATTCATCCAAACCCACACCCGTTGATAATAATGTGGAATCTGAGTCTCAGAGAGTATTGAGTAATTTGCCACAATCTGAGCTCCGGCTCCTGTGTTTGCTGCTTGCACATGAAGGTTTGTCAGATAATGCATATACTCTTGTTGCGGAGGTAGTGAAGAAATTGGTGGCCATTGCTCCAACTCATTGTCAGCTTTTTATCACTGAGCTGGCTGAAGCAGTTAAAAAGTTGACATCTTCTGCAATGGCCGAGTTACATGTCTTCAGTGAAGCTATGAAAGCTCTTCTTAGTACCACATCTACTGATGGAGCTGCAGTTTTGAGAGTTTTGCAAGCCTTGAGTTCCCTTGTCGCATCACTAACTGAGGATCACGGTGATAGAGTTACTCCTGCTGCTCTTTCAGAGGTTTGGCAAATCAATTCAGCATTAGAACTATTGTGGCATGAGCTGAGCTGTTGCATAAGCAAAATAGAGTCCTACTCCGAATCTACATCTGAGCTCTTCACCCCATCTACATCATCTGCTTCCCAACCGACTGGTGCCATGCCTCCACTTCCTGCTGGCTCTCAAAATATATTGCCATACATAGGATCTTTCTTTGTGGTTTGTGAGAAATTGCACCCCACACAGCCAGGTGTTAGTCATGACTCAAGTATTCCTGTTATCTCTGACGCTGAGAATGCCAGTACATCCACATCTCAGCAGAAAGTATCCGGACTTGGTGTAAAAGTAGATGAGAAAAATATGGCTTTTGTTAGGTTCTCAATTTTCCATTTTAAAGTAACATGTTAATTGTGGCTTTGATGTGTTGTTTGTGGATTTTGCAGGTATAGAATCAATGTGTCATTTGCTGTTGTTTTGATGCGGCAAAAATTGGAGGCAAGTTGATCCACGTAGATGAGGCGGTTCACAAACTGAAGTACCTGCTACGTACTTTGTATTTTGCAATTCTTTGGTCATTGTGTGTAGGTCCAATGTGATAGTTTGGTGCTGGTTGTGAGGCTGTGAACATAATATTTTGTAATAACATAGCATATTGAAACCTTTGTGAAATTCTCACGTGCATGTGAATGTTAGAAATACACGCCTTCTTTTTTTTCATATGCTTTTGTCATAATTATTGGTAACATAACAATATGAAAAATGGTCTTTTGATGATATCACAATGGAATTACTCATAACCTTCATGAATTGTAATCAATTTGGATTCAAGATAATATAATTTCATTCAGTTTCAATTTTGTGCAAATGGGCTCATAACTGTGGGATTTTGTAATGGGCTTGGAACTTGAAATAATACTTGGATTAATCACTACTCCTGCACATCCCGATCCACATAGAGATGATCCATAATGGCATGTAACAGTATCGTAAACCCAGCCACCATATGAAATAAAATGAGTCATTCCTGGATACACCATTACTCCAGTTTGGCCTTATTGCCTTGAGATCAAGGAATAATGCCTTGAAGTATACACTGTATTAAAAAAACATTCTGCAAAAATTAGCTCCAACCAGGTGACCTGAACCATTCCTCATTCAACATTATCCACACGCCTGACTTGCATCTTTAAGAGAAAATAACAACACATTTTTTTTGGATTTTTTTTTATGAAGCAAGTGGGTAAATATACATAATGGAGATTGCATAAAGGTAGGACAAATTTGGGGTATGACACCGATAGGCCTCGAAACATAACAGCAATGATAGGATGGAAATTTTTGACGGCGTTTGCTGGAGGTGCTCAACGATTTTGTGATCACTTTTACGAATGAGCCTCATAAACTCCTCTACATCCTTAAGTGACGTTTCCTTTTCATTCGACTGAGAAGGACCACCCTCAGTCACCTTGGCTTTACCCTTGGCTAATCTTTCTGCCTCTACCTCGGGTGACGTGAAGATTCTTCCGCTTCTGGTCATACCCCCTATTCCGACAACATTATCTACAACCCCAGTTGGTTGTCCATTGACTTCAATTTTTTTACCGTCGCAATATACCTCCAACCCGTAAGTCCATGGCACTGCTTTAGTACTCTCAAAAGGAACCGGTCCTGCTTTGGTAATTGTGATCGTCGGCCGCCTGGCGGGCGCCGTTATCGTTATTGTTTTCCTCGGAATTGTTACCGTCGCAACATCGTTCTGCTCATCACACAACGCCTCTATAGGCTTTTCAACCGCGGTTCGATCAAATTGCAAGGTACCTTCATCCATCATAGCCTGAATGCCCTGCTTCAACTCATTACAACCCTCTGGCTGGGTCCAACAATCCAAGCAAAACTCATCACATCCCGGGAATACACCCCCTTTTAACAACGTGCTTTTAATGTCACCCAACGGTGTCTTCAGCTCATTGACATCCATCACTAGATTCAAATTCTCTTCTGTCAAGATGGCATTTGCCCTATGATTGGGCATAGGCTGTTGTACGATATTTTGACCCACCTGTCCAAAGTTGATAGCTTTGCTATCCAATAAATTCTGAACTTTGTGTTTAAATGCCTGACAAGCTTCTACATCATGCCTGAGTGCCCCAGAATGGAATTCACAATTCTTGTTGGCGTCATACCCATAAGGAAGTACCGTCCCTGTAGGCGGTGCCAAAGTCCTCTTTTCAACCAAGTTCAACCCTAGCAGGGTCTGAAGAAGTTCTGCATACGTGGAAGGAGGTGCGTCGAACACTCTTTTCGGCCTCGCGTTCTGTACCCTTCTCTGACCGGGGTTCTGCCCTTGCTGCTGCGGCGGTTGTTGTTGCTGTTGTGGATGCCTCTATTGAGGAAGCGGGATAGTAACACTAGCTATCTGTTGCGGCTGAACATACTGATTTCTTCCTCTGCCCCTGCCCCTGCCGCCAAACACGGTGCTAGTATCACCCTGTCGCCTACCACCGAATGCTTTTCTTGTACCTCCTGCTGAGGTAGCCTCACCTGCTTGGAATCTTCCAATTTTAATCTCGTTCTCAATCTTTTCCCCCATAAGAATCAAATCTGAGAAACTGCCCAACGACACACTAAACAATTTTTCGTAGAACATCCCCGTAAATGTCCCAATGAACATATCGTTCATCTCCCTTTCGACTAAAGGAGGATGCACCCTTGCTGCCATATCGCGCCACCTTTGCGCATACTCTTTAAAACCTTCACTGTTTTTCTGTGACAAACCCTGTAATTGGACCCTATTTGGTGCCAGATCGCTGTTATATTTGTAATGCGTCATGAAAGCATCAGCCAACTGCTTCCAGGTTTTAATCTGCGTGGGCTCCAGCCCCATATACCATTCAAGCGACGGCCCTGATAAGCTATCCTGAAAGAAATGCATGAGCATCCTTTCGTCATCCGAATACGCGGACATCCTTCTGTAATAAGAGCGGACGTGTACCTTAGGGCAGGTATCCCCTTTGTATTTGTCAAAAGTTGGAGCCTTGAATTTCAACGGCACCCTCAGCCCTGGCACCAACCCCATAGTAGTCATATCTAATCCAGCGGAGTTCTGATCAACCACACCTTTCATCTGCTCTTCTAGTATTTTGATCCTCTGAACCGGGTCAATAGGGCCTTCAGGTCCCATACCTCTTCCTGAAAAAGCATCATCCTGTTGATCCACATTCCAGTCATTGCCATATCCATCATAACCCAGGTTACGGCCAAATCCCTGCTGATTGAACACAGGACCCTGTCCTCGGTTGCCGAACCCCAGCAGGTCCAAAGCCATTGTTGAAAGGAAATGCCCCAACACCGTTCACATTCACATTACCGAATCCACCATTCCCGTAGTCGTACCCCTGGTTGTTGCTGTAACCGTCATTACCGAAGCCTTGATTGTTGAACCCGAAGTTCCCGTCCTGATTGACGTTGCCATACCCATTGTTTCCAAAGCCAACATTGTCGATGAATCCTTGATCAGCATCCACAGTGTTACCTTTGTTGTTAACAACACGCCCATCACCACCATTCCCAGTATTGCCGTTACCAGCGCCAGCACCTGCACCAGTGTTTCCATTGACAGTTACAACAGGGGGAGTAACAACTGCTGGTATCTCATCCTCCCAGCGAGGAGTTTCAACAGAAATGTGGTCAGTGTTGCCGTTTCCGTTTTCCCGCGTCAGCAGCGGCTGTACCAAGGTCTGAAGATTCTCTTGGCCCTTGGCCATGCTCTCCATAGCTTGCATGAACAAAGTCAACTTCTCGCGGATTTCCTGCATCTCGACTTGAACTTGATCCATTACTTTCTTGCAGTTGTTTCGGGTTGAGTAGTGGTGGACTCTTTGTTCGTCAATCCTGAAAAACCTGTGAGATGCAGGAAATAAGATACAAATTCAACAAATAACTGGCGATGCAAAAATGAATATGCAAATGCAATATGTGTCTGTGCGCTAGGGATATCAAACCCCGATTCTAGTGCCAAAGTGCCAGTACAGTGACAGTGATAGCAATAAGAAGCTCGAAATCCAATCATGGAAAACATCTCATATATTGCGGAAAACTCCATCAAGTCAGGAATACAATATTACTGAGTGTACAATAGGAAGGCATGACCTCTACCAACAATCCTGGTGATGGCCAGCACAATGCAAATAAAGCATACACATCAATACATAACATAATCAAGTGCGACCATATGCCTGGTACTCCTCTAATAATCTCTTAGTCTTGGGATGATTCGGATGGGAAAGCAACCCTTCGACGAGCGAGTTTCTTTGCCCGATAACACGCTGGAGATCACCAATGGATTCCTCCCAAACACCTTCCCCAAAGCAATCTTCTAGCTTCCGTTTCTGGGACGCAGACTCTTTCTTGCGCTTGATAACTTTGTTCAAGGCATTCTGGACATCATACCTCCGCATAACCTCTTCTTCCAACCTCTTCTGGCTAGCTTTCAACTGACCTTCCAGCTCAGAGATCTGCAACTTCAGTTTGTCTTCTCTTTCCTTATTGTCGGTCAGCGTGGCATTCCAGGTTTTGTTGAATGCAGAGATCTCCCGGTAAGCTATATCAAGTGCTTTCTTCTTAGACTCCAGCATATCATGGGATCTCTTGAAGTCTATCCCCAAACGTTCACGCTTCTTTCGTTGTTCAGTCAGTTTCGTGCCTAGTTGATTCACCAGCTTCGTTTGCTGCTCGAAAGAATATACAGCTTCATTCCTTTCACTCCTGAGTTGCACTAACTCTTCTTCCAACTTCTCGTTGGCTTTCATCAGCTCTTTTTTCTCCTTCACGACCTGCTCATATCTCTCAATAGACACAGTAGTTGGCTCCTCAATCACGGGGGGAGCAGGAGGTAATGCTGCAGGAAACGACATCCGCACATGCTTTGCTCTATCTTGGATCCAGATGTTGTACGGGGAATAGGCTTGACAATCATTCTTACCCAACAATGGCTTACCCCTTCTGTTGATGTTTCTCCAAGCATGCCGAAGATTGGACAATAGTTCTCCCTTCAAATCACCTGTGAAGTACAGAGATTCATGCACTTCCTCCTCTTTTGGCGGGCTTTTCAAAGCATACCCGAATTGCCTGATCAACAATGAGGGATTATAGTTGATGCGCCCTTTCCTCCCAATTAGAGGAACGTTAGGATATCCGGCGCAGCTGTAGATGATCACAGATCCCAGTAAATCTTTATTAAACCAGACAACGTCTTTTGAAGAAAGTCCCATCAGATGCTCAGACCAATCCAGCGTATCTGCAGGCTCAGAGAAGATACCCTTCTTGGGCAGATGACTCTCAAACCACATATACAGCAAAGGCCCACAACAAGAGACGTTCTTGCCCCTCCTGTTCTCGTTCTTATAATGCAACGAGTGATAGAAATCTCCAATCAGAGTAGGCACAGGATTGCCTGAAGCAAATATATCGAACGCATCCAGATCAACGAAGTCAGGCAGGTTCGGGAACAGTACAATGCCATAGATACACAGAGCAAGAATAGCATTAAACATAGTCCAACATCCACTCTTGGCATACTCTTGTGCTTTCCCAACCAAGAACTTGAGAGAAAAACCAGACACTCCATTCCACGAGGTTAACAGCAACTCTGAGGCGTCTAAATGCAAGGCAACAACCAAATCCTCCAGTTTGGGCTCAGCATCCATATGAATGAAAGGTACCCCGTTCTGAATGGTTAACTCTAAGATCTCAGCATATTCCTCCATAGTCGGAGCCAGAATGAAGTCAGGGAAAGTAAAACACCTCAGCGGGGGATCATAGAACTGCATTAGCGTGTACAATCCGTTACGCTCATACATGGATGGTTTATAAACCAATCTAAGTAATTTCCCGTAACTCTTCCTGAAGCTTCTCTTCACATCATCGTCAGCTAGAGATATCAAACCAAGCAAAGAAGAAACATCTGGAGTAGGCAACTTGTACGCCACAGTCTTCTTTAGAGTATCCATAATATCGGCAGACAGAAATTCGGGCAACTAGAATCAGAGGTATGAAAATGCACCTGCAACACAAACACACGTTAATGATATGCAAAATGAGTATGCAACAATGCAATATGCAACATGCAATAGGGATCAAGTGATATATTGCCGAGGAGATCCATCCACAATATCTGTCTCAACAGTCCCACAATACTGCTCAAACCAGGTCTCAACAGACCCATAACAATATTCCACTTTGCCTCAACAGGCTCAAAACAATGCTCCAACATGGTCTCGACAGACCTGTAGCACTGCTCTGGTGAAGAAACCCTAAGTAACCACACATACTGATCCAAAATCCAGAAAACCGGGTAGTCTGGAGGTCAAGTTTCCTGCATGCCCCAATCCCTCTCACAGGTAGGTGTCCTATCAACTGACTCAAGGTACGGCATCCTATGCGGTCGTCGGCGTCACAGATTTTCAAGACTGATGATACGATACCCAGAAGGTGTGGCATCATCATGTCCTGAAGAGGCCTCACTTAGCCAACTTCCAAATGATCGGTCCCCGGAGTCGACAATCCAACTAACCAACAACCCCCTCAACCCAAAGGGTTGAAAAAGAAGTCAACCAGAAGAACCTCGTCCGAGCGTGGATTTTGCGGGACACTGGTACATGCAAAGCATGCACGCACCCACTACTTTCCACAACTAATTCTAGGTGCACTCAAGCCCAGGTCCGACTTATCTCTTAATAAATCACCTCATCCCCACAACAGCAATAACAATATAAAGCTGACAATAAACTGCGGAAAGTAAAGACAGAAATGTAAATCAATACAAAACCCACGACGGGAAAACAAGCGCCAGGACTGACTCGCGCAGGGAACTGTTGGAGTCCCCAGCAGAGTCGCCAGCTGTCGCTACTGCGAAAATCGGCGCAGGCTAAATAGAAGAGTTGCCACCGTGCGTTATTTATCCCAAAGGAGGGAAAGGAAATGCTCAGAGTAAACCTGACGCAAAATGGGAAAGGAATGGTCATCGCAACCAAATCCTGGATTCGGGAGTCGGTTACGCAAGGGGAAGGTATTAGCACCCCTCACGTCCGTCGTACTCGACGGGATCCATGCTTGTTTTCTAGTACGAATTGTTATTCTATCTACTCTAAAGGGTCAAGGGTTAAAAGAAAAGAAAATGACTCGGCAAAGTATCGCACTTTATGCCTACGTATTCCCGTCTAGAACGAGAAATCAGAGTCAACGTAGTTCGCCTACCTACGGAAAGGAGGGGAAGGTTGCTCGCTAGGATACACCATCCTATGCCTACGTACTTTCATACAGCATGAAAGATCAGAGCAAACGTAGTTCGGGCCACGTACGACACAGGTTTGTCTGTTTATCTTTTATCCTTCTGAAAAAGGTTTTCTTCTGATTAAGAGTCCAAGCGGAAAAAAATGACATTTTGAAGTTTGTTTCTAGTCTTTTACGCAAGAACTGTCTTTTATGATGTTTGAAATATTATTGTGTTTTTGATTGTTTCAAGATGAGAAGAGAGGCGACACTCTAAAAACCTAAGGTTGAAAATGGGAAGAAAAACTACCCTAATGTTGTCATGCATGGGTTAAACCCTAATGTCTGTCATATTTTCCTCTTGCACAGAGGGAAACAGAGATCCTAGGGGATAAACGGAAAAGAAACAGATATATACAGTAAACAGTAAACATGTATGCAATGCATCAATACAAGCAAGGCAAGGGAGTCCCGCTCTATCTTGAACCTGGGAAAACAACAGGCAAAGTTAAACAGCATTCACTTCAAGCCTAAGGGGGCAAGCTGTACCAGCCAACAATCATTACAGAAAAAGAAATAAAACCCAACCCCAGATCTGACAGCAACACCAACTCCTACAGTAAGCAGCTCAAATAGCAATAGCTCTGACAGCTACAGTTGATTAACAGCAAAAAAAGTTGACAGTAACACCTTCAAGTAAGACCCCATCTTCAATCTTCAATGATCCCCAAGCTTTAGATAAGCTCCTATCTCCAAAAATCTCCAAGCTCTAGCAAGCACTGAACCCCAACAAGTAAACAACTTCAAAAAGCAGCAGAACCCTAGCTCCAACAGATAAACAGCTTTGACAGGTACAAGCTTCAACTTCACCAATCTTCAATGCACTTCATCTTCAAAAGGCTTCCAATCTTCAATGCAATCACTCCAGAAGAGAATCACTTAACAGATTAAGTCGAAATGCTAAACAACTTATTGACAACCAAAGGAAGCCTATAAGTACTTAGCATTGTAGGGGAAAGGTTCCCTCAAAGTTCTACTTCTAAAGTATGTCACTTATCCCTCCAAAGGAGGGAGGTGAATACCTTAGAAGGACTTTTTGTCATGGGGAAGAACAGAAGCACAAGATGCTTTCTATGTTTGCAAGAAGAAATCAGTCTAATTTAAAGCTCTTCCTATGTTTCCTATCTCCTAAGCCACCTTCAAGGAGAAGAATCTTCATGCTACAAGCTCCATCCTTTGTCTCCAATCATCTTCAATGTCTACATAAGCTCCAACAAGCAAAGCCCAAGCCCCAAGCCCAATTGAAATAACCCAAACCAAACAAACAAGCAAAATGCCCAAGGGGGAAAACATACAATCACCACTCAAATTGCAAAAATCAAATAAAATAGTAATACTCATTATAAAATCCTAGATTAATTTCTAAGGTAACCTAACTATATACCCTATATCCCATATAGATCCCAGAACCTAAATCAATTAATAAACCCCAAAACTATGTGTCAAGCTACACCTAAATGTTGTGAAACCCTAATTCTATCACTCATTCTTTTTGACACTCAAACTAACCTAAATTTTAATCACAAAAATGTGACAAAATTCCAGAGGGATCATGCTTTTTTATCCTAATTAACCTCACAAAAAAACACTCCAAAATGTCTCACCAAACTCTCACACTAAATTCAGAAAGAAGAAGGTACAACACAAAAATGAAATAAAAGCATTAAAATGTAAAAATATGCCAGAAAATGAAAAATGCATGAAATAATGTTTTTATTGTTTTATTAAATTCTATAGGTCCTAAGGGAAACAAGGAAACAAATATCAACCTAAAATGACCATTTTTCAATTTGTTATGAATTTTACACTAACCTAAAATAAAATGTGAAAATTAAAGAAAATGAAAGAAAATGCAAATGAGGCGTGACAAATAGCAATATTTCATGTTATAATACCAGACCTGGGCCAAAGGGGGGTGTGGTTATCAACGCGCGTGCTAGGCCCAACCACTAATCAGAAAATAAATGGAAAAGTCAAAGAAATTTGAGAAAAGCTCGTGGTAAATAGCAATTCATCCATGTGTTAATTCCACTGGGCTTCCAAATGAGGGTGCTAATAGCAAGTTTCAACTTAGGCCCACCCAGTAATGTTAATGAAACGCAGTGCATCAGGGGTTTTCAGACTCCTTTACAAACTCAAACACACTCGTGGCCATTGGATCCCACCCTCAGTCAAAGTCCAACAATGATCTAATGGCTATGGGACCTTCTTCTCCATTTGAAATGCTTGGAGGGAAACATCAACAGACGGTGGCCGGAGGTGGCACCACCGTCGTCCCCAAACACCATATCCTTTAATCCTCACCCAAACTCAAACCTGAATACATCAATTGATTCGATTTTTCACCAGGAATCCAACCATGCTATTCATTCTCACTGAATCACCTTCTATCTTAAATCACGAAGAAATTTTCAGAGGATGCTCAAAAATCAAACATCACCAATCCTAAAATTGAAGTGCCTAACATCATCACCACCTAACACTGAGTAATTTCCACCATTCCACTAAGCTTAAATCATCAAAAAACGCCAGTTATATCCATCAACAGAAAATTGGCTCAACCTAATTTTGTCTCTAAATCGTGAAATTCTTTACCAGAAACGACCTAGCCATGATCTATAATGAATCTAACCATCTAAAACCTAGCAATTATACCTATACTAAGCTGCACGATGAGATTTACATACCTGTGAATTTTGGATGAACAGAACAAGGAAATCTTCGAATTATGCTTCAAGATCCTCCAGATATGATCAATGAATGATTATCAAGCTTCTGTATGCATCAATTTGTGTTGAATCCTCTTGAATTACCAAATTCGATTCTGAGTTGCAAGCTTCAAACTCACGATGCTATCTCTTGATTCTTCAACAATCTTGACCAGAAATCTCTCTGAATTCAATCAACAACTCAAGATGAAGACACTGAATGCAAAAGTTTGGATTGAAATGGCTCAAATTCGTGTAACCGATTTGGATTTGCAAAATGAAAACTCAAAGTTCTATCTCTCAATCTTCACCAACCCAGGCTTTGAACCAGTCATAAGCATTATATAGAACATGTAGAAATGATCCAGAAAGTTCTGGAATGATCCATATGATAAATTCAATTTCTCATGCTTGTGAAAATCTCATCTCCTGCTTGTATGTGACAGTCATGCTTCAGCTTGTTCATCACTTCAAATCTGATTCAATTTGTCCCCAAATGATATATTGAATGTGTTTGGATGAGTTAGAGCCTTGGTTTTGATCCCATGAATGGTTTGGCAAGTGTAACTTATATGTGAAGCTACCAAATGCAAATGTGTTCAAATGACCCCAAATTGGAAAATTAACATTGCCATTGTCTTTAAAACCTCAATTCTGATCAAATTGATATGTCATATGCCCCATTTTGGCCTTAAAACAAAAAATTACAAATTTGACTTTTTAAATGACTTTAATTCTTCCTTTTTTAGGCCATTTTTGCAATTTTGTGATACAAGCCATTCCAATCACCCATGACTTCTTATCTGACCTAAAAACATCATTTTAAACACATTTCATGTTGGACATTTTTTCATTTGAGGAGTGGAAGATGGAGATTTTGACCTATGTTGAAAAATGACTTATAATTCAACTTTCCCAAAATACCCCTGGATTGCCAAGATCATAACTTGAGTTCCACAAATCTTCTTGAAAACTTATAGTACTCAAATTAAATCTAAGATAAAGCCCTACAATTCTTATGTTGGCCAAGAATCCATTTGAAACTCCTTGATGGGCAAAAGTTGCTTGGAAGTCAAGTGACTTTCACAGATAAATTTCAGTGTCCTCTGGTGACCCATAACTTGCAAGAACCATAACTTGAGTTCTACAAATCTTCTTGAAGACTTCTAGTACTAAAATTAAATCTATTGAGAAGTCCTACAAGTTTCATGTTGTCCAGGAATCCATTTGAAACTTGTATTTTGACTTATGTGGATTGGAAGTCTAGTGCTATACAGGGGATTTTACCCTAGGAACCCTGTATCAAACACCTCTAACCACTCTTGATTCTCTTGAACTTGATCTTGACTCATCCATACACATGATTTAACATATCAATCCATGACTTCCATGACCTATAGCTAGGTCTTGATGCCCTTTCTTTGCTCTCCTTGACCTAGGGTTACCCAAATGAAACCCTACTTGTACACACCTCAACTGTGGTTCTTGAACTTGATACCATGACTTGTCTAAGCATCAATAGGGCTCTCTAGGCCTCCCATGGGATCCATATACACCTCAAATTCATAATTCCAGGCTGATGATCTTCAATACACCTCAAGTTAGGAGAGAAATCCACCTGTGGGCACTCAAACTTCTCAAGACTTCCAATCACTCCTTGATGACTTGGATGGTCTCTTAGGCTCATATAACATCTCTAGATAGGCTTCTTCTTTTGATAGACACCTTGATCCCTTGTTAGAGGCATGCTATGCTATGATATGTAAATGATTGGACTGTGTACATGATGTGACTATGCAAATGATAATGCAATTAAAACATAAACCAGGTGAAATAGGTTGAGCAAATTTTAGGGTGCAACACCTGTTACACAACTGGTATGAAGAGAGAATGTGTTAAGTCCTGATGTCACAAAGGTGCAATAATTTAAATGGTCAGTTCTTACATAATCATGAAAATAGCCAAGGTCAACACAACAATTTATACTGTTTAAAGACTGCAACATGCTTAAGGAAACAAATAGACTTCATTATAACGAGCAAAAAATTGAGAACCTCGATGCTACTTAAACTGTATAAGGTGGCGTCACTGCTCAAAGAAGCGAAGAAAATCTTTCCCTTGACTCTTTCCCAAACTTGCTCTAGTATAAGGATCGTCACGCCTCCGAAGATATTTCTGCCAAAACGAAACAATAAAGGTTAGAGGACTGTGGCCCAAGCATCGAATCATTCTACACTTATCTCTATCATAAAACCACGGGCCACCCACTTCCGGTATCAAGCATGGACAACAATATCTTGGAAGACCTTTAAATTCATACTTCAACCAACAACACACGATCCAACACTAAAGCATGAAGATCATTCAAATATCAGCTTGCGTCAATCGGCGAGAACCAAACCACAAGCAGAAGCGAGAAAATACATACACAAGCTCCACGCATATCATCAATTTGATTTCAACACCAAGATGAACCGACCTAATTGAAGCATTATAGCATAAGTTTTGTTGAACATAAAAGAACAGTTAGAAAGTCACTTATGCAACTGCTCCCCTTCGATGAACTGCAACAAAATCAGAAGAAATTATTGAACAAATATCCAGTCACAGATTTGAGAGTAACTTAACATTGTAAGACATGATTATTTCAGATTGTATTAGATGATGACAAATAAGTTTCACTGGCACACTGCCAGCCTTCAGTATCAACTACAAATAATACCTCCAATAATACACCAGAGAATCTTGTGTTCTTTCAGAGGCACCTTTTAGAATGCACCTGCATTGCACATAGAAAAACCTCACACGACCAAAGTCTCCTAGTGGATAAGTTGTCTGAGGCTCGCACGATTATGCTCAGTTGCTATGTTTGACATATGGTCAGCCCCCCCCCCCCCCCCCCCCCCCAAGTTCAACCACAAAGTCGCATTACGCAGTTGTGAATGGAGTCAACAAGTTTGCAGCTTCTGTTGATGATAGAACAAACCAACCAAATGACAGCTCAATGGATAGTGGTTGCTTAACATTGAACGAACAATCACACAAGGCATAGGAACATCTCTGCAATATACCATTAATCTAATCACACCAGATGCTTCGGCATGCCAAAAGCGAAAGGGAACAGAGATTGAATTTGAAGACATACCCTGCATCTCTGGTTTTTTCGTAAAGGTTCTCCAGCAGACGCATCAGGCACGAGATTTCCCAGCTGGGCTTCTAATCCATCCTTTGGCCCAAGCCATTTGCCACCTATACCTGCCAGGTCGCCCTCAGAGTCAGCAAAATAACCATTAGGGAATATTCATGGAATAATAGAATATCCTATCAAATCGAATCCCTATTGAATCACAAAAATCAGAGTTTTGAAGTGTCAATTAAGTGGCTCATTACAACAATCATCGAAAAAAGGAAAGATTTCAATTTCTCTTCAAACTAAAACGGAAGGTTCTAATACAACAATCATGGCATTTAAGCACATAAATTCCCTTGAAGCCTATAAAAGGGAGTGATTGGACACGAAGAAGGAGAGGGGAGGAACATTCACAAAACCCCAAATTGATAACAGAAAGAATCAAGAACTTATCTTTTGAGGAGGTCCGCCGGAAGTCGCCGTCCACCATCATCGAGACTTCTGTCTCCGCAAATCCACAGTGTCGTCCACGAATCACCCATCATAAACCCCACCACGAAATCATCGTTGCAAATCCGTCCGCCTCTAACCATCGCCTCAACACGACGCTCACCACCGCGCCATCTTCGTTTCTCATTATCGGTAATCTTATGAATCCATTTTTTGTCTGGATCTTTTGAGGTTTCTTTTCGTGTTCACAGGTTGGAAGCAAGAAGGAGAAGAAGAAAGCAATCGATGGGGGGGGGGGGGGGGGGGGGGAGGGCAAACGAAGTGAGAAGACGACGGCGATTTTGGGGGGGAAAGGGATCTAGGATTTTCATTTTACTTTCGTCCTTTTCCGTTGTAATTTGTTAATCCTGCACGTGAACACCTACACCATGCACACACCTACCACACTAACCGCGCTTAACCACCTTAATCAGCATTTAACTTTTTCTAACTAATCAACTAATCTCTTTTAAAATAATTAAATAACTCAGTTAATTAAAATCAGTTTATATCTTTTTTACTATTTAGATAATTAGCCCCTTAATAATCCATACCTAATAATTTTTTTAAAATCAATCTCATAATCTTTTTTAATAATAACTAAAAGCAATTTTTTTAAAATTTTTATTAATTCCTATTAATTGTTTTGCTAATTAATTGACCTTTTTTTAACCTTTTTAATAAATATTTATTTACTAGTAAAAACCCTTTATGAATAAGCCGTATCTATTTAATCAATAATAAACTTTTTAATAAAAATAACATTTCACTTATTTCATAATAATTCAATTTAAATAATAGCCATAAATTAAATATAAGTCATTTTATGTTTAAGTTTTTTTAGAAAAATCACTTAAAAAAAACCCCTTATTAAAAAAAACTAGAATAATTAAATTAACTAGTTAATTAAAATAACCTCACTAAATTAATATAAATTTTCCTAAAATCAATCCAACTCTCTCCTAAAATCAATTTTTCCTTAGGAACAAGTCAATCCGACTAAAATCAACTCAACCTCGCCTAAAAACAATCAACATCGCAAAACCAATTCAATTGCTCACATTCACATTCACGACACATCCACCAACACTTCAACGCTTTCATGTGTACATGTATGTTTATTTATCTGCCTCTACTTTCAACAATTTACATTACAGTAATTTACATTATCGTCATTTATCATTCTGCATCGCATTCCGTCCAAAGGAAGAATCTGCGCATGATCCCAACAATCGTGCGTATGCATTCACATCTGCATCATTCTCCCCATGATCCTTGATCCCATTCAAGTTGATCTTCTTAAGTTTAGATCCTACCCCATAGGAAGGACTCTTTACAACTTAGACAAAATACAAACAAATACAACTCAATACAAATATATTCAAACACATTAGAGAAAGATGCCAAATCATCTTAAGCGAGATAGAATCTCCACCCCACAACAATACAATCAATTCGTAGGAACTTTGCCTTAAGAGAGCGTACCTCGTTGATCCCTATCCGAGTACTTGAGCCCTTCTCTTAAGACGATGCAAAGACTATTTTCCTACAACCTGTGGCGGTTACATCTCCCTTAAAATGATAAAGCATCTCTTCTCCTAAACCTAATCAATCAACTACCCTAAACCCGTAGGAACTTTGACCACAGTCAAAGGACTCCTCAAACCCTTTAGGGGAACTATAGATACTCTGATTCCACTCCCGTAAGGATATGTAGGCATAAGATGCAACATCTTATCGAGTATACTTAGAAATAAACCCCAAGGTCTTTTATACCTTAAGCAGATAAACACTTAGCAATAAACAAATATAAAACAAGAGGTTCCTGTAGAGTACTACAGAAACTTAGGATGCTTGTACCTTCCCTAAGTTTAACCGACCCCCGAACCTATAACTCTCTAGCTTGCATTTGCATAGCATTGTGGGAATTTCGATCTTTATCCCTTCCTTTGGAAAAATCAAAGTTCGGTTGCAAAATGAATTAAAGATTCAAACTAATTAATAGTTTGGTATCCAATTTTCATCGTGACACATCCAAAGATACACAGGGTGACTTACAAAGTCACACACAAAAGACTCTCAAAACCATAAAACAAAAACACACGTGAATATTAAGTTACATCAACAGAATTCTTCACGACACAATCTCTGAAAAATCAGGATTGCCACTCCTTTATTTATATGCAGCGCATGGACCTTGGGCCTAAGTGGCAGAGATTAGGTTTAACCATGTTAAACCCTTTTCCATAATTCAGGGTGCTATCAAATAGGTTATAGGCGTTTCATGTTATGCTGAGATATATCCTAGAATCTCGCCTGAGATAACTAAGGAACCATAATAGGTTTCCTGAATTCTAGCCTGAGATAAATCAGGAACCATAACATAAAAACAAACAGCGCCCTTGCTGGCAACTACCTGATGTCATAACATTCAACATGACATCCAACACACTCTGTTCTAGCTAACCAAACTTACCCTGTAGTACACTCCTGCAAAATCTTCTTCATAACAGTAGAAACAAATATATTATAGTTTCCTAAAAAGTCTCAAAGATCCTTTTTATGAACACCAATTAAATCTGCACTTTGTTCCTAATAAATCTCTTTGATCTGCACACACTGACGAGATATATCCAACAGGATCTCATCAAACCAAACCACCTCTGTCAAGAGATATAAAATAGCAGCTCCTGCTGTACTAGACAAAGATGTCACGACATCTGTCTGGTCATCTTGATTAAAACACATGACATCAGTTTTGTCACCACAACAGATGGATGTCACGACATCTGTCTTGACATCTTGATTAAAACACATTACAGCAGTTCTCTCACCACAGCAAATGGATGTCACGACATTTGTCTTGACATCTTGATTAAAACACATGACAACAGTTCTGTCACCACAGCAGATGGAGATGTTATAACATCTTGCTTAACATCAGTGCAGAATCATGTTTTACCAATATTTAGCCAATCATAGAACCATGGAACTAACAAAGGTGATAAGGGGTTAGCCAGGAAGTGCTACAAAGACAGTTTAAAGTTGAAAAAGAAAACACTATAGGAGCATCCTATCATGGAAAACACCCTAAAGGAAAACTTAGTGAATCTCGACCACCTGGTAGACCTCAACCCTCGAGGTGATCCAACCGATGACAGTTTTCTCTAATTGAAGAATTGAAAAATATACAGATAAGGGCTAAATGTTTTCATGTCATACAAAAAGGCTCAGGGCTATCCCAAGAAAAAGCGGGAGATGTTGTCTAGATGTTAAGAGACAAAGTCGATCTTTTCATGTGGAAACCATCTAACATGAATAAGATTGACCCAAAGGTGGTATGCCATAAACATTCACTTGATCATTCGTCAAAGGCCATGGCCCAGAAAAAGAGAAAGAATGGGGAAGAAAAAAGAAAGGAGATTACCAAAGAGGTCTGAAAACGTTTGAAGGTCAGGTTCATACAAGAGACCAATAATCCTACATGGTTGTCCAATGTGGTCATGGTGAAGAAGATGATAGGAAAATGGTGTATATGCATAAATTCACTGATCTCAACAAGGCTTTCTCGAAGGACGCCTATCTGTTACCACAAATTGATAGGTTAATCAACATTGCGTCAAGTTTTCGCTTGTTTAGCTTCCTGGATGTCTACTCGGGTTACAATCAAATATGACTGATAGAAGAAACTATTATTACAATGTAATTCCTTTTGGACTCAAGAATGCAGGGGATATATATCAAAGGTTGACATACATGGTATTCTCTTTGCAGATAGGTAGAAATATTGAAGTTTATGTAGATGACATATTATAGGAAGGAGTGAATCACGCAGACGGTCAGAGGGAGACCTTCGAGTCAATAAGGAAGTTTGACATGAGACTAAATTCTGACAAATGTACTTTCGGAGTACAAGCTGGAAAATTCCTATGATTCATGCTAACACATCGGGGAATAGAAATGAACCCGAACAAGTGTTAGTTAATCATTGATATGAGAAGCCCGACGTCTGTGAAAGAAGTTTAAAAACTAACTTGGAGACTAGTTGCTTTGTCCCAATTTCTTCCTTGTGTAGGTGACAAGTCCACACACTTCTTCACGACAATGAAGAAGTCAGCAGAGTTCGTGTGTACAGAAGAATATGAGAAGGCATTTAGGGAGTTTAAAAAATTCCTATCATCCCCGCTTATCTTGGTGAACCCGAAGGAGAACTCAATCATCATCTTGTATTTAGAAATATCTGAGAAGGCCATTAGCTCGATATTAGTTCAAGAAAGCGGGGGAGATGAAAAACCAGTCTATTTTGTCAGCAAAGTCCTCAAAGGGACTGAAAGTTGGTATCAAAAGATTGAGCGACTAGCTTTAGCAGTAGTATTCACTACCAGGAAGCTTAAGCAATACTTCTAGGAACATCCTATAGTAGTCAAAACTAACTACCTTATAAAAAGAATCTAGAAGAAGTCAGATCTAGTAGGAAGAATGGTGGCACGGGCGGTAGAGCTATCCGAGTTTGATATCACGTATGAACCCAAAAACAACATCAAAGCACAAGTATTAGCAGACTTTTTAATAGAGCTGAGCCCGCCTACTCCGAAAGACATGATCGAGTAATGGATCCTGTCAATGGATGGCTCATATAACCTCAAAGGTAGTGGTGCATATATAGTACTAGAAGGATCGGTGGAGCTAATACTCGAACAATTTCTTTGTTTCAATTTGCAGGCCAGTAACAATCAAGAGAAGTATGTGTTAGCCTTGAATTTCGACACCCAGGTGGAAATATTAGGTTTTTGAGTTAAGGCAGCGCTTTCGACTATGGTTATGATGCGAGGATTTCGACCAGGAAACAGACGATTCGACAGACAAGTACCTTTGAAGTTTGAATTCAAATTCTGGAGGGAAATGCAGTTATTTTCCACCATTAGAGGGAGGCACGTGGCACTATTTCAAGTAATCAAAGCATGCAGAGTGACATTTGTTTTAATCTAGTCCATTGAGTCATTAGGAGCGGTTATTTTGACTGGTTATAAATAATGGCTCAATTTAGGATTTGTATGGTGTTCATTTTGTACAAGTCACTCAGAAAATTGCTCAAAGTATCCAAGTCAAAGAGAGAAAGAGTCGTAACTTAGAATGTATGTGTTGAAACACCATCTTTTATTTTAAGGCATTAAAGTTTTTATTTTATTTTATAAGAATCTTCCTTTACTTTACTGCTTTTATGTAAGTTATATTTTCTAGTCTTTACCCTTTGCTTCGAATCGCTATCTTCTTCGCCCCAAACTGCTTTATTTTCTACTTGCTTTACCGCCAAAACCTTTTTATTGTTTTCAATACTGTCGAAGTATTTATCCTTCTATTTTAGATTTCATTTTATTTTAAACTCAGATTAGCTATGTCCTAGGATTTAGTATGGTCGATCTTGCAAGTTAAGATGAGTTTTTAAGATTTGTTTGACTAGCGGTTGTTCTCCAAATTTTACGGCGAACAAATTGGCACGCCTAGTGGGACAGTGCTAATCATAGTTTCTTGTTTAAAAAGATTTTTTTTTAGAGATGCCTGCGTAAACTTTTTATTGTATGCAGTTAAGAAGTGGTAAGATAACCACTATAACGAAACTCGAACTAAGGAAGGATATACTAGGAGAATAGTGTCGAATACAAATCAGCCAAACACTCCTCAGAATCCATACAATGGTAACGATAACACGGAGCTTCCCGCGCCACCTTCATCAGAAGGGCAAGCAGGGTTTTTTTTATGTTTCTGAAGCGGTTCCGACTATGGGGACTTCGATGCCTACGCATTCGATTACTCATACGCAACCAATTTTATCCTACATTGGGCCAAGGGGCCTTCCATATACCTCCACGTAGAACATGTGATAACTTCGCCATAACAGGGGTCAGCATCTGGAATGAATGTGGGTTGAAACAACCAAAATGTAAGATACTCTGTCCCAACACAGAACCTAACAATTGGTTCTGCCTCTTATTTGAGGCAACAAATGGATTAAAGTAACCACCAGATGGTACAAATGATGTCCTAAACTATGGGAGAAATATTTCAGCCCCTTATCCAAAACACTACCCAAACTAACCAACAACTGGCAGCACAAATGATGCGCTTAGTTGATTTTTTTGGGATGCCAAATCCTCCTTGACACCCACAAAGGGAACATGTGAGAGAAAACCAGGGATTAGCCTTCGAAAAGGACCTCACTATTAACCAAGCTCAACAACACCCAGGGAACGTACCCCAGGAAAATAATGTCAATCATGGGATAGTCAAACCTCCTAGAAATCAGTTCTGAGTTCCTAGAGAGGAACCTCTAAGGGTAGTGATAGTTAACAGAAACCAAAATATGGATAATGTCGTACAACAAGTCCGATGTAAAATGCAGCCGCAGATAACAACTTGGATGCCATGGTCGAAAGGATTATGGCACGAAATGAAGTAAATATTGGCTTGCGAAGGCCAAACTATACGTCGCCTTTGGTTGAATATATACTCCAGTCGAAGTTACCTCAAAGGACTAAGGTCCCTAAATTTACTAAGTTCTCAAGAGACACTACTGAGTCTACTGTCGAACACGTGGCCAGATATCTGATCGAGGCAGGGGAAATTGCTAATGATGAGAGTCTTAGGGTAAAATATTTCCCTAGTTCTTTGACCAAAAACGCTTTCACTTGGTTCACCACATTACCTCCCAACTCGATCCATGACTGAACTCAGTTAGAGCGTCTATTCCATGAACAGTTTTACATGGGACAAACAAAAATAAGTTTAAAAGAATTGGCTAGTATAAAATGAAAGTTTAATGAGCCTATCGAGGAATATTTGAGTCGATTTAGACTTCTCAAAGTCAGGTGTTTTACACAAGTGTCAGAATATGAGTTAGTCGAAATGGCTGCTGGTGGCTTTGACTATTCAATTCGAAAGAAGTTAGATACCCAATATTTAAGGGGTATGACCCAATTAGCCGATAGAGTTCGACAATTAGAACATTTAAAAGAAGAAAAAGTTAGGGCTAATAAAAATAAGAGGGTGGCCTATGTCGATTTTAACGAAGAAGATGAAAGGCCACATGCTGATTACCTAGGTTTCGACGAGAACAAAATTCATCTTGCTGAACTAAAAAAGGGCTTTTTTTACTCTTGTAGGATGCTAATGCCCTCGAATGGGAAATACCCTATCGAAACTAACGATAGGTTGCCTAAGAAAACATACACTTTTGACGTCACAAAATGTGATGAAATCTTTGATTTATTAGTTAAGGATAGGCAAATGATTGTACCTGCTGGTGCTAAAATGCCTCATCTAGAACAAAGAAAGAAAAGAGGATTTTGTAAGTACCATAATTTTTTGGGTCATAAAACCTCACAATGTTTTCTTTTCAGGGATCTGGTGCAAAATGCAATTCATGAGGGAAGACTGGAGTTTGGTGAAAGGGCAAAGGGTCAAATCAACATAGATGTCGAAACAGTGAAAGCGGTTAATGCTCACTATACAGAGTCGGAAGAAGTTCACATGGTCGAAGTCACTGAGGACATTGTCAATGGTGCTATAGTGGTTCGTGTTACTAATAACTAAAACCAGGAGTTGGTGGATAACTTGGCAATTGAGGCTACTGAGAGCCTCGATAGGGAGATCATTGAGGATCTTGAAATGGGAGTTATGAAAGACTCCATATTGATGCTGGTAACAAAAGAAACCGCGAAGGGTTTTGTAATAATGGACAAGGATGATGAGGGCCTTTGATTAGCTTTTCAAAATTTAGACATCACTGAGGATGTCAACATGAGGGTGAATGTGGTAGAAGTCTCGCAGGAATCTCCAATGGAGGTTGAGGAGGAACACTACAAGTTGGCTTTCCCGAAAGGGGATGAAAACCTGCTGGATTTTATTCATAGGTACCAGAGGAAAAGTTCAGAAGTTATGTTGTGCCCTAGGTGTAGTGCAATATTCGACAAGAAAGCTGCACAAAGTATTGAAAGGGCTAAGTGCAACCATGAGAACAAGGCCTCCCAAGGGGAGAGAAGGTTCGACCCAAGGAGGGGAAACGACTCTAGGAAAGGATTCTCCAGGGTTGATGGCAACAAACAAAGAGGCCCTGGGGTAAATGCCTCTACCTTTAAACCTACAACTGAAGCTGTGAAATGGGCCTAGACTAGGCCCTTCAAGGCTAAACAACAAGGATAACAAAGGTGGCAACACTTTGATGTCGAAAGAGGCTCCTCTTTAGCCTACAAAAAAGAATTCCCATAGGCCAAAAAAATGGCCTATGTGTCTAAAAACTACCAAGGAAAGAACCTTATGACTCCCTCCCAGTGGAGGAGAGAGCAAAGGAGGCGAAAGGCCTAGAGAGAGGCTACGAATAAGGGGGAGTTTAGCACAAACTTATCCTCAACAAAAGAAAGAAAGGACAGGTTGAAGGTTGCTGACAAGGTGTCAGCGGATGCTAGAATATTCATCCCTAAAAATGATGAGAAGAAAAATAAACTCAATAGAGAAGTCGAGGAAGATGAGATGCTTACTGATAGCTTTGACTCAGGATCAGAGGCATCACTCAACATCCTTTTGAATGTCATATCAGTTCTGCCCCGTGAATTCGACAGGATTACGGAAGTCAAAAACTTGGACTCATATACTGAAATGGAAATGGCTGCCCACAAGCCAGTTTGTTACTATATCATGAATAATGGGTGTGTCGAAGAGCAGAATGCTTTCTTCGAGAGGCTCGATGAGGCAATGTGAAGCCATTTAAAGCCTCTGTTTATCACAACGAAAGTTGAGAATGTGGCAGTGAATAAGGTCTTAGTAGATTGTGGAGCCACTGTGAACTTGATGCCACACTATATGTTAGAGAGGATTGGGAAGTCAGACGTTAATACCAAGCCTCACAACATGGTCTTGTCAAATTATGAAGGTAAAGTTGGGACTACCATAGGGGTAATCCAATTTTACCTTATTGTGTCAACTTTGACAAGCCCAACTGTCAACTGTCTTCATGGTCGTCGAGACCAAAGCAAATTACAATTTGCTGTTGGGAAGAGAATGGATCCACGGTGTTGGACCCGTCCCATCTTTGATGCATCAAAGGATAATTATCTGGCGTCTCGATGGCATAGTAGAGAATATTGAAGCTGATCAGGGGTACTTTAAAGCACCTATTAATCACCTTGATCGAATGAGCTTCGACAAACACTTGGCAAATATATCGCCATGTACTCCGGCGGGTTTCGATTTCACCCAAAACAATGACGCTTATTGCTCATTGTATTTACATCTTGTCCATGGTTTCATATGGGATAGGGAGATTGTAGGGGCAGGAAATTTGCCCTACTATGATACCTCGGGAATCGAGCCCACTGGCTGGGGAAGCGAATTCAGTGATGATGACTGAATTTAAAGTATTGCAAAAGATTTCGGCTTATATAGCCAAAAAGGAAGAACAAGTGGCCTTGGAGGTTGCGATCAAAAATTTGGCTTTCGAAGCCAGGAATAATAAAGAAATAGCCTTCGAGGCCATCAAAAAATCTCGCAAAGAAAATCCTGGAAAGGATTTCGACCCAGAACCTCCTGATAAGGTTTAGGAAGAATTGCAAGACCAGAGGCTCGACGCCATCTATGATGATGAGCCTTTGGGATTCGAGAAGGATCCTTTAGCAGAAAATGTGAAGATGCTAGTGCAAGACCCGCTCGAAGAAATCGACTTGGGGGAAGGGGCCACGAGAAGGCCAACCTATATAAGTGCCAATATCAGCCCATAACTCAAGGTCAAAATGGTCCAACTTCTAAGAGAGTTTCGAGACTGCTTTGTGTGGGACTATGATGAAATTCCTAGTTTGAACAGGGATCTGGTCAAATTGAAATTGCCAATCAAACTTGGGAAGAAGTCTGTAAAGCAGAATCCAAGAAGGTTTGCACCAGCAATTCTGTCGAAGATCAAAGAAGAGGTCGAACGACTTCTTCGATGTAAGTTCATTTGTCCAGCAAGGTACATCGAATGGTTAGCAAACATTGTACCTCTTATAAAGAAAAATGGATCTTTGAGGGTATGTATAGATTTTAAAGATTTAAATACTGCTACCCCTAAAGATGAATATTTGATGCCTGTGGCGGAGATGCTGGTCGACTCAACCGCGGGGCATGAATATTTAAGTATGTTGGATGGGTATTCTGGCTATAACCAAATATTCATTACTAAAGAGGATGTTGCAAAAATGGTCTTTCGATGCCTTGGGGCCATAAGTACCTAAGAATGGATGGTAATGCCTTTCGGTTTAAAAAATGCGGGGGCAACCTATCAAAGGGCAATGAACTCTATTTTTCACGACTATATCGAAACATTTATGCAGATTTATATTGATGATATTTTTGTGAAATCAGTTTCAGGAAAAAACCATTTAGACCATCTTCGATACTTATTTGAGAGAATGAGGAAGCATGGCCTAAAAATGAACCCCCTCAAATGTGCGTTTTGTGTGCAGGCGGGAGATTTTCTAGGCTTTGTGGTCCATAAAAAGGGAATCGAAATAAATCTTAACAAGACCAAGGCCATAATAGAAGCAAATGCGCCATCAACAAAGAAGGAATTACAGTCACTGTTGGGCAAGATAAACTTCCTAAGAAGATCCATATCGAACCTCAGCGGGAAAACGAAAGCTTTCTCACTGTTGCTCTGACTCAACAAGGAGGGATTCATTTTGGGGAAACCTCAACAAGATGCCTTTGATAAAATCAAAGATTCCTTAAGTCATCCTCCAATTTTTCCGCCGCCTTGTAGAAGTAGGAGTATGAGATTGTACATAGCAGCGTCAGACAAAACCTTAGGGAGCATATTAGCTCAAGAGGATAATAATGACGTCGAAAGGGCCATCTATTACCTTACTAGGGTTTTAAACGATACAGAAACTAGGTATAACATAGTTGAGAAATTATGTCTATGCTTATACTACTCTTGTACGAAACTGAAGCATTATATAAATCCAATTAATGGTTTTTTTCATCTCATTGCAACGTTATAAAGCACATGCTATCTAAACCAATATTACATAGTCAAATTGGAAAATGGGTATTAGCATTAACTGAATATTCTTTGACTTATATGCCTATAAAGGCAGTTAAAGGACAAGTGGCAGCAGACTTTATAGTCGACCACTCAATAAACGAGAATGCTTTGAATTATCTCGAACTGGAGCCTTGGAAACTTTATTTCGACGATTCTAGTCATAGAGAAGGAACTGGTGTAGGATTTTTGATTATTTCTCCTAAAAAAATTCCAATAAATTTCAAGTATAAGGTCGAAGGCCTTTGTTCCAACAATGAGGCTGAATACGACGCCTTGATAGCCGTACTTGAAATTTTGTTGGAATTGGGGGCAACTCGAGTCGAAATAATGGGAGACTCAGAACTAGTAGTAAAACAGTTAACAAAGGAATACAAGTGTGTAAAGGAGAATCTTATCATATATTTCATAATAGCCAATCAAATGTTAAAAAGGTTCGATATGGTAAGTATTCGACATATTCCTCGTTTGGAAAATTAGGTGGCCAATGACTTGGCCCAAGTTATGTTAGGGTACAAAATTTCGAAAGAGAAACTGGAAGATGCAATCGAAGTTAGAGGAAGAGTGGTGTCAACAAAGTTGGCTCCTTCAGATTTGGAGACTACAAAGCTAGGATACGCTGATAAAGAAAGCTTCAAGATCTTTGCTGTCAACGCTTTGATGAATGGAGATTAGAGGAAACCAGTAGTAGAGTACTTACAGAATCTAACATCTTTGAAAGAACGGAAGATCAGGTATGGTGCTCTGAGTTAGATTCTTTTAGCAAACGAATTATTTAAAAGACCCCAGAGGGGGTTTTGTTAAAATGCCTTAGTGAGTCAGAGACATATTTAGCTCTTTCAACAGTCCATAGTGGGACTGTGGTGCACACCAAGTGGGCCAGAAAATGAAGTGGCTTTTGTTTCGATAAGGTATATACTGGCCCACTATGTTGAAGGATTGTATTGAGTTTGCTAAGGGTTGTTAGGAATGCCAAATGCACGCAGACATACAACATGTCCCTGCGAGCGAGTTGAATTCAATTGTTAAACCATGGCCTTTTAGAGGTTGGGCCTTGGATTTAATTGGCGAAATTCGACCAACATCATCGAAGAGTCAGAGGTATATTTTGGTGGGCATAGACTATTTCACTAAGTGGATCGAAACTATACCTTTACCAAATGTAGACCAAGAGGATGTGATAGAGTTCATTAAAAAGCACATCATTTATAGATTTGGAATCCCACAGACTATAACAACAGATCAAGGATCGGTGTTCACCGGTCGAAAGATGCAGGAGTTTGCCAAAGAAATGGGTTTCAGATTATTAATCTCAACACCTTATTACGCTCAGGCTAATGGTCAAGTCGAAGTGGAAAACAAAGTGGTGATTAGTTTAATCAAGAAACATATGGGAAAAAAACCTAGAAACTGGCACAAGACGTTAGACGAAGTGCTTTGGGCATGTTGAACGTCCCCCAAAGAAGCAACTAATACAACACCATTTCGACTGACCTTTGGCCATGATGCAGTACTACCAGTAGAAATCTATCTACAGTTGACAAGAATCCAAAGACATCATGAGATTCCATCAGATTCTTATTGGAACATGGTGTTAGATGGGTTAGTTGACTTAGATGAAGAAAGGCTTAGGGCTTTAGAACTGTTAAAAAGACAAAAGAAGAAAGTGGAAAAGTCTTATAACAAAAGAGTTAAAGCTAAAGTCTTTTTATTGAAAGATTTAGTTTGGAAAGTCATTTTACCTATGGATCGAAAAGATAGAGCCTTAGACAAATGGTCCCCTAAGTGGGAATGTCTGTTTCAAATTATACAAGTCTTTTCCAATGGGACATACGAAATCGAAGAAGTAGATGGAGATAAGAGGATCTTGAAAGTTAATGGAAAGTATTCGAAAAAATACAAACCTATGCTTTAAGAAATAAAAATCGTGGAATAAATATAAAGAGCAATATAATAAAAGCTAAGATGGTTATAAAAAGCCAAGATGGTTGTGTTTAATACAAAGTAAAATGCCATGAAGGGCCTAGATTGTCAAATAAAAAATTACATGATAAATTGTCAGAAAGGAAGTGAAGCTTTCAGTTTCCCATACTTCTTCTTCTTGTGGGCCAATCGACTCTTACACAAGCTTTTGTTATAGGCAATGGTTTTGATCTCCTTGTCAAGCTTCTAAGCTTTTTCAAGATGTTCAATTCCTGCCTTTGCTTCTCGATCTATCTTGTTGTCGAAAACACCTTGGAGGTGTGCCTTACTCTGCTTAGCTTTAGTAATCTTGCTTTGGAGAATAAGGATTTGTCTTTCCCATTCAGCAATATTCTGATTATGTTTTTCCAACGCCTTTTGGTTTTGTTCTTTTTGTTGCTCAAGTTGGGAGACTTGGTTGGATGAAGCAGAGACGACTTCCCAGGAAGCCTTTTGACCAGTGGTTGCCTTAACAAATTTGTCAGAATGTTCTCTAAGTCGATTCATATCAGCAGCCACTACGTCGACCATTGTCAACAACTCTAGGATAACATCAGAGATTTCTAGTGAAGTGGTCACAAGATCGATCTTCTTTAAGAGCTTCTTCAAACCAAAGGTCACTCAAGTGTCCTTCTCCAAAAGGTCGAACAAAACAACAACGAATATCCTAAATTTGATCTCATGGAGTACATCATCGACGGAAAGAGTTCCTCCTGATGCTGTTGAACCACTCATGCTGAAATCATAAAAGATGTATTTGGCGCTAAGCATGGTTTTAAGGTACTCATGAGGATTTGTCGTTTTCATCAACTGAAGTTCTTCATGAGAAAGGCTGGTAGGAAGTGAACTTGTTGAGGTGGTCATGGAAGCCTGGGAGGAAGTTGTTTGTTTAGCAGAATCTTCAACTGCCTTCTCAGCGAGTTGATATTCCTCTCTTTTTCTTTTGACTTCCTTCTCCTTCTCCTCCTCTTCATCTGATTCCTTTCTTTTCTTTTCCTTCTTCTTCCTCTCTTCTTCCTTCTTTTCTATTTCCTTGTTATCATCTTCGATGTCTTCGTCTCCAGTTTCCTCTTCGTCACTTGTTTCATCATCAGAGTCGTTTACCTCACCTGGCGAGTAACGAGGAGACATCTCTTCGCTACCCTCTTCTTCTAAGTCCACATCTGGAATAGGGGTGTCCTTCGACAATACAATGATTGGCTGGTTGGCAACCCCTGCATGTGGAGGGACTACCACAAGTTTCGACGCGAAGCTTGCCATTTTGGGGGAATTCTGAGGTTGGTTCACCTCATTCGAACCTTTAGCAGATGTCCCAGATGTGGTACCAGGATGATAGTTGGGACCTCTGCTTGAAGTGGGAGAACTTGGTTGAATTGTAGGACCTGCTTGAGTGGTGACAGTAGCCTGAAACGAAAGGAGTTTTAAAAAAAAGGAGACCGTGTTGAGAAGAATGATAGGAAAATAAATGAGTTAGGATGATCACTTTAGGGTTTTCACTATTAGGGCTTGAATTAACGCCCTCTGGTGAAGGCACAACTAATAAGATTGCTGGTTTAGGAATTAGTTCAACATGGATTACCTGAGTCGAGCCAGGAGCGGTTGGAGTGGTCGTCTGTGTAAAAGATTCAGTAATCTTTGCCTACGTCCTTTTCCTTTTTAAAGTTTGATCACCAGGGGGAGTCATTATCTTCGTCGGTGTCGATAATCACCTGACTAGAGGCTCTTTTAGCCTTTGGTTTTTTGAGAGTGGTTGGGGGTTTTTTGGAACTCTGAAAAAAAGAAAGAAAACCAAGGTATTAGAGAGCTCTAAACAAAAAAAAACAAGCAAGTTTAAGATTGTTACCTTGGACATTAGGGAATCTTCCTCAGTCTTTTCTTCGACGCTCTCTTTCCTTTTCGCTTGGACCTTGACAGCTGAAACAAAAGCAAGCAATCACAACAATATATATATATATATATATATATATATATATATATATATATATATATATATATATATATATATATATATATATATATATATATATATATATATATATATATATATATATATATATATATATATATATATATAGGTCAGGGAAAAGAAAAGAGTCGAAAAGCCTTCCATTCCACAACTTCATGTATTTCGAATTCGACGCGAACATCTTCGATACCGACATGAAGATGGCCTTTGAAACTCTCTAGCATGTGCTTAGTCGGAACTACCCGTTGTGCCTTGGGTTTAGATTATTCTCGAAGGACTTTAATCGAATCCCCACAGATAAACCAATCTGGAAATGGAGAGGCAAGAGCCACTCCAAATTCAGTAGACGGCAATCGAGCAAATTTGGGAGGATACAGATTGAAGTCTAATTTATAACGTTTCTCAGGGGGAACGTATGAAGGGAGTTGAAGACTCTCCATTTTCTTTAGAAATTTTTCCTTCAAAGTCACAGCGGCGTTGCGGACAGTCCGACTAATTTCACTTGGCCGGTAAACAGTTTCAAAGAACTTTTGGAATGCTTGGATTTATTTGATATGAGTTGAAGTACCTTTTTTTGCTTTATCCTGCATAGAAAGGAAAGCCTAGTTAATTAGTTTGCTGAAGGAAGGAGCATTAAAAAACTCTTCAACATAATACTTCGATCACCAAGTATGAAACTCTGGTGTACAAAAGCAACAAGGTTCGAAGGGAACGGGGGTCAGCTGAGCCTTGCCCTCATAACGTGCTAGTTGCTTCGAACATGCGTCTTCACTGAATTTAGTAGCAGGAAGCAAGAGAGTGCCCTTCTTCTTGAAAAAGAACTTGGAAAGTGCCTGTGCCAGTCCAAATTGTCGAGCCACGAGGTTTGGTTGGTAAGATACCAACGCAACTTGAGACTTCGGCATGTTCATTCGAAGAGAGATTAACCTTGGGGTTAAAAAGGCTTCCCATAACTGTGTCGATTCTGCTTCTTGGGCTTTTGCTGACGCAGGAAAAGGCCTTGTGTACCATTCTGGCTCGTACTTCCTTGTTGCAAAGGGGTCCATGTTTGACGTAAAATCATGACGCTTCACCAGCATCATGACATAGTTGAGGAAAGAAGGCCTCAACAGCGATCCTTCTTCGCTGGGAGTGAGCCTCACCAAGCGAGTTCCTTCGATTCTCCTGCTCTTTATTTCTTCTTCTTCATTTACAGCACCCTTGTTGGGAAGGCTAGCTTTGTAGGAAGCATTCATCCACAATTGTAGTAGCTAAAAAGGGCCTGACAGCAATAGGTTGCCTTTCGCACCTAGATCCTTTAGTTGGGTGACTCCTTCGCTCAAGGATTCATATGAGTTTCCTAATATCATTTCACTCAAGCAGATGTCGTACCCTCGGTGAATTTGGGTGGCTAGGGTCAGAAATTTCCTAGCTACTTGAAGGGATTTGGAGCAAAAGATGCAATGAGACAGTCAGACGGTGAGGAAAGCTATGTGTTCTACGTGAGAAACCTCACTGGTAGATTTGTCGAAGAAGTGGGAGATGAATTGGGAATACGTGGGTTTGACAGATGAAAAACCTATTGAGTCATCTGACTTAAGGTCAGGATCGTAGGTGGTGCCGGTTGGTTTTAGCCCTGTGATAGCGGCTATATCAAATAGTGTCGGACTCATCATCCCACAAAGGAGATAAAAGGTGTTGTGGGTGCTATCCTTGAAATATAGGGAGGATACTAACATGGTCGAACAATAGTTGAGACCAATTTTCGACAGCATGATAAGGTCATAAATTCCCATTTGTTTCCAATTGTGGGACTTAACCTTTTTAACTTTGTTTAGCCAATTCATGTACTCGTTTGACTCCTTGAAAGGGGGTGTGGCACGAAAAACCCTAAAATTGGTGCCCATATACCTTAAGTCTATTCCACTAAGAGCTACAACATCCCCAGTGATTTTCTCTACTTGCTGTTTGTTGGCTTGGCCTATGGGTTTTGACTTACGATAAGATGGGAAGAAGTCTCTAATGGTTTCAGAATGAAAATCTACAGAAGGTAGAGGCCCGCAGAGGGCATGCCTTTTTCCAGCAATAGTGAAAGGAATTAGTACCTGAGAAGCGTAGATTTTGCGTTTTTCCTCCTCCAGTGGTTCAGGCGAGAACTGTTGGTTTCCCATCACCTTCGGCCCAGCCAGCGTTTCAAAAGATGGAAGCTGAGAGGTCCTTTTCAAATCCTTCTTCTGAGATTTCTTGTGATATTTGATCATGGTGGAAGAATACATTGTTAAAGTTAAGGTTGTGGAAGAAGAAAGGAAAAAAATGGGTTTCTTTGTGAGAGAATTACAAGGGGAATACTAGAAAGCGTAAAAGGTGATTTTGGGAAGATGGCGCCACATATAGGAGAAGGTAAGAGAACATGGGAATGGAAAAATATTAGTGGGAGGTTAACATGTCTATAGTGGGACACGTGTTGTACCGGAAAAGGTTTGAGGGAATGTGAATAGTTAAGTCTAAAACTCACTTTTTCTTAGGCCATGATTTCCTAAAACCTAAGAGCATGATCACAGCTAGTGGCATGCGTGAGGAAGACGTGTAGAAGTTGCTGTAATAAATGCTAATGATGTCATTAAGTATGGGGAATAGTAAGGATGTGACTTCAAAGACATACGAAGGTCATGAGAGGCGTCGAAACGGAGTATCAAAAAATGTCATTTTCTCCAGAGGTCGAAAGTGACATTTTTGGGGGGCAATTTATTAGCCTTGAATTTCGACGCCCAGGTGGAAATGTTAGGTTTTTGTGTTAAGGCAGCGTTTTTTACTATGTTTATGCTACGAGGATTTCGACCAGGAAACGAACGATTCGACAGACAAGAACCTTTGAAGTTTGAATTCAAATTCTGGTGGGAAATGCAGTTATTTTCCGCCATTAGAGGGAGGCACATGGCACAGTTTCAAGTAATCAAAGCATGCAGAGTGACATTTATTTTAATCTAGTCCATTGAGTCATTAGGAGAGGTTATTTCGACTGGTTATAAATAGTGGCTCAATTTAGGATTTGTGTGGTGCTCATTTTGTACAAGTCACTCAGAAAATTGCTCATAGTATCCAAGTCAAAGAGAGAAAAGAGTTGTAACTGAGAATGTACGTGTTGAAACACCATCTTTTATTTTAAGGCATTAAATTTTTTCTTTTCTTTTATAATAATCTTCCTTTACTTTACTGCTTTTATGCAAGTTATATTTTCTGGCTTTACCCTTTGCTTCGAATTGCTATCTTCTTCGCCCCAAACTGCTTTCATTTTCTACTTGCTTTATTTCCAAAACCTTTTTATTGTTTTCAATATTTTTGAAGTATCTATCCTTCTCTTTTAGATTTCATTTGATTTTAATCTCAGATTAGCTATGTCCTAGGATTTAGTGTGGTCGATCCTACAAGTTAAGACGAGTCTTTAAGATTTGTTAGACCAACGGTTGTTCTCCGAATTTCACGGTGAACAACATAAAGCAGTGATCATCGATTTAAAACTAGTCAAGGAGGTTGGAGTTTCTCATCTGATAGTTTAAACAGAGTCATAACACAACTGATAGCTAGTCAAATTAAAGGATACTTTCAGGCAAAGGACACGCTGCTACTCATGTACTTGCAAGAGCTGTACAATTGGCCAAAGGCTTTACAAAATTTGAGGTAACACATATTCCACGGGAGGAAAATGTCATAGTCGATCTGTTAGCCTGGCTAGCCAACATAAAAGGTCTGGGGCTAAATAGAACTGTCATTCAAGAAACTTTAGAAGCTCTAAGCATAGAAGCAGAAGATGTGATGGTACTGGAAAATGCAAAAGGCTAGATGACACCCATAATTCAATACTTAACACATGATAAGTTACCGGAGGACAAAACTGAAGCATGATGGATAAAGAGAGTATCTTCTCAGTACCTCGTGGTAGCTGATCAATTGTACAAGATAGGTAGATCCTCTCTGATGCTGAGGTGTGTCACTGAAGAAGAGGTCAGACTCATAATGAAGGAAGTGTATGAAGAGGTTTGTAGGAGTCATATTGGAGGAAGAGTTTTGTTTACAAAGATACTCTAAGCCGAGTACTACTGGATGACTATGCTACAAAATTATGCACGATTTATGAATTGGTGTGAAAAGTGTCTGGTATATGCCCCTTTCATACATTCTCCAGCAGAGTTATTACACTTAGTGATATCTCTTTGGCCTTTCTATCAACCGGGGGGGTGCATACATCCTCATACCTTTTACTATGGAGGTCGGGTAGTTAAAATTCCTCATAGTAGCAGTCGACTACTTCACTAAGTGGGTGGAAGCAGAAGCATCTCGAATCACAACAGAAAGAGTAAGACATTTTTACTAGAGAAATATTATAGGTCGGTTGGCTTACTCGGAATCATTGTATCCGATAATTATACACTATTTGCAAGCTCTACTGTTATAGAATTCTGCAGGAACCTTGGTATTCATAACATGTTTGTGTCGGTTGAATGTCCCCAAGCCAATGGTCAAGCAGAAGCAGCAAATAGGATCATTTTATCAAGAATGAAGAAAAAGATGGACGAAGCCAAGGGGCTTTGGGCCAAGTACTTGTATGAAATCATATGGTCCTATCACACCATTTCTCGTTTGACTACTAAAGAAACACCTTTTAAAATGGTTTATGTGGCTTATGCAATGATACCAGTGGAGATCAATTCTTCGACCTAAAGACGGTTAAACTTTGACGAGGATCGCAATAAGGATGGGCTTGACAACCCGGCTGACTTCATAGAAGAAACCAGAGGGATGACTTATGTACAAGAATAAGTTGCAAAGTAGAGGATGTCCAGAAGGTTCAACACCAAAGTTCGGCCAAGAAGTTTTCAAGAGGGGGACTTGGTTCTAAAAATAATTACAGACACACAGAAAAAGGGAAATCTTTCCCCAAATTGGGAAAGACCTTACCAAGTCAAGCATAAATTGAACAATAGAGCTTACAAACTTGAGAACTTAGAAGGAGTAGAAATGCCGAGGGCTTGAAATGTTTATAACCTTAGGTTTTATTACAGTTAAACATTATGTAACAATATTATTTAAATAAAAAATTGAGGGTAACACTCTTTTTCCTTGCAAGGGCAAGGGTTTTTAATGAGGCACCCTCAATTCATATTTTTGTGGGTTACTTTTGCATAAAAGATTAAATTAGTCCTAGTAGCCGAAATCGTCAAAAAGATCACTGATGACCCAATGAAATCATCTATGTAAACAATAAACCTCTAGTCAGTTATGTTAATAAAACCTCTGACCTAATGTAATCAGTTATATAAATAGTGAACCTCTTGCCGGGTTATGTTAATAAAAACCTTTGACCTAATGAAATCGTCTATGTAAATAGTAAACCTCTGATTGGGTTATGTTGATAAAACCTCTGACCTAATGAAATCGACTATGTAAATAGTAAACCTCTGACCGAGTTATGTTAATAAAACCTCTGACCTAATGAAATCGGCTATAAATAGTAAACCTTTGACCGAGTTATGTTAATAAAACCTCTGATCTAATGAAATCGGCTATGTAAACAATAAACATCTAGCCTAGTTATGTTAATAAAACCTATGACCTAATGAAATTGGCTATGTAAATAGTAAACCTCTAGTCGGGTTATGTTAATAAAACCTATGACCTAATGAAATCGGCTATGTAAACAATAAACCTCTTCCCTAGTTATGTTAACAAAATCTCTGAACTGATGAAATTGGCTATGTAAATGTTAGACCTCTAGTTGGGTTAAGGAAGTTTAAATTTTTGGACAAAAAAGATCCATAACCTAAAAGGTCAACTGAATAAAAAAAATGAACTTTTGGTTAGATCCTAGGACTTTTGGAAAATTTGGGACTAAAGGTAATCAGACAAAACTAAGAAGTATGATTAGTATGTGATAAAATATCACTAGACAAAGAATAGATTACTAAAACAGTAAATATACTAAAACCAAATATAATAAGCAGAAGGAAATTGGATAGCATTGTCATAAAACAAAAAAAGGTCCCTTAAAGAGCCTAAACGCCTGACATAAAAACAAAATATTGTTTAAAAATACAAAGGGGCACGTCACCATTGATGACCAACAACAAACTAAAGAAATTTAAACTTCATGCTTGTCTTCCTGGGCTTCAGGTGTCGGATTATCCACTGTCACATCCTTCAAACCCTCTGTCTCAAGGGAAGCTTCTTCCATATCGACCAGCTTCCCATCAACCACAACCTTGAAGAAATTCATCTTTGACACATCCACAGTGTGATGCATAAAGCTTGGGCTTTGGCTCTTTCAAAAGCTTCATCACCAGCGAAAAGCAAATCTACCTAGGTATCTTGCAGATACTTACTTAAAGTCTCATTAAGAGCTTGAGCTTGTTCTACTTCTAGGGTCAAACCAACATTGGTCGCTTCTAGTTATGAGCATTTGGTCTTAGTAGTTTCTTTCTGCTTAGTCATTTCTGATAGTTGAGACTCTGACATCTCCTTCTATTTCTTCACCTCTGAAAGCTGCTTGGTTTACTCCTCCACCTGGACGGTCCGGGCCTTCAAGTCATCCCTTAATTGGTTATGTATTTACTAAGGTGAATCTCATTTTATTCATAGGCATCTCCCACTTCAAATAAACCCTGAGTCATGACGGTTCACCTCATCAATTAGGCCCCAAGGTTTCTGGTCAACTGCCGAGCGCCTATTGATTTCACTTTCTCAACGTCTCCGGCCGCATTAAGATGGTCATAAAGATATCTCAAATTAGTGATTGTTAGATCGACTTAACTGACATTGTCGCTCATCAGGGTCTTTATTTTCTTTGGAGAACCCGACTTAGAATTCCCGGGAGGAGGAACAGAGGCAGGCTTGGGCTCTAATATAACAGGGGTTATGTTGGCAGCATCCGCCTTCTTCCTTTTGAGGGTCCAAGTTTAAATACTCATTAGATCACTTTTAAAAGATGACTGATTTCCACGCCTTACTTTGGCTTAAGCCATCAACTTCTTTTGTTCATAAAGCTTAAGGTTTGTCATTTTCGTTGGAAAGAAAGGATCAAAGAATAAATCAAGAAACATGAAGATTAATAAGGTTATGGTAAAGCAATAAATAAGCACATATAAGAATTACCCAAGAAGTTAAAAAAAAATTTGGGTCCTTAGTCATCTATAGTAAATCTTTAACTTTCGCTACCCGGAAGACATCCAAAATGGCCAAAGGCCGGACTTCCAGAGCGTTCAACTTGTCATAGTCAAAGCCGAAGACCGTCAAAGGACTATCCGACCAGTAAATTGGGTAATAATAGTTCCCGTCCAACGCATAAATAACCTAGGGACATCTCTTCCCACTCTTCACTCAGAGGAACTTGTCCTTAAAACCCTTATAATTGGTAGTGTAAGCTTGTAGAAAGCTCTTCCCTGGAATTCCGATGAGGGAAACCAAACCTCCTTTTTCCGCCCCCTTTAACTCAAAAATGGGAATATAATCCTAAGGTAGGCGTTATGTCCATTATGTCACAAAAAATTTCAAATCCTTGATAAAACCCCAACCATTTAGGCGTAATTGAGAAGGGGCTATATTTAGGGTTTTGAGGAGATCGGACTAAACATCAGTAAACATGACACATATTTTAAAGTCCTCAATAACTTCTGAACAAAAATAGAAATACTACTTAGACACTCCTTTGGCCCGAGTAATGCAGACTCTCTCACCAACCACACAAAGTTCTAGTATAACATCTTCCTCATTCCTGGTTGAAGGGACTAAGGTATTATAACGAAGCTTCGAGATGTAGCTTTCATCAATGATACTATGGTCGTAACTTAAAACTTCTTTGTATCTCAAAGATCCTGTTGCCTCTATATGAGTATCCAAAGAACCTGAGGATGAAGACTTAGAGTCAGTGTTACGAATAGGTGAAGGATTTCACCATAAACTTCTCTAATAATCTGGTCAAAATCTGTTCAACTCAAGTGACCCTTACACTCTCTCATGCAATGACTCCAAATTCTATCTCTATCATGAGCAGTAAGGGAAATCGAGCATTCTACCGATTGATTGAAATCTTGTGCTAAAGGTATAAAAAAATCAAGATGAGAGTAAAAAGGGGAAAAAAAAACAATACCTGAGGTTGGGGATTACAAAAAAATTAAGCGACTGATAAGATAGAAACCTGACCGCAATACTTAGGAAGATCGCTAGCTTTGCTAAGATAAACAAAGTGAAAGAATAAGTCTCTTTTTATTCAGAGAAAATTTGCAACAATCAAGAATTTATACAGAAGAGAGTAATGATGACAATTTGGAGTTCCCATAAAAGCCATCATGACTAGAAGAGAGCAAAATTTGCCGTCATTAAGATGACTAACATCCACTAACTTGCCAAAAAGAATACTGACTTAAGGAAAAAGGAATTTCAATATTATCTTGTCCGAACACTTTGATCCAATATGATCTCATGATCGGGGGGCTTATGTACATCCTAAAATTCGTTGAGGCTAATTTCTTGGAAAATCGAGTACGAGGATGCAAGTATGTCGGGCAGTCATGGCTTTACATAGGTCAGAATCCGGTTAGGAGCAAGAAAGCAAGCACGTCGGAGATGACCTCATGATAGCACAGGTAGATGGACAAGTCGTGTCTGACTTCAATGCTAGGATATCATAAGACAATCACAAGAGACGTTTATAAAATGGCCCATGATTGCATGAGAGTTACAAGCATTGATAGAAAAGACATTATCTGGTAATTGTAGAGGGCAACAGATGTCATCTGGTGCCACCTTAATGAGGTACGTGAAGGGGTATCCATTGAAGAGTCATTGATAAGTCAAGCAATATAAAAGGGAGCTTCCTCCATGAAGGACAAACAACTACTAAAAACCCTCCTAATCATATAGGATAATTGGGGTCTCTCATGACTAGCTTCAGGGTGATTTTTCCATATAGTGTTTAGCGAGAACAATACTATATTTGTTTAAATTACTTAGAATTTCATCTCTCTCTTCATCTAAAAACCTTCTTGCATCATCATGCATGATCATCTAAAAACCTTCTTCATCAAATTCTTTTGACAAGTGTTTGTGCATAAAATTGTGTGAGAACATTATGATATTCATTTGTCTCTATGTTGATTACATATTGATCATTAGCAATGAAATGAATGGAATTTTAGAAACAAAGAGGTTTCTAACTTCCACATTAAAGATAAATGAACTTGGACTAGTTAACACACTTTTCGGGATTAAAGTAAAGTGAAATAGTGGGGGTTATGAAATTAGTCAAACACATTATGCTGAGAAAGTGCTTGTCAAGTAAAAACACTTACACTTCAAGAAAATGAGTACTAAATTTGATCCTGGTGTCAAACTTGAAAAGAATGATGGAAGATTTGTGGCTCAATTAAAATATGCAAGTTCATGCAATGTACTAGACCCAATATAGCATTTGCAATTAGTAAAACTAGTAGATTTTACTAACAATTCAAATGGTGAGCACTAGAAAACCACCATTAGGATTTTAGGCTATCTTATGAAAACCAAACATCTTGGTCTCCATTATGGTAGATTTCCGGACATATTTGAAGGATATGCCAATGCAAGTTAGCTATCAAGTGTTGAATATCATAAATTTACATTTGGTTGAATATTTATACTAGCCGGGGTTGCAATTTCTTGAAAGAGCGAGAAACAAATGTGGATTACTCTCTTAACCTTAGAATTGGAGTTTGAGGCTCTTGTTTCCTCTGGTGAAGAAGATGAATGATTGAGGGACATTTTGTTGGAAGTTCCATTGGCTAAAGACAATGTTTCAAAGGTATTGATACATTACGGTAGTCAAGCCACTTTACCTAGAGCATATAAAAAGTGTATAACAAAAAGTCTAGGCAAGTAGGATTTAGACATTCTTTTTGTGAGAAAATTTATTAAGGATGTAATCATTTCATTCACATATATACGATCGAGCTATGATTTGCTTGATCCATTTACTAAACCACTAGCCAGAGATTTAGTAAAGACTACCTTGAGAGGTATGAGATTAAAACTCCTTGAATAAAGGTTCCGACAACGGTAGCAACCTAATCTCAAGTTAACAAACCTTAACCTAAGATTCAATGGGTAATAGTAAGTCGCTGATTTGGATGTTTCTGCAACATTCTGTGACAATGTTAACTATTACATATTGAGAGTTGAGGTTTTTCCAAACTCTTAATGAAGTTTTATATCGAGTATATGTATCTCAACAAATAGATACAAAATGAACTTCACCTATATGAATTTCCATATGGTGTCGTCTCAAACTGAGAGTTGGAGTTTCTCATAAAAAATTCACAAAAACAAGAAAAAACGCTGGCCATAAATAGTATTAGACGAGAGATGTAAGCGAAAAACAATTAAACTAATGTATCTAAGGTAAAACCAATATAATCATAAGGGATAATAGTTTAAAACATAGCTACCTAATATTTCGATTAAACTTTGTGTTATCCTTACAAAGAATAAGTTCAAACCGAAGGATACTTAACTGTAGTAACATTCTTTTTCTCTATTTCTCTGGAATTAGTCTTGTCATTGTTATAACAAGTAGTATTGTTGTAAATTATTAACAATTAATAATCTTGAATGTGTTCCAAAATAGAAAATATACAAGTGAAGGTTAATTTTTAATTCAGAAACAGACAATACTTGTGAACTATTGCAGTAGGCAGTTTGTATTTTAAATTCAGAAATAGGAAACACTTCGTGAAATGTTGCAGAATGCAAAACAGTACAACCTTTAAACACCGTTGTTGTAGGAAAAACATTGCAACATTTGGTAAAAGTGTTGTTGTAGGTGAAACAATGCAACATTTGATAAAAGTGTTGTTGTAGACGAAACAATGTAATATTTTGTAAAAGTGTTGTTGAAAGTATGTGTTTTATCAACGGTAGCACACTTCTGAAACAACACTACTTTGGCCTATAAATTGAACATTTCATATTCAAAATGTTGTGAATAGGATGCCTTGAAACAAAATATAAACGGTTTCTTTATAGACAAGAAACACATAAGGTTTAGGGTTAACAAAGAAAACAAGGGAAAAACAACAAGAAGAAAAAACAAGGATTGGTTATAAACTTCTATACTTTCCTTTCTCTTCCAACAAGATTACCATTATACAAGAATAACAAATAACCTCTCTCACTTGAATTAGGATTTATCTTCCTATTTTTCCTTATACAAGTTGAGAGACTAGCATGCTATTTATAAGAAAACTAACACACTAACGTAATGGTTTTTTTTAATAATTACTCATTACAAGCTAACTTAGGGTACAAGCTAACTTAAACAATTGGGCTTACAAGAAAGGATCAATTCAACATGCTAACAAACCTAGCAATATTGACTAATGCATGTTAGAACAAACTTCGACTACAACTCGCATTACTCCAACAGCATACTAGAGTTCGATCCAATATCTCACAAATCTCCACCTTATATCTAACTCTATAACAGCAAGAAACTAGCTTTCTTCATGCAGCTTTATCAACTACATACAGTGGAAAAACTTTCAATTGGAAAACATCTTGGTGATCATATCAGCGTCATTATGATTCGTCGAAACCTTCAGCACTTGGACTTCTCGACGCTCGATTACCCCTCTGACGAAATGCAGCCTCACATCAATATGCTTGGTTCGCTCATGATAGGCTGAATTCTTTGACAAGTGTATTGCACTTTGACTATCACATTTAACAGTGATAACTCGACCTTGAAGTTTCAGCTCTTTTGCAAAACCTTCAAACCACAATGCTTCCTTCACAACTTCAGTTTGGGCGATATATTCCTCTTCAGTGGTAGATAAGGCAACAACCTTCTGAAGTGTAGCTTTCCAACTGATTTTTGTCCCAAACATAGTGAACACATATCAAAAAATAGATTTTCTGGAATCTATGCAACCTGCATAATCAGAGTCGACATATCCTTCAATTGCTGCTTTACTATCTTCACCCAAGGCTCCACTATAAATTAGGACACTATTCAGAGACCTATTTATGTACCTTAGAATCCACTTCAATGCTTGCTAGTGAGCCTTTCCAGGATTCACCATGTACCTTCTTACAAGACTTACTGCATATGTTATGTCGGGTCTAGTACATATCATAAAATACATCAAAGAACCCACTATATTAACATATGGAATGCTATTCATATAAGCTCTTTCGACATCAATATTGGGACACCGATCTATACTCAGCTTGAATTAAGGGTTTGTCAGAGTTACAATAGGCTTTGAATTCAACATACCAAACTTTTCGAGAATCTTTCGTAGGTATGCCTCTTGAGATAAGCATAATTTTAACTGCTTTCTATCTCTTTGGATGTCAATCCCAAGAATCCTGGACACATCTCCCAGATCCTTCGTGTCGAACTGCTTATTGAGTTCGACCTTCACCCTTATTACATCTTCGACATTGTTGCTTGCTATTAGAATACCATCCATACAAAGAAACAAAATAACAAATGAGTTACTAGGTCGAAATCTAAAGCATACACAATGGTCGAAATGACTTCTAATGAAACTTATGCGTGCCATGAACTTGTCGAATCTCCTATTCCACTTTCAAGAAGATTGTTTCAGTCCATATAAAGATCTATTCAGTTTGCACACTTAAACTTCCTTCCCTTTTCCACATACCCTTCAGGTTGTCTCATAAGGATTGTTTCATGTAGATCACCATACAAGAACACAGTCTTCACGTCCATCTGTTCCAGTTCAAGGTTGAACTGTGCCACTATGGCAAGCAACATTCGAATGGATCTGTGCTTATCAACAGGAGAGAATACATCATTGAAGTCGACACCTTCTTTCTAAGTGAACCCTAGCGACCAATATTGCCTTGTATCTCTTTGACGCCACTCCTTTGATCCATTCCTTAACTTTGAAAATCCATTTACAGTTGACTAACCTGGCTCTAGCAGGTTTCTTAATCAGTTTCCAGGTGTTGTTATCATGAAGAGATTTCATCTCATCATCCATGACCTTCAGCCATCCATTCTTCTTTTGACTCCTCATAACTTCCTTATAGGTTCTAGGTTCCTCGTCTAGAACCTCACTTGTAGAGATTAAGGCACAAGTTATAAGATCTGCATACCCAAGTCTCTGAGGTGGCTTGATGACTCTCCTCGACCTGTCTCTTTCTAGCATGTAGTCATTATCAGTCTCCTCATCTTCGACAACATCTTCTGCGTCTTCTTCGACTTCATCTGGGATATACAATTCATCATCAACCTGTTCCACCTCAACAGGAATCTCTCCTTGTTCCAGCTCTTCGTCAGCATCATCAATTTTCTTGAAAGTCATATATGCTTCATTGAAAACTACATCTCGACTGGTGATACACCTTCTGTGACCTGGCTCTTGGCACCATAGCCTATAAGCTTTGACTCCTTTAGTGTATCCCATGCACATGCATTTCAGAGCTCTAGGTTCGACCTTGTCTTTCCTAATATGAGCATAGGTCATGCAGTCAAATACTCTCAATCTGTCTAGACTAGGTGGATGTCTCGACCAAACTTCTTTATGTGTCTTCATTCCCAAGGAAGTCGAGGGACATCTATTTATCAGATAGGCTGTTATCGAGACAGCCTCTGCCCAAAACACCTTCAATCCAGTACTAGCCTGTCGCTACTCGAAAAAATGCAACGACAGAGAGGCGAGAACGGAAAGACAGAAGAGTCACCATCGAAATTTATTTATCCTATGAGGGGAAGGAAAAACATCGAGAAAACCCTAAGAAAGGAAACGAATAAGATGGTCTCGCAACCAAGAGAAAGGGTTCGAAAGCCGGTTATGCAAAGGGAAGGTATTAGCACCCCTCGCATCCATCATACTCGATGGGAACCATTTATTTGTCTATGTGTGAAGGTATCTGCTAAAATATTATGCTTTCTAATAGTGTTTCAAAAGGAGAGAGATAAGGTTAGAAACAGGGAAAAGAAAGGTAAGGGGGGAAGAGAGACTCGGTAGGACTTTGCGGTCCTAGGCCTATGTATTCTCAACAGATATGAGAAAGTCAGAGTCAACGTAGTTCGGGAGACTACGGATAAAAGAAAAGTGTGCTCGCCAAGACATCGTTGTCTTGTGCCTATATATTCTCATCTGGTATGAGAAATCAGAGTAAACGTAGTTCAGGAAACTACGGGAAAAGATCTCGATCGCACTGGGGCGAGAGAAAAGGTTCTGGATAACGGGTTGATCTCGATTGTGATGGGGCAAGAGAAAGGGGAAGTTAATTGTTAGTGTGCTTGTCAAGGATAGGGATCCTCGTGCCTACGTATCCTTATTAGGAAATAAGGAATCAGAGCAGCTGTAGTTCGGCTACAGTTGAAAGGTGGGAAAGTGCGCTCGCCAAGACATCGCAGTCTTGTGCCTATGTATTCTCATATGTGTTGCACCCTAAAATTTGACCAACCGGTCCCCATATCTGGTTTATGTTTCGACGCATTTTGCATTCGCATTCGCATACGGCATGCATTGCATTTTTATCAATCGAGATTGATTTTTATCGGGATTAGAGCCCCTGGCGTTTCAGGCAGTACAGGTCAGTCAGAATGAAAGTCTGTTGAGAACTGGTGCTCGTCTCTTGTGTTTTCAGGCCATCTCGGTGCCCGGGTTTCGCTACGGTTGCGTAATCGGGTTTTAATCGGTTTAATCGGCTTCCTGGCATTTTTAGGATTTTTCTGTCATTTTTCCGGTTTTTTAGTGCATTTAATTGATTTTTCTGGATTTAATAGAGTTTTTTAATTTTTTTTTAGAGTTTAAATAAATTTTCTTTTCATTTTTAGAAATTAATAGTTTTCTTTTAAAGATTTAATAGATAAATAGTTATTTTTCCTTTAAAAAGAGTAGAAAATAATAATAATAGATAGTGTTGTTTTTTTTAATTTTTATTAGAGTTGTATTGTTTTAAAGAAAATTTTAATAGGATAGATTTTAAAAGATAATATTATAGATTAAATGTTTTAGATTTTTTTGTTTTTTACTTTTCAGAATTAATTAGGTTTTAAAAAAGTTTTTTTTTTAGATTAAATAATAGTTTTTTAGATTTGTTTAGGTTTTATTTTTTTTATTTTCGTTTTAGATATTAATTAGGATTAATAATAGGATTAATTAGGTTTATTAGATTTTAATTTGTTAATTTTCGTTTTACAGTAATTAGGTTTTAGTATTAATTCTGTTTTAGAGCTAATCATATTTTAATTCAGTGTTTATCCATTAATCCAGGTTTTAATCCAATTGGGCCATCATTATGCAGTATCCATTATCCAAAGCCCAGAATCCAAGTCCAGGTCCAAAGCCACGTGTCGTATAAAAGGCAACGCCATGCGTGCGTTCCTCTTTCAGCCACCTCATTTTTTTTCTCTCTCCCCAGAACCTGCCACGTTTCATTCTCCCTCTCTCTCTCAGACCAGCCAACTCACCCCCCACGTGTAACGCCCTCCTCACACCCTCACCCCACGTGTCTCTCCCTCACGCGTCCTTCTGTCACCCGTCCCCTCGCCGGACACTCCCACCGCCGGCCATGCAACCGCCCTGTCCAACCATCTCCGACCATCAGAACTAACTCCGACCACTGCCAACCGTCGCCGGAAACTGCAAAAAACCCAGATTTTTCCAGAAATTCACCCCAACTCCAATCTTCATCCAAACACCACATTCATCCTAATTTTCCCAGAATTGCTTGAATCTTCATCGTTTCATCATATCAATCATCTTCATCAGAAACTTTATCCAGAAATCTTCAAATCACGTCAAGATCTTCAACATGTTCTTCAGCAAGATCATCATACGGTTTCCAGAAATTCAACAAATCGTCAAGGGCGTGTTCATCCATCTGGGTTCGTGTTCATCGAAGTCCTCGATCTTCATCAGTCAGGAACCTTCAAATCTTCGTTCATCGCCTTCGCGTTCCCATATTTTTTTTAGAGGATCTTCAATCGAAGACTTCAGCGACTTGCTTCAAGATCTTCTTCAGAGACTTTGCAGATCTTCAACACCACCACGCATGCTGAAATCTTCAAACGGCCTCAGCAGATTTCTCCAGGTTTGCTCTTGTTCTTGTAACTCATTGCATGTTCGAGTAGGTTAGCAAATTGGATATTTAGGTGTTAGGGGTGATAGATCTTGAACTTAGGTTATGATCTGGTGAGGGATTTAGGAAGAAGGTGTTTGATTTGGTGAGGGATTCATGTTCGTAGCGTGGGAGAGGATTCAGAGAGAGGTTTTCAGAGAGAGATTAGCTGCGCCGTTTAGGGTTTGTTTGGAGGAGATGAACAGTGATGGGAATGAGGTTTTGTTTAGGGTTTGTATTGAGGCTGAATGTGTGGGCTCGGGCACCAGGCCCAGTTCAGTTTCCTGAGCGTCCCCCATGTTTCCATTCACACCCCCTCCCTCTGGTTTGATTTGGTTTGGGCCCTAAGCCCAGTTTGCTATCCACACCCCCAGTTTGGGGCCCATCAGAAAATGCAAACGAACTGGGCGCTATTCGCCCCCCCCCCTGGGTTATCTTTTTTTGTTGTTTTTCTGAATTGGTGGACTGGGCCCAGCGCATTGCTGAGCGCACCCCCTCCTGGGCCCAGTTATATTCCTGAAGTGCAAAAACTGCTGGTGACACCCCCCTGCTATATCCTTTTATTTGAATTTCTTTTTATTTCTTTTAGTTTGCATATAGTCTAAATAAATTCATAAAAAATATAAAAATAATCTTTTTAACATGGGACTTTTTCCCACATTTTGGTAATGGTTTCAAGAAAATTATAAGAAAATAAAAATAGTATTTTAGGTATTTTTTTTCCATTTATGGTGATTTTTCAAACTTAATTGCTTTTATTTTCATGTTTGGTTGTACATACATTTTGATGAATTTCGTTTAGTCATTTAAATTCGTATTTTGACCCCGTTCTTTTTGTACTAGCTAGATTAGAGCATTAAATTCCCCCTGGATTTATTTCATTTTTTTGTGATTAAATTTTGATTAGTTTTGATTAGAGAACATTAGGACAGACATTAGGCGTTAACCCATGCATGATAACATTATGGTAGATTTTGATTCCCATTTTAACCCTAGGTTTTAGAGTTGTTGTTTCTCTTCTTTCTCAAAACAATCAAAAAATACAATAAAAGGTTAAACATCAATAAAAGACAGTTCTTGCGTAAAAGACTGTAAACCAATCGAAAAGTCATTTTTTGTCCGCTTGGACCCGTAATCAGGAGAAAACCTTTTTCAGAAGGATAAAAAACAACAGACAAATCTGTGTCTTCCGTAGCCCGAACTACGTTTGCTCTGATCTTTCATGCTGTATGAAAGTATGTAGGCATAGGATGCGATATCCTAGCGAGCAACCTTCCCCTCCTTTCCCGTAGGTAGGCGAACTACGTTGACTCTGATTTCTCGTTCCAGACGGGAATACGTAGGCATAAAGTGCGATACTTTGCCGAGTCATTTTCTTTTCTTTTAACCCTTGACCTGTAGAATAGATAGAATAACAATCCGTACTAGAAAACAAGTGTGGATCCCGTCGAGTACGACGGACGTGAGGGGTGCTAATACCTTCCCCTTGCGTAACCGACTCCCGAATCCAGGATTTGGTTGCGATGACCATTCCTTTCCCGTCTTTGCGTGAGGTTTACTTCGAGCGTTTCCTTTCCCTCTGTCGGGATAAATAACGCACGGTGGCGACTCTTCTGTTCAGCCGGCGCCGATTTTCGCAGTAGCGACAGCTGGCGACTCTGCTGGGGACTCCAACGGTTCCCTACGCGAGTCAATCCTAGCGCTTGTTTTCCCGTCAGGGGTGTTGTATGGATTTACTATTCTGTCTTTACTTTCCGCAATGTTATTACTAACCTTATATTATCATTGCTGCTGTGGGTAGGGGTAATCTGTTGAGAGATAAGTCGAACCCGGGCTTGAGTACACATATATATTTAGAGAGAGAGTAGTGGTTAGCCTGCTTGCTTAGCTCGCACCAGCTAGCCGCGAAATCTCACTCGGACGAGATTCTCTTTGATGCTTCTTGCCTGGCCCTTAGGGCTCGACAAGTTGTCTGACCCGAGGATTGTCGACTCTGGGAACCTATCAATTGGGATTCAACTAAGTGAGGCCGCTTTAAGGGATGATGATGCCACACCTTATGGGTATCGTATCATCGCTCTTGAAAGTCTGTGACGTTGAACCCGCATAGGATGCCGTACCTCGTCTGCGAGTTAAGTACACACCTGTGAGGGGTAGAAGGGTCTGTTTGCAGGAAACCTTTGACCTCAGAATACCTGGTTTATCTCTATCAGTGAGATGTGGTTACAGGGTTCTTTTGAGTGGTTTGGTTTGGAATAAAGATTGAATGGTTCTCAAGGCTTCAGTACAGAGCAGCCCAGTCTATCAGCATTGCACTTGACCCCTTGTTTGCATATGCATGTGCATTTTCATGTTTGCATTTCATTAACATGTATTTATGTTGCAGGTGATCATTCCCCTTTAATTCTAGGATATCTTCTAGCCAGGCATGGAGTCCCTGAAGAAGACGGTTGCTTACAGGTTGCATGCACCAGACATCAGTTCATTGTTGGGTTTAGTTGCTTTGGTAGATGAGAGTGTGAGGGCTGGGTTCAGAGCATCCTATGGGAGACTGCTTAGCTTGTTGTACACACCTTCAGCCTTCGACATTACTGGGGTGTATACTTTGATGCAGTTTTATGAGCCGCAACTGAGATGTTTCTTATTTCCAGACTACATTCAGGCACCCACCTTGGAGGAGTATTATGTTATCTTGGATATTCCCGTGTTAGACCAGATGCCCTTTGTACACGTTGATACTGAGCCTGAGTTAGCTACACTCACAGAGATTGTCAGTTTGGACGCTTCTGAGTTTCCAGGAGGCTTGGTCAAGCTGAATGGAGCTTATGGTTTTCACTTATCTGTCCTAGTTGAGAAGGCTACACAGTGCGCGAAGAATGGGTGTTGGGTTGCCTTTAGCGCTATTCTGGCTGTCTGCATATACGGGATTGTCTTATTTCCTAATGTGCCAGACTTTGTCGACTCGGATGCCTTCTTGATTCTCGCCTCGAAGAATCCCGTTCCTACTCTCTTGAGCGATGTTTATCATTCTATTCACTACAAGAATGAGAAACATCGTGGCAAGAATGTTTCCTGCTGTCTTCCTCTCTTGTACAGGTGGTTCCAGAGGCACCTTCCGAAGACTGGGTCGTTTGTTGATACCGTTGATACTTTGGATTGGCCGTCCCGGTTGATGGGGCTATCTGCTGAGAATATCATTTGGTTTGATCGGGGTATGCTTGGTACCGACATTATATATAGTTGTAGTGGCTTTCCGAATGTTCCCCTGATTGGACGGAAAGGCTGTATCAACTATAATCCTTCACTATTGGTACGACAGTTTGGTTATGCCTTGAGAGATGCTCCTATTGAGGTTGAGATACAGGAATCTCTGTATCTCACGGGCTCCTTAGACGAGGCTTCTTTGATCAGGTTGAGGCATGCATGGGCTAGCATCCATAGGAGGGGGAAGGCTTTGCTCGGTAAGAGCAACAGCAGAGCTTGTGATCCTTACGTGGCGTGGGTCCGTGAGAGAGCTAGTACTTCTTTGATGCCTTATCCTGCTATGGAACCCCTGTATCCTCCATTGATTGAGGTACCTCCTGCAGAAGAGAGTGATAAATATAGTAAGTTGTTGGCTGCAAATGAGGAATTGAAGAAAGCTAACGAGGAGTTAGAGAAGGAGATCTTCCAGTTACGACGAGAGAAGAAGGAAGCCATCTTCACTGTGAAGGAACAGACCGAATTGATTAACAGGTTAGGATCAGAGCTGACAGAAGCAACCAATAAGAAAGAAAAAGTAGGGATAACCTTGAGCGGTGTTAGGAAGGTGCTTACTTCCAAGAAGGAACTTCTAAGAAAAGCTTATGCTCGTATCAGCAAGTGGGAAGCTTTGTGGGAGGCCACGCTCACCAAGCGGAAAGAGCGCGAAGACAAACTGAAAATGCAGATTGCTACGCTGGAGGCATAGGTTAAAGCCCAGGAAGCAAGGATTGCTGAAGTAACATCCCTTAGGAGTACTGCTGATCTCAGAGTCAGTGACAGTGACGAGAAGTCGAGAGGTTACGAGGAGAAGGCCGGTTCCAAGAGGTACAGATCTGACGAGAGTTCGAGCAAAGGAGCTTCCTGGGACGATGTCGTGAAGCTGAGATCCAATACCGAGCGGCATGCTTTACTGATTCAGGAGTTGATTTCCCGACTAGGGCACTCAGAGACGATGAGGATATTGGAGGACGTCCGAGCACGCCATTTGGCCTGATGTATCTTTGCCTTACCTTTGTTATTTGTACTTATATTTGGGCCATCGCCAGACTTGTAGGCCGAGGTCTCTTCGGTTGTATTCAGTTGAACTCTTGTACCCAGCCTCTTGGCATTTGTTATATATGAGTATTTTCTGGTTTATTGCTTGCTGGATAGGGACTCCATTGCCATAATGGTTTTCTCTCCGGAACTAGAATCAGGGGAATGTAACCTGTAGCATACTTACATAATTGCATTTGCATTCATATTGCATTCACCAGGTAATTATTGAATTGTATCTCATTTCCTGCATCCATCCAGGTTTTTCCAGGATTGAAAGTCAACGTCCTCACCGATACTCTACTCGTACCAACTGCAAAAGAGTTATGGACCAGATGCAGAGCGAGATGCAGGACATGCGTGAGAAGCTGGCACTGTTCATGCAGACGATGGAGACAATTATGAAAGGGCAGGAAAACTTGCAAACTTTGGTGCAACCATTGCTGGTGAGAAATGTCGGGAACGGAAACGAAGACCACAATTTTGTACGTGTTGACACCATTCATGGGGATGGTACTCCTACACTGGTAGCTCCACCTGTGGTAAATATACCTGCTGTGAACATGAACAATGGCGCTGGCGCCGGGAATGGTAATACAGGAATTGGTAATGAGACTGTCATTAACAACGTTGGATTCGGAGACGCCAATCTGGGCGGGGATAATAATGGAGGTAATGGCTTCGGTAACAACGGATTTGGCTATAATGACCAGGGGTTTGATTATGCTAACCAGGATGGGAAGTTTGGCTTCAACGCTCCGGGTTTCGGACATGATGGATTTGGTAACGCCAATCAGGGCTATGGTGGATTCGGTAACGGAAATGGTGCTGGAATGATGCCTTTTGGACCTGCCGGGGTCGCTCAAGGGTATGGTAATAGGGGACGGGGTCCTGTGATGAATCAGACTAGATTTGGTCGTAACAATGGGTATGATGGGTACGGAAACGAGAATGTTAATTGGATGGAAGACCAACAAGAAGATGCTTTCTCTGGTAGAGGGTTTAAAGGTCCTGTAGACAACACTCAGCGAATCAAGATGCTCGAGGAGCAGATGAAAGGTGTTGCGAATCAGAGTGCTTCCGGGTTGGATATGACCACGATGGGACTGGTGCCTGGTCTGAGGGTACCGTTGAAATTTAAAGCTCCTACATTTGACAAATATAAGGGAGATACTTGCCCCAAGGTACATGTGCGGTCGTACTACAGACGGATGTCCGCTTACTCGAATGACGAAAGAATGCTGATGCATTTCTTTCAAGACAGCTTGTCTGGTCCTTCCCTTGAATGGTACATGGGGTTGGAGCCTACTCAGATAAAGACATGGAAGTAACTGGCTAAAGCGTTTGTGACTCATTATAAGTACAATAGTGACTTGGCACCGAACAGGGTCCAGTTACAGGGGTTGTCGCAGAAGAAAGATGAGAGTTTCAAAGAATATGCGCAGAGATGGCGCGACATGGCTGCAAGGGTTCATCCTCCTTTGGTTGAGAAGGAGATGAATGATATGTTCATAGGAACGTTCACCGGTATGTTTTATGATAAGCTGTTTCCCGCTTCCTTGGGCAGTTTCTCGGATCTAATCTTGATGGGCGAGAAGATTGAAAGTAATATTAAAATGGGGAGATTCCAAGCTGAGGAATCCACTTCAGTTGGAGGTAACAGAAAAGCTTTTGGTGGTCGCCGTCAGGGTGACACAAGTGCAGTATTCGGGGGCCGAGGCCGAGGCAGGGGCAGAGGGCAGAATCACTACAATCATCCGCAACAGGTGGCAAGCGTCACAATTCCCTTTCATCAACAACCAATACCATTACAACAGATACTGCCACAGCAGCAAGGGCAGGATTATGGACAGAGAAGGTTTCAGAAGACGAAAAGGGTGTTCGACGCTCCTCCTTCTACTTATGCAGAGTTGCTTCAAACATTGTTGGGGTTAAATTTGGTAGAAAAGAGGACTCTAGCACCACCTAAAGGGGAGGTACTTCCGTACGGGTACGACGCCAACAAACACTGCGAATTTCACTCTGGGGCGCCCAGACATGACATAGAAGCTTGCCACGCTTTCAAGCATGTAGTGCATGATCTATTGGATAGCAAGGCTATAAATTTTGGACAAGCAGGTCCGAACATAGTAAAACAGCCAATGCCCAACCACGGGGAAAATGCTATTTTGACTGAGGAGGGTTTGAATCTGATCATTAATGTTGACAAACTGAAAACGCCGTTGTGTGAAGTAAAGAGCAGGTTATTGAAAGGAGGTGTGTATCCGGGCTGCGATGAGTTTTGTCTAGAATGTTGGACCCAAGCTGGGGGTTGTGCCGAATTGAAGAAGGGTATTCAGACCTTGATAGATGAAGGCACGTTGCAATTCGACAGAACGACAGTTGAGAAACCTGCAGAAGTATTAGCTGATGAGCAAAGTGATGTAGCTATGGTGACAATTCCCCAAAAAACGATAACTATAACGGCGCCAGCCAGGGGACCGAAGATCACTATCACAAAGGCAGGGCCAACACCTTATGAGAGCACCAGGGCAGTACCCTGGACTTATGGGCTGGAAGCATATTGTGATGGGGAGAAAATTGATATCAGTAAACGACCAGTTGAGGTTGTGGACAATGTCGTCGGGACTGGAGGGATGACAAGGAGCGGGAGAATTTTTATATCGCCTGAAGTAGAGGCTGAACGATTGGCAAAAGGTAAAGGAAAAGTGAATGAGGATGTTCCGGTGCAGAGGAATGAAAAATAAACGTCACTGAAGGATGTAGAAGAGTTTATGCGTCTTATCCGTAAGAGTGACTATAAAATTGTTGAGCACCTTCAACAGACGCCGTCGAAGATATCCATATTGTCGCTGTTATTGTGTTCCGAAGCCCATAGGAATGCGTTATTGAAAATTCTGGACACGTCGTTTGTACCCCAAGATGTTTCTGTGAATCAGTTGGAGGGGGTAATGGCGCACGTGAATTCAGGCCATAGTTTGGGATTTACGGATTTTGATTTGACCCCGAGGGGAAGAGAGCATAATATGGCATTGCACGTCTCAGTTGAATGCAGGGGCGCAGTCATGTCCCACGTGCTGGTAGATACCGGGTCTTCCTGGAACGTGCTGCCAAAGAAAGCTATGATGAAATTGGATATCAAGGGGATCATTTGTACGCCTAGTGACTTGGTGGTCAGGGCATTTGATGGTACATGAAGGTCGGTCTTTGGATCCATAACTTTGCCTCTGCAGGTGGGGCCAGAGATTTTTGAAACTGAATTTTACATTATGGACATCCATCCAGCATATAGCTGTCTTCTTGGGCGACCATGGATCCATGGTGCTGGGGCAGTCACATCTACCTTGCACCAAAAGTTGAAGTATATGGTAGGGGACAGTGTGGTCACAGTTTGTGGAGAGGAGGATATACTGGTCAGCCATTTGTCGTCATTCAAGTACGTGGAAGTCGACGGCGAAATCCATGAGACACCCTGTCAAGCCTTTGAAGGGTTGCGCATCAAAGACAAAGTTCCAGGGCCGAGTAAAGCATCAGGGGTGGAAGTATCATCATACAAAGAGGCTCAGGCTCTAGTGAAGACTGGCGAGACCAAGGGCTGGGGCAAGGTTCTGGATATTCCCGTGAAAATGGACAAATTTGGGCTGGGATATCAACCTTCATCATCAACGCTTGCTGCAGGGGCACCCCGTTTCAAAGGACCAATAACAATCACGGCTAGTGGAGTATATCACGAGACCATCAACGCTGTTTCAGATTCCGAAGAAGGAGACAGCGACTGCGACATGGACGCCTGGATTCAGCCGAGCGTGCCAGGACAAGGGCTTTGCAATTGGTCTATTCAGGAGACTGTTCCTGTGACGACTAAACAGTAATACTTTGTTTTCTTAATTGTTGAACAATCCGGTGTCCTACCCGGGGCATCGTGATTTTGCTTAGGGTCGTTCTGTTATGTACATTGCACTGTTTAATCGTTAAATAAAAGGCGTTTTTCATGTACGAATATTATGATCTCTGTTTTTCCTGTTTTTATTTTTTACAATAAAATGGCAACGTGGTTATTCGCTTTGTATGTATTTTGAAGCATTTAACCATTTCATTTGCAGGATTACTGTTTCAGATGACATCTATGAACCGCCTATGACTCACTTCGACTTTGAGCACCCGGTATTTCAGACCGAAGAAGAGATTGTTGAAGATGGCGACGTTCCAGAAGAGTTGTCTTGGTTAGTAAAACAAGAAGAATGAATCATTCTGCCTCATGAGGAAGTCATTGAGATCGTCGATCTGGGGTCGGAAGGGGTTGAAAGGAACATCCGTATAGGGGCCGCGCTGCAAAGCGACATCAAGCGAAGATTGGTTGAAATGTTCAAAGAGTACAGTGATATCTTTTCTTGGTCGTATGAGGACATGCCTGGGCTGGATACGGATATGGTTGTGCACCGTCTGCCGCTAAAAGAAGAATGCCTGCCGGTTAAGCAGAAGCTCCGAAGAACTAGACCGGACATGGCTGTGAAGATTAAGGAGGAGGTTCAAAAGCAGTGGGATGCTGGCTTCCTAGCTGTTACAACATATCCCTCATGGGTCGCTAATATTGTGCCAGTGCCAAAGAAAGACGGTAAAGTGAGAATGTGCGTAGATTACCGTGATCTGAACAGAGCGAGCCCGAAAGATGATTTTCCACTTCCTCACATTGATGTGCTGGTTGATAATACCGCTCAATTCTCCGTATTCTCCTTCATGGATGGCTTCTCGGGCTATAATCAGATTAAAATGGCGCCAAAAGACATGGAGAAGACTACCTTCATTACTCCTTGGGGAACATTTTGCTACAAAGTGATGCCCTTCGGACTGAAGAATGTTGGGGCAACGTATCAGCGTGCAATGACGACTCTCTTTCATGACATGATGCATAAAGAGATCGAGGTTTATGTTGATGATATGATTGCCAAATCCCAGACGGAGGAAGAACATTTGGTGAATCTGCTGAAGTTATTCAAGAGGCTTAGGAAGTTCAGGTTGAGACTGAACCCTAACAAATGCACCTTTGGGGTGAGATCAGGTAAACTGCTGGGGTTTATCGTGAGTGAAAAAGGAATAGAGGTTGATCCTGCGAAAATAAAATCAATACAAGAAATGCCGACGCCTAAAACAGAAAAAGAGGTGCGCGGGTTTTTAGGGAGGTTGAACTACATCGCTCGGTTCATATCTCACCTAACAGCTACGTGTGAGCCGTTATTCAAGCTGTTGAAAAAAGACCAGGCTGTAACATGGAATGAAAATTGTCAAAAGGCGTTTGATAAAATAAAACAGTATTTGCAGGAGCCTCCTATTTTGATACCTCCAGTGGCAGGGAGACCCTTGATTATGTATTTGACGGTTCTTGAGGGGAGTATGGGTTGTGTTCTCGGTCAACATGACGAGACAGGGCGTAAAGAGCATGCGATATATTATCTGAGTAAAAAGTTTACTGACTGTGAATCTCGGTACTCAATGCTCGAAAAAACTTGTTGTGCGCTAGCCTGGGCCGCCAAGCGTTTGAGGCAATACATGCTAAATCATACAACCATGCTCATCTCGAAGATGGATCCTATCAAATACGTATTTGAAAAGCAGGCACTGTCTGGGAGAATTGCCCGTTGGCAGATGGTTTTGACCGAATACGACATCCAGTATGTTTCACAGAAGGCTATAAAGGGGAGCGTGTTATCAGAGTATCTGGCTGAGCAGCCTATTGAGGACTACCAATCGATGAGGTTTGATTTTCCTGACGAGGATATCATGTACCTGAAGATGAAAGATTGGGAAGAACCGTTGTCGGGTGAAGGGCCAAAGACGGATTCCAAGTGGCAGTTGATATTTGACGGAGCTGTGAATTCCTATGGTAGCGGAATAGGGGCAATCATCACTACTCCCCATGGGTCGCACATCCCATTTACTGCTCGATTGACCTTTCCGGTTACCAATAATGAAGCCGAATACGAAGCTTGCATCATGGGGCTTGAAGAAGCCATTGATTTGCGAATCAAAAATCTGGATGTATATGGAGACTCAGCTCTGGTGGTGAATCAAATAAAAGGAGAATGGGAGACACGTCAGCCCAATTTGATACCGTACATGAATTATGCAAGGAGATTGTTGCCTTTCTTTGACAAGGTTGAATTGCATCATGTGCCGCGAGCAGAAAATCAGATGGCTGACGCCCTGGCCACATTGTCTTCCATGTATAAGGTTAACTTCTAGAATGAGGCTCCCAGAATTGTTATCTCGTGACTTGACAGACCCGCCTTTGTATTTGCCATTGACGAAGCATCCGATAATAAACCCTGGTATTTCGATATCCAGAATTTCCTGAAGAACAAGGAATATCCGGCTGGGGCATCCAGTCGCGATCAGAAGACTCTCAGGAGATTGGCTGGTAATTTCTATCTGAATCCGGACGGTATCCTATACAAACGGAATCATGACTTGGTGCTGCTATGTTGTGTAGACGAGAAAGAGGCGAAGTTGCTTATGGAGGAAATACACGAGGGTACATTTGGTACACATGCTGCTGGGCATGCTATGACAAGAAAGCTGCTGCGGGCAGGTTATTACTGGCTAACTATGGAAACTGACTGTTTCAAGTTTGCGAAAAGGTGTTATAAGTGCCAGATCTATGCGGATAAGATCCATGTGCCTCCAAGTCCTCTGAACGTGATGTCGTCACCGTGGCCATTCTCGATGTGGGGAATTGATATGATTGGAAAGATTGAGCCGACGGCATCTAACGGACACCGTTTCATTTTGGTAGCAATTGATTATTTTACCAAGTGGGTGGAAGCGGCATCATATGCAAATGTGACCAAGCAGGTGGTAGCCAGGTTCATCAAACGAGATATCATTTGCAGATATGGAATCCCCGAGCGGATTATTACCGACAACGGTTCGAACTTAAATAACAAGATGATGAAGGAGCTGTGTCAGAATTTTAAGATCGAACATCATAACTCTTCTCCGTACCGACCCAAGATGAATGGCGCTGTTGAAGCGGCCAATAAGAACATAAAGAAGATTGTTCAGAAGATGGTGGTGACCTATAAGGACTGACACGATATGCTACCTTTCGCTTTGCACAGTTATCGTACGACGGTACGCACATCAACCGGGGCAACCCCGTTCTCGTTGGTATACGAAATGGAAGCAGTGTTACCACTGGAAGTTGAGATTCCTTCCCTGAGGGTATTACGAGATGTCCAACTCGACGAGGCAGAGTGGGTGAAAGACAGATTGAACCAGCTGAGTTTAATGGATGAGAAGAGGCTAGCCTCTCTAGCATACGGTCGGTTGTACCAGAGCCGAATGAAGAAAGCGTATGATAAGAAGATACATCCTCGGAGCTTTCAGACGGGCGACCTTGTGCTGAAGAGGATTCTCCCGCCACAGGCAGATCACAGGGGCAAGTGGACCCCCAACTACGAAGGGTCATACGTTGTCAGAAAAGTCTTCTCCGGAGGAGCGTTGTTGTTGTCCACCATGGACGGTGAAGACTTTACGTCGCCTGTGAATTCGGACGCAGTTAAAAGATACTTTGCTTAAAATTGACCCGCTGGACAGAAAAAAAGAGAGTCCGGGCAAAAATGGGGCATCCTGGCGAACCAAAAACAGAATAAAAGGTTCGGGCAAAAATTAGGGATAAAATTGAAAAAAGGTACACCCGCGAAGTTGAAAACCTACACTGGGCGGCTTCGGCAAAAAAGGGTATCCCGGTGAACTGAAAACCCGCAAAGGGAGGTTCACGCAAAAGTTAGGGATTTGAAAAGCAAATGACTGCGGTCCGAATTTGATACTACGTTGCACACTGGTGCGGGAGAATACACCTGAGAGTTCATTTATCAGATACAATCTTTCTAGACATTTGAATACCGGGAAAGCGCCAGAGTCAGGCGAGTCATAAGAGGATCAGCTCATGATGTTTGTCTGCATCACTTTGCCGACATATGCGCAAATTTGATTTGTCATTGTATTTATGCTTCCTGTGCATACTTGTATATTTGTTATGCGTAACTTCCTCTTTTCAGGAGTTACATCCAGTGTACAAAATTTTGCCTATTCAGGGGCCCAATTAATAAAACATGTTATTCAGTATTTGATGCTTGTTCTTTACTGTTTTGTATGTGAAAAGCGCCAATGTTTTGATAAAACTAGCAGTTGCATAACGTTGCTGGCCCTTGCCAATAATTGCTAAAACTTCAAATTGACTGAAAATGATGTCACTAACGCTAACTTGAATAGATTTGGTTGTATAGACTTGTCTTGTCTCGTTTGTGGTGTTGCAGGGTTCTTGCCCATATGAAGTGGACGATCATAAGATTGCAGTTCTAACCGGAGGCTCGTGACGAAAAAACTTGATCATTATGTGAAGTGAATCCCCATGCAGGTCGCGCTTCATTCCCTGAAGCTGAGATGACAATGTTCCTTACTGAAGAAGGATCAAATCCCCCAGCTAGTCGCAGCTTATACGAAGGACATTCTCCAGCAGGGTCATTTACCCTCAGCAGAGTTTGGTGATTCCAAGATTTGTGGGTTGTAATCAGACAGTGTGGTGTCCCCCAAAAGGATTCCCTATCCCGAGCAGAGTCGTTTAGCCTCAGAAGACTAATATTTCCAAACTTGTAAGCTGTACCCAGACAGTCTACTCTCCCCAGTAGAGATTCCCTTCCCAGTAGGATCATTTATTCTCACCAACGGAGTCAGTTGATTTTCCCCAAGAGAGTCGTTTCGTCCCCAGCGGAGTTCTCTCTTTTCAGCCAGTGTTTTCTTTCCTCCCAGTGGAAATTGAAGGTTAAAACTCTCCCCGACAGAGTTGGTTGTGTGTCCTGGCATTTATTTTTCCAGAATGCTTTGTGATACCCGTTCACTCCCCAACAGGGTGATAGTTGTCCTCGACGGCCAAGATTGATGAAGCAAGCTCGTTAGAGCTATCCCAGCAGTACGAGCCTGCATTTGCATTGGCATGTAGTGTCATATTTGCATCCACCAAACAAAAAAACGCGTAGCATTTTCATATTGTATGGAGCATTACGCCATTATCAAACATGCGCATTTTGGAACATAAATCAGGTTGGTTAACCTTTTGCTTTCAGGCGTATTTCTCAACAGGAGTATGGAGTTTAGTTCAACAGGAATATGGAGTTCCAGTAGATATATTTTCAGGTATTCGGAGTCTCGCTGTGAGACAGGTGATGGTACGAGTTAGTTTATTGTCCCCACAAAGTTACTAATGGAGGTAATCCGAACGGCGGAACATCTTTTCAAGTTGGTTGCTGCGGCAGCATTTCAGGGTTTCATAAAATCAAAATTTCAGGAGTGTTCACTTGTTGATGAGATGAGTGTTCGGTGTTTATTTTTCAGAATATCCCCAGTAGAGTTAGCTGTTGTTGCAAACAGGCAAAGAAGATATGTGCAAGACAGTCTTTCCGTATGAAACAGGCGGATAAGAACAAGAAATAATCAGTAAAAATCAAATGGATGAATGTTCTTCTGTAGGAATCAGGCAGATGATGGATTTACTCCGTATGGAACAGGCGGATGTTAACAGCAGTTGCACCGTAAGTAGCAGGCGGATGCATTTGAAACTTTTTTGTAAGAATCAGACAGATGAGTTCTTCTGTAGGTAGCAGGCGGATATCAAAAGAATTATTCTGTAAGAATCAGACAGATAAGTTCTTCCGCAGGGAGCAGGCGGATATGTAATGGATTGCACCGTAAGTAGCAGGCGGATGCATTTGAAAGCTCTTTCTGTAAGAATCAGACATATGAGTTCTTCCGTAGGTAGCAGGCGGATATCAAAAGAATTTTTCTGTAAGAATCAGACAGATAAGTTCTTCCGCAGGGAGCAGGCGGATATGTAATGGATTGCACCGTAAGAAGCAGGCGAATGTAAGAAAAGCTCTTTCTGTAAGAATCAGACAGAAGAGTTCTTCCGTAGGTAGCAGGCGGATATCAAAAGAATTGTTCTGTAAGAATCAGACAGATAAGTTTTTCCGTAAGAAGCAGGCGGATGTCAAGATCACTTTCTCGTATGAAGCAGGTGGGTAGAGGTAGTTGTTCTGTATGAAGCAGACAAATATGATAGTTTTCTCGTATGAAGCAGGCGGGAGTAGATAGTTTTTCCGTATGGAACAGGCGGATGAATTTCTCGTATTCAGATAAACGATGGTCCCACGATAGACAGGATGTGTTCAGATATTTGAAAAAAATATATATTATTGGTAAGTTAATCAGATTCGTATCAAATGCAGATCAGTTTCTCGTATGAAGCAGGCGGGCGTGTATAGTTTTCTTCCGTAAGAGGCAGGCGGACGTAGATAATGTTCCAGTACTCACAAAGCTAGTTTTTTCCGTATGAAGCAGGCGGGTTGTAGCTAGTTTCTCCGTACGAAGCAGGCGGATGAGTTTTCCAGTATAATTTTGAAAAAAAAAACAATGCTTCCCCAGCGAAGTCGTCTAGGTTATTTACAGGTTTGATGTTACACAGAAGATTAATATTGAAATCAGAAGCCTTATCAGGTGATCGATCAGTTTGTCGCCATAATAATTGGATTCAGTTCTCTGGATGGTGTTCCCCAAGCAAGGGTGCAGTTTATTTATGCGGTTGGCAAATTTTCGGGTTTATTTTATATTCAACCGTCTTCTACCTTTGAATGTTTGAAGGTCGTTCGCTCTTCAACCCTTCAGGTCCAAGCCGCTTGAATAGGGGCAGTTGTTGCACCCTAAAATTTGACCAACCGGTCCCCATATCTGGTTTATGTTTCGACGCATTTTGCATTCGCATTCGCATACGGCATGCATTGCATTTTTATCAATCGAGATTGATTTTTATCGGGATTAGAGCCCCTGGCGTTTCAGGCAGTACAGGCCAGTCAGAATGAAAGTCTGTTGAGAACTGGTGCTCGTCTCCTGTGTTTTCAGGCCATCTCGGTGCCCCGGTTTCGCTACGGTTGCATAATCGGGTTTTAATCGGTTTAATCGGCTTCCTGGCATTTTTAGGATTTTTCTGTCATTTTTCTGGTTTTTTAGTGCATTTAATTGATTTTTCTGGATTTAATAGAGTTTTTTAATTTTTTTTAGAGTTTAAATAAATTTTCTTTTCATTTTTAGAAATTAATAATTTTGTTTTAAAGATTTTTAGATATTATGGTTTTTTTAATAAATTTTAGAGATCAATTTTCTTTTAAAGTTTAAATAGATAAATAGTTATTTTTCCTTTAAAAAGAGTAGAACATAATAATAATAGATAGTGTTGTTTTTTTAGATTTTTATTAGAGTTGTATTGTTTTAAAGAAAATTTTAATAGGATAGATTTTAAAAGATAATATTAGAGATTAAATGTTTTAGATTTTTTTGTTTTTTACTTTTCAGAATTAATTAGGTTTTAAAAAAGTTTTTTTTTTAGATTAAATAATAGTTTTTTAGATTTTTTTAGGTTTTATTTTTTTATTTTCGTTTTAGATATTAATTAGGATTAATAATAGGATTAATTAGGTTTATTAGATTTTAATTTGTTAATTTTCGTTTTACAGTAATTAGGTTTTAGTATTAATTCTGTTTTAAAGCTAATCATATTTTAATTCAGTGTTTAGCCATTAATCCAGGTTTTAATCCAATTGGGCCATCATTATGCAGTATCCATTATCCAAAGCCCAGAATCCAAGTCTAGGTCCAAAGCCACGTGTCGTATAAAAGGCAACGCCACGCGTGCGTTCCTCTTTCAGCCACCTCATTTTTTTTCTCTCTCCCCAGAACCTGCCACGTTTCATTCTCCCTCTCTCTCTCAGACCCGCCAACTCACCCCCCACGTGTAACGCCCTCCTCACACCCTCCCCCCACGTGTCTCTCCCTCACGCGTCCTTCTGCCACCCGTCCCCTCGCCGGACACTCCCACCGCCGGCCATGCAACCGCCCTGTCCAACCATCTCCGACCATCAGAACTAACTCCGACCACCGCCAACCGTCGCCAGAAACTGCAAAAAACCCAGATTTTTCCAGAAATTCACCCCAACTCCAATCTTCATCCAAACACCACATTCATCCTAATTTTCCCAGAATTGCTTGAATCTTCATCGTTTCATCATATCAATCATCTTCATCAGAAACTTTCTCCAGAAATCTTCAAATCACGTCAAGATCTTCAGCGGGTTCTTCAGCAAGATCATCATACGGTTTCCAGAAATTTAACAAATCGTCAAGGGCGTGTTCATCCATTTGGGTTCGTGTTCATCGAAGTCCTCGATCTTCATCAGTCAGGAACCTTCAAATCTTCGTTCATCGCCTTCGCGTTCCCAGATTTTTTTTGGAGGATCTTCAATCGAAGACTTCAGCGACTTGCTTCAAGATCTTCTTCAGAGACTTTGCAGATCTTCAACACCACCACGCGTGCTGAAATCTTCAAACGGCCTCAGCAGATTTCTCCAGGTTTGCTCTTGTTCTTGTAACTCATTGCATGTTCGAGTAGGTTAGCAAATTGGATATTTAGGTGTTAGGGGTGATAGATCTTGAATTTAGGTTATGATCTGGTGAGGGATTCAGGAAGAAGGTGTTTGATTTGGTGAGAGATTCATGTTCGTAGCGTGGGAGAGGATTCAGAGAGAGGTTTTCAGAGAAAGATTAGCTGTGCCGTTTAGGGTTTATTTGGAGGAGATGAACAGTGATGGGAATGAGGTTTTGTTTAGGGTTTGTATTGAGGCTGAATGTGTGGGCTCGGGCACCAGGCCCAGTTCAGTTTGCTGAGCGTCCCCCATGTTTCCATTCACACCCCCTCCCTCTGGTTTGATTTGGTTTGGGCCCTAAGCCCAGTTTGCTATCCACACCCCCAGTTTGGGGCCCATCAGAAAATGCAAACAAACTGGGCGCTATTCGCCCCCCTGGGTTATCTTTTTTTTTGTTGTTTTTCTGAATTGGTGGACTGGGCCCAGCGCATTGCTGAGCGCACCCCCTCCTGGGCCCAGTTATATTCCTGAAGTGCAAAAACTGCTGGTGACACCCCCCTACTATATCCTTTTATTTGAATTTCTTTTTATTTCTTTTAGTTTGCATATAGTCTAAATAAATTCATAAAAAATATAAAAATAATCTTTTTAACATGAGACTTTTTCCCACATTTTGGTAATGGTTTCAAGAAAATTATAAGAAAATAAAAATAGTATTTTAGGTTTTTTTTTTTTCCATTTATGGTGATTTTTCAAACTTAATTGCTTTTATTTTCATGTTTGGTTGTACATACATTTTGATGAATTTCGTTTAGTCATTTAAATTCGTATTTTGACCCCGTTCTTTTTGTACTAGCTAGATTAGAGCATTAAATTCCCCCTGGATTTATTTCATTTTTTTGTGATTAAATTTTGATTAGTTTTGATTAGAGAACATTAGGACAGACATTAGGCGTTGACCCATGCATGATAACATTAGGGTAGATTTTGATTCCCATTTTAACCCTAGGTTTTAGAGTTGTTGTTTATCTTCTTTCTCAAAACAATTAAAAAATACAATAAAAGGTTAAACATCAATAAAAGACAGTTCTTGCGTAAAAGACTGTAAACCAATCGAAAAGTCATTTTTTGTCCGCTTGGACCCGTAATCAGGAGAAAACCTTTTTCAGAAGGATAAAAAACAACAGACAAATTTGTGTCTTCCGTAGCCCGAACTACGTTTGCTCTGATCTTTCATGCTGTATGAAAGTACGTAGGCATAGGATGCTATATCCTAGCGAGAAACCTTCCCCTCCTTTCCCGTAGGTAGGCGAACTACGTTGACTCTAATTTCTCGTTCCAGACGGGAATACATAGGCATAAAGTGCGATACTTTGCCGAGTCATTTTCTTTTCTTTTAACCCTTGACCTGTAGAATAGATAGAATAACAATCCGTACTAGAAAACAAGCGTGGATCCCGTCGAGTACGACGGACATGAGGGGTGCTAATACCTTCCCCTTGCGTAACCGACTCCCGAATCCAGGATTTGGTTGCGATGACCATTCCTTTCCCGTCTTTGCGTGAGGTTTACTTCGAGCATTTCCTTTCCCTCTGTCGGGATAAATAACGCACGGTGGCGACTCTTCTGTTCAACCGGCGCCGATTTTCGCACTAGCGATAATATGGTATGAGAAATAAGAGCAAATGTAGTTCGTGAAGCGGTTAAATGGTGTTTTTGATGAATGATGCTAACGTGCGCATTCTAGCAGTTAGGTGTATTGGAGCTCGCTCGTGGAGTCTTAGACGTTACCTGTTTTTGGTAGAACGGACGTACCATAGCCTTTTGAAAAGATTAATTTTCGCCATTCGAGGCAAGATGTCACATTTGATTTTTAGAAGTTGTTTTTAGGGGTGAAATAGACCCTCGGATAGTAACCCCTTGCGGGTAGTACCCAATTCTTTATCTCAAAAGAATTATTGTGAAAAGGTGTGGCGAATACAGTCGCGTCTTCGTATTGAAAGACGAGTATCGAGATGACACACTCTACAGTGAGCATCCTGATTCTCGCAGAGGAAGAAGTATGCACTCAATCCTCTCTCTTTAGTTCAATACAAAGAGAAACTCATTCTTTTATTAAAAGATGTTTTTGATCTTGAATGGTAAGCGCTTTACGACAGTGAACCCTAAAGGTAATGTCAAGCACTTGGGATAGGAGACGGCCTACGCGTAACCACTCCACAACCATTCAAGTTTTATTGAGAAAAGAGTTTGAAAAATGCACTTGGTACGAGACCAAGGTTTTTAGTAAGAAACTTTTGAGAAGAAGTTTTGCAAAGATGTGTATAAGGTAGGAAATGAATACAAATATATACAAGATACATATAATGTACAAGATATATAACAATATATATATACAAGAGTATTCACAATAATATATCAGAGTAAAGGTCAATGAATATTTGAAAAAGATAATATCGACTGAAAATAAAACAGTGGTATATTCGACAGAAAGTAAAGCAGTTGTATATTGACAGAAAAATAAGGTTAGTGGTTAGTTTGTTAGTGAATTGAATCAGGACAAAATGTAACGCTAAACTGTCGTAGCTCGACTTATGATGAAAGTCAAACTATAGGAGGTCGCGTAAATAGATATTCGCACTATAAACAAGATAGAGAAATGATATTGAGGATCATTCTCTGATTAAATCGTGTCGCACAGACAAAAGAAAGGTGGGATCTCGTCTTGATCGCAAACATCATGTCGATTAATCGAAGGTTATCGACTTTGATAAATCGACGCTTACAAATCAAAAGACATCATAGATCGAGAAAATTTAAATAAAATAAAAAATGAAGAAGAAATTGAAAGAGAAAAGAAGGTGGTCTCGGACAAACCGTTATCTATCAATAATTTGACTGATAATGGCTTTAGAGATCTCGTCATTGACCGAAATGAAATGTGTGTAATAAAACAAAAATGAAATCAAGGCGAAATAAAATCAAGCACAGCTTAATATCAACACAAATCAATTTATTTAATGAAGTATTTTAACAAAAACTTAATTAACCAAAAATCAAAAATCTTTAGAAAATTATATTAAAAAAACTCTAAAAATTAAAATTAGAAAAAAAAACCAAAACTTCTAAAAACTAAATTAGAAAAATATATTAGAACTTTTAAAACTAATTTGTAAAATAAATTAACAATCTAAAGAAACTAATTTAGAAAATAGCTATACAAAATTCTAAAAAATAAATTAGAAAAAATATTTATTAACAGGAGGGGGTGCTAGACCGGATCTGGGGGTGTTAAAACAGAATATGGGCCAAGAGATATGTGATTCAAAGGGGGGGTATGAACAGAGTGGGAGTGAAGGTGTCATCATGGGTCGTGAGGCCCGTTCAACCTCTTGAAGATCTTCACCAAAACTACTACTTCTCATAGGCGGACGCATTAAAGATGGATCAAGCATAAATGTGGATGGTGGCATGCCGTAAGCTTCCCCTGGATACTTATTTTCGCCCAGTTTTGGAGGGATAAATGAATCATTAATACTTCCACTCCATGAAGTTGTTCGACGAGAATGGGAAAAAACAGAGTTATTGCCATCTGTAAGGCCCTGTTTTGAGATGTTACCGGCACTTGGAAACCTTTGCATGGTCATTGTTTGTGCATGTTTCGGAGATTGGTATGACCAATCATTTGTAGAAGGATCTTCATTAGCTGCACTATCTTTTAGGTTGATTTCGACAATAGCCTCCATATTCCTTTCATTTGATGCTGGTACAGGAGCTGGAATAAAAAACTTTGCATTGGCGGGAAGAGCAGGTTTCACAGATGGAACGGAAGGGGACTGAAACAGGTTTGCAGAGCTTCTTCCATTTTGGTTGAAGGTGTCAACATATCTTGACTGAACACCCATGCGACTGCGAGCAGAGAATTGATTTGAGCTAAGGGGTATCGGCGGCATCCCTGGGCTAGGTTCAGGACTTGAAGTTCTTGTGCTCGAATACTCATTCAGAGTGGAACCTTCGGTCTTCAATGCAGATTTCAAGTTGTATTCAGTTGAACCATTCTGGAAAGCAGCAGTTGTCGGAGGTGGTGGCTATGGATTTTCTCTTCTTGGCCATGGATGGAAACATAAGGAACGAAGAAGAAACGAGGGTTATGGTTTAGAGAATGAAAGTTTGAAGATGAAGAAGGATGGGTCGTTGTGGATTTCGGGTTGAAAATTGGAGGTTCGTGGGTTGAAGGGAAATGGATAGTAGGACGCGGAAGAAGAAGAGGGGTTTTTCAGCACTAGGGTTTTCCAGGGGAAGACGATGAATAGTGATCTGTGAGGGGCGGCTAGGTTAAAAAATTGGGGAAGATGATGAACAGTTCCCTCCCCCTTTTATGCTGAAGAAAAACAATGTGTTCTTTTTCTTTACATTTTTATCTTTTTAATTTTCTTAATTAATTAATTAATTCTAACCTAATCCCTAATCTAATTCTAATTCTAATTAATTAATTCTATTCTAAATCTAATTAATTAAATTCAAATTTCTATTCTAAACTAATTCTAATTAATAATCTAATTCTATTTTCTAAATAAAATCCTGAGTTCTAATTAATTAATATTACAACCTTACTATTATATTAAATTAACATAACTAAATCTTAAACTAATTATTAACTATTAAAAACTAATATTTAAAAAAAGATAAATAAAATCCTAACTAATCTAAACAAATCAAAATTAAACCTAAATTAACAAATGACTGTTAAAAATAAATCACAAAAATGCAACAAAATAAAAAACGAATGAAAGGGTCGAATACCGAAATGCTTGAAAACGAGAAACTAACGCACCAAAATTATCAGTACGGACTAAACCACCAGAAAGAATACGACCTTCGTTCGATTTCGAAATAAAACTTATCATTCGAACTGGTTTAAACTGTCTAAAATGCGAACAAAGCGGCTGTAATCCCGATAAGCCCATTCCGGCTGATAACATGGACAATATACGAGAAATAATCGATCTAGATGATATGCAGATGAATGCGAAGCAAAAGCCAGTCAAAGTTAGAAAACGCGAGGGAAAATTCTGGGGTGCAACATAGCCAACATGCATCTAACCCTTTCAAGGATTGTTCGATTGAATCTCTCAGCTAAGTCATTTTGTTGAAGAGTACCTACTACAGTCTTAGGCCTTGCAATCCCGACTTAACACAGTAATTGTCAAACGCTTCGTTGCAGAACTCAAAGCCATTGTCAGTTCTCAACGTCTTAACCTTTCTGCAAGTTTGAGTTTCGACCAGAACGTTCCAACTTTTGAAATTCTCAAAAGTTTCATCCTTCATCTTCTGGATGAATACCCATAGCTTTCTGCATTAGTCATCAATGACGGATAGAAAATACCTTGCACCTGAGTATAAAGGATTCCTTGTAGGCCCCCAAAGATCAACATGAATGTAATCCAGGGATCCATGTTTTCTTTGCTTACCTTTGTTAAACATCGCCCTACAAGATTTACCAAATACACAAGATTCACAAAACTCTAACTTTTCGACTTTGCCACCTCCTAGCAGGTTCTGCTTCCCCAATTCGACCAGGCCTCTTTCACTGACATGGCCCAATCTCATGTTCCATAATTCTATCTTCGACACATGTTTCATGGATGCAACATTTGTCGAACCACTTACAACCTCAGTCTCAAGGGTATACAAGCCTTGTTTCTTCACGCCTCTCTAGAATTCATTCGACCCCTTCATGACTCTTAGGATATTTTTCTCTCCTTGAAAAACATATCCCTTTCTGTCGAATTCATCAAGAGAAATCAAATTTCTCTTCAAATCAGATACGTACCTGACTTCAGTCAATAACCTTATTTACTCATCATGGAGCTTGAATCTCACAGATCCAATACCTACAATTTTGCAAGATTTGTTGTTTCCCAGCAACACCGATCCACCATCTTGATCACATAGCTCCTCGAACAATTATCTGTTTGGAGTCATGTGCCAAGTGCAACCTGAATCGATAATTCACTCTTTTCTTGAGTCGCCACTTGAAACCACAAGAACATCAGATGAGTCGAAGTCATCTTAAACAATGGTTGCGTTGCCATTATCCTTACCTTCATGATCTTTCAGACGTTCAGGGCACACCTTTCTTGTGTGACCCTCCTTCTTACAGTGATAACATCGAATACCAGATGTTTCGCCACTATAAGACATCTGCTGACTTTTACCTTTCTTCTTGTCGAACTTACTATCCTTTCGCAAGAATTTTCCGTTAACATTCAAACCTTCGCCCACCGTCAAAGGTTTATGCTCCTTTCGTTCGTTCAAGTCCTTAGAATACAAGGCTGATTGAACTTCTTCAAAGGTCATAGACTCCCTTCCATACAAGAGAGTTTCTTTGAAGTGACCATGTGTTCTGGGCAAAGCACACAACAACAATAATGCTTGATCTCCATCATCGATCTTCACATCAATATTTTCAAGATCAATAATCAGCTTGTTGAACATATCTAACTGCTCAGCCAATACTTTGTCTTCACTCATCTTGAATGAATACAAAGCTTACTTCAGGTAGAGTCGATTCACTAGAGATTTGGTCATGTAAAAACTTTCAAGTTTCACCCATAACCCCGATGATGTAATCTCCTTTGATACCTGTCGAAGAACCTTATCACCAAGGCTCAACAATATTGCGTTGTGGGCTTTCTCAATCATGGTTATCTTTTCTTTTGCCGTTAACGCAGCGTCCATGGCTGTCTCTCCCTTCAACGCTTCCAAATAACCCTGCTGAACCTGTAGGACTTTCATCTTCAAGCGCCACAGACCGAAATCGTTCACTCCAGTGAACATTTTAATCTCATACTTTGTTGAAGGCATCTTCTTCATGCTCACTGCACCAATATGTTGCGAATAAGATGCCTTGAAATAAAATATAAACGATTTCTTTATAGACAAGAAACACACAAGTGCTAGGGTTAACAAAGAAAACGAGAGAAAAACAACAAGAAGAAACAAGAAGGATGGGTTATAAACTGCTATTCTTTCCTTTCTCTTCCAACAAGATTACAAGAATAACAAATAACCTCTCTCACTTGAATTAGGATTTTATCTTCCTATTTTTCCTTATACAAGTTGAGAGACTAGCGTGCTATTTATAAGAAAACTAATACACTAACCTAATGAGGTTTTTAACAATTACCCATTACAAGCTAGCTTAGGGTACAAGCTAACTTAAACAATTGGGCTTACAAGTAAAAATCAATTCAACACGCTAACAAACATAACAATATTGACTAATGCATGTTAGAATAAACTTCGACTACAACACACATTACTCTGACATCATACTAGAGTTTGATCCAATATCTCACACAAAAATACAATACAAAAGTCTATCATCTTCACACAAAATTTCATATTTCATCTTTCCTACATTCGAGTTTTCATCGGTCTTGTGCAAACTCAAGTATAAGCTGAGTTATCCTGAATATTCCTGCTTTGCAACTCTAAAATATTTGAGAGTACTTAAAATACATATAAAAAAAGTAATTTTGTTCACAATTCTAGTCTCAATCCATTTTATTTAAATTAATTTTTTAACAATGAATGCATAAAAAAAAATTATGTAGATAAAACAAGATATACACAATATACAATAAGTGGCAGACCCTTTTTGTTTATAATATTTTTTTTTATTAAAAATATAAAAATAATAGAAAAATACGTTTGTTTTAAATTTTAAAAATGTTTTCTTTAAAAACATTCTTAACAAAATTGAAAAAAATGTTTTCAATTTAAAATGTGGAAAGCATGACCATGGTTGTGATTTCTTTATAACTAAAATGACAATAACCAGCGTAAATTTGTATATACAATTGTGAAGTCCTCCATTCGAATCTAGAAAAAACTGTTCAATTTAACAATATGGATATTTGTCAATCAAATTACGTCAAAGTGACCACGATGATAGTTTTAACACACAACTTATGTTTTTCTTCAATTTTGTAGTTTTGTGTTACAAATTCAATTTCATATACATAGTCTTTATGTATCATATACCCAATGTTACAGATTCAATTTAATATAATTATTCCTTTTAAATTTATATTAAAGATATAACTTTTTAAATAAGAATACAAATGTTTTACCCAAATACCTCACTTTTCAAAATAAATCTCAAAATAATTCTTTTTTCAGATTTTTTCTAAAGTAATCCAGTTTGAGAAAAAAATTAAGTGTTATCTCCATACTAATTTGTGACAGTGTTGTAGGTTTAAGAGGTGTTGTCAATTAGATTGGAGACACTACATGGTGTCTCCAATCCAATTGGAGACAATGTGTTAAATTTAAATGTTGTCGCCAATCCATTTGGAGACAAAGTGTAATCATAAAATTTTAAGCAAAAATAGTAAACATTAATAATTAATCAAAAATAATATTACATAAATTAATGATGACGATCGGGTTGATCATACCGTCTACCGGTTCCACATCCCATAGTTACCTTCACTCACTGCCCTCGTTGTTGATTCACTCCAGGTGTTTGAGGATTTGTGATCTCGGGAACATCAGCAGGATCCCTACGAAGTCCTTGTATTTCTAAGAAGTCTTGTGTATGGAGCGAAGACACATTGTCGTAACTGAGTTCAAGATCCATGCCAGAGTAGTTGGGATGTGATGAAGGGGGTATTGGTGTGCGGCCTGGACGACTGAAGTGGGACATTGGTGTGAAAATTGCGTTAGTGAAAAGGTTGAAATGGTAGTGGTGTTTGAAAGCCATAGGGTTGTTGTGATGTTTGTGTTTGTCGACTAAGGTGTGATGTTTGTGTGTGTAGGCTATGGTGTGATGTTTAAGCGTTTTGGTTATGGTACGATGTTTTTGCGTTTTGGCTATAGTACGATGCTTGTACGTTTTGCCTATATCTTGATGTTGTGTTTGCGGCATATGCATTTTGGGTGTCTTGATAATATTCATTTTGTTGGAGATGGTATGGGGGACACTCTTGGTATTATGGTTGGGTGTCTGGCATGTTTGGATTGTAGGTTTGTGTTTGTGGGTTGATAACTCGCACCCATGTCATTCTTGTCATTCTTAACTCGCACCCACCTATGCAATGCATCAAGTCTCTCAATACTTCAAATTTTTCCACCTTCAGGTATATCTCAGTCTAACCAACGATTCAACTCCCTTCGTAGTTGCTTGAAACTTTGGATGTTCCAGAAGAGCATCTCCATCAGAGACTTCTCTCTCGAATAAATCACTTTCCTGTAGCAGCGACGATACATGTTATCACTAATACAAGAATATGAGAAAAAATGTGAAAATAATTGATCACGCCACCTCCATTTATAGTAAAATTGCAAATTGTACCCAGTCTCCAAATGAATTGGCGACAACATTCAAATTTAACACACTGTCTCCAATTAGATTGGATACACCATGTGGTGTCTCCAATCCAATTGGCGACACCTCTTTATCCTAGAAAGCAGTCCCAATTCATATGGAGACAGCACTCTATGACTCCCCAAAAGTGGGCTACTTTAGGAAATAATCTGAAAAGTGAGTTACTTTAGGATTTTTTTATGAAAAAGTGGGGTATTTGGGTAAAAATTCAAAGAATACTACAGTGTTAAATTTGTCCATTGTGAATTTTCTAACTCGACAGATTTTACAGTTACACGTAAAAAATGTCTGACTTCTAAAAAAGAATTATATATATATATATATATATATATATATATATATATATATATATATATATATATATATATATATATATATATATATATATATATATATATATATATATAATTTCTACAACCTCGTATATTCAGGATTAATTTATGTTAGGAATATAAAATAGATTCTCTCTTTTCAATTAACATTTTATTAGAATTAAACCCAAAATTTTGAGTAATTCCGAATCAATCTTAATGAAAAAGATTCAATCATACTGATCGAATTCCCTCTTATTCTTCACTTTTCACTTGAGTGAATCAATAAACCTTGATCGCAAGATGATTATCTATACACAATGATAATGAAAGGAGAAAAAATTGAATTGGGGAAGAAAGAAAGATTAGAGTGTTAAAGAAAAATAGGAGAAAAGATTTTCTGCAGAGCTTCTCTCTGCTTCCAAACTTGGAATTTTATTCATTGCAACTGCAAGTGTTCAAGTGTATACAATAATAGGGGTTTACTATCTATTTATAGATTTTAGGTTTTCTTTCTCCTAAAACAGACGCAAAACTAACATAACTAACTCAACTATACAAACAAATAAAGTTAAGCCTAACATCAATGTCGAGATACTCCTCGACATTTCTACACCTAGGTGATTCGAAACTTCCTTGCTTCTGTTAAGAAATCTGCTTCGACACAAGGAATTTGGATTCTACATGAATCTACTCATCATACCTACAATGGATTCTAGATTAGGTCTTGTGTGACAAAGGTATCGAAGTGATCCAATGAGTCATCTGTACTTCGTTGGATCGACATCATCTTCATCTGAGTCTTTCGACAGTTGTATTCTGGACTCAAGTGGATTCAAAGTTGGGTGGTGTTTGAACTACAGTAAAGCGACAAGAAGCAAAAATTTATATTTGGAAGGATTCCCTTAGGGATTTATCATCTCCACAGAGATCGGGGCGAGAGAAAGAATATCGTTCAACATTCTCTATATTTCTAAGCTTATGGTTACAAAATGGTTGAAAGATCAAAGCTATAATAAATAACGGCAGAAAATATAAAGATAGAAAAATATAAAGTAAAGACTGAAATATAAACGAAGTCTTGTTGGGATTGGATCTCATCAATTGATAACTGATGCATTCTTCTAATCAGTTAAACACAAATCAATCATTCGTCTAATACCCTCACGTATCACCCAAAATTGAGTTTATGTCTAATGCAAAGTTGAGAGAACAACTGTATTGAGTCATTAGTGATGTCTCATGCAACTCAACAACGCAAATCATTAAGAAATAATACTCATACAAATGCTAAGCCCAAATCTATGTCTAGAACCTAATATGTATCCAAAGATGACACTCATATCAAATTCACGATTGGCTCACATAAAACGCCATGATCAGAATATGTACATACACTTAACCTATTTTACATGCATTAACCTAATTAGCCAAACGTATGTGAACATAGTTCTTCATCACCATTATTACGCATCCTCATAATACCGTTCGTGTCAAAAATGTTATCATGGTCTTTACCGTATTGATCATACTCATGCTACTCATGCTACTAATCAACACAATAAAATAAAAGTGATACTAGTAAATATTAACTTACAAGACTATGTCAAAAACTTGCTCATTGATAGATGAATATCTAAGATCTAAGATTTGAAAAGTTTTTGTCAAGACCAAGAAATAAGAAATTAAAGATAACATCAATATTGAATCCATATTAGTTCACAATACATATATTAGATGAAATACATAAGGTATCAAAAGATTACGTCCAAATCCAACAAGAGATCAAAGATCTTACCTTCTCCCTCTTAGGATTTGTGTTTTTCTCTCAAGAATGTGCTTAGAATAAAGAGAGATAAAATTCTATGCTGAAAAACATAATATCTGTTTCTAAAAAGTGAGGAAAGTAGTTATATTGTATTTACAAATTCTGTCATGTTCGTCTAGCGAACAACCTATTCGCCCAGCGAAGTCTACTTTGAGGCACTTGAAGTGCCTTAGGAATAGTTAAGTCACCCTTGGAAAATATCTGAGTTCGTCGTGCGAACACTTCTTCGCACAACGAACCTCTTCACTTCAACTTCGCACAACAAACTTTGGGTCCTTTTCCTACTGCCTCTAATCTGAGATGGTTCGCTGGGGCTTCGCCAGAAGTTTGTACAACGAACATTCACTTGCTGCTCGTTGTTGTTCGTCCAACGAACATGCTGATTCTTCATCAATTCTTTGGCTTCCTTGTTCAATCATTGGTGTCTTAATCATTGATGTTTTATGCTTATATTCTGCACAATAACACACACATCAAAGAATCCAAAGGTATTTGCAATATAATTGAAGAATCACACAAGAACAAGAAATAAATCTATTAAAACATGAGAATTGAGTTGAAAAATATAAAGAAAGATGATTCAATTTAAATCAAAATTTGCACTTAATAGGTTACAATCTTACATCTCAACATTTTTTTATATTCAAGAATCAATGATCGAATTTATGATAAAATTAAAATAAATATGAAGTATAAATAAAAAATATAATACATATTGTGAGTATCGTTAAATAAAAAACCGATAATAGACAAATGACAATGATTTAAATAAATATAACATATAATAAATACTTTCACTAAAGTTGTCCAGAAAAAATAATATTTCCAATAAGTGAAGATGAATTATAATAAATATACTTGTTTATTTGATTTCACATTAAACATGAAAAAAGTGATAAATATAACATATTGAATATGTTCATAATTTTATATATTTAAATTGGAGAAATACTTACATGAAAACGTATTAAACTCATATTCTTAAAAACAATAAAAGAGAAAATTTTAAATTTATTTTAAATTTAATTTATTTTTTAATTGAATTCATGTGGTTATTTTGATAATGAAAGAGAGAGAAAATTTTATATTTTATTTTTAATTAATAAAAAATTGTGATTGAGTGTGTGGACAATTCCGTGTTATGGTTATTTCCATCTAAGAATTTTGCATATAAATTATATTTATAAAACATATAACATCCAATAAGAAGAGAAAACAATTTTAATTTATTTTAAATTTAATTTTTAATTGAATTTATGGAGTGGTTGTAATTATGAAGGAGAGAGAAAACTTTTTTATTTTGTTTTTTAATTAATAAAAAATTGTGATTGACTGTGTATATAATTACGTGTTAAGATGGTTTCCATCTAAAATTTTTCCATATAAATTATATTTATAAATCATATATTCTTCATTTTTAAAGAACAAAAGATTTAATACTAGATATTTGATTCAACAACTATTTTAGATTATTTTACAAAATCTTTACCCGAGCAAAAGATATTATTGAAACACTGATAGATCATACAATAATGTCATGTAATATAGTCTCTCTCACTCGAAAACATCTATAGTCCCAACAACTTTTTCATACTACTCTAATATGCCCTTTTCTCAACGACTATTTCCTAAACACTATAAAAGAAACTTCGATTTAAATATAGAGTTTGATGACTCTCAAATGTCAAAAAAGAAAAGGAAAAGAAGTGGAACAAATGTAAAAAACATAGCAATAATAAAATGTATATATTTTGTAAGAACTTATTGAGAGAAAAATCTCAATGATAACAATATATGGAATATAATCACACATTATGTGAATCAAGCGAGTATCTCGAAAGAGAGAAAAGACAAATAAAAAATGGCATGTTTAAAAATAATATTTTAGTAAAAGTATTGGACATGATAAACTTAATTGTAATTGGTGTTGGTTAAAAATACACATGTTAAAGAATTATCCTTTGAGTGAACATTATCACTATTTTAAATACACACCAAATATCTAACAAGAAATGGGATTATTGATTTAATCCTCTTCTAAACTGAGTCATACACTTTAGACAATACAGTAAATAATCTCAACTTCAGTTTAAAAAATAAAAAATGAGTGGTGATTTTAACTCAATGACAACTTTCAATATATGTAACTCATCACACCAGAAAGACAATGACAGACTTTTCCCTGCCACTATCCTGTGATTTCTAAGCCTAGAAAATAGTTAGTGAACCTACCAATACAAGTTATGCAACACAAATGAATCAATTGAAACTTTCTTGCCATCATCATTGTGGTTCCAAAGAATGTGGTTGATGGAGAGGTGAACAACAACGAAAGATCCAAGGCTGCACCGTTTAAGTCCTTGAATATTATGCTTTAGATGTATGAAAGTAACAAAATTATGTTGTGGTTCAGATGGTAGAGGATTTCAATATTAGTCTTTAGTTGCATGGGTTTTGAATCCTTCTTACTACAAAAAGTTTTATTTGCTCAATATTTGTTGCCCAATAATATATTAGCATGTGGTTGGCACCTAATATCTATTTTTAAAGCTAAAATAAAAAATACTAACTCAGCAAATTTAACTAACATATCATCGACATTAATGCCATATAAGCTTTTTTGAAATGGAGTTTGGAAAAAGAATCAACGGTGCACACGTTAGTTAACTTAAAAGACCAACTTGTAGCAAAAAAACTTAAAGGACCAACTTGTTATAATAAAATAATTTAAAGGACCCATGGTATATTTTTGCCTAGATATTTGTTTTAGAAAGTGTTATTGTATAGGGGGACATATGATGATTGTGGATAGTCTATATATAACAATTTTCACAGTTTTATTTTCTGGTTGTCATTTTACAAAGATATGAGTTTTCTTTGGTTTTTGAGTTCTCATGTTATATTTTTGTGTTGTGATTGAGTTCTTTCTCTTCTCTACGTTAATTTTTCCCAACAACTAGTGTCAAATTTTTTGCTTTGACCCAAGGGTATGAGTTCTTAATATGCTATGTATTTGCATTTTTGTCTGAACTTATACCTTAAAAAAGAAGGGCGTTGTTGTTGATTGTAGTCACAAGTTCCACTATGCAATTTGGGTTAGAGAAAATTGATGGACAAATAGTTTTTGACTTGTATAAAATTCAAGTCAAAGATATATTGATACAATAAAGGATTATGTAAGGTGTTGGTTAGTCTATATATAACAATTTTCACAGTTTTATTTTCTGGTTGTCATTTTACAAAGATATGAGTTTTCTTTGGTTTTTGAGTTCTCATGTTATATTTTTGTGTTGTGATTGAGTTCTTTCTCTTCTCTACGTTAATTTTTCCCAACAACTAGTGTCAAATTTTTTGCTTTGACCCAAGGGTATGAGTTCTTAATATGCTATGTATTTGCATTTTTGTCTGAACTTATACCTTAAAAAAGAAGGGCGTTGTTGTTGAATGTAGTCACAAGTTCCACTATGCAATTTGGGTTAGAGAAAATTGATGGACAAATAGTTTTTGACTTGTATAAAATTCAAGTCAAAGATATATTGATACAATAAAGGATTATGTAAGGTGTTGGCTAGTCTATATATAACAATTTTCACAGTTTTATTTTCTGGTTGTCATTTTACAAAGATATGAGTTTTCTTTGGTTTTTGAGTTCTCATGTTATATTTTTGTGTTGTGATTGAGTTCTTTCTCTTCTCTACGTTAATTTTTCCCAACAACTAGTGTCAAATTTTTTGCTTTGACCCAAGGGTATGAGTTCTTAATATGCTATGTATTTGCATTTTTGTCTGAACTTATACCTTAAAGAAGAAGGGCGTTGTTGTTGATTGTAGTCACAAGTTCCACTATGCAATTTGGGTTAGAGAAAATTGATGGACAAATAGTTTTTGACTTGTATAAAATTCAAGTCAAAGATATATTGATACAATAAAGGATTATGTAAGGTGTTGGCTAGTCTATATATAACAATTTTCACAGTTTTATTTTCTGGTTGTCATTTTACAAAGATATGAGTTTTCTTTGGTTTTTGAGTTCTCATGTTATATTTTTGTGTTGTGATTGAGTTCTTTCTCTTCTCTACGTTAATTTTTCCCAACAACTAGTGTCAAATTTTTTGCTTTGACCCAAGGGTATGAGTTCTTAATATGCTATGTATTTGCATTTTTGTCTGAACTTATACCTTAAAAAAGAAGGGCGTTGTTGTTGATTGTAGTCACAAGTTCCACTATGCAATTTGGGTTAGAGAAAATTGATGGACAAATAGTTTTTGACTTGTATAAAATTCAAGTCAAAGATATATTGATACAATAAAGGATTATGTAAGGTGTTGGTTAGTACACGATTTTTTTATTGACATTGATGCAAGACGTGTTGTGAGATTATGTCGGTGGTTGAGAAGCTTCATGCCAATATGAAAATTTCACCATAAGTTTTCAGCCTGATTTTTTACATGAGAAAATTCTTGGATGATTTAACTTCAAGTTAAATATACTATTGACGGTGGAGTATCATAGTTTTCTTAGACTATAATAGTCATAAAGACAATGTGAAAATTCTTGGAGTGATTTAACTTCAAGTGAGTATACTCTTCCGGACGTGTGTGGTCATTTTTAACTATAATTGTCACTGAAGACAATGATAAAATTCTTGGAGTGGTGTAACGTCAAGTTATTATATTTGAAAGATTGTATATGATGTTTAAGATTATTTATGGTGCTTAGAGCAAGTTCATGTATAGTGGTGAAAAACTTTGTATATGTGGCTTTTCGGTGAATGGATTGATCACCTCCCCTCCTCAACCCTAACGGTGAGGTATATATAGGGATTCCTTGGGTTTGGATCCTTAAATCCAAAAGGGATTATTCTCCCACGTCCTTCAAGAGCGTGGGATAAGTGGGAATTATTTTTCCTCCTATAATTATGGGAGACATGGTTCTCCTTCTTGACTGGCTCATCTAATACATTAGTGTAGATGGTCCCATTATTACCCATGTTCATGGGACATGTGAATTATGGAAGCTATAATGTACATCTCAAGCTCAGCCTAGGTGTCTTACAATAATTCATGGGCAACCTAAGCGCTACACGACCAATCTACCAATATTCCATTGGGCGGCTTATGGTACTCGCCTGTCATAATAAGTTTCGTATTGCTTCTTAGACCCTTTTCTTTTAGGGTTGATGACCATTTCTCAGTATAGAGCCTAATACAATTATATCAATACATAACCCCTCTAGCATGAGGTCTTGAAAATGACGAAGTGTTTTAGTTTGATCGCCTTTAATCCTTATGTTTGAGCTACCCCTAAAGAGTAGTTAAAGTCCTCCTTGAGACAAGTCCCTCAAAAAGAACCTAGGGCGAGTCCTTTAAGTAGAACTTAGAGTGAGTCCCTCGAGCATAAATTGGGGTGAGGTATTTAAGAAGAACTTGTGGCAAGTCCCCCAAGTGCCACTTGAGGTGAGTCTCTTAAATGTTAGTTGAGGCAAGTGTCTTAAATGTCACTTAAGGTGTGTCTTAAAGTGTCGTGAATAAACACACACACAACATTAACCGCAACTAATGATGGGTTTATTTCAGGAAGCCAAATTGGCATGGGTTTCTTGCAAGTTTCAGACACACAAGAAATCTTTTACATTTGTTGATGTACCTAGTGAGAGATTACTCATTACCCCAGGCCTAGCTTCAAATGGATAATCAAAAGAAAGGAAGACATCAGAAAGATAACTTTAGAAACAGATTTAAGAAGAATTTTAGGGCGACATGGAAAGAGTTAGACGATGAAGATTAAAAAAAAGGAGATGAAGCCAATCTGGCGCTGATGGCTCACACATCTGAAGAAGGAATTTTATCTAAAACAGAGTCTGAAGGCGAAGATGAGGTATACTCTTATTCTGAACTTATTTTATGCAAGAATGATCTTATAAATCATTGCAAAGATCAAACCAGTCACATCAAAATTTTAAAAAGAGACAACTTCATTTTGAAAGAAGAATGAAAAGAAATCAACATATCTCAAAATGAATGTTTTACTCTAGGTAAGCATGATAAAGCTCTTCATAATTTCATCACATCTGACATTGAGAGAACTAAACTTGCATCTATGATTTATGGAATCGGCAAAAGCAATATAGAAGGTTTGAGGTACAATGAAAACTGCTCAAGTTCTGATATGTCATCGTGTAAAAAGTCTCCAGATCCTCCTTCCTCTAGCATTGCTCAGACAATGTTAAGCAACTATTTTGTTCCTGCTGCTGATAATGTAAAAGTTATGAATCTAATAGAACATATTAATCATAAGTTGAAAGGTATTGTAATATCAGAACCCGATAGTCCAAAAGTTTTGATTACACCCGTATCTAAAACATCTGAATCACAGGCTAAAAAGGATTCAAAAACTAAGGTTCAAAATCACTCCAGTCAAAATTTTTGGAAATAGAAAGCATGGAGTGAAGCTAAACCTTTTTACATGGAAAAAGCACATGATAGGAAAGAACCTTTCAAGACTAACATGAAAGACCCATATGTGTATGGGTACCTAAATCTTAAATTGCCTTTGATGCAGATATGCCTAAAGGAAACGATGAGAAATCAATTGTGGTATCTGGACAGTGGCTGCTCACGTCATATGACGGGAAAAGGCATATGTTCCAAACCCTAAATCTGAAAGAGGAAGAAAATGTGGGTTTTGGAGGAGGCCAGAAAGGAAAGATCATTGGTACATGTACTATTGACAACTCTCTAACCCTTATCAATAAAGTTTGGCTAGTAGATGGCTTAAAGCATAATATACTAAGCATAAGTCAATTGTGAGATAGTAGTTGTGAAGTTATATTTAATAATAATTTCGATTCAGTTATTAATGTTGATAAAACCATTATGTTCAAAGGGAAAAGGAAGGAAAATGTTTATAAAATCAATCTTTCAGAATTGACTAATCAGAAGGTCGTTTGCCTTAAGACAATGAGTGATGAGAAATGGATTTGAAACAAAAGGTTAGATCACGCTAGCTGGAGATTAATCTCTAAACTTAGCAAGTAAAAACTTGTTAAAAGGATGTCAAACCTTGACTATCACTCAAGTGCTCTTTGTGGAGGATGTCAAGTTGGAAAGATTGTGAATTCCTCTTTTAAAACTAAAAATGTTGTATCTACCTCTAGACCTTTAGAATTACTTCACATTGATCTATTTGGTCCTATTTGGACTATTTCGAGTAGTGGGAAGAAATATGGTTTGGTCATTGTTGATAATTTCAACAGATGGACTTGGGTAAAATTTCTCCGATCTAAAGATGAAACGTATGAAATATTTAGAACCTTTTTCATTCAAGTACAATCGGAAATGGAAGTAAATATCTTTAAAGTTAGAAGTGGTCATGGTGGAGAGTTTGAAAATGAGCCATTTGAATCTTTTTGTGAAAGATATGGAACTATTCATGAGTTCTCTTCTCCTATAACTCCACAGTAGAATGGGGTTGTATAAAGAAAGAACAGATCTTTACAAGAAATGGCAAGAACCATGATACATGAAAACAAACTTCCAAAGTACTTGTAGGAAGAAGCTATTAATATGTCTTGTTATATTTAGAACATAATCTATATTAGACCAATTCTGAATAAAACATCATATGCATTTTTAAAGGTAGGAGACCAATCATCTCTTATTATCATCAATTTGGATGTACTAATTACATTTTGAATAATAAGGTCTACCTAAAGAAATTTGATGCTAAAGCTCAAAAGGGTATCTTTTTGGGATACTCTGAACGCTCAAAAGCATACATAGTGTACAACTCAGAAGCCAAAATGGTTGAAAACTATATGCACGTTAAATTTGATGACAAAATACCTGACTTTGAAAAGTCAGAGACTATGGATCTAGATGATAGTCTTGCAAGAATTCTAAATTATGAAGAACAACTTGTGGTATGTATTCCAAAAGAAAAGAGTTTAGATGATGGTCTATCAGAGTCTAATACTATAACTAAGAGAATACCAGAAGTTGTAGAAACTGAAGTAACTCTAAATAATCCTACTGCTACAGATTCAAAAATTATTCAAAATAGTTCTGAAGCCCTTGTTCCACCTAAGAGGTTATTTAAATATAAAGAGTCTTATCCAGAAGGGAAAATCATTGGGAATAAAGAAGACCCATTGAGAACCAAATCAACATTCATTAATGATCAATCAATGCTTGGACTTATCTCATTGATAGAGCCTACCTCTATTGATGATGCCTTATCAGATGATGAGTGTATCTTGGCTATTCAAGATGAACTAAATCAGTTTCAAAGAAATGATATGTGGGATCTTGTTCCAAGACCACAATTGAAGAACATCATTGATAATACGTGGGTTTTTCGAAATAAGCTGAACAAATAAGGCGAAGTTGTGAGGAGCAAAGCTAGACTTGTAGCTCAGGGTTACATTCAGCAAGAAGGAATTGACTTCTTTGAAACCTTTGCTCCCGTGGCAAGGTTAGAGGCAATAAGACTTCTCCTCTCTTATGTTATTAATCATAACACTGTGCTTTATCAGATGGACGTCAAAAGCTCTTTTTTGAATGGAGTTATTACTGAAGAATTGTATGTTAGAAAACCTCCTAAATTTGAAGATCCAAACCATCCAAACTTTGTCTATAAGCTTAAGAAATATCTCTATGGACTCAAACAAGCTCCAAGGGCTTGGTATGAGAGACTGAGTAATTTTTTGCTTGAGAATGGTTTTTATAAAGGTAAAGTTGAAACTACACTATTTAGGAAAACTCTAAAGGAAGAAATGGTGAGTGTTCAAATTTATACTGATGACATAATTTTTGGTTCTACTAATGCATCTCTTTGCCAAGAATTTCCAAATACCATGCGGTCTGAATTTGAGATGAGCATGATGGGTGAATTAAAATACTTTCCTAGAATTCAAATCAATCAAAGAAAATAAGGTATATACATTCATCAGTCAAAGTACACAAGACACCTTTTGATGAAGTTTAATCTTGATGATTGAAAATTCATGTCAACTCCTATTCATGCTACCTGCAACCTAAATAGAGAAGAGTGCAGTGCCAAAGTGGATATGGCTAAATATCGAGGTGTGATAGGTTCCTTACTCTATCACTCTGCTTCCAGACCAGATATTTTATTCAGTGTATGTTTGTGTGCAAGATTCTAATCAGATCCTAGAGAAACTCATTTAATAGTTGTTAAGAGGCTCTTTAGATAATTGAAAGGAACGACTAATCTTGGACTTCTTTATAAGAAATCTTCAGGTTATGAGCTAGTTGGATTATGTAATGCTGACTATGTTAGGGATAGAATTGAGAGGAAATTCACAAGTGGAAACTGTAAATTCTAAGGTGAAAACCTTATATCTTGGGCTAGAAAAAGACAAGCAATGATTGCTTTATCTACATCAGAAGCAGAATACATCTCATCTGCTAAGTGTTATACTCAACTACTATGGATGAAGTATTTGCTAGAAGATTATTAGATTTTTGGAAACAATATTCCTACCTATTGTGGTAACACTGCTGCTATTTGTCTAACGAGGAATCCGACTCAATATTCTAGAACCAAGCATATTGAAACCAAACACCATTTTATTAGGGACTATGTTCAGAAGGGGATAATAGATGTTCATTTTATTGATACTGACTATCAGTCGGCTGATATATTTACAAAATCCTTAGCTATCGCAAGATTTGATTTTATACGAAAAAATCTGGACATGGTTTTTATTGATGAATAACGCTTAAAGTCTGAATGGAGTATCAAAACCGGTTGGTAACCAGAAGTAGTCTGAATTAGAATTTTTCAGACCATATTCTAATGACAGACGAGTTCTGAGGAACATCATTGTTTTGAAACTTTAAAGGAAACTTGGATTCTGATAGCACTCAGTTAGAATACAGTATATCATTAAGTCTGAAATTTTTTCTAAGTATGGTCTATATGCTTTTTGTTGTGAATCAAATGTCTTTAAACAAAATATAAACGGTTTATTAATGATCAAGAAACACACAAGGGTTAGGGTTAAAAAAGATAACAAGGTAAAATAATAAGGAACAACAAGGATTAGTTATAAACTGATATTCTTTCCTTCCTCTTAGAACAAGATTACAAGTATACAAGAATAAAAAAATAACCTCTCTCTCTTGAAATTAGGATTTTATCTTCCTATTTTTCCTTATGTCAAGATTGAGAAACTAGCATCTTATTTATAAGAAAAATAGCACACTAACCTAATGGGCTTTTTAACAATTACCCATTATAAGCTAACTTTAGGGTACAAGCTAAATTAAATAATTGGGATTACAAGCAAGGCTCATTTCAACATGATAACAACCCTAGCAATATTGACTAATGCATGTTAGAACAAACTTCGACTACAACACGCATTACTCCGACAGCAGCATGCGAACATACTTTGACCTCATGCTTAATTCCTGTTGAACCAGAAGCTATCCTTCGACCAAACTAGAGTTCGATCCAACATATTACAAATCTCCACCTTGGATCTAACTCTATAACATCAAGAAACTAGCTTTCTTCATGCAGCTTTATCAACTGCATACAATGGAGAAACTTGCAACTGGGCAACGTCTTGGTGATCATATCAACAACATTATGATCTGTCAAAACCTTCAGCACTTAAACTTCTCCACGCTCGATTATCCCTCTGACGAAATGCAGCCTCACATTAATATGCTTGGTTCGCTCATGATAGGCTGAATTCTTCGACAAGTGTATTGCACTTTGACTATCACATATAACAATGATAACTCGACCTTGAAGTTTTAGCTCCTTTACAAAACCTTCAAGCCACAATGCTTCCTTCACAGCTTCAGTTAGGGCAGTATATTCCGCTTCAGTGGTTGATAAGGAAACGACCTTCTGAAGTGTAGCTTTCCAACTGATTGTTGTCCTAAACATAGTGAACACATATCCAGAAATAGATTTTCTGAAATCCATACAACTTGCATAATCAGAGTCGACATATCCTTCGATTGCTGCTTTACTATCTTCACCCAAGGCTCCATCATAAATTAGGACTCTATTCAGAGACCCATTTATGTATCTTAAAATCCACTTCAATGCTTACCAGTAAGCCTTTCCAGGATTCGCCATGTACCTGCTTACAAGACTTACTACATATGCTATGTCGAATCTAGTATAAACCATAACATACATTAAAGAACCTACTACGTTAGCATATGTAATACTATTCATATAAGTTCTTTCAACATCAGTGTTGGGACACTGATCTATACTCAACTTGAATTAAGGGTTTGTCAGAGTCACAACAGACTTTGAATTTGACATACCAAACTCTTCGAGATCCTTCCGTAGGTATGCCTATTGAGATAAGCATAACTTTGACTGCTTTCTATCTCTCCGGATGTCAATCCCAATAATCTTGGACGCAACTCCAAATCCTTCATGTCGAACTCCTTATTGAGTTCAGCCTTCACCCTTATTACATATTCGACATTGTTGTTTGCTATATCATCCATATAGAGCAACAAAATAACAAATGAATTACCCAGTCGAAATCTGAAGTAAACACAGTGGTCGAACTGACTTCTAATGAAACTTATACGTGCCATGAACTTGTTGAATATTTTATTCCACTGTCGAGGAGATTGCTTCAGTCCATATAAGGATCTATCCAGCTTGCACACATAATCTTCCTTCCCTTTTTGACATACCCTTCAGGTTTCCTCATCGGGATTGTTTCATCTAAATCACCATACAAGAACGCGATCTTCACATCCATCTGTTCCAGTTCAAGGTTGAATTGTGCCACTGTGGCAAGCAACATTCAAATGGATCTGTGCTTCACAACAGGAGAGAACACATCATTGAAGTCGACACCTTCTTTCTGAGTGAACCCCCTAGTAACCAATCTTACCTTGTATCTCTTCAACGCCACTCCTTCGATTCCTTTCTTAACTTTGAAAATCTATTTACAGCTGACTAACCTAGCTCCATCAGGTTTCTTATACTCATGTCCATTCTGGAAGGGTCTTATGAATATCTCCTGGTTGGAGTAGATGACCTTGATGGTTGTCTTACTAAATCGGGCGAGATACTCTCTCAAGGATTCTTTAGGGAATTGACAAATATTGAACATACTAGTGGTCAACATCTTCCCGTGTCTGCTTTTAATTCGTTGCATGAGTCCGTGGAATAAGAGTCATATGCGTTATTGATTCAAGTTAGATGGAAAGAAAAATCTCAAAGTCTTTTGGAAATTATGAAAAATTGAGATTTTGTGTGTTTGATTCAAATGAAGAAGATATCCTAATTAGAATCACTTTGGATAGAGGCAAACCAGAAATTTTCAAACACTTTGATTAGAATCAAAATTTACACATGATTTGAATCAGCCAACTTCCGACATCTACTGGAATCGATTCGAATAAGAATTTACACCCGATTCGAAACACACAAATTTTCCATATTTTTCTATTGGCCCAACTTAATTGATTCAAACATAAATTAACACTTTATTCAAATCGCGAGGTTTTTTATTCAAATCAAACTTTGCTCTTGATTCGAATCAACTGAAAAATTGGTCAAAAATCTATTTTTCTTTTATTTCACTTCACTTGTTCAGTTGATTCAAATCATGAAATGCTCTTGATTTGAAAGTAACTAACTTTTTCAATCATATTTTGTGCTTAATCTCAAGCACGTATAAAATCTTTTTGTCATTCATGAATTGAATCAAAATTCATAACCATTTTTGTGTGATTCTGTGAAAAATCAACACATATTTTTGAAAGTTCAAAGCTCTTGCAACGAAACTCTTACATCTTCAACTTCAGTTTGATTTTTGATCTAGATAACGAGATATTTGTATTTGATTGAAGGAGACACGCTCTTGAAACTAATTTTTCTTGAAGATTTGGTTGAGAATTTCAGGTAGCTTGCAAGATTGAGGTTGTTGTCATTAGTGCTGAGAAATCCAGTGAAAAGAAGGAGGTTTCTCTCTCCAAAATACCTTGGTAATGACTGTGTGGAAGGCTACAAATAAGGTGGAGTTCTTCTCAAATCTTTGGATAATTTATCACTTAAAGAATCGGTAGGATCAAGGGGTTGGTTGCTACACACGAAGGTTCAGAGCAAATTAGTGATATTGGAATATTCAAGAAGCATTAATCGAGTAACGGTTATGCAAAAGAGTTTAGCATTATGTTGTATATAAGTTAAGACCTTGATAGGAGATTTTATAATCCTCAACATTTTTATGAATTGGTGATTGTATAACTCTTGTGAATATTTGTCAAATAAAAAGGAACAATGTAGGTTCCAATGTGAAACCATTGAAGAATGCATGTAGGCAAAGCGATGATGAACGTTGAAGCACTATAAATCTCGATGTTATTTCTCTCCTTACTCTTGCATTTAATTTTCATAGGATTTTCATGCTTAGGTATTTCAATTCTAACATAGTTTATCGTTTTTCTACTTTCTTATTCACAACCAACACATTCCTTTGGGCGACCTATGGTTTTCACCTGTCTCAACGCGCTTTGTATTGCTTCCTAGACTCTCTTCTTTTAGGCTTGATGAACTTGTCTCAGTACAATGCTGAATACAATTATATCGATACATGTTGTTTATGGTAGAGTGTGATAGTTTATTTGAATTACGATTGTGGATGAAGACAATGTGAAATTTTTTAGAATGATGTAGCTAGCTTCAAGTGATTATACTCATTATGGCGGAGTATGATAATTTTTTGAATTATGATTTTCAATAAAGACAATAAAAGCTCATATATGATTTTCAATCAAGGTAGAGATTGTTGATGTTGGTTAAAAATATACATATCGGAGAAGTCTCGCATCACTTAGTTTTGTAAAGGAAAAGAGAGACAAATGCTAAATAATATATTCAAGTTCTTCATTACAAAATGCACCAATCATTAACACTTTAAGATTGTATTTGACTTTTTCCCCCTCTTATACTCGTGTTAAAGTGTAGTGAGATATAATTAAATATTTGTTTTGGAGAGTGTGGGTGTCCTGATAAAAAAAAATTCAAACACACCAATAAAATAGTCACCCAACCATTAGCTGGGGTATCAATGATCATACTTACAATCAAAGAATACACTTCAAGATTCAACTTGTTGACACAATCAAGAGATACAAACGAATGTGTCGCACATGTGAGTGGTTGAGGGTACAAGATGTGTTATAACAATTTTCACATAATATTATTTTGGTTTAAATACAATTTTGGTCCTCATAATTTGATGAATTTTAACTTTTAGTCTTCCATTTTAAAAACCAATTTTTTATTTTCTGAATTTTACATTATTTGAGATTTAATCAGTTTCCCTCCAATGATTAGGACAACACAATTATTTTAAATGAGTTTGCAATATTCATTAGAATAACTAATTTATTAATATTACTTTAGTTAATAAATTAAATTTTTTTAAAAACTAATTAGTACCATGAGAAAATTTGAAATTTCTGTTGCTCAAGCATGAAGACACTGAATATTCATCATACACAATTACGCATACATCATGCTACTAGCATGTGGACGTGTCACCAAAATAAATCAGTAACAAATAGTTCTTCCAAAAATAAAAAGTCTAGACGATAGTTGCACAAAGATTTCCATATTTGATTTAGTGGTCTAAAATTGAAACATACTTCTGAGTTTAAACATATGGTGGGTTCTTCTGGCTCATAAATTTTGATTAGTAACTCATATCGTATGTTTTAAGTAATTGTATTGATGTAGATTGGTGAGATAACAACATGTATATGAAAAATGCTGGCGGTGGATGCATTTGTGATTAACTATTCTCCATTGGAAGACAGAACTTTTGCTTCTTCTACGGGCAATAAAATGGAAAGGAAACCAACACCTTTGTGGGTTGGTGGAATGTTGTAAAGACATGGGTTTAGGCCCAACTATATTTATTTTGAAATTTTACTAATTAGTTTTTAAATAAAATTTAAAAAATATTAATAAATAAATTATTCTAGTCAATATTCTCAACTCATTAAAAAAAATTTTTGTCTTAATCATCACGTTTTTAAAATATGAGATTTAAAACTTAAAAATCAAAACGTATTTAAGCATATTATTTTTAGATTATCATTTGCTATTTTTTCTTCAATTTTGAAGTTTTCAGTTATGTTGTGATTGTTCTCTTTATTTTTTTACAACTATTTTTTTCAAGAATTGTAATCAATTATTAGAGTTTGATCTAATTTCTACTTACAAAATCAGTTGATAAGGTGAAAATGTCACTCTATATAAATTCCTTTATATTTAACTAATGTCAAATTTAAGATTTTCTCAATACACCCCCTCACATCTAACAATCTTTTGAGTTTGGTGTGTGGATATTGTTAGGTCATCATGAGGAGCATCCAAGTGAGAGAGACACTACATATTCACCAAAAACCTTAATGTGATAGGTGTATGAGTCTTCTCACTTATAAATTGTTCAACCTCCATTTTTCTAAGAAATGTGAAACTTAAATCATACTTGTACACAACAGTCTCTCTCTCAAGTGTGAGTTCATCCACTATGCTACTCCTCAAGCGGACACTACAATTGAACACGCTATCTGACCACCACATTGTCACACTACTAGAAAAAGTGCTTTTAACGTCGGACATGAAATGAATTTTTAACGAGTGGCGTCATAAAAAGTAACGGCTTATATTATCACCTCAGTTTTTTAAACATTGAGGGGTAAATTAATTTGTACATGGGTTCGAACCCCAACATCTGCATTTTTATTATTTATAAACTAAAGCCTCATACATCTTGGTTTACGATAAAATTAAGGGGTAAGATATATAATTTTGTTGTGATCACAAACGATACCTTTCAACAAATAACGATTGAGAAACGAAGTTCTTGTGTGAACAATGAAATGGTTAAAATAAAGAGAGAAAGAAGAAAAGATAAAGAAGAAAGAATAATAAGGATTAGGGCAAATTATTTACTATTCACTTTCTCATTTAGGGTTTACAAATGATTACAAATGAATAACAATTGGCCTCACTCAACAACCTGAGTGATCTAGCATATTTATAGATTAACTAGCTAACTTACATTACAAGCTAACTAAACAATTGGATCCTTAACACAAAAACCAATTCGATATAATAAGTCAACACTATATTTTGACATTACATATTAGAACTAACTTCGACTACAATATGCAACCCTTTAACATCAACATGTGACCCAGCTTCGACTTCATACTTGTCTCCTGTTGAAACACACGAAAGTTATTCCTCGGCAGAGTTAGAGTTCGACCCAAAATCTCACATATATTTTATTAAAATTCATTACATTGTTTAAATAGAAAATAAACAAAAATAATTTATTTAATGATCTGACCTGATCAGAAGGGAGTCAGTGACCTGCCACGCGTCGTCAATCTGAGAGTTGTCCATCGGAAGTAGGAAGGAGGAGGGGGTGTACCTGCAAGACACTCTGATGCCAAAGTAAGTAATGGACCAGAGTGAGAGAAAATACAGAGAAGAGGTTAAGAAGTGAATACCTGACCCTCTAGTGAAAGAGGGTATTTATAGAGAGACCCTATCGCTACTCGAAAAATGGATCGTGCAACGACGGGGAGGCGAAAAGAAAGGACAGAAGAGTCGCCACCGAATTTTATTTATCCCATGAGGGGAAAGGAAAATATCTAGAAAACCTTAAGAAAATAATGGATAAGATGGTCTCGCAACCAAGAACGGGTTCGGAAGCCGGTTATGCGAGGGGAAGGTATTAGCACCCCTCGCATCCATCGTACTCGATGGGAACCTTTTGTTTGTCGATGTGTGAATTTATCTGCTTAAATATTATGCTATAAGAAGTGTTCCACAGGGTAAAAGAAGGGTTAGAAACAGGAAAATTAGGAGGAAAGAGAGAACGGGGAAGAAGAGAGAAAGAACAGACTCGACAGGACTTCGCGGTCCTAGGCCTACGTATTCTCAACGGATATGAGAAAGTCAGAGTCGACGTAGTTCGGGAAACTACAGATATAGGGGGAATGTGCTCGCCAAGACATTGTCATCTTGTGCCTACGTATTCTCATCTGGTATGAGAAATCAGAGCAGCCGTAGTTCGGCCAACTACGGGTGAAAGGTGAAAAAGGGAGCTCGCCAAGACATAGCCATCTTGTGCCTACGTATTCTCATCTGGCATGAGAAATCAGAGCAAACGTAGTTCGTGCCAACAGTGTGTTGATGTTTTTTATGGATGATGCTATCGTGCGCATTCTAGCAGTTAGGTGTTTCGCTGCTCGCTCGTTGGAGACTTAGGCGTACCTGTTTGCGGTAGAACGGACGTAACATATCCTTTTTGAAAGATTGATTAGTTTTCGCCATGCGAGGCAAGAAGTCACGTTTGATTGATTGGATTGTTTTTTAGGGGCGAGACATGTCCTCGGATAGTAACCCCTACGGGTAGTACCCAATTCATTGTCTCAAAGTTTTTGTTGTAAAAATGTGTGGCGAACATAGCGTCTTCGTATTGAAAGACGAGTATCAAGACCACACACACTACAGTGAGTATCCTGACACTCGGAGAGGAAGAAGACTACACTCAATTCTCTCTCTTTAATCCAATACAAAGGGAACTTCGTTCTCTTATTAAAGATGCTTTTTGGTTTTGATTGGTAAGTGCTTTGCGACAGAGAACCCTACGGTAAACGTCAGCACTCGGGATAGGAGAAGGCCTACGCCTAACCACTCCACGACCATTCAAGCTTTTGTTGTGAAAATAATTTGAAATGCACTCGGTGCGGGACCGAGGTTTTTTAGGTGACAAAGGTTGCGGGATGAAGTTGTGAAAGTGAGATGGTGGATAAAAGCGTGTCTTCGTATCGAAAGACGAGTGTCGAGACCACCCTCACTACAATGGGCATCCCATCACTCGGAGAAGAAGAGGTCTACACCCAATCTTCTCTCTTTAATTCGATACAAAGAGAAATTAATTTATTATTGAAAGTATACTCAGTACGAGACCGAGGTTTTATGAGGAAATGTTGGAAGCGTCTTTGTATTGACAGACGAGCATCGAGACCACCCTCACTACAGTGGGCATCCCTACGCTCGAAGAAGAAGGGGTCTACACCCAATCCTCTTTTTAGCTCAACACAAAGAAATGATTTTAAGGAGATGAGATTTGAAAATGGACGGGAAGCGTCTTCGTATTGAAAGACGAGTGTCGGAACCACCCTCACTACAGTGGGCATCCCAACACTCGGAGAGGAAGAAAGTCTACACTTAATCCCCTCTTTTTAATTCAATACAAAGATAATTTGATTTTGAAAATTGTTTGACAAAGTTTTTGAATCGAGTCGGGACAAGTAATGAAGAGAGAAAAGAGGTGGTCTCAGATCCAACATCACTTATCAATAATTTGACTGGTAATGAATTACGGAGGTCTCGTCATCGACCCAAACGGTGAAAAATGAAATAAAAGTTGAAAATGAGAAAGAGGAGAAAAAACTGGTCTCGGATCCATTGTTTCTCATCAATAATTTGACAGAGAATCGAAGGTGGTCTCGTCATCGACCCTAAAATAAAATTAGAAAAAACCAAAATTATTTACCAAAAAAAAAAATTTAAATGAAAAGTTTAGAAATAACATATGTACATGAACTAAATGAGATCAAAAATATTTTTCTCTAAAGGAAATAAATCCAAAACGAGAGGTACAGAAAACAAGAGATGAGTGCCTACATTCATATGGGTCACCAACAACAAAGCCCAGTCCTTGAAAATAAATAATGAAAATAAAAAGGAAAACTGATAAGCAACACTGAGCCGTACGTGCTTCTTTGAAAACAAATATGTAGAATAAAAAAAAACAAATGACCCACAAGACGGAGAAAGGAGGAATCCATATCAACTCAATTCGGAATAAAAAAAAAAACAAAACAGATCTCCATCTTCCTTGTTCAATTTTTCGGTCTAAAAGGTTTGTGAGTTCCGATCTCGTCTGGATCCGTTCAGATATGGTCGAAGTGAGTTCGAAGCTCATGGGTTGAAGACGATTACCTTTCAGTTCGACCTCTACTTTCTCTTTATCTCTTTCAAACTTTCTAGTTTATGTTGAAGAATGGTTTTGGATTGAAGTTAGGTTGCTATTGTTGTGATTTGAAGGAAGGAGAACTAAGTTGAAGGGATAGGTATGGGCTTCGATTTCGGAGAGGTTTTGAAGGAAGTTGTGCGTTCTTTTATTCTGGTTTGGTCCGTTGAGATGGGTTTGATACAAAATTGATTGAAAGAAAGGTTGAAGAAAGATTTAGGGATTTGAAGGTTTGTGTAGTTCTGAGACAGGGGTTGCGAAGGTGATGAGTTTTGGGTGTTGAAGGAGAAGAACAACAATAAGTTGGGTGTTTTTAATGAAGACCGTTGAAGAAGAGAGGAAGGTTTATGCTTTTGAGGGTTAGAGTTGAAGGTTTACTATTGAGGAAGGTTTTGGAAGAAACTTTTGGGGGAAGATTTCTGCCGCCACGGATGAAGGATTCAGGATGAAGGTTGAATAGTGAGGAGTTTGTGAGGACTAGACTTCGAAGAGAGTATTGTTTTTTTTGGTTTTTTTTTAGGCTGAGTGAAAGTTCAGCAGAAGGATATTGTTGGAGGTGAAGAGAAATTTTGGAGAAGGTGGCGGCTGGGTTTTTTTAGGGTTAGGGCTTCGGTTGGAGGCTGAAGCTGCTAGGGTTGGCCCCCCCTTTGCTGTCACTTCTCACGAGGTTTTATATGGAGAGGGTATGCAGAGGCTTGAGGTGAGGTAGTACAAGTTCTTTTGTCTGTAGTGAGGTAATGTCTTTTTACCACAACACCAAATAATCTCTGATTTTAGTAACTTGATTTTTTACTGTCTGTTATCTTGAAATAAGGTGCTGATAAAAACTAATGTCCTCTTTTGTTGCAATTCACTAATGCCCAAGTTGTGGAAATAAGAACATGACAGCTGAAGATTTCGCATTGAACTGCAACCTCTCGCTGGGTGTGGATGCAAGTAAAACTTGTATGGGCCAAGTAGTGGGGATTAGGAAGGATGATAGAATAAGGATCAGAACTGTAAGCTTTTAAACCCAATGTCATCTGCATATGGCTGGTATATTAACAATGCTTGTTTTGGATTCTCAACTATCTTAACTTCTCTTTCAAATGCTTCTTGTATAGCTTGGTTAGCAGTGAAATGAGAGAGTTTCACAAATGGACTGATTCCATTGAAGACTTGAAAAGCTGAAACAATTTTTTGATTATGTGGTGTGTGTGATGAAACTGGAAGTGTTGCGTAGATTCCTAAACATGAACTCACTAGTCTTGCAGAAATTGCTTCAGAGAAATAAGCTGCTACTCGTTGTGCCGATGTCCCGAAAGGAGTCGAGAGCTGCGAAATCTCGAGTAACATCTTGTTTGCTTGGTCTAGGTTTTCTGCTGATACAACTTCTGATGAGGCCAATGTTGTTGTTGTTGTGATAGTGACACCTCTTTGTGTGGTTGCAGGTAAAGAGCAATTCAACGAGGAAGTGTTGTTGGTTCGACGAGAAAATCTATGACAATCGTTGCTTGTTGTTGGTGTTGTGCAGTTGAAGTTCCATCTCAGAAGCCATTCTTTTCCTGAGCAATTTTCTTTCAGAATGAAGAGGTTGTTGTCTTTATTGAATTTCCATTCTGAAATTTTTCCTTGCAGGTTTTTACTGTGGCTGTGTTGTGATTTTCATGTTGCGAAAAATATCCTCTTGGCTGCTGCGACAAGTTTTAAAACTCTGTCATTTGTGAATTGAGAAACAAATATTTAGGTTCTACTCTCATTTCCACTGAACTCCCTCATCTCCCCTCTTGTTCTGGTGATGACTTGGATTTATTCATGAAATTTGCACTGTGGTTTATTTGCAAGAAGTGTGTCTTGGTGATGGCATGATGCACAAATTTGTCTTGTAATGTTCAGGTCGATGCAGGTTCAGTAGCATTTGGAACTTGATTTGCAGCAAACACATTCCCATTTAAGTGACGAGATGAGGTATTAGGTACTGCAGTTTTCAAATTGGCTTTGATTTTCATTTCTTGTAAATGGGCTCTAACCTTCATATCATGTAAAATTCGCTTTGATTGATCATTCAACACCCCATCGGCTTCCCAAATCAACTTGAAAGCAACTTCTGCACCAGCAAATTTATTTTCATCGGGATGAAGTAGCAGTACAAGCTTTCTGTACTGTTTTCTTATGACTGCGTCATCAAAGAGTTTCTTTGTCTGAAATACCAGTCCATTTCGGCCCTCGAGAGTTTGTTCAGTGCAGCACTGTGAACCTCACAAACTACAAGGATCTGAGCAATGTTTTCAACATCCGGGTACAGTTTTGTTCCTTGATAGCAAACTTCAGCGCCTCTATATACTCACCCTTTTACAGCTGTAATATTCTTGATTTTTGTATTTTCATTGCAGGATATGAACTTATTATGATGTGCGTATACGGGATGCGGTTCTACGCAACTGATGAAGGTATGGTTCTGCGTAACAGTTATTGTGTGGACAAGTTATCATGATGAATCACGTGAAAGAAACACCGCTTGACGGCTACTGTCCTGTTCTGTGGAAGTGATTTTTGGAGATCATGAGAAGAACATTGTGTGTCTTCAAGGTCTGTGAATTTTTGTGTGGCCTATGATTCAAGTATTCTCTACGAACCGGTTAACTGCAAGTGGAGCCTTTAACCTCGGCTTAAGAATCCTCTTCTTCTTCAACAATCTTAACATATCCCTCCACCACGAGTCGACGTTCCTCTTCATTTAGAGGACTGGTATCTGACTGCTTTAACTTTCTCACGTTCCTCCTGCTGCATCCTTTCAAAGTTTTCTTCTTTTTTTATTTCCTGAATCAGGGATGCTAGTAATCCACTTTTTGAAGAATTGTTCTTTTTCTTTAACAGGTTTGATGTCTTACAAGCTAAAAGTGGGGTTGGTTCTGGTATGGGCAGCATTGCAGCAGTGATACAAGTCGTACGAATTTGGTTTGTGGTTTCTGTGCGTGAATTATGTTGTAGAATGTAGTTTTTTAATGAATCATGGGAGGTGAGGTCACAACATGATATTTGTGAAATGGTGCAGGTTATGAATGGTTGTTGCTCGGAACTGAAGGCCTTGAAATTCATGGAGTCCCTGCGACATTGTTGCTTCACACGGTATGCTGTGAGACGCGAAACAACGGCTGGTTTGGTAGCTGATGCCTTGTGTATCGTGAAAATTTGCGCTACAACTTTGTTTCATTCGCCGTACGGTATTGGGTGTTGTATAATTCCGTTGTATTGGTTTTGCAGGCTATTCACTTGGTGGGTACCAACAGGATTCCGCAAACAAACAAGAAACATCAGCTCCCCTTATTTTCTTCACGCCGCCGTATCCGTATGCTTCCATTGTGAATTTATTCGTAAAAGGAACTCCAAGACCAATGGGCTATGAAAACAACTCTGTCCTGTTCCCGTGTTGTTCTTTTGGGCTAACTTCACAGCATGTATTTTGGTTTTCCATAGGGAAACTTTTGATCATCATATTTTGTTTCTTTTTAATATTATCAAAAGATGGGATTTGAGCTCTTCTATTAACAAGAGACTTGTTGGGAATTTTATTCAACATTTCAAATTGAACACATTTTGATGGCTTGATTGATGCAGCAGTGATTCTATGAATAGATTTTTAGATCTATTTGGCTCATATGTATGAAGGGTAAATGAAGAGTGAGGCTTATTTCTTGCAACTGATGAAATAACTATTTTCTTTGTGGCTTGCAATACGTCGATGTACTGAATCCAAACAACATCCTCGAGTTAATATCCTTTTATCCATAAACTTTGATCCTTAAAAACTATATGACCATAAAGTAGTTGTAACCTGAGGTTTGGGTCATAAACGACATGTTCATGCCTTTATCAATGCTTTGCCTCAAAATCAAATAACTTGAAATCAATCAAAGTTATCTTGCGGTTTGCGCTTTATTTGTTCTTTGAAACGCTTTTATGTGATGCTTTAGATTGACTCCTTGTAATAACCGACTTTCAGAATCCATAAACCAAAGCTCACCTTGTCCTGACTCTAATACACACTTGAAAAGAGGCGTACATGACTGAAAAACTTTAAAACCTTGGTTACAGCCTGTATTCTTTGAACTTCTGAATAACTATTAGTGGACGGATATACAGATGAAGTTTATATACAGGTAGGACAAATTTAGGGTACAACAGTTGCCCCTATTCAATCGACTTGGACCAGAAGGGATGAAAAGCAGCCGCTTTCAGACGTTCATGGTAGAAGGTGATTGAATACAAAAGAACCCAGAAATTTGCCAACCGCAAAAAGAAACCTCTGTCATTGCTATCAGGCGTCTATATCAAGTAGAACATCTGACCTCGTCGTCAGTCATAAATCAAGTACAAACGTCTGACCTCGCCGTCAACTTTTAATAGCGTCTAACCTCGCCGTCAGAACTCAATATCTAAATGGTAAACTACCTGACTTTGCCGCCAGTCCACAAAATAATCTGACTTCGCCGTCAATTCTCAAACAATCTTCTGACCTTACCGTCAAATTTACAATATTTTCTGACTTCGCCGTCAAAATTTCTTTAAAATCGTCTTCTGACTTCACCGTCAATCCTCAGAATAATCTGACCTTGCCGTCAATTTTTCACAGAACTTTGGTAAAACCCCTGACTTCGCCGTCATCTCTTAAAACAATCTTCTGACTCCGCCGTCATTTCTAACAGTTTTAACTTCGCTGTCAATTCTTAAAATAATCGGTAAAAGCATCTGACCTCACGGTCAGGCCTCGACGTTAAGTCGGTAAAAAGATCTAACCTCGCTGCTGAACAAACAAATCACTCTGACATCGCCGCCAGAAACAAACATCCAACCTCGCCGCTGAACAAACAAATCACTCTGACATCGCCGCCAGAAACAAACATCCAACCTCGCCGCTGAACAAACAAATCACTCTGACATCGCCGCCAGAAACAAACATCCAACCTCGCCACTGAACAAACAAATCACTCTGACATCGCCGCCAGAAACAAATATCCAACCTCGCCGCTGAACAAACAAATCACTCTGACATCGCCGCCAGAAACAAATATCCAACCTCGCCGCTGAACAAACAAATCACTCTGACATTGCCGCCAGAAACAAATATCCAACCTCGCCGCTGAACAAACAAATCACTCTGACATCGCCGCCAGAAACAAATATCCAACCTCGCCGCTGAACAAACAAATCACTCTGACATCGCCGCCAGAAACAAACATTCAACACCGCCGCTGAAGAGTACAATTACTTTTGACATCGCCGTCAAAACAAACTTTCGACATCGCCGTCAGAACAAACTTTCAACATCGCCGTCGAAGATCTAAACCACTTGACATCATCGTCAAAACTAACTTCTCAACATCACCGTTGAAGAATCAAATCACTTGACATCGCCGTCAAAACTAACTTCTCAACATCGCCGTTGAAGAATCAAATCACTCTGACATCGCCGCCAGAAACAAACATCCAACCTCGCCGCTGAACAAACAAATCAGATTATTGACATCGCCGTCAAACCATCGCTAAATATAAGCGAGCAACGAGATTCGAACGAATTTAAGACCATCCTTTGGTGACAATCACAAAAGAAATCCGCTGGGGAGACAGCATGAGCTGGGGTCTAGCCAACACACGGGCGAAGATACTAGTCATCTGCGGGACTCACTTGAAACAAAAGGGTAATGACTCAGCTTATGTTACATGCATATGTTGGATATGACGAAATGCTCCATACGAAATGGGAATGCTTCGCGTTCGGGTAGATGCTATGCATGTATGTAGATGCAAATGAACCACTTTAGCAAAATAAATGCTAAAGAGAAAGAGCCAACTCCGTTGAGTCAAAACTAGATACGCCTAGCGCAAACAAACTCGTGCTGAGGAATACAAGCCCTGGATGGCCTCCGAGAAAAACTTCTGGGTAAAACTGCTCTGCTGAGAATAAATCCACTCCGCTGGGGATCCAAATCAAACTCTGCTGCGGAAAACATCCTGGATGGCCTATCAGCCTACAACTCTTCTGGGGATCAAGCAACTTGGCTGGAGGCAACAACTCCACTCTACCGGGGAAATCAGCCGTGAATGATTAGCCAGAACAACTCTACTGGGGAAACACAACAGATTGCTGGGGAATAGCTCCATTCTGTCTGAGATTGGATCCACTATTCTGCTAGGGATGTTGAATAAGATTTACTGGGAGGATTATCCCACACTCTCTCTGCTGGGGATGGATATGAACGATCCCTCAGTCAGTTCCATTCTGGGGAAGAAAATTAACTCTGCTAACTTGGCCGGGGATTAGATAAGGAGGGAATCAACATCAATCTCTGCTTGGGGAAAATGAGAAGTAAACTTCCACAATACTTCCGTTTGAGGAATGAGTCAATGACCTAGACTCTGAGGGGATAGAAGTCAACCATTTAGACTCTGTGGGGATAACAGTACTGCACTCGCCCTACTGCTGGGGAAATAAACCCAAATCTGCTTCTATAATTCTGATAAGCTCTGAAGATATGGAGAGGAACACATCTCCTTTGTTTCCAATTTTGCCCCAGCCTGTGGGACCTGATGGTTAGATATGAACTGCCTCAGCGCTTCGAACCCCGCAGAAGTGCTTCAAGTCAATTTCCTTTCTGGATAAGGATAGTTGTCGTGCTCCTGGGGTGGCCTGCCCCAGCTTTGAAGTGATTTTGCCCCTGATTGGCTGAATTGGAGAAGTGCCTTCGACTTCGAGAGATTTACCTAATCTCGACCTGATTGCCCCAGATTAACGGACCTTAGGAAATGGCGTCTTCGGCTGGCCTTCGAGTGGTTTGATGAATCTCGACCTGATTGTCCCAGATTAACTGCATCTAGGAATGACCGACTCCGCTTATGTTTACCTGATGTGACTTGCCCCTTCTCAAAGGAGTACTCGGGCGTTCTATATCTTATTTCTATCAAACTTCGCATTGTAGAAACTTTCCTGATGTCAAATGCTTTCTCGCGAGTAAAACAATTTGTTTTGCAAAAGATAATATTAACGCCATGCATATGACAGTTTTGAAGTCCAAGTCTGTTCACTGGAAAAAAAATTGTGGCATTTAGTGAACGAATCACTTATCATAAATATCAATATCCATACCCATGGGGCAAGAAAAATCCTTTTAGGAGTCAGTTTCGACGTGATTTTTACCGAAGTATGCTTTCGAAATAAACCTGCTTCAATTAGGACTTTTAAAGGTTGTAACTTGGTTAGGTTCATGGTTTGAGAGAAAGGATATAAGGCTCAAAGTTCTGTTTAACCCACCCACTCTCCTTAATATTCTTCAATCCTATGTTCAGCTAATTCGACACAAGCGCTCACTTCTCAAAGGTTAAAGGACCGGAGTGATGGTTCGGGAAACCACAGGTTTGTGGAGTGACAGTCACTCGCTTTCGTCTTTGGTGCCTGGAGTCACACGACTTGTTTTTTCATCATCATTCATTCCCTATTTTTGCCTGGACTGGCTCTTTTGAGTATATCATTTGATTTCGAAGTCCAGCGGGATGCCCTAATTTTTCCTAAGCCATTTGTTTTCAGGTTATCGACTTAGCGGGCTTTTTCCTTCTTTTTTTTCTTCTTTCTTTTGATTCTTTTTTTTTGAACAAAACGTATGACACCGGCTTGTCTGACTTGTCGAAGGGGTTGTGACTGTCTCACCCCTTGGCTGGTGAAGGATAACCACTGTGGTTTTTTAGGTACGACCTATATAGGTGTGATTGATCCTTGAATGGGAACACCCCTTTATGCAATTTGGATATTTAGTCGAATTAACTGACACCTACCCTGCCCCAGGTTAAGATTGAGGGTTTTTCGCTTTCGGAAAGAAACTCCTACTACTAGGCTCAAAGGGGTTAACAAGGGATTATCTTCCTTATATCTCCGGTGTTTAGGAATTTGAAACAATGTCTGTACATCATCAGCAATGGTTTTAATTCAAAAAGCATACATTCGGAAGTTTGCGTCTTTAAATTTCGTCATCCTCCCTCAAGGGATTCCGCTTAAACAAGCGTTTGACATTAATGAAAAAGCAATATTGAGTGAACACGAGTGGATTTAATCAAAACATGCATATTCATTTCATTATCATTGTCAATCGAAAACAAACACGTCTTACAAATGAAATTTGCAAATAAGTTCACACTTAAACAGAAAAGAAACTACAAATGCAAAGGAATAACATGATAGAAACATTGCCAGCTTCGGAACTGGGCTTTCAGGTCTCGACTTGCTGCTGAACCAGCCATCTTTAGAATTGTTCGTCAAAGTCATCCTGATAATCTTCTGAACACCCGCTCTCGGTGAATCCCTCTATAACATTAGCTGCCGAACCCACATGACTGGACGAAGGAAGATCATTGATCTGGATACCCTGAGGTGTGATTGAGAACATGTTGGAGTCAAGCAGTGTTTGAATCTTGCTTCTCAGCACCTTACAGTCTTCAGTTGAGTTCCCCTGTGCCCCAACATGGCACTCATAGCGGGCGTTGACATCAGAATCTGAAGGATGTAGAGAAGTCTCTAGATCAATATTTTTCGGCACTATCAATCCATATGTGATCAAGTCTGGCAATATCTGACTGTACGACAACGACGAATGGGTGAACTGCCTCTTTGGCTTCCTTGGTCTTCGTCGGGCGTGCTGACGTGGCGGATGACAGTATGAATGTTGACTATGAACAGTTGAAACATATGGAGATCGAATTTGAGGTATTAGAGACTCCCTTTGTTCAGGAACTTTCATCCTCAGGCTTGGCCTAGGAACGGGCAATAGCTGCGGGCAGGAAGACCCTAAGGTCACAAATTGCAAGACAGGTTCCTGTCCTGATGCGACTTCAGGGGAGAGGATAGGAACATCCACATCTTCTGGAATAAGACCATTGCTCGGCATGAACTCAAATGCTCTTGAATCGATTAAATCCTGAACCTTGTGCTTAAAGGCTTTGCAATTCTCGATATTATGCCCTGGTGCCCCAGAATGGAAATCACAATGGGCTCTTTTATCATAGCCTTGTGGTGGCTTACCGGCAAGTGGAGATATAGTCCGGAGTTTAACCAATCGAAGTTGAAGCAAGAGTTGCAACAACTGAGCATAAGTCATAGGGATCTAGTTGAACATTCTGTCGGACTGCTTCGTCCTTTGAGCATGCCTCATAATCCTAGGATTGTCTCGGGAAACAGGAAGTAGTTGTTGGCGAGGAAATACTGGAACCTCAGGTTGTATAATATATCTTTGAGGCATTTCACGCCTTGGGAGAGATTCCATATGTAAAGGTGGAATGGCCATCTCTGCCGCAGCTTCGGGCACATGATCGCCTTCCTTTCTCAACACATTTCTCATGACTTCTGTTATCAGACCCATCTGAGTCTTCGACTGATGGACTTCTTCTCTAAGCACTTTCTGATCCTCAAACAAAACTTGCATGTCCGTCATGAATTGTCCCATTTGGCTTCGGATTCCCCTCAACTCTTCTCGAATTTGTTCCATAGTTGTCTCTGTTGATTTTCTTTTGGTGAAATGATCTTCAATTCGTGAACAAGCCGGATGGAAAACCACATGAAGCAATTACGTCCACAAAATTAGAACACCTCTATGCAAATGAATAATGATGCAATATGCAAGACATGCAAAGAAATGCAAATGAATATGCAAATGCAACAGGGGATCAAACGTTGTTGTGTTGTTGACGGTGACGGACCAGCGCTTCGCCTTGAGACCAAACAACATTAGTACAAGGATCCCACTGTAACCGTTCATACTGACAAACGGGTAGGATGAAGGTCAAAGTTTTTCCTGCAAGGCAGCACAACGAGATACCTCTCACCTCGGGTGAGCGATCTATTGGTTTATAAGAGGGTATTCCAGAGGCTTTTCAAACAAAGTCCCATGCACTAACCCTCAAAAGTTTCCCATCATAACGACTACTCGTAAGACGGTAATCCCTTCAAAAGGATGAACACAGAGTTATGTTTTAGCAACCTCTGGAATAAGGTTCTACAAAAGGTCCTCAGAATCGCGGGCTCCCATGTTGAAGATAAGAATGACATTACGACTACACGTAAGACATAATTATTCCAACGGGGTCTCATCTGAGCGGTGGAATTCGATCCAACTCAACGAGTCCTAAGTCTCGCAAATCAGAAAGAATCCACCTCCTAACTTAGTGTGTATGCTCGAAAGCTTCATCCTCACAAACCAAATCAAATAAACCCAACAGTTAGAAAATAAAGCATAAATAAATAAAACAAATAAAGATACAAACACGATAAACAAAATAGGCTTGGCTTGCTAGGACAGTCCCCAGCAGAGTCGCCAGCTGTCGCTACTCGAAAAATGGATCGTGCAACGACGGGGAGGCGAAAAGAAAGGACAGAAGAGTCGCCACCGAATTTTATTTATCCCATGAGGGGAAAGGAAAATATCGATAAAACCTTAAGAAAATAATGGATAAGATGGTCTCGCAACCAAGAACGAGTTCGGAAGCCGGTTATGCGAGGGGAAGGTATTAGCACCCCTCGCATCCATCGTACTCGATGGGAACCTTTTGTTTGTCGATGTGTGAATTTATCTGCTTAAATATTATGCTATAAGAAGTGTTCCACAGGGTAAAAGAAGGGTTAGAAACAGGAAAATTAGGAGGAAAGAGAGAACGGGGAAGAAGAGAGAAAGAACAGACTCGATAGGACTTCGCGGTCCTAGGCCTACGTATTCTCAACGGATATGAGAAAGTCAGAGTCGACGTAGTTCGGGAAACTACAGATATAGGGGGGAATGTGCTCGCCAAGACATTGTCATCTTGTGCCTACGTATTCTCATCTGGTATGAGAAATCAGAGCAGCCGTAGTTCGGCCAACTACGGGTGAAAGGTGAAAAAGGGAGCTCGCCAAGACATCGCCATATTGTGCCTACGTATTCTCATCTGGCATGAGAAATCAGAGCAAACGTAGTTCGTGCCAACAGTGTGTTGATGTTTTTTATGGATGATGCTATCGTGCGCATTCTAGCAGTTAGGTGTTTCGATGCTCGCTCGTTGGAGACTTAGGCGTACCTGTTTGCGGTAGAACGGACGTAACATATCCTTTTTGAAAGATTGATTAGTTTTCGCCATGCGAGGCAAGAAGTCACGTTTGATTGATTGGATTGTTTTTTAGGGGCGAGACATGTCCTCGGATAGTAACCCCTACGGGTAGTACCCAATTCATTGTCTCAAAGTTTTTGTTGTAAAAATGTGTGGCGAACATAGCGTCTTCGTATTGAAAGACGAGTATCAAGACCACACACACTACAGTGAGTATCCTGACACTCGGAGAGGAAGAAGACTACACTCAATTCTCTCTCTTTAATCCAATACAAAGGGAACTTCGTTCTCTTATTAAAGATGCTTTTTGGTTTTGATTGGTAAGTGCTTTGCGACAGAGAACCCTACGGTAAACGTTAGCACTCGGGATAGGAGAAGGCCTACGCCTAACCACTCCACGACCATTCAAGCTTTTGTTGTGAAAATAATTTGAAATGCACTCGGTGCGGGACCGAGGTTTTTTAGGTGACAAAGGTTGCGGGATGAAGTTGTGAAAGTGAGATGGTGGATAAAAGCGTGTCTTCGTATCGAAAGACGAGTGTCGAGACCACCCTCACTACAATGGGCATCCCATCACTCGGAGAAGAAGAGGTCTACACCCAATCTTCTCTCTTTAATTCGATACAAAGAGAAATTAATTTATTATTGAAAGTATACTCAGTACGAGACCGAGGTTTTATGAGGAAATGTTGGAAGCGTCTTTGTATTGACAGACGAGCATCGAGACCACCCTCACTACAGTGGGCATCCCTACGCTCGAAGAAGAAGGGGTCTACACCCAATCCTCTTTTTAGCTCAACACAAAGAAATGATTTTAAGGAGATGAGATTTGAAAATGGACGGGAAGCGTCTTCGTATTGAAAGACGAGTGTCGGAACCACCCTCACTACAGTGGGCATCCCAACACTCGGAGAGGAAGAAAGTCTACACTTAATCCCCTCTTTTTAATTCAATACAAAGATAATTTGATTTTGAAAATTGTTTGACAAAGTTTTTGAATCGAGTCGGGACAAGTAATGAAGAGAGAAAAGAGGTGGTCTCAGATCCAACATCACTTATCAATAATTTGACTGGTAATGAATTACGGAGGTCTCGTCATCGACCCAAACGGTGAAAAATGAAATAAAAGTTGAAAATGAGAAAGAGGAGAAAAAACTGGTCTCGGATCCATTGTTTCTCATCAATAATTTGACAGAGAATCGAAGGTGGTCTCGTCATCGACCCTAAAATAAAATTAGAAAAAACCAAAATTATTTACCAAAAAAAAAAATTTAAATGAAAAGTTTAGAAATAACATATGTACATGAACTAAATGAGATCAAAAATATTTTTCTCTAAAGGAAATAAATCCAAAACGAGAGGTACAGAAAACAAGAGATGAGTGCCTACATTCATATGGGTCACCAACAACAAAGCCCAGTCCTTGAAAATAAATAATGAAAATAAAAAGGAAAACTGATAAGCAACACTGAGCCGTACGTGCTTCTTTGAAAACAAATATGTAGAATCAAAAAAAAACAAATGACCCACAAGACGGAGAAAGGAGGAATCCATATCAACTCAATTCGGAATAAAAAAAAACAAAACAGATCTCCATCTTCCTTGTTCAATTTTTCGGTCTAAAAGGTTTGTGAGTTCCGATCTCGTCTGGATCCGTTCAGATATGGTCGAAGTGAGTTCGAAGCTCATGGGTTGAAGACGATTACCTTTCAGTTCGACCTCTACTTTCTCTTTATCTCTTTCAAACTTTCTAGTTTATGTTGAAGAATGGTTTTGGATTGAAGTTAGGTTGCTATTGTTGTGATTTGAAGGAAGGAGAACTAAGTTGAAGGGATAGGTATGGGCTTCGATTTCGGAGAGGTTTTGAAGGAAGTTGTGCGTTCTTTTATTCTGGTTTGGTCCGTTGAGATGGGTTTGATACAAAATTGATTGAAAGAAAGGTTGAAGAAAGATTTAGGGATTTGAAGGTTTGTGTAGTTCTGAGACAGGGGTTGCGAAGGTGATGAGTTTTGGGTGTTGAAGGAGAAGAACAACAATAAGTTGGGTGTTTTTAATGAAGACCGTTGAAGAAGAGAGGAAGGTTTATGCTTTTGAGGGTTAGAGTTGAAGGTTTACTATTGAGGAAGGTTTTGGAAGAAACTTTTGGGGGAAGATTTCTGCCGCCACGGATGAAGGATTCAGGATGAAGGTTGAATAGTGAGGAGTTTGTGAGGACTAGACTTCGAAGAGAATATTGTTTTTTTTGGTTTTTTTTTAGGCTGAGTGAAAGTTCAGCAGAAGGATATTGTTGGAGGTGAAGAGAAATTTTGGAGAAGGTGGCGGCTGGGTTTTTTTAGGGTTAGGGCTTCGGTTGGAGGCTGAAGCTGCTAGGGTTGGCCCCCCCTTTGCTGTCACTTCTCATGAGGTTTTATATGGAGAGGGTATGCAGAGGCTTGAGGTGAGGTAGTACAAGTTCTTTTGTCTGTAGTGAGGTAATGTCTTTTTACCACAACACCAAATAATCTCTGATTTTACTGCTAGTAACTTGATTTTTTACTGTCTGTTATCTTGAAATAAGGTGCTGATAAAAACTAATGTCCTCTTTTGTTGCAATTCACTAATGCCCAAGTTGTGGAAATAAGAACATGACAGCTGAAGATTTCGCATTGAACTGCAACCTCTCGCTGGGTGTGGATGCAAGTAAAACTTGTATGGGCCAAGTAGTGGGGATTAGGAAGGATGATAGAATAAGGATCAGAACTGTAAGCTTTTAAACCCAATGTCATCTGCATATGGCTGGTATATTCACAATGCTTGTTTTGGATTCTCAACTATCTTAACTTCTCTTTCAAATGCTTCTTGTATAGCTTGGTTAGCAGTGAAATGAGAGAGTTTCACAAATGGACTGATTCCATTGAAGACTTGAAAAGCTTAAACAATTTTTTGATTATGTGGTGTGTGTGATGAAACTGGAAGTGTTGCGTAGATTCCTAAACATGAACTCACTAGTCTTGCAGAAATTGCTTCAGAGAAATAAGATGCTACTCGTTGTGCCGATGTCCCGAAAGGAGTCGAGAGCTGCGAAATCTCGAGTAACATCTTGTTTGCTTGGTCTAGGTTTTCTGCTGATACAACTTCTGATGAGGCCAATGTTGTTGTTGTTGTTGTGATAGTGACACCTCTTTGTGTGGTTGCAGGTAAAGAGCAATTCAACGAGGAAGTGTTGTTGGTTCGACGAGAAAATCTATGATAATCGTTGCTTGTTGTTGGTGTTGTGCAGTTGAAGTTCCATCTCAGAAGCCATTCTTTTCCTGAGCAATTTTCTTTCAGAATGAAGAGGTTGTTGTCTTTATTGAATTTCCATTCTGAAATTTTTCCTTGCAGGTTTTTACTGTGGCTGTGTTGTGATTTTCATGTTGCGAAAAATATCCTCTTGGCTGCTGCGACAAGTTTTAAAACTCTGTCATTTGTGAATTGAGAAACAAATATTTAGGTTCTACTCTCATTTCCACTGAACTCCCTCATCTCCCCTCTTGTTCTGGTGATGACTTGGATTTATTCATGAAATTTGCACTGTGGTTTATTTGCAGGAAGTGTGTCTTGGTGATGGCATGATGCACAAATTTGTCTTGTAATGTTCAGGTCGATGCAGGTTCAGTAGCATTTGGAACTTGATTTGCAGCAAACACATTCCCATTTAAGTGACGAGATGAGGTATTAGGTACTGCAGTTTTCAAATTTGCTTTGATTTTCATTTCTTGTAAATGGGCTCTAACCTTCATATCATGTAAAATTCGCTTTGATTGATCATTCAACACCCCATCGGCTTCCCAAATCAACTTGAAAGCAACTTTTGCACCAGCAAATTTATTTTCATCGGGATGAAGTAGCAGTACAAGCTTTCTGTACTGTTTTCTTATGACTGCGTCATCAAAGAGTTTCTGTGTCTGAAATACCAGTCCATTTCGGCCCTCGAGAGTTTGTTCAGTGCAGCACTGTGAACCTCACAAACTATAAGGATCTGAGCAATGTTTTCAACATCCGGGTACAGTTTTGTTCCTTGATAGCAAACTTCAGCGCCTCTATATACTCACCCTTTTACAGCTGTAATATTCTTGATTTTTGTATTTTCATTGCAGGATATGAACTTATTATGATGTGCGTATACGGGATGCGGTTCTACGCAACTGATGAAAGTATGGTTCTGCGTAACAGTTATTGTGTGGACAAGTTATCATGATGAATCACGTGAAAGAAACACCGCTTGACGGCTACTGTCCTGTTCTGTGGAAGTGATTTTTGGAGATCATGAGATGAACATTGTGTGTCTTCAAGGTCTGTGAATTTTTGTGTGGCCTATGCTTCAAGTATTCTCTACGAACCGGTTAACTGCAAGTGGAGCCTTTAACCTCGGCTTAAGAATCCTCTTCTTCTTCAACAATCTTAACATATCCCTCCACCACGAGTCGACGTTCCTCTTCATTTAGAGGACTGGTATCTGACTGCTTTAACTTTCTCACGTTCCTCCTGCTGCATCCTTTCAAAGTTTTCTTCTTTTTTTATTTCCTGAATCAGGGATGCTAGTAATCCACTTTTTGAAGAATTGTTCTTTTTCTTTAACAGGTTTGATGTCTTACAAGCTAAAAGTGGGGTTGGTTCTGGTATGGGCAGCATTGCAGCAGTGATACAAGTCGTACGAATTTGGTTTGTGGTTTCTGTGCGTGAATTATGTTGTAGAATGTAGTTTTTTAATGAATCATGGGAGGTGAGGTCACAACATGATATTTGTGAAATGGTGCAGGTTATGAATGGTTGTTGCTCGGAACTGAAGGCCTTGAAATTCATGGAGTCCCTGCGACATTGTTGCTTCACACGGTATGCTGTGAGACGCGAAACAACGGCTGGTTTGGTAGCTGATGCCTTGTGTATCGTGAAAATTTGCGCTACAACTTTGTTTCATTCGCCGTACGGTATTGGGTGTTGTATAATTCCGTTGTATTGGTTTTGCAGGCTATTCACTTGGTGGGTACCAACAGGATTCCGCAAACAAACAAGAAACATCAGCTCCCCTTATTTTCTTCACGCCGCCGTATCCGTATGCTTCCATTGTGAATTTATTCGTAAAAGGAACTCCAAGACCAATGGGCTATGAAAACAACTCTGTCCTGTTCCCGTGTTGTTCTTTTGGGCTAACTTCACAGCATGTATTTTGGTTTTCCATAGGGAAACTTTTGATCATCATATTTTGTTTCTTTTTAATATTATCAAAAGATGGGATTTGAGCTCTTCTATTAACAAGAGACTTGTTGGGAATTTTATTCAACATTTCAAATTGAACACATTTTGATGGCTTGATTGATGCAGCAGTGATTCTATGAATAGATTTTTAGATCTATTTGGCTCATATGTATGAAGGGTAAATGAAGAGTGAGGCTTATTTCTTGCAACTGATGAAATAACTATTTTCTTTGTGGCTTGCAATACGTCGATGTACTGAATCCAAACAACATCCTCGAGTTAATATCCTTTTATCCATAAACTTTGATCCTTAAAAACTATATGACCATAAAGTAGTTGTAACCTGAGGTTTGGGTCATAAACGACATGTTCATGCCTTTATCAATGCTTTGCCTCAAAATCAAATAACTTGAAATCAATCAAAGTTATCTTGCGGTTTGCGCTTTATTTGTTCTTTGAAACGCTTTTATGTGATGCTTTAGATTGACTCCTTGTAATAACCGACTTTCAGAATCCATAAACCAAAGCTCACCTTGTCCTGACTCTAATACACACTTGAAAAGAGGCGTACATGACTGAAAAACTTTAAAACCTTGGTTACAGCCTGTATTCTTTGAACTTCTGAATAACTATTAGTGGACGGATATACAGATGAAGTTTATATACAGGTAGGACAAATTTAGGGTACAACAGTTGCCCCTATTCAATCGACTTGGACCAGAAGGGATGAAAAGCAGCCGCTTTCAGACGTTCATGGTAGAAGGTGATTGAATACAAAAGAACCCAGAAATTTGCCAACCGCAAAAAGAAACCTCTGTCATTGCTATCAGGCGTCTATATCAAGTAGAACATCTGACCTCGTCGTCAGTCATAAATCAAGTACAAACGTCTGACCTCGCCGTCAACTTTTAATAGCGTCTAACCTCGCCGTCAGAACTCAATATCTAAATGGTAAACTACCTGACTTTGCCGCCAGTCCACAAAATAATCTGACTTCGCCGTCAATTCTCAAACAATCTTCTGACCTTACCGTCAAATTTACAATATTTTCTGACTTCGCCGTCAAAATTTCTTTAAAATCGTCTTCTGACTTCACCGTCAATCCTCAGAATAATCTGACCTTGCCGTCAATTTTTCACAGAACTTTGGTAAAACCCCTGACTTCGCCGTCATCTCTTAAAACAATCTTCTGACTTCGCCGTCATTTCTAACAGTTTTAACTTCGCTGTCAATTCTTAAAATAATCGGTAAAAGCATCTGACCTCACGGTCAGGCCTCGACGTTAAGTCGGTAAAAAGATCTAACCTCGCTGCTGAACAAACAAATCACTCTGACATCGCCGCCAGAAACAAACATCCAACCTCGCCGCTGAACAAACAAATCACTCTGACATCGCCGCCAGAAACAAACATCCAACCTCGCCGCTGAACAAACAAATCACTCTGACATCGCCGCCAGAAACAAACATCCAACCTCGCCACTGAACAAACAAATCACTCTGACATCGCCGCCAGAAACAAATATCCAACCTCGCCGCTGAACAAACAAATCACTCTGACATCGCCGCCAGAAACAAATATCCAACCTCGCCGCTGAACAAACAAATCACTCTGACATCGCCGCCAGAAACAAATATCCAACCTCGCCGCTGAACAAACAAATCACTCTGACATCGCCGCCAGAAACAAATATCCAACCTCGCCGCTGAACAAACAAATCACTCTGACATCGCCGCCAGAAACAAACATTCAACACCGCCGCTGAAGAGTACAATTACTTTTGACATCGCCGTCAAAACAAACTTTCGACATCGCCGTCAGAACAAACTTTCAACATCGTCGTCGAAGATCTAAACCACTTGACATCGTCGTCAAAACTAACTTCTCAACATCGTCGTTGAAGAATCAAATCACTTGACATCGCCGTCAAAACTAACTTCTCAACATCGCCGTTGAAGAATCAAATCACTCTGACATCGCCGCCAGAAACAAACATCCAACCTCGCCGCTGAACAAACAAATCAGATTATTGACATCGCCGTCAAACCATCGCTAAATATAAGCGAGCAACGAGATTCGAACGAATTTAAGACCATCCTTTGGTGACAATCACAAAAGAAATCCGCTGGGGAGACAGCATGAGCTGGGGTCTAGCCAACACACGGGCGAAGATACTAGTCATCTGCGGGACTCACTTGAAACAAAAGGGTAATGACTCAGCTTATGTTACATGCATATGTTGGATATGACGAAATGCTCCATACGAAATGGGAATGCTTCGCGTTCGGGTAGATGCTATGCATGTATGTAGATGCAAATGAACCACTTTAGCAAAATAAATTCTAAAGAGAAAGAGCCAACTCCGTTGAGTCAAAACTAGATACGCCTAGCGCAAACAAACTCGTGCTGAGGAATACAAGCCCTGGATGGCCTCCGAGAAAAACTTCTGGGTAAAACTGCTCTGCTGAGAATAAATCCACTCCGCTGGGGATCCAAATCAAACTCTGCTGCGGAAAACATCCTGGATGGCCTATCAGCCTACAACTCTTCTGGGGATCAAGCAACTTGGCTGGAGGCAACAACTCCACTCTACCGGGGAAATCAGCCGTGAATGATTAGCCAGAACAACTCTACTGGGGAAACACAACAGATTGCTGGGGAATAGCTCCATTCTGTCTGAGATTGGATCCACTATTCTGCTAGGGATGTTGAATAAGATTTACTGGGAGGATTATCCCACACTCTCTCTGCTGGGGATGGATATGAACGATCCCTCAGTCAGTTCCATTCTGGGGAAGAAAATTAACTCTGCTAACTTGGCCGGGGATTAGATAAGGAGGGAATCAACATCAATCTCTGCTTGGGGAAAATGAGAAGTAAACTTCCACAATACTTCCGTTTGAGGAATGAGTCAATGACCTAGACTCTGAGGGGATAGAAGTCAACCATTTAGACTCTGTGGGGATAACAGTACTGCACTCGCCCTACTGCTGGGGAAATAAACCCAAATCTGCTTCTATAATTCTGATAAGCTCTGAAGATATGGAGAGGAACACATCTCCTTTGTTTCCAATTTTGCCCCAGCCTGTGGGACCTGATGGTTAGATATGAACTGCCTCAGCGCTTCGAACCCCACAGAAGTGCTTCAAGTCAATTTCCTTTCTGGATAAGGATAGTTGTCGTGCTCCTGGGGTGGCCTGCCCCAGCTTTGAAGTGATTTTGCCCCTGATTGGCTGAATTGGAGAAGTGCCTTCGACTTCGAGAGATTTACCTAATCTCGACCTGATTGCCCCAGATTAACGGACCTTAGGAAATGGCGTCTTCGGCTGGCCTTCGAGTGGTTTGATGAATCTCGACCTGATTGTCCCAGATTAACTGCATCTAGGAATGACCGACTCCGCTTATGTTTACCTGATGTGACTTGCCCCTTCTCAAAGGAGTACTCGGGCGTTCTATATCTTATTTCTATCAAACTTCGCATTGTAGAAACTTTCCTGATGTCAAATGCTTTCTCGCGAGTAAAACAATTTGTTTTGCAAAAGATAATATTAACGCCATGCATATGACAGTTTTGAAGTCCAAGTCTGTTCACTGGAAAAAAAATTGTGGCATTTAGTGAACGAATCACTTATCATAAATATCAATATCCATACCCATGGGGCAAGAAAAATCCTTTTAGGAGTCAGTTTCGACGTGATTTTTACCGAAGTATGCTTTCGAAATAAACCTGCTTCAATTAGGACTTTTAAAGGTTGTAACTTGGTTAGGTTCATGGTTTGAGAGAAAGGATATAAGGCTCAAAGTTCTGTTTAACCCACCCACTCTCCTTAATATTCTTCAATCCTATGTTCAGCTAATTCGACACAAGCGCTCACTTCTCAAAGGTTAAAGGACCGGAGTGATGGTTCGGGAAACCACAGGTTTGTGGAGTGACAGTCACTCGCTTTCGTCTTTGGTGCCTGGAGTCACACGACTTGTTTTTTCATCATCATTCATTCCCTATTTTTGCCTGGACTGGCTCTTTTGAGTATATCATTTGATTTCGAAGTCCAGCGGGATGCCCTAATTTTTCCTAAGCCATTTGTTTTCAGGTTATCGACTTAGCGGGCTTTTTCCTTCTTTTTTTTTCTTCTTTCTTTTGATTCTTTTTTTTTGAACAAAACGTATGACACCGGCTTGTCTGACTTGTCGAAGGGGTTGTGACTGTCTCACCCCTTGGCTGGTGAAGGATAACCACTGTGGTTTTTTAGGTACGACCTATATAGGTGTGATTGATCCTTGAATGGGAACACCCCTTTATGCAATTTGGATATTTAGTCGAATTAACTGACACTTACCCTGCCCCAGGTTAAGATTGAGGGTTTTTCGCTTTCGGAAAGAAACTCCTACTACTAGGCTCAAAGGGGTTAACAAGGGATTATCTTCCTTATATCTCCGGTGTTTAGGAATTTGAAACAATGCCTGTACATCATCAGCAATGGTTTTAATTCAAAAAGCATACATTCGGAAGTTTGCGTCTTTAAATTTCGTCATCCTCCCTCAAGGGATTCCGCTTAAACAAGCGTTTGACATTAATGAAAAAGCAATATTGAGTGAACACGAGTGGATTTAATCAAAACATGCATATTCATTTCATTATCATTGTCAATCGAAAACAAACACGTCTTACAAATGAAATTTGCAAATAAGTTCACACTTAAACAGAAAAGAAACTACAAATGCAAAGGAATAACATGATAGAAACATTGCCAGCTTCGGAACTGGGCTTTCAGGTCTCGACTTGCTGCTGAACCAGCCATCTTTAGAATTGTTCGTCAAAGTCATCCTGATAATCTTCTGAACACCCGCTCTCGGTGAATCCCTCTATAACATTAGCTGCCGAACCCACATGACTGGACGAAGGAAGATCATTGATCTGGATACCCTGAGGTGTGATTGAGAACATGTTGGAGTCAAGCAGTGTTTGAATCTTGCTTCTCAGCACCTTACAGTCTTCAGTTGAGTGCCCCTGTGCCCCAACATGGCACTCATAGCGGGCGTTGACATCAGAATCTGAAGGATGTAGAGAAGTCTCTAGATCAATATTTTTCGGCACTATCAATCCATATGTGATCAAGTCTGGCAATATCTGACTGTACGACAACGACGAATGGGTGAACTGCCTCTTTGGCTTCCTTGGTCTTCGTCGGGCGTGCTGACGCGGCGGATGACAGTATGAATGTTGACTATGAACAGTTGAAACATATGGAGATCGAATTTGAGGTATCAGAGACTCCCTTTGTTCAGGAACTTTCATCCTCAGGCTTGGCCTAGGAACGGGCAATAGCTGCGGGCAGGAAGACCCTAAGGTCACAAATTGCAAGACAGGTTCATGTCCTGATGCGACTTCAGGGGAGAGGATAGGAACATCCACATCTTCTGGAATAAGACCATTGCTCGGCATGAACTCAAATGCTCTTGAATCGATTAAATCCTGAACCTTGTGCTTAAAGGCTTTGCAATTCTCGATACTATGCCCTGGTGCCCCAGAATGGAAATCACAATGGGCTCTTTTATCATAGCCTTGTGGTGGCTTACCGGCAAGTGGAGATATAGTCCGGAGTTTAACCAATTGAAGTTGAAGCAAGAGTTGCAACAACTGAGCATAAGTCATAGGGATCTAGTTGAACATTCTGTCGGACTGCTTCGTCCTTTGAGCATGCCTCATAATCCTAGGATTGTCTCGGGAAACAGGAAGTAGTTGTTGGCGAGGAAATACTGGAACCTCAGGTTGTATAATATATCTTTGAGGCATTTCACGCCTTGGGAGAGATTCCATATGTAAAGGTGGAATGGCCATCTCTGCCGCAGCTTCGGGCACATGATCGCCTTCCTTTCTCAACACATTTCTCATGACTTCTGTTATCAGACCCATCTGAGTCTTCGACTGATGGACTTCTTCTCTAAGCACTTTCTGATCCTCAAACAAAACTTGCATGTCCGTCATGAATTGTCCCATTTGGCTTCGGATTCCCCTCAACTCTTCTCGAATTTGTTCCATAGTTGTCTCTGTTGATTTTCTTTTGGTGAAATGATCTTCAATTCGTGAACAAGCCGGATGGAAAACCACATGAAGCAATTACGTCCACAAAATTAGAACACCTCTATGCAAATGAATAATGATGCAATATGCAAGACATGCAAAGAAATGCAAATGAATATGCAAATGCAACAGGGGATCAAACGTTGTTGTGTTGTTGACGGTGACGGACCAGCGCTTCTCCTTGAGACCAAACAACATTAGTACAAGGATCCCACTATAACCGTTCATACTGACAAACGGGTAGGATGAAGGTCAAAGTTTTTCCTGCAAGGCAGCACAACGAGATACCTCTCACCTCGGGTGAGCGATCTATTGGTTTATAAGAGGGTATTCCAAAGGCTTTTCAAACAAAGTCCCATGCACTAACCCTCAAAAGTTTCCCATCATAACGACTACTCGTAAGACGGTAATCCCTTCAAAAGGATGAACACAGAGTTATGTTTTAGCAACCTCTGGAATAAGGTTCTACAAAAGGTCCTCAGAATCGCGGACTCCCATGTTGAAGATAAGAATGACATTACGACTACACGTAAGACATAATTATTCCAACGGGGTCTCATCTGAGCGGTGGAATTCGATCCAACTCAACGAGTCCTAAGTCTCGCAAATCAGAAAGAATCCACCTCCTAACTTAGTGTGTATGCTCGAAAGCTTCATCCTCACAAACCAAATCAAATAAACCCAACAGTTAGAAAATAAAGCATAAATAAATAAAACAAATAAAGATACAAACACGATAAACAAAATAGGCTTGGCTTGCTAGGACAGTCCCCAGCAGAGTCGCCAGCTGTCGCTACTCGAAAAATGGATCGTGCAACGACGGGGAGGCGAAAAGAAAGGACAGAAGAGTCGCCACCGAATTTTATTTATCCCATGAGGGGAAAGGAAAATATCGATAAAACCTTAAGAAAATAATGGATAAGATGGTCTCGCAACCAAGAACGAGTTCGGAAGCCGGTTATGCGAGGGGAAGGTATTAGCACCCCTCGCATCCATCGTACTCGATGGGAACCTTTTGTTTGTCGATGTGTGAATTTATCTGCTTAAATATTATGCTATAAGAAGTGTTCCACAGGGTAAAAGAAGGGTTAGAAACAGGAAAATTAGGAGGAAAGAGAGAACGGGGAAGAAGAGAGAAAGAACAGACTCGATAGGACTTCGCGGTCCTAGGCCTACGTATTCTCAACGGATATGAGAAAGTCAGAGTCGACGTAGTTCGGGAAACTACAGATATAGGGGGGAATGTGCTCGCCAAGACATTGCCATCTTGTGCCTACGTATTCTCATCTGGTATGAGAAATCAGAGCAGCCGTAGTTCGGCCAACTACGGGTGAAAGGTGAAAAAGGGAGCTCGCCAAGACATCGCCATATTGTGCCTACGTATTCTCATCTGGCATGAGAAATCAGAGCAAACGTAGTTCGTGCCAACAGTGTGTTGATGTTTTTTATGGATGATGCTATCGTGCGCATTCTAGCAGTTAGGTGTTTCGCTGCTCGCTCGTTGGAGACTTAGGCGTACCTGTTTGCGGTAGAACGGACGTAACATATCCTTTTTGAAAGATTGATTAGTTTTCGCCATGCGAGGCAAGAAGTCACGTTTGATTGATTGGATTGTTTTTTAGGGGCGAAACATGTCCTCGGATAGTAACCCCTACGGGTAGTACCCAATTCATTGTCTCAAAGTTTTTGTTGTAAAAATGTGTGGCGAACATAGCGTCTTCGTATTGAAAGACGAGTATCAAGACCACACACACTACAGTGAGTATCCTGACACTCGGAGAGGAAGAAGACTACACTCAATTCTCTCTCTTTAATCCAATACAAAGGGAACTTCGTTCTCTTATTAAAGATGCTTTTTGGTTTTGATTGGTAAGTGCTTTGCGACAGAGAACCCTACGGTAAACGTTAGCACTCGGGATAGGAGAAGGCCTACGCCTAACCACTCCACGACCATTCAAGCTTTTGTTGTGAAAATAATTTGAAATGCACTCGGTGCGGGACCGAGGTTTTTTAGGTGACAAAGGTTGCGGGATGAAGTTGTGAAAGTGAGATGGTGGATAAAAGCGTGTCTTCGTATCGAAAGACGAGTGTCGATACCACCCTCACTACAATGGGCATCCCATCACTCGGAGAAGAAGAGGTCTACACCCAATCTTCTCTCTTTAATTCGATACAAAGAGAAATTAATTTATTATTGAAAGTATACTCAGTACGAGACCGAGGTTTTATGAGGAAATGTTGGAAGCGTCTTTGTATTGACAGACGAGCATCGAGACCACCCTCACTACAGTGGGCATCCCTACGCTCGAAGAAGAAGGGGTCTACACCCAATCCTCTTTTTAGCTCAACACAAAGAAATGATTTTAAGGAGATGAGATTTGAAAATGGACGGGAAGCGTCTTCGTATTGAAAGACGAGTGTCGGAACCACCCTCACTACAGTGGGCATCCCAACACTCGGAGAGGAAGAAAGTCTACACTTAATCCCCTCTTTTTAATTCAATACAAAGATAATTTGATTTTGAAAATTGTTTGACAAAGTTTTTGAATCGAGTCGGGACAAGTAATGAAGAGAGAAAAGAGGTGGTCTCAGATCCAACATCACTTATCAATAATTTGACTGGTAATGAATTACGGAGGTCTCGTCATCGACCCAAACGGTGAAAAATGAAATAAAAGTTGAAAATGAGAAAGAGGAGAAAAAACTGGTCTCGGATCCATTGTTTCTCATCAATAATTTGACAGAGAATCGAAGGTGGTCTCGTCATCGACCCTAAAATAAAATTAGAAAAAAACCAAAATTATTTACCAAAAAAAAAAATTTAAATGAAAAGTTTAGAAATAACATATGTACATGAACTAAATGAGATCAAAAATATTTTTCTCTAAAGGAAATAAATCCAAAACGAGAGGTACAGAAAACAAGAGATGAGTGCCTACATTCATATGGGTCACCAACAACAAAGCCCAGTCCTTGAAAATAAATAATGAAAATAAAAAGGAAAATTGATAAGCAACACTGAGCCGTACGTGCTTCTTTGAAAACAAATATGTAGAATCAAAAAAAACAAATGACCCACAAGACGGAGAAAGGAGGAATCCATATCAACTCAATTCGGAATAAAAAAAAACAAAACAGATCTCCATCTTCCTTGTTCAATTTTTCGGTCTAAAAGGTTTGTGAGTTCCGATCTCGTCTGGATCCGTTCAGATATGGTCGAAGTGAGTTCGAAGCTCATGGGTTGAAGACGATTACCTTTCAGTTCGACCTCTACTTTCTCTTTATCTCTTTCAAACTTTCTAGTTTATGTTGAAGAATGGTTTTGGATTGAAGTTAGGTTGCTATTGTTGTGATTTGAAGGAAGGAGAACTAAGTTGAAGGGATAGGTATGGGCTTCGATTTCGGAGAGGTTTTGAAGGAAGTTGTGCGTTCTTTTATTCTGGTTTGGTCCGTTGAGATGGGTTTGATACAAAATTGATTGAAAGAAAGGTTGAAGAAAGATTTAGGGATTTGAAGGTTTGTGTAGTTCTGAGACAGGGGTTACGAAGGTGATGAGTTTTGGGTGTTGAAGGAGAAGAACAACAATAAGTTGGGTGTTTTTAATGAAGACCGTTGAAGAAGAGAGGAAGGTTTATGCTTTTGAGGGTTAGAGTTGAAGGTTTACTATTGAGGAAGGTTTTGGAAGAAACTTTTGGGGGAAGATTTCTGCCGCCACGGATGAAGGATTCAGGATGAAGGTTGAATAGTGAGGAGTTTGTGAGGACTAGACTTCGAAGAGAATATTGTTTTTTTTGGTTTTTTTTTAGGCTGAGTGAAAGTTCAGCAGAAGGATATTGTTGGAGGTGAAGAGAAATTTTGGAGAAGGTGGCGGCTGGGTTTTTTTAGGGTTAGGGCTTCGGTTGGAGGCTGAAGCTGCTAGGGTTGGCCCCCCCTTTGCTGTCACTTCTCATGAGGTTTTATATGGAGAGGGTATGCAGAGGCTTGAGGTGAGGTAGTACAAGTTCTTTTGTCTGTAGTGAGGTAATGTCTTTTTACCACAACACCAAATAATCTCTGATTTTACTGCTAGTAACTTGATTTTTTACTGTCTGTTATCTTGAAATAAGGTGCTGATAAAAACTAATGTCCTCTTTTGTTGCAATTCACTAATGCCCAAGTTGTGGAAATAAGAACATGACAGCTGAAGATTTCGCATTGAACTGCAACCTCTCGCTGGGTGTGGATGCAAGTAAAACTTGTATGGGCCAAGTAGTGGGGATTAGGAAGGATGATAGAATAAGGATCAGAACTGTAAGCTTTTAAACCCAATGTCATCTGCATATGGCTGGTATATTCACAATGCTTGTTTTGGATTCTCAACTATCTTAACTTCTCTTTCAAATGCTTCTTGTATAGCTTGGTTAGCAGTGAAATGAGAGAGTTTCACAAATGGACTGATTCCATTGAAGACTTGAAAAGCTGAAACAATTTTTTGATTATGTGGTGTGTGTGATGAAACTGGAAGTGTTGCGTAGATTCCTAAACATGAACTCACTAGTCTTGCAGAAATTGCTTCAGAGAAATAAGATGCTACTCGTTGTGCCGATGTCCCGAAAGGAGTCGAGAGCTGCGAAATCTCGAGTAACATCTTGTTTGCTTGGTCTAGGTTTTCTGCTGATACAACTTCTGATGAGGCCAATGTTGTTGTTGTTGTTGTGATAGTGACACCTCTTTGTGTGGTTGCAGGTAAAGAGCAATTCAACGAGGAAGTGTTGTTGGTTCGACGAGAAAATCTATGATAATCGTTGCTTGTTGTTGGTGTTGTGCAGTTGAAGTTCCATCTCAGAAGCCATTCTTTTCCTGAGCAATTTTCTTTCAGAATGAAGAGGTTGTTGTCTTTATTGAATTTCCATTCTGAAATTTTTCCTTGCAGGTTTTTACTGTGGCTGTGTTGTGATTTTCATGTTGCGAAAAATATCCTCTTGGCTGCTGCGACAAGTTTTAAAACTCTGTCATTTGTGAATTGAGAAACAAATATTTAGGTTCTACTCTCATTTCCACTGAACTCCCTCATCTCCCCTCTTGTTCTGGTGATGACTTGGATTTATTCATGAAATTTGCACTGTGGTTTATTTGCAGGAAGTGTGTCTTGGTGATGGCATGATGCACAAATTTGTCTTGTAATGTTCAGGTCGATGCAGGTTCAGTAGCATTTGGAACTTGATTTGCAGCAAACACATTCCCATTTAAGTGACGAGATGAGGTATTAGGTACTGCAGTTTTCAAATTTGCTTTGATTTTCATTTCTTGTAAATGGGCTCTAACCTTCATATCATGTAAAATTCGCTTTGATTGATCATTCAACACCCCATCGGCTTCCCAAATCAACTTGAAAGCAACTTTTGCACCAGCAAATTTATTTTCATCGGGATGAAGTAGCAGTACAAGCTTTCTGTACTGTTTTCTTATGACTGCGTCATCAAAGAGTTTCTGTGTCTGAAATACCAGTCCATTTCGGCCCTCGAGAGTTTGTTCAGTGCAGCACTGTGAACCTCACAAACTATAAGGATCTGAGCAATGTTTTCAACATCCGGGTACAGTTTTGTTCCTTGATAGCAAACTTCAGCGCCTCTATATACTCACCCTTTTACAGCTGTAATATTCTTGATTTTTGTATTTTCATTGCAGGATATGAACTTATTATGATGTGCGTATACGGGATGCGGTTCTACGCAACTGATGAAAGTATGGTTCTGCGTAACAGTTATTGTGTGGACAAGTTATCATGATGAATCACGTGAAAGAAACACCGCTTGACGGCTACTGTCCTGTTCTGTGGAAGTGATTTTTGGAGATCATGAGATGAACATTGTGTGTCTTCAAGGTCTGTGAATTTTTGTGTGGCCTATGCTTCAAGTATTCTCTACGAACCGGTTAACTGCAAGTGGAGCCTTTAACCTCGGCTTAAGAATCCTCTTCTTCTTCAACAATCTTAACATATCCCTCCACCACGAGTCGACGTTCCTCTTCATTTAGAGGACTGGTATCTGACTGCTTTAACTTTCTCACGTTCCTCCTGCTGCATCCTTTCAAAGTTTTCTTCTTTTTTTATTTCCTGAATCAGGGATGCTAGTAATCCACTTTTTGAAGAATTGTTCTTTTTCTTTAACAGGTTTGATGTCTTACAAGCTAAAAGTGGGGTTGGTTCTGGTATGGGCAGCATTGCAGCAGTGATACAAGTCGTACGAATTTGGTTTGTGGTTTCTGTGCGTGAATTATGTTGTAGAATGTAGTTTTTTAATGAATCATGGGAGGTGAGGTCACAACATGATATTTGTGAAATGGTGCAGGTTATGAATGGTTGTTGCTCGGAACTGAAGGCCTTGAAATTCATGGAGTCCCTGCGACATTGTTGCTTCACACGGTATGCTGTGAGACGCGAAACAACGGCTGGTTTGGTAGCTGATGCCTTGTGTATCGTGAAAATTTGCGCTACAACTTTGTTTCATTCGCCGTACGGTATTGGGTGTTGTATAATTCCGTTGTATTGGTTTTGCAGGCTATTCACTTGGTGGGTACCAACAGGATTCCGCAAACAAACAAGAAACATCAGCTCCCCTTATTTTCTTCACGCCGCCGTATCCGTATGCTTCCATTGTGAATTTATTCGTAAAAGGAACTCCAAGACCAATGGGCTATGAAAACAACTTTGTCCTGTTCCCGTGTTGTTCTTTTGGGCTAACTTCACAGCATGTATTTTGGTTTTCCATAGGGAAACTTTTGATCATCATATTTTGTTTCTTTTTAATATTATCAAAAGATGGGATTTGAGCTCTTCTATTAACAAGAGACTTGTTGGGAATTTTATTCAACATTTCAAATTGAACACATTTTGATGGCTTGATTGATGCAGCAGTGATTCTATGAATAGATTTTTAGATCTATTTGGCTCATATGTATGAAGGGTAAATGAAGAGTGAGGCTTATTTCTTGCAACTGATGAAATAACTATTTTCTTTGTGGCTTGCAATACGTCGATGTACTGAATCCAAACAACATCCTCGAGTTAATATCCTTTTATCCATAAACTTTGATCCTTAAAAACTATATGACCATAAAGTAGTTGTAACCTGAGGTTTGGGTCATAAACGACATGTTCATGCCTTTATCAATGCTTTGCCTCAAAATCAAATAACTTGAAATCAATCAAAGTTATCTTGCGGTTTGCGCTTTATTTGTTCTTTGAAACGCTTTTCTGTGATGCTTTAGATTGACTCCTTGTAATAACCGACTTTCAGAATCCATAAACCAAAGCTCACCTTGTCCTGACTCTAATACACACTTGAAAAGAGGCGCACATGACTGAAAAACTTTAAAACCTTGGTTACAGCCTGTATTCTTTGAACTTCTGAATAACTATTAGTGGACGGATATACAGATGAAGTTTATATACAGGTAGGACAAATTTAGGGTACAACAGACCCCAACACAGGGCCAACAGTCACTTGTGTTGGGTTGGATTGTCAGGCCCAACTCAGGTGACTGCTAAGGCTTACGTGGCGTAGTGAAGACCAACACGTAGTTTTCGCCCTATTTCAACTATCCCGTGATCTCCAGAAAGTGGGCTGACCAACTCTTTCGGAGGTGGATAATTGGCTGATGACGTGTCCCCGCGGAGGGGGCACGTAGAGAACGTGTGGAAGGGGTGTGGTTCTTCCCGACGAAGGGAGTGTCTGCCCGGTGTGTACAGAACTGTGCGCGACACTGGGTGATTTGGGCCTTCCCCAAATAACGTCGGGTTGGGTCTGCTCGACGGATGGGCAGGCCTGGGCGTAGTCCAGAACATTTACAAACTACAATATTTACCCATAATATTACATTGTTTACACGAAATATTAAAATAAAATTAATTTATCCTTGAAGATTATATGTTGTATCTTCGACTCCTTGATATTTGGGAAATATCAAATGCTTCACCTTGCAGTTATTTGTTTCTGATATAAAACAAAACAAAAAAGGCTATAAAAAAAGGGTTAGAAAATTAAATTATTTTTTTCTCAAATGAATATTTAAAAACACAAACCTTAAACCTAGATAATTTTCTGCACTTGCAATTCATCATAGAGAACATTTAATGACAAATGTTAAAGTGGGGGATGTAGATAGTTTCAAGCACTTCATGATGTTTCTTTATCAATTATAGATATAAGAAGGTCTTTATAATGTATTTTTTTTGGTTTCACGCGCATCACTAATGGTAGTGTCTTGAGCATTGATAATCATGAAATGGACGACAAAGATTTGTTTAGGAACGGTGGTCAATATCGAAAATTATCAGGCTAAGTTATCCCCTCGATTTGGTTAAAAACTAAGGTATACATGATTATATTTTAATTTTTAAAAAAAAATATATTGTTTAAAAAAATACTAATACAACAAAAGAAGAATTTTGGTGTAAGAAATTATCTGTTCCAAATACTGCTCGCATCCAGTTTTTAGGAGTTATTTGTTACAAATATTGAATGCACCCAACTTCTAAAGGAATTATCTTTTCCTACCATGTAAAAAATATTTTTTTGCACTTCTAATCCATCATAGAGAACTTTTTCAAGCTTCTAAATACAACAATAACAACACCATTTTGTGAGATGGATCTCAAAAGAACGATGCTTCGAGTTTGAAGCGGCTACATATAAATTAGGATTATGGTAAAATATATTTAACGAGTGCTTTTATATTAAAATCTAATTATCTTATCCCTCTGTTATTAAAAAAACCGACGGTATATATCATTTAATTTACAAAAAATTTATAATAATAAAAAAAAAATTTGGATTATTTTTTCCCTCAACTTTTTTGAATAACCGAGATCATAAGTTGATTGTCCCAAAAAACCTAGGTAATATGTGGTTTCTATTTCTAAAAAAAGTCATGACGCGCATTGGAATCATATAACTAGAATAGCAATGATCATCCATATTAAAAAATGTAACATATCTTTTGAATTTCCAAGGAGACGTTTGAGTTTCTCTGATTGTTTTACTTCCTATTCTTCACTTTATTTAAACATTATTCCTAGTTTTAATGTCTCATTTCCAACTCTTTGTGTCTTCAAACATAGTTTCAAAGTCTTTTCTTTTCTTTAAAAATGTTTTTAACAACCTTAGATGAAAATCTTTTGTTCATTATCAATGAAAAGCTTGTTGATTTCAATGATTTGAAAGACAAAAATTTTGATCTAAGGAAAATTATTCACAAACAAAGGTTGAATGGTTACTTTGACATTCTTCATGGACCCATCTACATTTGTCTTGTTAAAGAGTTCTGGTTAAATGCATCTGTTGGGCCATTTGGTCATGATGTTGAGTCAATCCAGTCATATGTCAATGGCTTTTCTATCACAATTACTCAAACACTTATTGCTCATTCAATAAACTATGAAGAGGAAGGTTGTTCTATTGAGCATTATAGATTCAACAAAGTCTACTCAGATCACCTTCGACTAATTTATGTCAGCTACGATAATCTCAGCAGTCCTGCTACTCTACTACCAATTGAAAAAGTTTTGTATCAATTTTTATTACAAAGAACATTGAAGTTAATCTTCCTCTTACCATTTTTAACTTCTTAAAAAGGAAATGACAATCATCTCTAGGGAGGATGATTTCCTCATATCATATGGAAGAGTTATTTTTGAACTTTTCTCTCCGTTAGAGATAGTTAATAGTGATACTATTGAAGTTGAGTGGAGTCAGAATTTTGAATATGTGGAATAGTTATTTGTTGTCCTGTTTTTAATTAATGAATTATTTCCTTTCATATTGTTGTGAATTTGTTTTTATTGATAACAAATTTTTTTAGAATTACTAATTAAAAAGAAAAAATGAAGAAACAAAATTAACTAAGAAAAAAGAAAGATTGGAAGGTGCCAAGTGAAAAATCATTAAAAAAATCTTAAATGCAGTTGCAATGATTCGAAGCGTGTTCCCTTATAACTATATTCATTCGGTTTTCAAAAACATCAAGGTAATAGTTTTATTTTTTTTTAGAGAAAATTTGACGCTCACTTATAGCTATATTACCTCGGTTTTTTATATAATCGAGGGAAAAGTTTTTTTTTTTTTTAAATCAAACATGTCATTTCTATGACCTATATGCTCGATTTTTGGCATGTTCAAAATGAAAGTTTCGTAAAAAAATGTTATTTGTTGTAATGTCAAGAAGACTTTCGATACAAGGAGTTGGTCCCTGAATTGAACCATCAGCTCTTATACCACTGTTGGGTCATCATGAGGAGCATCCACATTGGATCAAGAGCAACACACAAGTGAGATAGACACTACATATTCACCCAAAATCTTAAGGTGATATAATCATTTTAAATTTTAAAATATATAATCAACTTTCTAAGAGTTTTAGATACCTGAGTTGTTACAGAATTATATTAAATATCCTCTAATGAGAGTTTGAATTCTATAATGAATTTGTTTTAAGATAAGACACAAACTCAAGACTGTGTAACTTGACCCATCATAGATAACAACTTTTGTATATTGTCTAGAGAAATTTCAGCTATGCTATGATGACATTTTTTCGCTACACCGTATGTATGTATGCGGGTTGGGATCCACTCCATTTCTTTATCCCTCCATTTTCTCCATTACTATAGTTTTGTGTGTAAATAACACACATTTCTAAGACATGTGACATATAATTAATATTTGATTAATTTTATATACATAAAAGACATGTGACATATAATTAATATTTAATTAATTTTATATACATAAAAACTATAGTAATAGAGAAAATAGAGAGACAAAAAAATGGAGTGAATCCCAACCCGTATGTTTGCAGATATGTTTAGAACATTATAAAATATTTCTCTAAAAAAAACTCAAAATTTAATTAGGCAAAATCTACATTACTTTTATCATTATCTTTTAAAATTTTAAAAATTCATATTTAATTCTTCTCATTTTAAAATAATTATATAATTTAGTAAACAAATATTTATAGTAATTTGAACACGTATGAAAAAAATTATTCAAAAATTTAAAAATCTAATGATAATTAAATAATTCTTAAAATTTTAAAAAATAGAAATAACTAAAACTACATACATAATTTTTTTGTAAAAAATAAAATATATTATTTTTTATATAGACTAAAAATAAAATATAAAATATTTATAGAGAGAAAAAACATATTTAACCTTATAAAAAAATACGTCTACTTTATTTGTTCCCATGCTCTTTAATATTTTTCAATTTGCTTTAGTATTTACCAAAATGATTATTGAAATAGTTTATTTCAAACAAAGAATTGAGCAATATTCATAAAAAACAATAATTTATCAACATATATTTCAAATCATCTTGTGTGTATTTTCTAGCGCCTTCATATATAAAGAGACCATGAAATATCCGAATTTAAGTTCTAGTAAAGTTATCCTCATTGAGAGAGTGAGAATCAAAAGATAAAACTTGATAAAGTTATTATTTATATTTTTTCCTATAAAAATATATAAATACATCACTATTACTAATTTACTATTAATACTAAAAATATATCTTTGAAATTATATTTGCAACCTATTTAAGTAATGATATCTAAAAAAATGGTATAAAAAAAACAAATGTATTTCAAATCAAACACATCTTTTAAATTGTAAAATTTTGAAAATGAAAAAACATACAAATAAAAATATATTTTACATGTTTTGTGTGTATTGATCTAACCTATTACTTAAAAACTCAAAAATAAAAGTTTGCAACAATTTTACGTGGCACTCAGTAATAACAATATAGATAATGATCAAGAGAAATCCACGTTGCATGATGATAGTGCATGATCATGATTGCACCATGCACCTTTTACTATTGAGTTAGTTAGTTAGTTGGTTGCTATAGATAGTTAGATTTATGTAACTACATATAATTATGTTGTAACTAACTTTTTATACAATCAATGCAAAACGATTTTCATTCTTTGCTCTTTCATCTTCATATTTCATACTTCTTTTCTTTTCCATCAATTGAGTTTTACACTTGCTTAGATGGTATCAGAACAGGTTCGTCCTGCTCTGTTTCTGCTTTGCTATGATTCATTGATCAATAATACTATTTTCATTTGTTTTCTTCACCATTGTTTTTTCTTGTTTTAATTTGCATTGATTGTATAGAAAATTAGTTACAATATAGTTATATATAGTTTACACGAATCTAACTACCTATAACAACCAACTAACAAACTAATCCAATAGTGGAAGATGCATGGTGTAATCAAGGTCATGCACTATCATCATGCAACGTGGATTTCTCTTGATCATTATTTATATTGTCTATTACTCAGTTCTTTAAATTTGACACCCCATTACACTATGCCAAAAATGGCCTTTAGCAGCGCTTTTTTTGACCTTTAGCAGCGCTTTAAAGCGCTGCCTAAAGTGGCGCTGCTAAAGGTAAAGGCAGCGCTTTTTTTTATGGAAAAAGCGCTGCTAAAGGCATCCCTTTTAGCAGCGTTTTTTTACCCCTTTAGCAGCGCTTTCAAAGCGCTGCCTATTCTCCCTCCCCCTCCAACCCTGTAGCAGCGCTTTATGAAAGCGCTTTTGTAGACCACCCTTTAGCAGCGCTTTTTTAAAGCGCTTTCTTAGACCCCTCCTTTCCTAACCTATAACAGCGCTTTTTTATGCCTATTTTTCTCCCTTTAGCAGCGCTTTCTTGTAAAAGCGCTGTCTATACTTCACGTTTTTAAAATTTTTTTTTTGTAAAATCACATTTTTTATATATTTTTAGACAAACCTGCTTATAACAATTAAATTCCCTGCTTATAATTCAGGCTTTAAACATAACTTGGCCTTTAAACATTGTAATTCAACACTTGGCCTTTAATTCAACACAATATAACTAAACATTGTACATTATACAATAACACTTTGCAATTTACACATAATTAACTCAAGTATAATTTACACATAATTTAAACATTGTACATTATACAATATACAATATACAATATACAATATACAATATACAATTTACACATAATTACAAATCCAATATACATTATAGAATTCTTAACTCAATCATAAATTGACACCATTCTTCCTTAATTTCTTCCAATTTTACTTTCGAGTACGTAGCGCATATGAATTCATCAAAATACTACATAATATAACAGAACAAGCACGATTTAATACTAATTACTCAGATGAAATATTAGTTAATTATCAAAATGAATCATATAACTCATGAATTGATCCATACCATGATTGGAATCTCTAATTGACCAGAAAGAATGATTTCCTTCATAAAGCGCAGTACAAAATATCCGCAGTCAATCCCACCACGCTGACGAGGACACTGTATTAGGAAAAAAGCGAACGAACATTTATCAGGATATATAGTTTAAATAGTTTTATAAGTAGAACCACTATAATAGTCAAACATGGGAAAATATACCTCCACTCTGATCCAGTTGATGTTGCTAGCCCTGCTTTTTGGCACTGTTGCATCTCTCTGTGCTCTGTATATTTGTATAACTCTAACATAATATAAACACATATTTAGAACAATGTCATATAATAAATAAACATATATAATTATTCAGAACACTATACATCATCACTTACGTATCAACCATGTTCTTCAGATTTTCATATTTGTTTGTATCGCCATCCAATGAATCTATATAATACACTATTTCTTTAATCGGATTAATTGCGACCAACAACCAGTGACCACTATAAAATAAGACAACAGTTTAGACGGAAATGTTATATAATATGGCAAAAATCGAACAATTATAATAAATGAATTTAGAATAAAAACTAACCCATGGCCAGTATTATATGGCAATATAAACAACTTCTCCGTATTCGCACCCATAAATCTATGAACTGTGTACTCTTTGACTGCTTCTGGTGTCTGGTCTATTGTCCGTGAGTTGACACTGCTAGCAGATAAGAATGCGAATACTGAAGTCAAATCAGCGGGGACCAACAACTTGTCATACAAGCGCCTAAAAAAAATATAATCAACATTAGATTATTCAGTTAAATGAGCGAATTTTAAAATGTTCAATTATCTAATTAAAATGGATCGAAGTACCTGATGTAGGAATGCATAACCCCGACGCCCAATTCTAAATGTTTGAAAACCTGGTCGAAATCCTCCTTAGCAAGTGTTTCGGAATATTCAAAACCGAAAATACCTTGATCCATATGTATTAGACGGATGCCGCCCTCAGGCACGTCTGTTGTCCCTACATATGTTTGAAGGCACGACCTAAATTGAGGAACAAATGCTCTTTTTGTCTCAACCTTTTTTTTGGGCACCTTGGAAGTTTCAGGCATGTTTCCCTTGCTGACTTGTTGCGACTGCTGATCAAGAACCTAAAAGTCATATATAAGTTCAGTAAATAATTTATAATAAAATAATCACTTAAACTGTAGTACTAGTACCTGTAACTTTGATGCAGCTGAATCGGTATCCCGCACAATAATTTTATCATCTTTTGTTTTGGATTTTGTGGGAGTCTAAGATCATCATGTCAATAAGAAAGTGTAAATGTCAGAATAACTTTCATGTATGGGTAATAAAACATTGGAATATTACAAGGTTCAACCTACCTCATCATCCATGAAAATGAGATTCGCCGGCCATGCTACATAAGCTCCTATCGCGTCTCCCACCACTGTTGCGTCTGATACATCGTCTGGCATATGCAACAACGCCCCCCCTCTAATGCAATATCAACAGATACTTTCAAAAATCCAGCAGGGAGGGGTTTATGGTGAAGTAAGTCTCCCAGGGTGTTATGCACCTTTCCCTTGCCAACCATGCGATAAGTCGGCGACGATAAATATAGTCGACAAGGTGAAATGCCCTAAACAAATAATGATCAGTTAATGTGTCAATTAAGAAAAATGTGCTAAATTAATTTCAATGTAATATATACAATTACCTCTGGAAGCTTCTGCGGACAACCGATACTATCTTTGTCACTAGTAGCTTTACCGGCCTCTGGAGCGCGCCTTTCGGACATGTATCTCTCCTTATCCTTCTGTAATTCACGAATTTGAGCTTTCATTTCCTCCAAAGTTGCCATCACTTCTTTATTGGTTGGATTTTTTTTCCTTGGCTGCTTATACAGTTTGGATGGAGTGACACCAAATCCCTTGCCCCTCACACGCTCAGAGTACTCAGGAATATTCAACACCCGACTCAATAAACTCCTGCAATCATCGTCTTCAGCAGGAGTTATAGTCTGGGATAGGGACTCCTGAAATATAGATAAAAGCATATTTAAATATTTTATACACTTTGTTCAAACACTTTGTTCAAAAACTAATGTTGTACTTACACATTGTTCAAACACTTGTTGAACTTCTTCTTGGACGGCTCCATCTCTTCCCACCCGGGCAGCCTTCCATACGACATGGTCCGGAAGAGATGTCGCATCACTTTTCTCCTCTTCCAACTACGCATTAAGACGAACAATAAAGCATTATATCCTATTATGTATACTTACTATTTTTTGTAAATAGATCATATTAAAGCATATATATGCACTTACTAATTTTTGTTCTAAGCGTGCATATCCCAAACGCCCCTTTCTATATGGATACGCAGGGTTTGATGCCTGTTCCCGATTTACGCCACTCTTAACCTGAAAAAACAAGTTTAAGTCATATCAGTTTGTTTGTGGAATAAGTATATATACTATACATTGTTCATGATAAGTTGTACTTACTTCAAATTCTTTGGTTCTTCGCTTCGCAAGAAATGTCTCCCATTCTGCATCCGAAATCAAATCAGCGTACTTCGCTGGACGCTCCGACTCTACAAAGTTGCCATCAGAATCTTTAAGATATTTGTTGGTTAAAAATGCTCTAAATCCCCTCAAGCGTTTTCCGGCCAACTGAATACAATATTTTCTCCTAGAATCCTCAATATTAAAAGATCTCTGCAAACAAATACACATACATATAACATGTTAGTATAATTAATTTAAAGATGTAACTGTCAACATAATTAAAAATGATCAAATCTCATACTTGAATCTCGGTCCAAATTTTATCCTTAGCCGCTTTTAATGCAGGAATTCTCCAGTTATCGCAAGTAATCGGAACTTGCGAACGTACAACTGCTCCAATATAACTTGTCAGCAGCGCACCATTAGGCTCAACCAACTGATCTCTTTCATTCCAATGGACATCGTACTTTACACCTCTATCTCTCGCATGGATGATACTTTTCATTATCGTTATGCCTCTTTTAATTTCGCCTTCAACGTCTTTGGGTGTTTCTTTTCCATCATGTGATGTTTCCTCGTTACTGGCCATAATATACCTGTAATTCAGAATAACAACAACAACAACAAATATCAACAACAATAACAACATCTATATCAAATATAAACCATCTATATAAACTATCTATATCAAATATAAACCAACAATAACAACATAAACCATCTATATAAACCATCAAATAACAATAACAAATATAAACCATCTATACAAACCATCTATATAAACTATCTATATCAAATATAAACCAACAATAACAACATAAACCATCTATATAAACCAACAATATCAAATATCAAATATAAACCATCTATATAAACCATCAAATATAAACCAACAATAACAACATCTATATCAAATACAAACCATCTATATAAACTATAACAAATACAAACCATCTATACAAACACAAACCATCTATATCAAATATAAACTATATCAAATACAAACCATCTATATAAACTATAACAAATATAAACCATCTATATCAAATATAAACTATAACACAAACCATCTATATAACACAAATATAAACCATCTATATCAACTATAACAAATACAAACCATCTATATAACACAATATAAACCATCTATATCAAATATAAACTATAACACAAACCATCTATATCAAATATAAACTATATCAAATACAAAATATCATATATATCTCATCTATACAAACTATCATAGAATCTATATAAACTATTTTACATCAACAACAACAACAATATCATATATATCTCATATATCATATTAACACAACAACAAATAACACAACAACAACAAAAACCATCATTGAAAAGATAAAAACCATCTATATCATCAGAACAACAATGGTGAAAAGATAAAAAAAAAAACAAGAAAAGCAGAGTAAAGCTTCACGTACCGTAACAATGGTGGACCGGCAATGCAGACGGATGGATGAACTCAAAAACGGACCGTGAACGGTCGGTGATGGTCGGAAGGATGATCGGACGGAAGAAGTTGATGGTCGGACGATGAACAGTGGTTCGTTCGTTCGTTTTTGTTTGCCAGAGAAAGAAGAAATGTGTTGCGTGACTGTTCTGATTCTATTAAAATTCTGGAGGGTATTTTAAAATTATAATATGAATACCTATAGCAGCGCTTTTAAAGGCCTTTAGCAGCGCTTTTAAAAGCGCTTTCATAGGGTGCCTTATCAATTCCATATAGCAGCACTTTATATAAAAAGCGCTTTCTAAGGGTCCCCCTTTAGCAGCGCTTTTGAAAAGCGCTTTCGTAGGCCCCCCCTTTAGCAGCGCTTTTTAAAAGCGCTTTCTTAGGCCCACCATTTAGCAGCGCTTTTTTAAAAGCGCTGTCTTTGGTAGGCGCTTTTTTTCTTTTTTTTTTACTGGCCCTTTAGCAGCGCTTTTGTATAAAGCGCTGTCTTTCTATGCGCTGCTAAAAGTGATTTCTGACGTAGTGTTAGTTACGTTTACCATAATATTCTTGCCCTTAAAAATATTTACGATTCATTTTATTTTTTGTTTTTTGAGGTTTTAAAAGGTTTTAATTTATACTATATATTTTTACAATTCATTTAGTCTTTTTTTTAGGTTTTAAAAAGTTTTAATTTCTACTGTATTTTTTGAAGTTTTTATCGAATATTTACAAGCAGACATTTTTCCATTAAATTTATGTATTTATATTAGCAATTTAGTATTTATACTAGAGTTTTACCGGCACTTTGGAAATGTTATGTAAAATTCCATATTTTACATGCATTTTCATAGGCATTTGTGAAAAATGCAGTAATTTACGTGTATTTTAACAATATTTTTGAAATTACTCGTAAAAATGCATACATGTATACCAGCAATTTCAAAAATTCTGATAAAAATGTATGTAGGTTACCATATTTTTCAAAAATGTCGATAAATACATGGTCATTTTCGGATTTTTAAAATATCTTATAATTTATTATTTTTTTGATGTCGTGAGGGCCAGAGGAAGAGACAGAAAGATTGTTTCTAGATTGACGGATCAAGCATATATAGTAGTTGTTGAGTATTCTGGTGGAGGCGGCAGAGATGACGAAAAATAGTTGTATTTTAGGGCGGATAAAGTAACCCCTACAGGTTCCCACCACAAGATGATCGAGCAGTCTCAATTACCTTGCGCTCTGCAACATAGAGGTGGTAGAGCTGGACAAACTAGAGATCTTGGTGCTGAGTCAGATATTGTTGTTGTTGATGTAAGATTAGAGTTCACCCAAGATGAGGTGAATTAGGTGTTTAGAGACTTTATAGAAATATTGATGGATTTTTGTAAGCCTGTTATTGGTTTTACTTTTACTAGTTTTTGTATAATGCTTAATTTTCTTGGTTGAGTGAAAATGCAAAAAGAAATGCAATAAAACTAAATGAACACAGAATATTCCCTAGTTCCCCTTTTCGAACAAGGGTACTTCAGTCTCCTCACACCCAGTGAGAGATTTTACTATGTTAGAAATACTACAGTCGATCCATTGGACTATCTTAACTTTCTAACACAATCACCAAGGCACCCCAACTTGTGATATTACAAATACCAAGTGAAAGAAACTTACTTTCTCTCTAACAATCTTATTACTAACAATCTGGTATACAAGTTACAGACAACTGATATAATTGTTACAATAATTTGAATTCGTAAATGTGAATACAGTAGAATTTAGATTATACAACAAAATTCAAAAACATTTTTTCTTCCCTTTCGAATATGATAAATCAAGTATCCACTCTAAATGCTCAAGAACTTAGTCTGATGAGTATTGTTAGATGCCCAACTTTGCTTATTTGAACTATCAAATGTGGGCATTTCACTCCTTTTTGTAAAGAAAGTGTTAGAATCACTCTTGCTTTTGTTGATTTGGACCATCATGTGAAAATATATTGGCTCCTTTAATTTGTGTGCTATTGTACAGGAATTAGGCATGAAAAATTGAAGAGTAAAACACAAGAAGGATAACAAAGAAACCAAGTCAGCATGCAAACAACAGCAAGTTCGCACAGCGAACTTGCTAGCGAAGCTTGCCAGAAAACTTCACAAAGTTCGCACAACGAACTTGCCAATGAAAACCAGGAATCCCAATGTACTGTTCATCCAGAAAGAAAAGGGACCTAAACTCTCTATGGGAAGAAGGCAGTGAACAACTCGTTGGAGCGAAGAGGCAGCGAAGCTCTAGCAAACAATCCGAGACTTGAGGCAGTAAGTATTTGGACAAGAATTCGCTGTGTGAAGTTGGCAGCGAAACCTTCGCACTGCAAGAATTCTTCGCACAACGAACGTGTGTAAATCTGTCTAGGGAGTTTTCACAGGACATAGGCACTTCAGGTGCCAATTTGACTGTTCGCTAGGCGAACACTTTGTTCGCACTGCAAACATGACAGCTCAGCAGGCCTTATATAAGTAGCTTGTGCCACTTTTTGTAAAAATATCTTTAACTTTTGTACTTTCTTTTGAGAGGATTTTCAGACCTTAAAACCTTGTCTCTCCATTTCTCATAATCTCTTAGCAATATTTCACAAAAAGAAGTTGGATTCCCATCCAATCTCGATTATTCGACTCAGATGTTGATCAACCTTCTTCTGAAACTTGTTGCTTAAGAAATCATGGAAATGGGTGGCTAAATCCTTGTCTTGTCAAGGTTAGAGGTAGTTAGTTCAAATTTTATGTATTCTTCTTGATCTTTTGTATGTGAACAATGTTGGGATCAATATAGATGAAGTTATTTGCTATCTTTTGTTATATCTATGGTTTGGATTGCTTTAGACATGAACTTTTCAAGACCTAATATCTTCATCTATCAATTATACAAATTCTAGACATAGGTTTGAAAGTTGATATCCTCTTTGTATTGATCTTAATGATTATTGTTTTGAGTGTTATTTAGAGAGATCATTTAATGGTCGAAACAATAACATTCACGAAACCGCTTTAGAAATGAACGTTTTTGTGAAGATACACGGTTATGTTGGTTAAAACTACGTTCACATATTTGATCGGTTGGATACGTTTAGGACGGATTAGCGAACCCTAATCTTGGCATGCTTTTATCAAACTTAGACCGAATTTTATTCTGTTTTAATTCTTGAAAACTCTTGTTACGAAAATAGAAACCATTTTAAAACCCCCTTATTTTTAAATCATTAAACCGTTGAACGACAAGCATCTCATATTCTCATCAATCCCTGTGGATATGATAAAACACTACCGCAAAATACTTTCTAACAAATTGGTGTCGTTGTCGGGGAGATGCGATCCATGGTGGAAAGTGGATTGAAAGCGAGGGAGAGAGTTAATTATCCCCTCGCTTCTCCTTGTCTCATCTTGGCGTTGTGTGTTCAGGCGAGGGTAAAAATACCTCCACGTCGACAGGTGATGATTCCGGGTGCTATTGATGACAGATATATGGACAAATATTGTCGGCCCAAAGGTTTCAAAGGGAGTTCAACTGTTGCGGATACCGGGGCTACTGATGGCCCTAGTGTTGCTTTCTCACAGAGTTTTGATTCATTTCAGCAGGTTGTCTGCAATTATAACTGGGATTGGATGGCGGCTACTCTGTGTGCCATGATTGATATTCATGAATCTATGTAGGTACTTCAGTTGCAGTGTCGTGATTCTTCCGTGGAGCATAGCATGATGACTCGGGAGCAGTTCTTGGAACATGTGAGCTGGCCTGAGGTCAGACTTACTTTTGGAGAGGGGGCGGGTGCCTCTGGTCCTGATGGTGGCAGCGCTGAGGTAGTGGATGATGATGATGATGAGGAGGAGGATGCTGATGGAGAGTCTGGTTCCAGTTCGGAGAGTGTGGAGGATACTGAGTCTGATGAGGACTGATTTTGTGTTATTTGTTAGTTTTATCATACTTTGTTTCAGTTTGGATATTGTACTATTTTGAGGTGTTTTTACACCTATGCACATTTTATTAAGTTTAATTAATGTCAAATTTTATGTTTAAAATTTTTTGTTTTTTCTTTTCAAGTAGTATTTAATACCTTCTTGCTGTTGAGTTTTGCTAAACTTCTAGATTGGTTGCTTTCTGAAAAGAAGTATTCAATAAAGATGCATCCGAGTTCGGATGACAATGATAATATTAAGCAAGCGAATAATGTCAAGGTACATGGTTACCTTTGGTTAGAATTTTAGAATGCTTAAGAACTTAAATCTTGTTGTAAATGAATATTGTTCTTTTAGCAACTTGTTGAATGAATGTTTCACTTAGGTCTAAAAAAACCACAAAATTGTGAGGAAACCTCCATTGTGTACTAAATGCTGGATTTCTAATAGACTTTGTTAATTCATTTGATTCATGCTTTATCTTGTATTATTGTGAATTTGTGGAAGCAATTAGAGATGATTAAGGCACTTGTTTTTATTGAGCACAACCAGTTCCAAATGCAACTTACTCGTGAGCAGAGAGTATTTTTTAACCCCCTTGAGCCTAAATAGTGTGAATCTCAGTCTGAATTTGTGTGAGATTCCAAAAAAAATTCTTGAACCCTTGAATTTTGTGTTAATTGTCCTCTTTGCCTTAAAAAGTCAAGAGCATTCACTTGAGGTTTGAGTAAAAGTTAATTTGAGGAGAATGAAAAAGAAGTATGGTAGGTTGCTACAACTTTTGAAAAATTCAAGCAAGCATAAAAAAAATTGCTATGTGAATATGAATGTAAAAAAAAGAAGAGAAAAATAATGCTTTCTTGGAAAAGAAAAATAGTGAAAGAATAAGTTGTGAAATAAGAGTTGGGAAGGTTTTTAATTGAGAAACGAGTGGAATGAAGTTGGGATGTGTAAATAACTTGTACAGTGAATGTCTCTTTGCATCGGCAATTTCGTTTCAATGGCCTTAGAAATGTCCCTTGTTTGTAAACCCGACCAAGATACGACCTTAAAAGACCTTAGTGATCTTCTTGCTTCCATATTTTCATCTATAATTATGAGATATTGTATGAATTAGATTGATATTGGAATTTTTTGTTAGGTGAGTGAAATTGTCCTCGCGGTTGCAAACACGTAATTTCTTCAATCCTTATTCGAAGAGGAGAGATAAGGTGATTCATTCAAGAAGATATAGTTGTTGATTGATGCATGTTTTGAATTGCTTTAAAGACTTTAGTTCTTGTGCATTATTTGATTCTCATCTTGTGTAACCTGTATCTGGCGGCATTTCTTGTGTTTGAGCCATTAAATCCACTCTTGGAAAAATCTTATTCTTGAGCAAATCCTCTTGTTTCATCAAGAGGCATACTTTGCTTGAGGGAAAGCAAAGATCTAGTTGGGGGGAGTTTTTAGATGCCTAACTTTGCTTATTTGAACTATCAAATGTGGGCATCTTTCACTCCTTTTTGTAAAGAAAGTGTTAGAATCACTCTTCCTTTTGTTGATTTGCGCCATCATGTGAAAATATCTTGGTTCCTTTGATTTGTGTGCTATTGTGCAGGTATTAGGCATGACAAATTGAAAAGTAAGACACAAGAAGGATGACAAAGAAACTAAGTCGGCATGCAAACAATAGCAAGTTCGCTATGCCAAAAAACTTCACAAAGTTCGCACAACGAAGACCAGGAATCCCAATGTACTGTTCATCCAGAAAGAAAAGGGACCTAAACTCGTTGTACGAAGAAAGAAGCGAACAACTCGCTGGAGCGAAGAGGCAGCGAAGCTCTAGCTAACACTCTCATACTTGAGGCAGTAAGTATTTGGACAAGAATTTGTTGTGCGAAGTTGGCAGCAAAGTCTTCGCACTGCGAAGAATTCTTCGCACAATGGACATGTGAAAATCTGTCTGGGGAGTTTTCGCAGGACATGGGCACTTCAGGTGCCAATTTGACTGTTCGCTAGGCGAATACATTGTTCGCACTGCGAACATGACAGCTCAGCAGGCCTTATATAAGTAGCTTGTGCCACTTTTTGTAAAAATATCTTTTACTTTTGTACTTTCTTTTAGAGGATTTTCAGACCTAAAAAGCTTGTCTCTCCATTTCTCATCATCTCTTAGCAATATTTCACAAAAAGAAGGTAGATTCCCATCCAATCTCGATTATTCGACTCGGATATTGATCAACCTTCTTCCGAAACTTGTTGCTCAAGCAATCATGGAAATGGGTGGCTAAATCCCTCTCTTGTCAAGGTTAGAGGTAGTTAGTTCAGATTTTATGTATTCTTCTTGATCTTTTGTATGTGAAAAATGTTGGGATCAATATAGATGAAGTTATTTGCTATCTTTTGTTATATCTATGGTTTGGATTGCTTTAGACATGAACTTTTCAAGTCTTGATATAATATCTTCATCTATCAACTATACAAATTCTATACATAGGGTTGAAAGTTGATATACGCTTTGTATTGATCGTAATGATTATTGTTTCGAGTGTTATTTAGAGAGTTCATTTAACGGTCGAAACAATAACATTCACGAAACCGCTTTAGAAATGAACGTTTTTGCGAGGATTCGCGGTTATGTTGGTTAAAACTATGTTCACATATTTGATCGGTTGGATACATTTAGGACGGATTAGCGAACCCTAATCTTGACATGCTTTTATCAAACTTAGACCGAATTTTATTCTGTTTTAATTCTTGCAAACTCTTGTTACGAAAATAGAACCATTTTAAAATCCCCTTTTCTTTAAATCATTAAACCGTTGAATGGAAAGCATCTCATATTCTCATCAATCCTTGTGGATACGATAAAACACTACCGCAAAGTACTTTCTAACAAGTTTGAAAAATATGAAGAAAGTTCTTGAAAACTATGTAATATAAATTAGTAGAATTGTATCCAAAAATATATATTTGAAAAAGGTGATTTGAAATGATAAAATATTTGATTTATATAAAGGTAAGAAACCCCTTGAAAATCATGACAATCATTTAGAAAATAACTTGAATAATTTATGCATTGGTTTAGAACATATGCATTGAAGTGTGCCATGAAATAGTGCAAAAAACATTTGTAATTTTTCAAAGATTTACTTGTGACAACTGGTTGCACCTCTATGAAGATCGATTGACATAAGAGAAACGTTCAAAAATACACTATGGCAACAGATTGCACATCCCATTCAATCGATTGTCACAAGTTTGAAAATCAAAATAAAGGCAATGATAATCATTTGTCAAGACCATTCAATCGATTGCACCTTAAAAGCTTTGCTTATAAAAATCGATTGACGAGGTCATATAACTGATTACACCTTACATGCTTTACTTTTAACAGTCGATTTTCAAGTCCATGTAATCGATTGTAGCTTAAAATGTATTGAAATTTTCTAAGTGTAAAATTCCATTTTGAATACCTTATGCAAAATGCAAAAATTCTTTTAGAGAATGATTTAAGATGAAGAGAATTTTGAGCACTTAGTATAATGATAAATCAATAACATATTTGTACCTTGAAACATAAGTGACCTTGATCTTAATCTTGATTAAATCATCCATTGAAACTTGAGAACTTTTAAACTTGTCTTGAAAAAAAAAATCTTGATCTTCTTAGCACTCATTTGTCTTCCTCAAAACATATAACCAGATGGAAGCTTATCTTCACAGTATCCCCCTTTTTGATGATGACAAATTCATATATGATGTTTGTGGGAAATCTGAAAAACTCCTCCTAAGATGATTAACTCCCCCTTAATTCAAGAGACCATGAGTTCTTCAGAGTTATATACATTTATATAAGAAGGAAACCAAAAAAACAAACATGTATATGCATCTTCTCCCTCATTTGACATGATCAAAAAGAGGGAAAGATGGGTGAGAGCATCAAGTTTATAAAGACATGGTATCAAGAATATCATCAAGAATTACATACAAACAATCATAAAATTTAACAACCAATCAATTCTTACAAGATGCTTAAAATGAAAGATGTAAACATAAAAACTAATAAATATAGTACTTAAAAACAATACAAAGAAAACAAAGTCCAAAAACTTAATCCTGATTCATATTGTATGATCTCTCTCCTCTACGTAATGCATCAAACTAGTCCATTCGAGCAATAAGTCTAACCACATCCTATTTGAGAAACCCAAACTCTATTCTCATACACCCAAAATTTAGATCCATCTAACTGGACCATCAAAGGTAGGTTGAGGAGGCTGAGGAAGAGGAGCAGATGGTTCTACGGTTTCTTCATCGCTATAAGGGATTCTCTTATGAAGATGGTCATATTTGACTCCCATCTTGCTATTAAGAAAACTATTAGAAATTATGTATTCCTCATTACGCATTTGGACCAATTTTTCATTTGTCATGTTTCCATTACACTTTTCAAACACCTTGATTAAAAACCAAGCATAAGAAAGCCCTGCAGAATCCTCACTTTGGTTTGCCATGTGATGAAATATCACATACACCCAATTTATCTTTAAAATATTCTTTATAGCATACAATAGTTGCATTTCTATATCAGAAATAGTAGTAATTTGAAATTTTCTGAATTAAAACATAGGACAAAATATAATGCAACATTCTATTATCAATAGTCAAAACCCCAGTAGACCAATAATTCCTTTCTAGAATTTTCCCAACAATTTTCTTTCTTTTCTAGAAAAAAGCAGCTTCAGAAATACGAGCAATGCCCTAATAAAATTCTCTTTTCACATGTGTTACAGGTGTGATAGTGATGGATGTCGTAGTAAAATTTTCATGTATGAAGGATTAGCACATGGAAATTGAAGATTTTGTGTCTAATTTCTACAAAAGGGATTCTTATGCACCAATTCTTTATCCGGTCAAAAAAGGCGAAAGCCTGTTCTGAGTGAATGATATTTGTGTTTATCTTTTGTATACACCTTTTGTAGTAGTGTTTGTGTATGCCTTTTGTTTTTGTGTCTGTGTATACCTTATGTAATTTTGGAACATGTTTAATGTTATTTTGGTTTAATACTTTTGGTTTGAAACAAATGATGTAATAAGATTTTGGTTTAATGGCAAAAAAAATTAAAAAGTTGATATGAAATTCTGTCTGGTCTAGTAAATAACATGTTATGGTATTGTAAAATGCATGAAATTATGGTTTGGTCACTTTAATTAGAGTTTGGTTATTGACCTGATTTAATCCTTTAACTAACTATAAAGTTTCAATTTAGTCTCTTAACTAGATTATTGACTCATTATTTTGACTTTTCTCATGCTTTTATGCCACATCATCCTAACTTAATATTTTTTTCACAAAATTTAATCGAAATTACCAATTAACTAAGAAAGTGTTTTTAAGGGACTAACATGTAACATTTTTTAGATAAGAGACTAAAGTAAAACATTAAATTAAATTAAAGAACTTCGTGACTAGTTATACCTTATATTTATTATGGGAATATATTAATAGATAAAAGAGGGAATAATATTTGACAAACTAAAATTAAAGTTTACTTCTTAATAATATGTCTAAAATATTTATAATTTAATAAATATAAAATTATAACATATATTTATATAAAAATTAGATCATGAACGATATATCTCTTAGAATTTGACAACCGAGAAAAAAATGACAAGATAAGTTAACAAAAATTCTATATAGTATCATCATCTAACATTGATTGTTGGTATTTGTTAGAACGAAAAATGCTCTACATAATTTTCATTCAACTGAAATATAACACTTTGTGTAATTTGTGATTACAATGATATCAAATACAACAAAGTCTTTTATAAAGGATATTGCAAATGATCGAACCGGTGAGGGTATTGGGTCACTGGTTTATCGGTCGAACCACTGGGTCACTGGTCGAACCGCATGACTAAACCAAATTAAACTGGATAACTCGATTGAATAGACGTGTCATTATATAGATATAAAATCGGTCGAACTGGATGATTTAGTTTCTAAAAAAATATAACTAGTACTTAAATTTTTTGAAAATAACATATCATAAATTCACAAGTTCATAATTTAAATTCAAATTTTAAACAAATGTATCACACATAACAAAATAATACAAAATTACAAAATAATTGCAACATAATCTAATTTTAAACAAATTTTTTTATATATAACTTTTGCATTTAAATTTTAATTAAAAAATAAAAAATGCATTAGAACTGGTCCAACCCTAAACCCGGATTTTCCCGGTCCAATTGGTTTTTCCTGGTTTTTACTGGTTTGATGACACAGACGATCGAACTAGTAAATCAGACCGATTACTAGGCCGGTTCCCGGTCCGACCGGCCGGTCCGGTTTTTAAAGCACTGACTTTAACAATTAAAATCACAAATCTATTCAAATCAAAATCACAAACACATTAAAAAATAACAAATCATAATCACTTATATAAAGTGAATAAACTTGCACTCAAGGACGTAGTTATGTTTATAGATTCTTTAAAATAGACTAAATAATTATATTTACCATAATCGAACCATTACATTACATAGTAGTACATGTAGTCATTAGCATAAACAAAACATTCACAAGTAAGAAAAATCACTTTGTAACAGGTTCACTCCTACGGAAAACCCATTTAATAACGATTGGGAAAGATATATAATCATGTGTGCTCAGACGTTATTTATGTAGAGTGTCGTTGTATATATGATACTTACAATCACGATCCAGTAACCGTTGTAATAAACTGGAAAGCGTGCGTCCTCTCACAACGGATTTTTCAAAAGATCATTGTGATAAAAGTATTTTTTCTGATCAGCGCACGAGATATTATAACGGTTATGATATATAACCGTTGTTAAATTTTCTGCAGAATTAACAAATAATATCTTGCTTTTATAATTAATCCCATTTTTTAACATGTATTATTGTTCACCATATCACAGCAGAAAACATTTGTGATAAAGTTATCATAATAATATTAATTGTATCATATTCATAATATTAAATAATTGTATCATATTCAATACACCATAACATCATCAAATGAATCCAAGGTAACCATTACACCATCAGTCAACATACAAACCTAATTAACTATAACTTATTTTGTCATTGTTATTACAATAAATGCAATGAACACTACAAATAAAAAATCCAGGTAATCTTCAACTGTTTCTTCAAGATCTTCACCTTCAACTTCAATTCGTCCTCATTGGCTTTGTAAGTGTTAACCATCTCCTTCTTCTCATTCAAGTTCTTTACCAGTGAAGAAATTATTTGTTTTGCCTTAGGATCAATCTCCTCATCCAACCAAGTAAAATGAGAGCATTTTTTGTATCATTGAATCTTATACATCTCACAACCATAGAAACGGCGGCCTGGGTTGGAATCGGTCCATGTCGTCATCAACATAGTGTCGAGACCACACTTGCATACGTACCTTGAACGACTTGAGAACCTGCTTCAATGGCTACAATCAGACTGCTGAGACATTTTAATGGAAGGATTTGATGGAAACATGAAGAAACTGAGTGAGAAGAAGACGAACAATGGCTGAGGGGAAAAGAAGATGAAAACAATTCAAAAGGATCAAGAATGCAAGATATAATAAACAAAAACAACAGCACTAATGTATCAAGATACACCTTTTTTTTTGAATTAATCGTGGATGTCGAACAAATTATGAAGTTCATCTAGTTTATGAAGCTATGAAGAAAAAGTACAAGGTAAATGAAGTTAACACAATAGCTTCATACTTATTGTATTTCTCTTAATAGCTACACAAACCATATGTAACAACAACAACAAAATTAATCAACAACATAAAATAACACAAGATATTATGTAATTTTTCAAGATACACATGTTTTTAAATTAATTGTAGATGTCGAACAAATTATGAAGTTCATTTAGTTTATAAAGCTATGAAGAAGAAATATAACGTGAATAAAGTTTACACAATAGCTTCACGCTTCTTGTATTTCTCTTCATAGCTACAAAAATCATATATATTCTCTTGTTAAGGTAGTGAAGACGAATATGAAAAAATGAGAACATTCACGAAATCAAAAATTGAGAACTCATTTTTAACAAGAAACGTAAATGAGATCGAAGCATAAGTTTAATGAACGAACCTCAAGTTAGCGATTGGTAAAGACGAATCGGAAGACGTATCTGAAGGTTGAAGTATGTTTAAAAGGTGACATGGATGTTAGAGTTATGTTATGAGAGAGAAGAGTGAAGCTATGTTAGGGTTTTCTCTTTTGAGAGAAACAGTTGTTATGTACTGAACTATAGATACTTTCGCTTATATACCGAAAACTATCACTTTTCATCACGGTTAGAAAAAAAAACCGTGATGCAATTTTCAAATTTTACAACGGTTGTATTGTAAAATTGTGGTTAAATAACTTTCAAATTTTACAACAGTTGGTTTACTTCACCGTTGTAAAATCATTTACAATTTATTTTTTAAATAATGGACTTAACTGACACACGCTTAATGTACTATAAAAAATGTAGTTGTTGAGATTCGAAGCTTGCTACACATCATTTATTACTACAATTTTTTAAGACAACCGTCATTAAATTACTGATTATAAATCCAGGGCACGAAATTTTTTACATATCACTATGGTGTATATGAATCTGTTATAAACCTAACGTTGTTGTTTGCACGTTTTGTAGTAGTAGTTCTTTAAAATAACTTGATAGTTTTAATCCTTAATTTGTTACTAATCTAGATTTAAATATGAATTTTCATCATTTTACAATGGATAATTTAACAATTAAATTTACTCAACGGCAACTTATCTAATCAGTGATTCATAAGCACAAATTAATCACAAAGTAAAAGAAAAAAAAGCTACTGAAAGTATGTTTGATGTAACTGAAGTTGCAATGCTAATACATTATAACACTAAAGTTAGGTGCTAATATACTTTTGAGTTTTATGTTTTAAAATTAATGGTTCAATTTAGTTTGATTCCACAGTTGAGTTTGGTTTACGGTTTTTTTTTACAGCCCTAGTGATAATACTTCAACAATCAAACAATCAAAATATCCAGTCATGCACAAAAGGAGAAGTAAAAATACATTGATATGTGATTTCATTTCTTGAAAGATTTGACAAAGGATGGTGAATTTAAATTAATTCAATGAGGATCACAAAATCAAGTAGCTATTTTCATGACAAAGTCATTGAAGTTATACGCATTTTCAAAACTAGAAAATATGATGGAAATGTGTAAGGATACCAATGTAAACTTATTGCATTTCTGCAGTTGAGTTTAAGGGAGGATATGAACGAGTCCATTGACTAAATTAAGATATTTATGTTAGAATTTTATTTAGTCATATAATTAATGTTGTTTTTCAATTAGAAGCTTAATTTCATTAGAGATGAACAAATTGTTCTCTTCATTTGCCTAAACTCCCGTTTAATTTTATTCATTTGTGATTAACAACATTTAATTGACAACTATTTCCATTTCAGCATAAATAATTTACATAATATCACTCGATCACTATTTTTAAAATTTTAAATATATTTAATTTTTATCATAATTATTTTTAAAATCATGATCATGAATAGACGTGTTGTACTCTGTAAACTTTATTACACTACAATACAACAATTAAATTCATATTTTTTCCAATAAATTAATATATTATTTGAGACCTAGATATTAGACAAATCCCTAATAAAACATATAGTCACAAACAGGCTGTATTTTTTAGTCTTATACTTGGGATATGATTTTCCAGCTTAAGATTCCAGGACACTTCGATAAAGACCAAAGTTGGAATATTGCCATGTTTGGAAGCAAGTTAGGGGACCGTGTGTCTCTATGAGTTTTTTGCTACACGTCCATTCCCGGAAAATAATATGAAGCTTATATATATATATATATATATATATATATATATATATATATATATATATATATATATATATATATATATATATATATATATATATATATATATATATATATATATATATATATATATATATATATATATATATATATATATATATATATATTCCTTTTACACATTTATTGTCATATTTATTGAGGGTTACTTGAAATTTACTAGGCAACAACATGTCCTCATTTTGAATAGTAGGGCATACTTGTAACTTCACACAATTCCAGTGGAAGAGATGGGGTCGGAGTCATTAATTGGTGAAGAAAGTCAATAATCAAACTGCCTTAAGTTCTCGTTTTCTAAAATGAAAACATATACACCACTTTATGAACATTCCTTTTTGAAAAATAAAAGTTGTTTGTTAGAAAAGTAGGAGTATTGTTGCAAGTTTAAACTTGACAATTGATTTGAACTGGTTTGAGAAGGGGACTTTATTGATTGATGAAAAGATGATATTTATAAACACATCAATGAACGAGTAAGTAAACAAAATGAAAAGTCAAAAATATTTAAGATAGAATATTTTATAATTTTTTTCAAAGGTTTTATGGAGTCACTCTATTGTTAAGTATAATAAGTGTGAGTAGTGTGAATAATAATTTCACATTGGATATGAATGTGGTGACTTGAATATTTATAAGTGGGAAAATCGGTTTTAGATGAGTATGTGGTGTGTCTCTAACAAAGGTGTTGCTCTAGAAAAGAATAGAAGTTTCATAATGTTCAATGCTCCCTAATGAAAATCTCCCCTAACAGTGGTATCAGAGTCTTTGGTTCGAGTGAAGGATTGACTCACTTGTATAAAAAATACACCCCATAGGTGGTGGTTAGGAGGTGTCCCGTTGAAGAGTATCAAAGGCGGTACAAGGGTGGTGAGTAAGAAACACACAACAGAAAGTGCAGTTGTACAGGTGAAGCTTATGTTTAAGGGGGAGCATTGTGGAAGCATTATGGATAGACTCACACTTGAGGGGGAGTGTTAAGTATAATAAGTGTGAGTAGTGTGGATAATAGTTTTACATTGGATAGAAATGTGGTGACTTGAGCATTTATAAGTGGGATAACTCACACACCTATTACCTTAAGGTTTTGGGTGAGTATGTGGTGTGTGTCTCACAAAGGTGTTGCTCTAGAAAAGAATAGAAGTCCCACAATGTTCAATGCTCCCTAGTAAAAATCTCTCCTAACATCTATAACAGTCAAAACTTTGGTGGAAGAGATAAGAGTTATTGATCATGATGGAAATGCATTTATTGAACAAATAACTTCAAACACAAGGGGGTGATTGTGATATTTGAATTAAAAAAAAATTCTTCGAAAGATTAATTTTAAGAAAATTAGGTAGTGGAAAAAATATTGATTTGGACTTAAACCACATGGCCTACTCCATTTTTCAATAGTTTTTTCTTGAGACTTCTATTATCAACAACTTGAATTTTTACACAGGTCCAACCCAATAGTCTTGTTCACACTAAATATATTTACAAGTTTAGCTTTCAACCTCAAACTCAACTGTAAATGCATTAGAGAAACACACAACTCACAAGATAAGTGAAGTTGCATGCTGCATGTCTCTGCCTCACAGGTTAAAAAAGGTTTGATTGCTTTTCTTTTAACCTTTTTTTAACCTTTTGGTTTTGTTTATTTTGCTATTGAGTCTCATTTTCGATTGCGCATCTCAAGATTGATTTTTAAACGCGTTTTTGGCATTCATAAAATCAAAGTGTTTGGTTATAGTTTAAACAAAACGTTTTAAGTCAATTGTTGTGAAATGGTGCGTCAATAACAGAACAAAGTTATGAGATAAATATTGAGTTTCTTGAACAAAAAAAAACATATTAGGTTTTACGAAAGAGAGATAAGAAGGAAGAAGAAGAATAAGAATTTGTTAAAACTATTTATTATTCACTCTCTCAATAAGGGTTCAAAAATTACAACTAAATAACAATAATTAATCTCTCTTTACAATCTGAGAGAACTAGTCTATTTACATACTATTAAGCTAACTTAGGCTACAAGCTAACTTAAAAATTGAGCTTACAAGAAAAGCCCAATTCTACATGCTAACTTAAACACAAAGCTAACATATTTCGACGGCATGCTTAAACAGACTTCGACTACAACATGCATAATTTATGTCGAACCATGAAGCTACCCTTGTAGACACGAGAGTTCGATCCAAATACCACATCAATTTATTGAGTTTTTGGATCAAGAACAATATTTGAGAATAGTTCAAGTCTTTACTATATTAGAATCTAAAAAATTCTTTGAAGTTTTGCAAAAATGAGTTCCTAATAGTGTGATTCGAATCACATTATTCTATTGACTCGAATCAGAGTTACAGGGACCTCATGGATCATTTTCTAATTTTCATGATTCGAATTATAGGCTTCATGATTTGAATCACAACATTTTGATTTGAATCCCATGACTGTTTGATTCGAATCACACTGAACTGAAAGTTTCATGGTTTGCTTCTGAAACTCTGATTCGAATCACCATTTCTCATGACTTGAATTATGTGATTAGAATCATAATTTATGTGATTAGAATTACAGTTTGTGTGATTAAAATCACACAAATGGGTTCTCACCATATGGTTTTTACTTCTTGATTCAAATCACTTAATTTTCTGATTCGAATCACTCCTCTTGCTTATGATTTGAATCATACACCATTTTCACTCATTTTTATGTTAAATTTCCAACACATATAAAATAATTTTCGCTTAAAATCTTTCACAATGCTAGAAAACATACATTTCCAATATTGATTTGAAAACTCATAACTCACTTGTTCTCTCAATTTCAAAAAGATTCTTCAATCTTTCTTGAATGCATGCAAATGATTTCTATCATCTTCTACTGAATTATAACTCCATTTTCGTATGGATCTTAATCTCATCTTTGGAGATTTGTGATTGTTGAGGAGATTATGTTATTGTGTTAACTTTTTAAAAAAAAATATTTTCTTTGGATTTCATAGGTTTGTAAGGTGTGTGGTGTTATGGCTGGTCTTGACAAGTCCAGCAGAAAAGAATGAGGTTCTTCTCTCCAGATTTACTTAGGTAGTGTTGTGTGAAAGTCTAGGAACAAGGTGAACGTTTTTTTTTAAAATTTTCAAACAGACCAACACTCAAGATATTGGTAGAATCGAGGAAAGATAGTTGCATAATAGAGACTTTGGAGTAGAATTGTTGGGATAGAAGATTCAAGATGATTTCAAGTATAAATTTTGCAAGAATTCAGTTTGGATAATGTTTTCAAGTCAAGGGATACATATAGAAGATTTTTACATTTTTAGCATTATTTGGATATTGCGATTGTACTAAACATCATGTAACTTGTCATAAACTATATTGGAAAACCAAAATTTTCAATCGAAAATCATTGGATAATCGAGTAGGCTTAACAAGGACGATAGTCGAACTACTATAAATTTGGTGTACACTTCTCTCTCTCTCTCTCTCTCTCTCTCTCTCTCTCTCTCTCTCTCTCTCTCTCTCTCTCTCTCTCTCTCTCTCTCTCTCTCTCTCTCTCTCTCTCCTCTCTCCCCTGCCCCCTCTCTCTCTAGAATTGCACACTAGGTTTCTTTTACTGCTTTTCTAGAATTACACACTGTTAGGTTTTTGCCTTGGTAGTGATTTATTGGTTAAGCATAGGTTTTGTTAGAATATGCACTTTAATTTATCTTGTTGTTGATTAAAGTTGAAAATTATGGCGTTAGATTTCATATCATATTATCTTTGTACAAATACAAATCTTGTGTAAATTTGATATGAATTCAATACTTTGCTTGATTTTTCACTTTTCATTAACTGTATGATTCGATCATTGTCATATTGTGTATAGTTTAATGTGTTTTGTGTATATCGTTCGATAAGCATAGTCAGTCACTTTATACGTATTTTTCTTCCGTCATGTAAACTAATTTTCGTTTTCAAACTCTGATAAACTTTTCAAAGCTATTTTTCAATTGGTCAATTTTATTTGGGAGGTCTATTCACGCCCTCTAGACCGTTAAATTCTCGTATTCTCGCATAACAATAAGTTTTCCATTCTCTCGACACTAAGATAATGTGTAGTGAATAAAAATGATTTTAGAAGGGGAAAAATGAGATAAGGGAATAGATAGCTAAAAAATTCATGCTTTAGAAGTGGTCACAAAAGTTATTTATATAAGAAAAAATTTAGCTAAAAAAAGACAACAATAAATGGGCCTAACTATTCTCTAATCGATTAGAAATGGCAAGTCAATTGATTAGATTAAGTGGAAAATGGAAATCCTAAAATAGGTTTTCCTATTGATAAGTGTCAAAAATACGCAAAGTACATGGACACTAATTGACTTATTTTGCAAGCAATCAATGGAAAAAATCAATTTATAAGAAAAATATGATAAAAATACATGTATGAACTTATTACGGTATATTTATTAAGTACAAACAAAAAGGACCAATGAAACACCAAAAATAGACAAAATGCACCATTCAGGCACCAAAACATGGTAAGACAGAAATAGGCAGCAAACGAACCCAAAATTTCTAGCAGGCGCACTAAGCGAGATGTGGTGCGTCAAGAAGCTTCATAATTAAGTTACTTCAAGGCAAAATAATGATTATCCCTCTAAGCGAGCTTAAGACACATTAAATAAGGTTAAAGGTACCAAAACCCGCTTGGATAGGTTGACATGACTTAATGGTGAAGAAAGTAGGCGTGCTAAGTGAGCTCTGAACCTCACTTAGTGAAAATAGCATACCAACATCTTATAAATAGGGGTTTAGGTAGTTCATTTCATCATTCTTGTAAAATATCTTAAATGTATTATAGAAGTATTATTAGGTCTTGGTGTAGTTGTCTGAGTAGGGACTAAGAAACACAACAGGAGAAAAAAGAGAGGGAGACTGCTGGCATAAGTGTTGTCTGAGGAATCATAAATAAATGATTATGATCATCTATCTCTTAGGGCTTAGGTATAAGGCTACAATGAGTAAGCTTAACTAATTTTCTCTTTTTTGGGGATAGATGTAGTTGTCTTAATACTTATTTTTTGATCTCTATAATGGAGTTCTATTTAATTCTTCTTAAGTTTTAATATTGATGAATTTTTCATTCTTAATGCTTGTTTTGAATTAGCTACCTGAACCACGTTTTCATAGTATGACTTGATATTCAAAAGGTACTAGTCATTACTAGACCTAAGCTTTTCATCTATTGGATATGCTAAAGTCTAGAAATTAATTTTGGTTTAGTATCCGTATAAACAGTTGAAACTTAATATTGTCATATTAGTTAATATGATGAAAGGTCGTCGTATAGGTAATATGACTAAACTCATATCGTTGATTCACACATGAGTTGCAATGAGAGTTTTGGGTGATAATATTAATAGTTGATTATAATTTCACATTAATGATCCAGGATGCTACATGATAATAGGTCAATGAAATCTAACCCCCAACAAGTTTTCTCAATTGTTAATCACCAAAGTTCATTTTACTTTCTCTTATTTTAACTTTTGTATTCACAAAGAAATTAAACATCTGATAAACCATCCTTGAAATTAAAAAAACTATTGAACGACCTTTAAAACACAATCAATCCCTGTGGAGATGATAAAAATACACATATTTTTTTTTCTATAACAAAATGGTGTCTTTGTCGAGGAATGTGAAGGTGGGAAAAGTACACAAGAAGGGAGGTTGAATTGTGTTTTTCATTTTCTTAGTTTGCATCTGATTAGAGTTCAGAATCTAAACTGGTGTTTAGATTCTGGTTAATTCTTAGCAGCAGAATATTAACATAAGAAAATAAATAATAACAGAAGATACAAAGATTTATATTGGTTCCTCTCCTAACTGAGAGTAGTTCAGTCCCCTTGCTTCACAAGAGATTTTCACTATAATCAAAACATGATTACAATCGCTTATGCATTATGCATAAGACTTTACAACTGCTCAGACCCAAGGTCCAAGACTTCTGCTCAAGCTCCTCACTCGAGACTTCATGCTCAGGTTCGATGAACCTAAGACTTCCTTGATCAGGCCCTCAACCCAATACTTCTGCTTTAAGTCCCATGAAACGAGTCTCTCTGCTTGCATCCCTCATGTCAAGATTTACTGATTTGGTACCATAAACCAATTTGCATTCACTAAGTGTAGATACAATAATTTTGATTCTTCTGATGCTGAGATCTTCAGCTTCAGAGTCTTCATCAGACATCACTTGACAAGTGTTCTTCAGATTCTACCACCAAAAGCTAACAATGTAGCAACTCTCAGAGTGTGCTTAATGTAGAATAGATTTTGAAAATAATATTTACAAGTATAAGAACCTGCACACATGTAACACACATCAAATAAGCAATTGTTCTTTCAATACTTTGTTATCACCAAAACCCAAGGAAAATATGTCATGAACAAATCTTGTTCTAACAGACTGTCATTAGTTTTTAAAGACTATGCAATAATTATTTTATCATTCTAAGTATTTTGTTTATTTTTGTTTATATTTATTAACATACTAATTATTTAAACTAATAAAACAATTTTCAAAGTTTTCACAAGGAAATGCAGGAGATGCTTGCACATTGAAAATTTTATTATTGTGAGCTTTTCACTAGAAATCATCCAATAGGACATTACCCTCCACCAGATAAAGTAATAAACTTCTTGAACAACCAAAGAAGACCATATCAATATCAAAGAAAGAACAACTTAAATTATGGACGAAATGTAAAATCAGTCAATAAATAACATCCATACCATAATTATCCTCAAAATAGTACATGAAGACTAGAAGATACATTATATAAGTACATCCAATTGTCTATTGCAAGACACCATAATCTTCCTCAACATGACAATACATCAAGATTATAAAGAGACTACAATTAAAAATAAGTTACAAACGAAAATCAGAAGAATAAAGAGACTACAATAAAAAACATCAGGTTATAAATTGATCAGATAATCAAGAAAATAGATTATGCAATCCTTGATATGTAATTTTTTCAATTGATCAAGCACCTACTTGATCAATAAATCATTGTCAGCACTCAAACTAACACAAATGAATACAACAAAGTGAGTGAAAATGGAAATGAGATAAAAAAAAAAGGAAGAAGTTGTTGTTGACTCAAAAAAAAGAAGAAAGTGGAAATAAAGTTGAAGAAAAAGAATTGGAGAAGGATTTAATTGAAAAGTAAGAAACAAAAGACCAAAGAACAAGGTAGGAAACATTAAAAAATATATATGTTAAAAATCCGCCTTATCCACATACTCCAACCAAGGGAAAAAAGCAGTACTCAAGATTTATTGACATTCTCAAAATACTTCAGAAAAATACATCATTCTTTGAAGCCTTGGAGCAATTGTCTTCCTATCTCAAATTTATAAGAGAGAATAGGAACAAGGAAATAAGATATATTAAGGAACCCTAACACATACGTCTAGTTAATAACGTTAAACAAGCGCTTATTAGAAGGTGTCCCAATTTTTATGCATTAAATTTCTTTTTGAAAATTTTATTTTTATGAACTTAAACATGAAGAAACGATTTTTATCCGTTTTGCATATATTTCACTAGGCAAAAAACTTTCCATGCTAGGTAAAGATTTCACTGACAAAGTTTGCCCAACAAAATATTGTTGCCAGTAAGCAAAAAATTCCAAGTCATATATATAGAGTTTTTATTCAAATCTCCAGTTTCATATGATGATAGCCTGAGGACATGCCAAATTTTTTCAGAGGGAATGGATGTTACGACTAAAGCTCAATGAAATCTGTGATATTTACTTTTAGTTTTTTCTTTAACATGAACACGATCAAGTTTTAAATACATTAGTACCTTTTGGATCAAATATGAAAATTATAAATAAAAAAAATGGTTTTGCTTAAGATTGTTTGTCTATGACAATTAAATTGCAGATGAATTAAATAGTCAAATGCATATGAATTCTAAAGTCCAGGTTAATAACAAGGTCGGAACATAAACGACGTCATGAAAAGGTTTTGTTTAAAATGCTTCGTTCAAACTTAATTTTTGTGATTATCTATGAGTGGTAGAATGAACATGAAACCATTGCTTGCTTAAAGTTATAATTTTATTACTTGTGTTAGTGAAAACATGTTGATTAGAATTGGAATCATACAAAGCCTAACCAAGTAATTTGTGTGAAAACCTAATGTTTTACTTATATATATATATATATATATATATATATATATATATATATATATATATATATATATATATATATATATATATATATATATATATATATATATATATATATATATATATATATATATATATATATATATATATATATTGAGTGTAGACATTGCATATAACTCTTATGATTCTGTATAATTTTTTCTATTATTTTGTATGTATGATGTCATGGATATGATCAAGACATTTTTTCTTAATTGAGTGAAAAACTATTTGACCAAAATCCTACCTTGTGAGGGCGCGATCCTTTGAGAACTGACCTAGCTCCATATTTATAAATTTTTTGATGTTGGTCCAATTTGCTAGGCTAGCTATAGTTCACCCAATGAATCTTGTTTTAAGTTGAATTACACTAAAAAATTCTTAAACTACCTTGATTAGCAGCCATAAATTCGTTAAGGAAAATGAAGATTCATCCAACAAATTTCTCTTGTGTTCTAGTATTTTTGTGTTTCACTTATGCTAATTGAGCTCAAATTTAACCAATAAATTTGGTTTGGCTTTGACGTCTATGTATTGGGTCAAATACCTTGTCTGACTTAGCAGTTGATCCTCTTTGCTTTGCTTTTTCATCTTTCAACCTTAAAAGTTTCGGGGCAACAATCGAAGGGTCAAACGATGAACATTCTAAATGGTGGGACAAAAATCTTAAGGTGATATGCATATGGGCTCTCCCACTTATAAATGCTCAACTCTCCATATTTATAACCAATATGGGACTCCAACTCACACTTGTTATATTATCCTCAACACTCCCCTTCAAGTGTGAGTCTACAACACTCCCCCTCAAGTGTAAACACTTATACCGTTGTTGACACCTTGTTCAAGGGCCTTTCAAGAGCATTTTGATACACTTATTCCTAGGCATTTCGATTTTAACAGAACACCACTTCTTGGGCATTTCGATACAAGTAAGTTTATCCCTTTCTTGAACCAAAGGCTCATGATACCATTTGTTAAGGAAACAATTAAGGGGTCAAGCGATGAGCATTTTAAATAGTGGAACATCCTTCTAGAGTAACACTTATGTGAGAGACACACGACATATTCACCCAAAATCTTAAGGTGATAGGTGTATGGGTTCTCCCACTTATAAATGCTCAACTCTCCATATTTATAACTAATGTGGGACTCCAACTCACACTTGTTATATTATTCTCAACAAAAAGATATACAAAAGGATAAATGCATATTCATCTAGAAAATTCTCAATTAAGCATGAATCGGGGGTTTTCATTATTACTTTGTGTCTAAGTAAGCTAATATGTGTGTGAAAATTATAGTGACAATTAGGTAAATAACACACTTATCAACTCTAAAAAACTTAACATTTTAGTTTCCTTAAAACAAAAGTAAGATAAACATTAAAACATGATTTCATCTGTAGATAAATACACAACTCAATGTTTTAAATGAACGTGTTTTTTCAGTACTATGCATGATTTTGTTAGTAGATAAATTCAAGAAAGTCATAGTAACATTAAGAATAAAGCATGTGTATGAATAAGTTGTTATAAAACAAAAGGATACGATCAAATATTCTACTCAACTGAAAATCAATCATTCATCTCTATCTTATAAGTGTTTCTCTTAGAAGGGTGAATGTTTTTCTGTTACCATACACCTGCATTCACAGTTAGATTAATTATATATATATATATATATATATATATATATATATATATATATATATATATATATATATATATATATATATATATATATATATATATATATATATATATATATATATATATATATATATATATTAATAAAAACAAGTTATCAAATTATGAATTACTAAAATCTTTCTTATGTTATAATATGGACGAGCTCAGAATAAATAATTATTTTTCTTTGAATCATTCTTCATTTATTACACATTCTCTTTTCTATTTATTACACATTCTCTTTTCTTTTTCTTTTTCTTTTTCATTTCCTCTTTACCGCGTTATTTTCTTTTTCTTTCGAATGCTTTGCATTTTCTTGATTTTTTTGTTGTTTTATTTTGTCAATTTAGTTATATTTCATTCTTACATATCTTGATTGAAGATTAAATTGATTTTATGTATCATTCAGAAGTGGGTGCCCCAGAGTTAGTTGTGGCAAAATTACTAGTTGTGAATAACAAGAGATGAAAGATACATGATGTATAAGTCTCAAATGAACTTGAGAAGGCCTTACCGCTATGTAATAGGTTGGATTTGATGAATAATGTATGTTTGACCTTAACTTCCTTGATCGTCTTGTATGGTTGAAGAGACGTAGTTGTCATCTAAATTGGTATGTTTAACCTCTAAATTAATAGTTTGTTGGCTCTTTTTATTTGCCCTCATAAATTATTATGTAAAAGTATTTAAAATTTTAAATAATTTATTCAAAAATAAAAGTTATTATTAAAATTTTAAAATATGTAAGCTAATTTATTTTAAAACAAATTAAATATAATTTTGTCACAATGATAATTTGTAACGAAGGTATAATATAGGATTAGGGTTGATATGGACACTCTTATATACGTGTCTTTGTTTATTTTAATGCACACAAGTGAAAATATAAATGATATTTTTTGTTTGTTTAATTTTACTCTTAATTTAAATTGTTTATGTCCTCTCTATTCTAGTAGTAATGTATAGAGAGAAAATAAAATGAGAGAATGAAGTTGTTATAAAAAGAAAATGTTTATAAAAGTTAAAATAAAAATAAATTTCTATGAATAAAATTTGAATGAAAATAAATTACATCAAACATATGTTTTTTCTCTCGCGTTTTCTGTGTACTTTTTTATATCAAAATTGTTAAGATTTTCACATCGGATAATATTCGGCATAAACACGTCTTTACAAGTGGAGACAATCCTCATCCTTACTAACCGATTTTGTAAAATTTAGTTAGGCCTAATCACATTTTTAAATAAAAGTAATGTTTTATCTTTATATATTATTATTTAATTTATAAAATATATATAATGATAATTTAATAGTAGAAGACCTAATTTCTATAACTCTTGCACATCAAGCATATACAAGAATTCGTGTTTGTTATGGTTTCAAGTTTGGACAAGATAATAAAACTAATCCTTGTAGAACTATTTTGATTTTAAATATAAACTACTTTATATTCGACTTATATTTAGTTAAATTTGTGAATCATAAATTTATTTAAAATTAATTTTTCTCAAAGAATAAATAAGGTTACTTATTAATTTTACCATTCTATCATGTTTATTTTTCATCATATTTAGTACTATTATTATATCCAAACTCTCTTATCTTTTCTCCTCTATGACCACCAACCTTACCTTCATAGAAATACATTCCTAAATTGGAATAATAACCAAGAATCACACGAGGAAAATTAACGAGATTAGTTAGTATACATAGAAATTATCAATGTTGAAATTGTATTAATACAGACAATAGGAAGAATCCATGAGAATAGTATGAAAAATAATAATCCAGATAACTAAGTCTCAAACCAGCTCAACGGTACTCACCACCCCCACGACTTTCTTTATTAATTAACTAATCAAATAAACAAAACACAAAAAATGAATAATCCCTCAAACCAATTAAGCAGTAATCCAAATTATTAACCAACCACACCATGACACAACCCAAGCGACACCAATTATTTTCCTTTAAAAAAACCTCGCATATCAATTTTTATATTTAGGAAAATGAAAAAGGTAGTTTCTCTTATTTTTCAAAGAAAAATAAATTGGTGACCCCATAAACCGTTGGCGACAGCTGTATACCACCAAGAATTTTCAATAAAGACATCCTGTCCAACAAAACGGGCAGCAACAAAAGAACTCCGGTCAGCCTGCCCGTCTTTTTTTCCCTGCCCGTAACTATATAAAACCAACCGTAACCGCACTGTGATTTCCACCCACTGCCACTACTACAACCACTAATCTTCTTTCTTTCAAATCATTCTCTCTCTTTAAAACAATGGAAGCATCGAAGATGAATGTTTTTGTGGCGGTTATGGTTGCTGTTTTGGTGATAGCTACAAGTGGCGTTTCAGCTGCTGATTCACCAGCTCCTAGTCCTGCTTCTGATGCTACTACTCTTTTCGTTCCAAGTGCTGTTGCTTCTCTCATAGCTCTTGCATTTGGGTTTCTCTTTTGATGCTTTAACTATGTGGAGTTTGATTTGTGCATAGGATGAAGGATGAAGACTCTTCTAGGTTTTGTTTGAAATATGAATTATTATTATTAATGATTTATTGTTATTCATATATTCTTATGTAACACATTCATTTATCATTGTACTTTTTTTAATGGGTTGTGACTTGTGACATGTAATATTATTATGATTTGTTTGCTTCCATTCATTTGACTTTCCTCTATTGTTGGTAATGGAGGGTGAAAATTTGATTTTCTTTTTGTTGTGCTTAAATATAATATATTGTTGAAACAAACAAACAACTGTTTTTAATTGAAAATTTATGTTATCACATTACCTCCACAATTAATCCAATTTATTTGAATTGGAATAAGGAAAAAAAATATTAATTAGGAAATAACAACAATACTAGTGATTAGAAGAGTAAGAGGATTCTCTAGAATTTGTAACATATGTTTTTATGCATAAAACGTTCACAAACTTTTTTTTTTATATTTATTGTTTATTCAAAGAATTAATACTAACAAATCATATAAATTATATTTCAAAAACTGAATAAAATAAATATCTTTCTGTTTCAAAATGAGTCATTTTAACATATAAAATTTATTTTAAAATAATTATAATTTTTTGAATTATTGTTAAAAGTTGTAATTTGATATTCTAATTGAAAACTATCGATTGTGTTAAAATAGCTAGTTGACTAGGAAAATATATAGTAGTGTTAAAATGTAACTTGTGATTTTGTACTTTATGTACATTTGGATATGTGCAACTAGCTGTAATAGAAAACAGAACAACAACATCAACGCAATTTCTAGCTAATCCACCGATTTTCAAATGTGCAACTAGCTGACATACTCACCAAATACTTGAAGAAAATCAAGTTCAACGAATTGAAGAGAAACATCAAGATGAGAAGTCTCAAGAACATGAATTAGGGAGGGTGTTAGAAGTTGTAATTTAATGTTCTGGTTAAAAGCTTACATTCGACTGTGTCGAAGTAGCTAGTAAAAATTCAAGAGTCACTTGTATTCGACAGAGTCGAATATAACATATAGTAGTGTCGAAATACAACTTGTGATTTTGTACTTTATGTAAATTTTAGGTTTGGGTTGGTTTGTGTAGTTTGGATATGTGCTTTGGTTGCCTATATAAATGATTTTGTAGGATGTAAACATAGAAATTACTCCATTCTAATTTTTCATAATTTAGTTTATAGTTTTCTCTCTTTCTCTCTTTCTCTCTTTTCTCTCTTCTTTTTTCTCTGCCTTTCATCTTTCCTGAAAATATTTGTTCCAACAAATTGGTATCAAGAAGCCCTGTTGCGATTCAGAGAGAATCTGTAATAGCAAACATAACAACAATATCAACGCAATTTCTAGCGAATCCACCGATTTTCAAATGTGCAACTAGCTGACATACTCACCAAATACTTAAAGAAAGTCAAGTTCAATGAATTGAAGAGAAGCATCAAGATGAGAAGTCTCAAGAACATGAATTAGGGAGGGTGTTAGAAGTTGTAATTTAATGTTCTGGTTGAAATATAACATTCGACCGTGTCGAAGTGGCTAGTAGAAATTCAGGAATCAGTTGTATTCGACAGAGTCGAATATAACATATAGTAGTGTCGAAATACAACTTGTGATTTTGTACTTTATGTACATTTTAGGTTTGGGTTGGTTTGTGTAGTTTGGATATGTGCTTTGGTTGCCTATATAAATGATTTTGTAGGATGTAAACATAGAAATTCACTCCATCCTAAATTTTCATAATTTAGTTTATAGTTTTCTCTCTTTCTCTCTTTCTCTCTTTTCTCTCTTCTTTTTTCTCTGCCTTTCATCTTTCTTGAAAATATTTGTTCCAAAAAATTGGTATCAAGAAGCCCTGTTGCGATTCAGAGAGAATTTGATGCAATTTATAGCGAATCCACCGATTTTCAAATGTGCAACTAGCTGACATACACACCAAATCCTTGAAGAAAGTCAGGTTCAACAAGTTGAAGATAAGCATCAAGAGGAGAAGTCTCAAGAACATGAATTAGGGAGGGTGTTAGAAGTTGTAATTTAATGTTCTGGTTTAAAGCTAACATTCGACTGTGTCGAAATAGCTAGTAGAAATTCAGGAGTCAGTTGTATTCGACAGAGTCGAATATAACATATAGTAGTGTCGAAATACAACTTGTGATTTTGTACTTTATGTACATTTTAGGTTTGGGTTGGTTTGTGTAGTTTGGATATGTGCTTTGGTTGCCTATATAAATGATTTTGTAGGATGTAAACATAGAAAATCACTCCATCCTAATTTTTCATAATTTAGTTTATAGTTTTCTCTCTTCTTTTTTCTCTGCCTTTCATCTTTCTTGAAAATATTTGTTCCAACAAATTGGTATCAAGAAGCCCTGTTGCAATTCAGAGAGAATTTGTAATACCAAAGAGAACAACAACATCAACACAATTTCTAGCGAATCCACCAATTTTCAAATGTGCAACTAGCTGACATACTCACCAAATCCTTGAAGAAAGTCAGGTCCAACAAGTTGAAGAGAAGCATCAAGATGAGAAGTCTCAAGAACATGAATTAGGGAGGGTGTTAGAAGTTGTAATTTAATGTTCTGGTTGAAAGCTTACATTCGACTGTGTCGAAGTAGCTAGTAAAAATTCAGGAGTCAGTTGTATTCGACAGAGTCGAATATAACATATAGTAGTATCGAAATACAACTTGTGATTTTGTACTTTATGTACATTTTAGGTTTGGGTTGGTTTGTGTAGTTTGGATATGTGCTTTGGTTGCCTATATAAATGATTTTGTATGATGTAAACATAGAAATTCACTCCATTCTAATTTTTCATAATTTAGTTTATAGTTTTCTCTCTTTCTCTCTTTTCTCTCTTCTTTTTTCTCTGCCTTTCATCTTTCTTGAAAATATTTGTTCCAACAAATTGGTATCAAGAAGCCCTGTTGCGATTCAGAGAGAATCTGTAATAGCAAACAGAACAACAATATCAACGCAATTTCTAGCGAATCCACCGATTTTCAAATGTGCAACTAGCTGACATACTCACCAAATACTTAAAGAAAGTCAAGTTCAATGAATTGAAGAGAAGCATCAAGATGAGAAGTCTTAAGAACATGAATTAGGGAGGGTGTTAGAAGTTGTAATTTAATGTTCTGGTTGAAATCTAACATTCGACCGTGTCGAAGTGGCTAGTAGAAATTCAGGAGTCAGTTGTATTCGACAGAGTCGAATATAACATATAGTAGTGTCGAAATACAACTTGTGATTTTGTACTTTATGTACATTTTAGGTTTGGGTTGGTTTGTGTAGTTTGGATATGTGCTTTGGTTGCCTATATAAATGATTTTGTAGGATGTAAACATAGAAATTCACTCCATCCTAAATTTTCATAATTTAGTTTATAGTTTTCTCTCTTTCTCTCTTTCTCTCTTTTCTCTCTTCTTTTTTCTCTGCCTTTCATCTTTCTTGAAAATATTTGTTCCAAAAAATTGGTATCAAGAAGCCCTGTTGCGATTCAGAGAGAATTTGATGCAATTTATAGCGAATCCACCAATTTTCAAATGTGCAACTAGCTGACATACACACTAAATCCTTGAAGAAAGTCAGGTTCAAATAGTTAAAGATAAGCATCAAGATGAGAAGTCTCAAGAACATGAATTAGGGAGGGTGTTAGAAGTTGTAATTTAATGTTCTGGTTGAAAGCTAACATTCGACTGTGTCGAAGTAGCTAGTAGAAATTCAGGAGTCAGTTGTATTCGACAGAGTCGAATATAACATATAGTAGTGTCGAAATACAACTTGTGATTTTGTACTTTATGTACATTTTAGGTTTGGGTTGGTTTGTGTAGTTTGGATATGTGCTTTGGTTGCCTATATAAATGATTTTGTAGGATGTAAACATAGAAATTCACTCCATCCTAATTTTTCATAATTTAGTTTTTAGTTTCCTCTCTTTCTCTTTTTCTCTCTTCTTTTTTCTGTGCCTTTCATCTTTCTTGAAAATATTTGTTCCAACAAATTGGTATCATGAAGCCCTGTTGCGATTCAGAGAGAATTTGTAATAGCAAAGAGAACAACAACATCAATGCAATTTCTAGCGAATCCACCAATTTTCAAATGTGCAACTAGCTGACATACTCACCAAATCCTTGAAGAAAGTCAGGTTCAACAAGTTGAAGAGAAGCATCAAGATGAGAAGTCTCAAGAACATGAATTAGGGAGGGTGTTAGAAGTTGTAATTTAATGTTCTGGTTGAAAGCTAACATTCGACTGTGTCGAAGTAGCTAGTAGAAATTCAGGAGTCAGTTGTATTTGACAGAGTCAAATATAACATACAGTAGTGTCGAAATACAACTTGTGATTTTGTACTTTATGTACATTTTAGGTTTGGGTTGGTTTGTGTAGTTTTGATATGTGCTTTGGTTGCCTATATAAATGATTTTGTAGGATGTAAACAAAGAAATTCACTCCATCCTAATTTTTCATAATTTAGTTTATAGTTTTCTCTCTTTCTCTCTTTCTCTCTTTTCTCTCTTCTTTTTTCTCTGCCTTTCATCTTTCTTGAAAATATTTGTTCCAACAAATTGGGCTCAAGAAGCCCTGTTGCGATTCAGAGAGAATTTGTAATAGCAAAGAGAACAACAACATCAACGCAATTTCTAGCGAATCCACCGATTTTCAAACATGCAACTAGCTGACATACTCACCAAATCCTTGAAGAAAGTCAGGTTTAACAAGTTGAAGAGAAGCATCAAGATGAGAAGTCTCAAGAACATGAATTAGGGAGGGTGTTAGAAGTTGTAATTTGATATTTTGGTTTAAAGCTAACATTCGACTGTGTCGAAGTAACTAGTCAAAATTCAAAAGTCAGTTGTGTTTGACAGAGTCGAATACAACATATAGTAGTGTCGAAATACAACTTGTGATTTTGTACTTTATGTAGATTTTAGGTTTGGGTTGGTTTGTGTAGTTTGGATATGTGCTTTGGTTGCCTATATAAATGATTTTGTAGGATGTAAACATAGAAATTAACTCCATCCTAATTTTTCATAATTTAGTTTATAGTTCTTTCTCTTTCTCTCTTTCTCTCTTTTCTCTCTTCTTTTTTCTCTGCCTTTCATCTTTCTTGAAAATATTTGTTCCAACAAATTGGTATCAAGAAGCCCTGTTGCGATTCAGAGAGAATTTGTAATAGAAAACAGAACAACAACATCAACGCAATTTCCAGCGAATCCACCTATTTTCAAATGTGCAACTAGATGACATACTCACTAAATCTTTGAAGAAAGTCAGATTCAACAAGTTGAAGAGAAGCATCAAGATGAGAAGTCTCAAGAACATGAATTAGGGAGGGTGTTAGAAGTTGTAATTTGATATTCTAGTTAAAAGCTAACATTCTACTTTGTCGAAGTAGCTAGTCGAAATTCAGGAGTCAGTTGTATTTGACAGAGTCGAATACAACATATAGTTGTGTCGAAATACAACTTGTGATTTTGTACTTTACATTTTATACGTTTTGGACATGTGTCAATTTGTGTAGTTTGGATCTGAACTTTAGTTGCTTATATAAAGGGTTTTGGATGATGTAAACCTAGAACTTCACTCAATCCTAATTTTTTATAAATCAATTTACTGTTTTCTCTCTTTCTCTCTTTTCTCTTTTCATCTTCTTTGTCTTTCATCTTTCTTGAAAATATTTATTTCAACAATTGTATCTTTTAATTATTCCTCTATACACCACTTTCAATATTTTAATAAGATTAATTTGATAAAAGTGAATGTCTTATGACAACATTATTGTATTTTTTAATCTGTGTGTAAAAATCTTAAACGATAATGATTTTAAATATTAACTAATATTTTAATAGTAAAAAGATGTAAGTGATAATTATTTTAAAGATATTAGTGACTAAAAATATTTTATGATTAATTCTGTTACTAATCAGTAGTGATCAGTTTAGTTCAAAAAATATAGAGAAGAATGAAATCTAATGTTAATAACGTAATTGAGAAATGCTAGCAACACTCTCTTTTCAAATTTTTTTGTAACACTCAATCTTTTATTGGATGAAACACCTATGAATCCTACCACTTTATGTGGGATCCATTTTCAAAATGAAAGACCAACAAGTGTTTTATCCAATGAGAGAGCGAGTGTTAAAAAGATAGTATTCCTAACATTTCTTTAACGTAATTGAGAAATGCTAGACAACATACCTTAGAATAGTCCAATGGATCACAATGTTTTAAATGATTCTCCATCGTCTTACAAATACACAATATTTATATATATATATATATATATATATATATATATATATATATATATATATATATATATATATATATATATATATATATATATTTATATATATATATATATATATATATATATATATATATATATATATATATATATATATATATATATATATATATATATATATATGTTTAATATTACTTTTTTCGTCTCATTTTAATTAACCTCTTTAAATTTTTAAACTTTTAAAAAATAATTAATTTTATCAATATAATAATAAAATATTATATTTATTAAAATATTCTTATTAATAAGTAATAATACGAGCATAATAATTAATTAAGTTTAAATATAGTAAGTAAAAATAATAATAAATATTGTATTATTAATATAAAAAGATAAATATGATTTAAAACAAAATTTATAAAATGGATTTAAAATGGTTAGGGTCATCAATTCAGGTGTCAACACGAAAGAAATTTTTTATTCTTTAGTCTTTTTCTTTATGAGCAACACACTTTTCTAATCAATGTAGATTTTTCTGCACTTTGTTTTTCAAAAATTTTCAACTCACACCTATTATTCTCAACACTTCCCATAAACGCCCCCTCAAACAAAAGTTCTTTCATCCACATACATTTATACCGTCGTTGACACTCTTCAACAAGACACTTCCTACCCACCACCTATTAGGAGTACTTTCAATACAAGGAAGTTCGTCCCTCACTCGAACTAAAGACTTTTGATACCACGGTTAGGATCATCAACTCGGTGGGTCAACATGAAAAATTATTTTTAATATTTGAGGTCTTCCTTTATGAGTAACACACATTGTGAGAGACACACGCAACATATTCATCCAAAACATTAAGTTGATAGATGTGTGGGTTCTCTCAATTATTAATGTTTAAGTCTCCACTTTTTTAATCAATGAAAGACTTCCCCACACTTTATTATTTTTAAATTTCAACACACATTTGTTATTCTCACCAAGAAGAAATAAATAAGGGTGTGTTTGATTTGCTAAAAAAATAAGGGACTGGACAACATAACTCTAGTTGTCGCGCGTTTGATTTAAAAACTCTTCATGGGATAGGGAAAAAATTAGGATTAGAGACAAGACAAAATTTGAAATTTTTTCCCTCGCTAAACCATGAGACAACTTTTTATCCCTAATACAAGTTATTTAAAATACAAAAAATACCCTTTTATTTTCTACTAAAAATATATTCTCTCTCTCTACTCAATAATATTTACAATAGAAAAATATGAAAATACCCTTTTGTCCATAATACACATTATTTAAAATACAAAAATACCCTTTTATATTCTCTTAAAAATACTCTCTCTGTCTCTCTCTCCATAATTAATATTTACAATATGAAAATACAAAAAATATCCTTTTGTCCATAGTACAAGTTATTTAAAATACTAATGTTATATTAAAAATACTCTCTCTCTCTCTCCTCAATTAATATTTAAAATATAAAAATACAAAAATATTATTTTGTTCATAGTACAAGTTATTTAAAATGTAAATATTATATTAAAAATATATTCTCTCTCTTCCTCCTCTATTAGTATTTACAACATAAGAATATAAAAATTGATCATAACCACATCATCAATAAATTGATATGGAATATCAACGCATTTTTATTTACTATAATATTTCTTTAATAGTGAGTTTCGAGAGTTAATGGGGAAATTGATAGTATTTTAGAGCTTCTTCAATGATAAATTTAATGAGTATTTTGATGGATTCCACAATATCATGCTCCTACGAAACAAATCTCATTTTTTATTCCATGCAATAATCTATAATTAGTTATCATATGGTTTGTTACAAGGCTCAACACAAAAAATTCAATGGTGAGTCAAAGATAGTAAGCACGAAGAACAAATAGATGTCTATTATTTTTGAAATAGGTAATTACAAATTCAGGACACTGTTGATCGTGCAAGTTATTCAAATAGTTAATCGCGATATATGTCTCACTCCAAGTTTCTTGCTTTGAATCTTTCTCACTATTTAAGAGGAAAGACGTTTCATTTCTCAGGTATTAAAATTCATTCTCAGTCTCACATCACTTTGATTATCTCACTGACTTGTATGTAGGAGTGCTAACCTTGCAGGTTAAACCCCTCTTGACCGTACCGAAAGCTCAAGTTTACAGTTGCAAGCACTACTTCACTGTTCACCAAAAAAGTTTGATTGAACACACACACACACACACACACACACACACACACACACACACACACACACACACACACACACACACACACACACACACACAAACACACACACACACACACACAAACACATGTATTACCCTCCACAACTTTCCACATTTTGACAAGTCTTATCTACCTGCTGTTGGAAAGGTGTTTGATGTCCCACTCATGTACGGGCTTATGATAAATCATCATCTCATTCAAAACTCTTTTGTCAAGAAGACCCAGGAAACCAATATGGGAAATCAAGTTATTAATAAAGATGTGTCAGACATCTTGTCCAACATGTTGACAGAGTCTCAAATTCATAAGGAAAATGATGATGTGACCCTTGAGAATAATTATGTGAGTGATGATGATTATGTCCATGAAGATGTTGAAATTGATATTTTTGTAGCCCATGTTGGTATTGTTAATAACCATATTGAGACATTACGTAGAGATGTGGTAAGTAATGATGAAAGCATATTTCTAGCGTGTGCTGTTAATAACAAGGTATATAAATTATTTACAGAGGGCACACAATCTATAAATGATGTTCAAACTGAAATGACTCCCCATAAAGATGAAGATTTTGATCTCATTGATCTTGATGTTGAGAAAGTTGTTTCTAACAAAACAAGAAAAATCATGTTGTTTGCTGAAGAAGATGGAAATTTATAAAATGTTGGAACTTTTTTCCATCTTGGAGCCATCGGATTGTTACTAAGACTATCATGTATTCTGAAGTCCAAAATTTATTAGATGAATGTGAAAAGGTCCTTACTCAACAGGTACTTAAATTTGAAAGTCAATTAGAATGTTAGTAATGTCGTCATTGACATGGATGATATTATTGAGAAGGATGATTATGTGGATGTCAGTATGAATACAACTTCCAATATCAACAACATGAACAATGTTAATGTGGAAGACAATGAGAATCTGATGAAAGTTCACATTTATGTTGAAGAAACTGTGTTGTGTAAAATGTCACTTAAGATGTTAGAGTATTTTGTTCAATAAATGAAGTATGAATTTGAGTTAAGCATGGAAGGGGAAGTTACATACTTTCCTGATTTTCAATTAAAGCAAATGAAGGACTGTACCTTTGATTCCAAAAGTATATATGCTAGAAGTAGTTTCACCCAATTGTTGTGGAGTAACCAAATGATCAAATATTTCATTCAAGATGGTATTGAAGATGTCAACCAGGATGTGGTTGACAACCTATATGACATGTTGGTGATTGAGTTTCCAACTCAAAAGAAGGACGGGCAAGTTGCCCTTGTTAATTTTAAAGTAAAGAGAATACATGTTTAGTCAAATGACTCTGAGATAGATGCTGAAATAAATGTCTAGGACATTGTGACCACCATCAGGAGAAAAATTAGTGGAAAAATGATTCCTTTGAATGTTTTTGTTGCTCCCCTGGATAATGTGTCATCCCATTCTAGAAAAAACTGTTCGAAAGTGGAAATATGTTTTTCCAAGAAGGATTTCTTGTGAAAAAAAGCTAGGTACATATGCTCTTGATTATAAAGAGGTTGTAGATCTAATAAAATCAGTTGGGCTAATGAAGATTGTTACTGATATTAGTTTTTGCTATGAAAAGTTGATCAAAGAGTTTATTATGAACATTACTACTGAGTGTAATGTTGAAAGCAACAAGAAGTATAAAACGGTGTATGATAGAAGAAAATGTGTGAAGCTTTCACCTTCAATTATTAAATAATTAGATAGAAGCCAAGTTCTCTCTATTGACAAGATTGACAAGGAAAATAAAGCTAAGGAGGAAGAGCTAATTGCAAATTGAAGCACTGAAGTATAATGAAAGTTTAAAGCTTCATAGTGATGCTCATTGTTGAAGGCAATGTTGAATGTTGGAGCTTATTATCCTAGGTTGATGAAGGAGATTAAGTTTAATTATGATGGTACTCCTTATGGGTTGACGAGTTTCAGTTATAAGTTGTTTGTTGGGTAATATGTCTCATACATTGTGTCCAACATTTGTGTACTAGTTGATGCATTTGATCTGGTTTTTTTTATGGAAATTTGTTGGAGCTTATTCACCTTAACTTGTTGTTATTTCTACTGCCATTTTGGTGTTCCTTGTTGTATGTGCTCTTGTGGTCTGATTATATGGTACCTGTTCCCAATTTAAAGTATTTTGGGTTGAATATGTGTGTTGTTCTGGTTGGTTGTTATTTTGTTTGTGGTCCTTCCCACTCCTTTTCCAAATTGTAAAAAAAGGAGGAGTAATGATCATGTGGGATAAGATGTTCCAGCATGATGTTATATGTACATGTTGACATGATGTGTAGTAACTGTTGCACCCTAAAATTTGCTCAACCTTATTCACTTGGTTTATGTTTCAATATCATTAGCATTTGCATATAGAGTCATGTGCATAGTCTAATCATCTGTATAACATAAGCATAGCAAGTCATCCAACAGGGGACCAATCATTATTCTCATCTATATGATCCTATCAAGAGGTTATTATCCAAATTCAATCTCATTCAAGTCATCAGAAAGAATTTGAAAGCTGGGAAGTCAATAGATCAAGCAAGCGCATCCATCTCCTATCTGAGGGTATCTGGGGATCATCAAGGAAAGTGTGAGCTGTGGGCTGAGCATGGGGAGTATCTAGACATCTTGGAGGACTTAGAAAGTCATTTGGAGAAGGAGACAAGTCATTGGTGTAGTCACAAGTATTGCAGTTGAAGACAGTCAACTAGGGTTTCATCTGGGGTCAACTCTAGGTCAACTCTAGGTCAATTGACTGATTGTAAGGCATTAAGGGCTATTGGAGAGATGTGGGGTTCATCATTTGACATGTAGAAGAGGATATGGTGGTATGCCAAGAAGAATTCAAGAGAAATCAAGGAGAAGAGGAGTTTCTAAATTAGGGTTTCTGTGTAAAATCCCCTAATTTAAGTCAAATTTCCAAGCAAGATAAGTCAAAATGCAAGCTTCCAATGGATCCTTTGCCAACATGAAACTTGTAGAGGATCTCAAGACCTTTAATTTTAGTGGTGGAAGACATCAAGGAGATTTATAGAACTCAAGTTATGGTCCTTGCAAGTTACAGGTCATCTGGGGTATCTGGAATTTTGTCTATGAAAGTGACTTGACTTCCAAGCTATTTTTACCCCTCAAGGAGATTTCAAATGAATTTCTGGTCAACATAAGAATTGTTCCTCATTGTCTTAGCTTTCTAGAATGGTATAGTATGCCTTCATATGATTTGTGGAACTCTACTTATTGTCTTGGCAAGCAAAGGGTATTTTGGTCATTTGAGAATTACAGGTCATTTCAAGCCTATGCCCAAAACTCATACAAGAAAGCTTCAAATGGAAAACTTCACAACATCAAACTTGTTCCAAATGACATTTTGAGTCTAGAAAAGTGACCATGAGAGATTGGAAAGATTCATAGCACAAGGTTTTAAAATTGTTGGATTTAATGAATAAAAATGACCTAAAAAAAGAGATTTTTCATATTTTGACCAAATGGGACAAAATTATAGGTCATTTTGAATGTAAAAGGCATTTTGAGAACATTGGCTAAAGTGGAATTTTGAGGTTAGTTCAAATTTTGGTAGTTATTCAAGGTTGCTTACAAAGGAAGAAACATAAGCCAAATCCAAGGGAAATTACACATGGGAAGTTTCTCCAAGCTTCTAGGAGGTTCTAAGGTCATGTATATATTGACATGAGAAGGTTCATGCAAGGGTTGGTGATCATATTTGCTCTTAAACACAAGTTTCACACACTTTCTTCAAATTGCAAAATCAATCCAAACTCTCTCAAACTATCATCAATTTCCACCATTCTTGATCTGTTCTTCATCATCATCATCCAAGGATCAGAATTCACACATTCATTTGGCAAATTGAAGGAGGATTCGTGCCATTCATCATCATCATTCAAAGTGCAAGAATCTTGGAATTAGGAGGTTCAAAGCCTTGGAGCATCATTGGTTGCATACAGAACTCATCACCAAGTTCATTGATCAGTTTCCACTCACTTCAAGCCTTGGATCAAGAGGATATGATACCTGTTTTCATCAATTACACCAGGTATGTTTCTCATTCGAATTGCATGTTTAGGTGAGAATTATTAGGTTTTATTAGCATAGAAGGGTTAAGGTAGGATAGAGGATGGAATTTGGTGAGTTTGGAGAGCTTTCATGGAGTTTGCCATAAGTGTACCATAACTGTTAGGGTTTGTAACTCATGATTTAATGCACGAAAATCTTGGATATATGGCTTGTTATGATCAGCATGAGATGTAGATGAGTTTAGGACAAGAATTGGTAAGCTTTGGATAAGTTGATCACAGGTGAAAATGGTGGATTCCAACTGTTGTACCTATCGGGTTCCATTGTTGCTTGAGTTTTAGGAGGAGTTATGGTTATGGCTGTGTAGAGGGGAGTTTCTAGAGCAACTTTGCTCTTTGGATCGAAGGCATCCATGAAGAATGGAGAGAGAACAGGGAGCTCGAAGATTGCATGCATGGAAGGTGATTTCAGAGTTAGGGTTTGTCCAAGTTTGAAGATGACCTTTGGACCGTTTGATCTGGCTTTGACCATTGACTTATCCACCAATCCAACGGACGCGATTGCACAGAAAAACGGAGGGAAGTTCAAACCTCAAAACGCCCTGTTTCATTTAATTTTCTTGAATGGGCTCAGACGTTTGCTTGCTAATCACACCCTCCCAACTAGGCCCAAAACCAATTATGCCTGAAATGCTTGCTATCTGCACCGTTTATGTTTTTTTAATTTTTGTTTAACTTCTGAGTGCAACTGGGCCTAGCGCCCATTGCTATGCGCGCCTCCCATTTTTCTGGCCCACATGGATTATAACTGGGCGCTTTAAGGTTAACACCCCCCTCTCCCATTTCTCTTATAATTTCTCATTTTAATTTCTTTTAATATTCTTGCATATTAAAAAATTTCATATAAAATTCAAAAATGACTATTTTTCACTTCTTGTTTTTTCTACATATTCATGATTCTGTCTAGAAAAATATGAAAAAATAAAAATGGCATTTTATTTTGTTTTAATATTTTTCATGCATTTTTCTTGTAAATAGCATTTTATTAAGTTTAGTTTAATACTTAAATTTGTTAATTTTAGTTTGCATAGTTGCTTTAATATTTTTAACCCATTCTTTTTAGGTTGGTTAATAGACATTGTTAGCTTGTATATACATTTTAGTTCATATTTTTAGGAGTTAATTTTAGGTGATTAGTTTAGGTGAGAACAACATGAACAAAATTAGGGTTTAAGTGATAACTTAGGAGAATTGAATCATTTCCCTTAGGACTTAGAGATTGAATATTTTAGATATGGGACTATAGGGACTATGGGTAGTTATTAGATCCCTTAGAAATCACTAGGATTCCCCTACTGCTATTAGTATATTACTGTCTATATTTGATTGATTGGTGTGGTGTGCCCTCTGGGGATTATTGTTTGTCTGTGTGGGTATTGGGATTGTCTGAGGATTGGGAGAGCTGAAGACTTGGGATGATGGAGCCATTGGAGATCCAGAGACTGAAGACCAACTTCCAGAGTTGAAGAGGAGATTCTTGCTAGCAGCTGTTGAGGAGACTAGGGTTTAGGAGCTAGGCAGAGCTCTAGATTAGAAAGCTTGTTTCTCAAACATGGAGTGCCTTGTCTGCATCCATCCTTTCTCTATGATTCAAAGTCTCTTTCAAATATCCACCTCCTTCCTTTAGAAGGATCAGTGAATGTATTTGAAAGATAGAACTTTTGAGAGAAAATTGTCTATATAATGTTAACAGTTGATGAACCACCCTTGGTAGGTAATTGACTGTCTAACATTCCTTCACTTCATCTGGTTGATTGATGTTCATCCTGGAGATTGAGACTTGAAGAAAAGCCATTGCAGATGGAAGATTGATGATCAAGACCTTGCTGGAAAGCTGTGGAGATGGAGATTGATGCTTGCTGAAGCTTGAAGACTGATATGGTGCAGAGCTGCTGTGGCTGTTTATTTTTGCTGTATTTCATTTTTGATGTATTGATTGGTTTTCTGGACTGTATTGTGTGCTGTTAACCTGTTGGGTTGAAAGTGAATCCTGTTCACTTTTGCCTATTGTTTTCTAGGTTCGAGGTTGAGTGAGACTCCCTTGCCTCGCTTGTATTGTTGCATCCATGCATTTTACTGCTTCACTGTATATATCTGCTATTATTTCTGTTTCTGTCTATTCCCTTAGGATCTCTGTTTCTCTCTGCGCAAGAGAGGAGCATGATAGACATTAGGTCTTAACCCATGCATGATAACATTAGGTTAGTTTGATTCCCTTTGCAACCGTAGGTTAGAGTTCTGTCTCTTCTTTCTCAAAACAAACAGAAAATACAATAAAATTTCAAACACAATAAAAGACACTTCTTCCGTAAAAGAGTGTGAACTCATCAAGACGTCATTTTTGTCCGCTTGGACTGCTAATCAGAAAAACCTTTTTCAGAAGGAATAAAATCAACCAAGACAGACTTGTGTCGTACGCGGCCCGAACTACGTTTGCTCTGATCTTTCATGCTGTATGAAAGTACGTAGGCATAGGATGTGATATCCTAGCGAGCAACCTTCCTCTCCTTTCCCGTAGGTAGACGAACTACGTTGACTCTGATTTCTCGTTCCAGACGGGAATACGTAGGCATAAAGTGCGATACTTTGCCGAGTCATTTTCTTTTCTTTTCTTTTTTAACCCCTAACCCTTAGTTTAGATAGAATAACAATCCATACCCGAAAACAAGCGTGGATCCCGTCGAGTACGACGGACGTGAGGGGTGCTAATACCTTCCCCTTGCGTAACCGACTCCCGAATCCAGGATTTGGTTGCGATGACCATTCCTTTCCCGTTTTGCGTTAGTTTTACTTCGAGCGTTTCCTTTCCCTCCGTTGGGATAAATAACGCACGGTGGCGACTCTTCTGTTCAGCCGGCGCCGATTTTCGCAGTAGCGACAGTTGGCGACTCTGCTGGGGATCCAACGTCCCCTGGCTGCTAAGGACTGTGATGGTTCTTATGCATTTGGGATCCAACGTCCCTTAAGAGAGTCAGTCCTAACGCTTGTTTTCTCGTCGAGGATTTTGTATGGATTTATATTTCTGACCTTTATTTTCAGCATTATATATATTGGTTATTATTGCTGTATTGTGGGGTGTGACGGGTGTTCTTTGATTGAGAGATAAGCCGGACCTGGGCTTGAGTGCACCTAGAATTAGAGTAGAAAGTAGTGGGCGCGTGCCGGCTTTGCTTGCATTAGTGTCTCATGAAATCTACACTCGGACGAGGTTCTTCTAGTTGGCTTCTTTTTCTAACCTTTGGGTCGAAGGGGTTGTTGGTCAGCTGAATTGTCGACTCCGGGAACCGATCATTTGGAAGTTGGCTAAGTGAGGCCCCTTCAGGATTTGATGATGCCACTCCTTCTGGGAATCGTATCATCAACCCTGAAAGTCTGTGACGCCGACGACCGCATAGGATGCCATACCTTTGTCAGTTACTAGGACATCCACCTGTGAGAGGGTTTGGGGTTATGCAGGTAACTAGACCTTCAGACTACCGGTTTATTTCTTGATCTGAGATCCTGGGTATTTATGGAGAGTTCTGAGGTCTATCAGAGACCAGTTGGAGAGTTCTGAGGTCTGCCAGAGACCAGTTGGAGTTATGATTGAGGTCTGTCAGAGACCATTGTTGGAGCTTTGTTTTAGGTCTATCTGAGACCAGGGTTTGAGGACTTCCAGAGAGTCTATCTGAGACTTCTTGATAGGGTTCAGGCTATTCAGCTACGGCATTTGGTCCCTGTTGCATGTCACTTGCATTGCATTGTTTGCACACCCATTATCATTGCATCCCATTAACGTGTGTCTGTGCTGCAGGTGCATTTGCATATCCTCCGATTCTAGTGCCAGGACTTCCGAGTATTGATTATGGTTGGTTTGAGGAAAACAGTTGCGTATAAGCTGCCGACACCTGATATTACTTCTTTGCTTGGTCTGATATCTCTTGCTGATGAGGAGGTTAGGAGAAGCTTCAGAATGAGTCATGGGAGATTACTGAGATTAGTCTGCAAGCCCACTACTGATGAGATGAACGGGCTGTACACCTTGATGCAGTTCTATGACCCCGCATTGAGATGTTTTACATTTGCTGACTTCATTCTAGGGCCTACCATTGAGGAGTACGTGGAGTTTACTGAGCTACCAGTGCAGAACAAGGTTCCCTTTATCCACTCTGCTGCTGAGCCCAAGTTGGAGGACTTAGCCAAGGCTTTGCATATGGACGCTGCAGAACTGTTAGTGACTTCTTGGCTTGGGGTTTCAGGTTTCTCTCTTGATTTCTTGGTTGGCAAAGCTCAGGAGTATGCCAAGAGCGGATGTTGGGTGGTTTTCAACGCTATTTTGGCTCTATGCATTTATGGGATTGTGCTGTTCCCTAACTTGCCCAATTTCGTAGACTTGGACGCTTTCCATCTATTTGCTGCCGGCAATCCAGTGCCAACGTTGATCGGAGACTTCTACCACTCCTTGCACTACAAGAATGAAAACAGAAGGGGAAAGGTTGTTTACTGCTGCGCGCCTTTGTTGAATATGTGGTTCAAGAGTCATCTTCCCATGAAGGGATCTTTTGTGGAGAGTGCAACCACCGCTAGCTGGTCAGAGCGCCTGATGAGGCTATCTTCCGAAGACGTTGAGTGGTTTGATTGAGACCTTCTAGGGGATGAGCTTATATTCAGTTGTTCTGGGTACCCTAATGTGTCGTTGATAGGAAGAAAAGGGTGTATCAACTACAACCCATCGCTGTTGGTCCGTCAGTTCGGATATGCGCTGAAGAACCCACCCGCAGAGGAGGAAGTACAGGAATCTTTGTACTTCACCGGAGACTTGAAGGGGGAGTTATTGGCCAAGCTGCAGCATGCCTGGACGCGTATTAACCGAAGAGGGAAGCCGTTGCTAGGGAAGAATGACTGTCAGGCCTATGCACCTTACAGGGTTTGGATCCAGGAGAGAGCCAGTCAGTTGCGGATGCCGTTTCCAGATGCACCAGCCCTTGTTCCTATTCCGGTAGCAGAACCAACTACTGTTTCTAGGGAGGCCTACGAGCAAGTTGTGAAAGAAAAAGAAGCCTTGATGAAGATCAACGAAGGGTTAGAGCAGGAGCTAGCCCAGATACGCAGTGAGAAAAACAAGGCCGTGCATGCTTTCCGACAGCAGATTGAGCTAATGAACAGATTAGGGGCTGAGTTGACTGAGGAGAGGAGGAAGCGCGAACGTCTGGGGCAAGAGTTCAGAAGCTCCCACGACATGCTCGAATCCAAAAAGAAAGCGCTCGACGCAGCACACCGAGAAATCTCTTCTTGCAATAAGACTTGGAATGCCACGCTCACCAATAATAAGAAGAGGGAAGATAAGTTGAAGCAGCAAATCTCCGACCTCGAAGAGCAGTTGAAGTCCAGCATCAAGAAATGTGAAGAAGAAGTGATGACCCGGTATAGTCTCCAGAACGCACTGAACAAGGCCATCAAAGGCAGAGATGAAGCTGTGTCTCAGAAGCGTAAACTAGAAGATCGCTTCGGAGAAGGGGCATGGGAGGAAACTGCTGAAGACGTGTGACGCGTTCTCAAGAGAAGAAACCAACTTGTTGAAGGGCTGCTTGCTCGACCAAGTCATCCGGAGACCAAGAAGTTGCTAGAAGAGTACCAGACTTATGGGAGTGTTTGATCATTTCATGTAGTAACTTGTATGCTTTATTTGCATAACGCTGACCATCACCAGGATTGTTGGTTGAGGTCATGCCTTCTTATTGTACTCTCAGTGATATTGTACTCTGGGCTTATTGGTTTCTCTGCAGTATATGAGGCTTTCTGTGATTCAACTCCGATCTTTGTATTGCTAGCACTGTCATTGCACCGGCACCTTCACACTAGAATCGGGGAATGAATTTCCCTAATGCACAGACACACATTGCATTGCATTCATATTCATATTGCATTACAGGTAATCTTTGGATGGTGTCTTATTTCCTGCTCTGTACCAGGTACTTTCAGGATTGCAGATCAGCACCCGCACCGCTATTCCACCCGCATCAACTGTCGAAGAATCATGGATCAAATGCAGAACGAAATGCAAGATGTGCGCGAGAAGCTAGCTCTTTTTATGCAGACCATGGAGGCTATTGCAAAAGGTCAGGAGCATTTGCAAGCTATGGTGCAGCCTCTGTTGGCAAGGAATGCTGGGCATGGGAATGAGGATCATCAGTTTGTGCGAGTCGACACTGTTCATGGGGATGGTACTCCCACACCAGTGGCTCCGCCTGTAGTCAATATACCTGCTGCCAATGTCAACAACGGTACTGCTGCTGGGAACGGTAACGTTGGAATTGGGAATGAGACCGCTGTCCATAACGTTGGGCTTGGAGATGTCAACTTGGGTGATAATATGGGAGGCAACGGCTTCGGCAATGCTGGATTCGGGTTCAACGATCAGGGATTCGATAACGCTGGGAAATATGGTTTCAATGCTCAAGGCTTTGGGCAAGATGGTTACGGTGTGGCCAATCAGGGTTACGGAGGTTTCGGAAATGGAAACGGCGTTGGGTTAATGGCTTTTGGGCCTGCTGGAGGTGTTCAGGGATACGGCAACAGAGGCCGAGGCCCGGTGATGAATCAGATTAGAGCTGGCCGCAATAATGAATATGATGGGTATGGAGCTGGGAATGGTATGTGGCAAGAGGATCAGCAGGAGGACGCTTTCTCCGGCGGAGGCTTCGAAGGGCCGATGGATAACTCCCAGAAGATCAGAATGCTGGAAGAGCAGATGAGGGGAGTCCTGAACCAAAGTGCTGTGGGCTTAGACATGTCAGCAATGGGCCTGGTACCTGGCCTGAGGGTGCCAATCAAATTCAAAGCTCCTGCGTTTGATAAGTATAAAGGGGACACATGTCCGAAAGTGCACGTGCGAGCTTATTATAGAAAGATGTCTGTGTACTCAACGGATGAGAGAATGCTAATGCATTTCTTTCAAGATAGTCTGTCGAGTCCTTCCTTAGAGTGGTACATGGGGTTGGAGCCGACTGATATAAAGACATGGAAACAGCTAGCAAAGGCATTCGTAGCTCACTATAAGTATAACAGCGACTTGGCGCCCAATCGGGTCCAATTGACAGGGCTGTCTCAGAAGAAGGGTGAGAGCTTTAAAGAGTACGCACAAAGGTGGCGCGACATGGCTGCCAGGGTCCGTCCTCCTTTAGAAGACAAGGAAATGAATGACATGTTCATCGGCACGTTCACAGGCATGTTTTATGACAAGTTGTTTCACACATCTTTGGCTAGTTTCTCAGACTTGATTCTGATGGGAGAAAAGATTGAAAACAACATTAAGCAAGGCAGGTTCCAGGCTGAGGAATCAACTGCATCTGGCAGTAGTAGGAAGGCTTTTGGTGGGCGCCGTCAGGGCGAGGCAAGCGCAGTATTTAGAGGCCGAGGCCGAGGCCGAGGCAGGGGTCGAAACCAATATCATCAGCCGCAGCAGGTGGCGAGTGTTACTATTCCATATCAACAACAACCATTTCAGCAGCAGCCAATGCAGCAACAACAACAGCAACAGCAGCAGCAGCAGCAGCAGCCACAGCAGGGGGCACAGCAGGCTCAGCGAAGATTCCAGGGTGGTAAACCAAGAAGAGTGTTTGAGAAGCCTCCCTCAACGTATGCTGATTTGTTGCAGACATTGTTGGGTTTGAACCTGGTAGAGAAGAGAACTCTGGCACCTATAACAGGAACTCCTCCGTATGGTTATGATGCAAGCAGGCATTGTGAGTTTCACTCTGGGGCTCCGGGCCACGATATAGAGGGTTGCCATGCTTTTAAGCACGTTGTGCAGGATCTTTTGGACAATAAGGCTATCAATTTCGGAACGGCAGGTCCGAATATAGTGCAGAAACCCATGCCTAATCATGGGGCAAACGCCATTCTGACTGAGGAAGGGTTGAATCTGAATGTCGACGATTTAAAGACGCCGCTGAGCGAGATAAAAAGTAGATTGTTGCAAGGGGGTGTTTATCCAGGATGTGACGAGTATTGCTTAGAATGCTGGACCCTAGCTGGGGGGTGTGATGATTTGAAGAAAGGCATTCAGGCTTTAATTGATGGAGGCACATTGCAATTTGACCGAGCAGCAACTGAAGAGCCTGCAGGGGCAGTAGCAGATGATCAGAGTGATGTGGCCACTGTAACGATTCCTCGGAAGACAATCACTATTGCAGCACCGGTCCAGCGACCACCGATCACCATAACTAAGGCCGGGCCGATCCCGTACGAGAGCACAAAAGCAGTCCCATGGTCATATGGGTTGGAGGTGTATTGTGACGGGATAAAGATTGATGTTAATAAACAGCCAGCCGAGACTGTAGAGAATGTGGTTGGTTCAGGAGGTATGACAAGGAGTGGTAGGATCTTTATATCACCTGAAGTGGAGGCCGAAAGACTAGCGAAAGGAAAGGGGAAGATGGTCGAGAATGTCCCAGTGCAAGCAAGCGAAAAAGCATCAGCATCAAAGGATGTAGAAGAGTTCATGCGCTTAATTCGAAAAAGTGATTATAAGATTGTGGAACATCTGCAACAGACGCCCTCCAAGATATCTATCTTGTCGTTGCTCTTATGTTTTGAAGCTCACAGAAATGCTTTGTTGAAAGTCCTGGATACTTCTTTTGTACCCCAAGACGTCTCCGTGAATCAGCTGGAAGGAGTGTTGGCACATGTGAATGCAGGCCACAACTTAGGCTTTACCGACTTCGATTTGACCCCGAAAGGGAGAGATCATAATATGGCGCTGCACATATCTGTCGAATGTAGAGGATCAGTAATGTCGCATGTATTGGTCGACACCGGATCGTCTTTGAATGTGCTGCCCAAGAAAGCGATGATGAAGCTAGATGTCAGAGGAATCCTGTGCACGCCCAGTGACTTGGTAGTCAGAGCGTTTGATGGCACGCGAAGAACAGTCTTTGGAACGATAACATTGCCTCTACAGGTGGGGCCGGAGGTATTTGCAACCGAATTTTATATCATGGATATACAGCCCGCATATAGCTGCCTGCTCGGAAGACCCTGGATTCATGGGGCTGGGGCAGTCACGTCTACCCTGCATCAGAAGTTGAAATATATGGTCGGAGACAGCGTGGTCACCGTATGCGGAGAAGAAGACATCCTGGTCAGCCATCTGTCGTCATTTAAATATGTGGAGGTCGACGGAGAGATCCACGAAACACCCTGCCAGGCATTTGAAGGGTTGCGTATCAAGGACAAAGGTCCCGGGCCGAGCAAAGTGCCGGAGATAGCCGTCTCGTCATATAAAGAAGCTCGAGCTCTGGTGGAGGCAGGAGAAGCAAAGGGCTGGGGTAAAGTGCTGGATATTCCTGTAAAGATGGACCGGTTCGGGCTGGGATACCAACCGTCGTCGTCAACACCTGCTGTGGGGGCACCCCATTTCATAGGGCCGGTTACCATCTCTGCCAGTGGAGTATGTCACGAAACCATCAATGCTGCTTCGGAGTCTGACGAAGGAGACAGTGACTGTGATATGGATGCCTGGATTCAGCCAAGCACGCCAGGACAGGGACTGTGCAACTGGTCTATTCAGGAGCTTGTTCCTGTGACTCTTAAACAGTAATGCTTTGCTTTATTAATTGTTGAATAATCTGATGTCTTGCCCGGGGCATCGTGATTTGCTTAGGGTTGTGTTGTTATGAACATTGCGTGTTAATCATTAAATAAATGGCGTTTTTTTTCATGTGCAAATACTGTAATCTCTGTCTTTCTTGTTTTGTATTTTTCAATAAAATGGCAATGTGGTTATTCGCTTTATACGCATTTTGAAGCACTTAACCATTCCTTTTGCAGGATAACATTTTCAGATGACATCCTTGAACCACCTATGACTCGTCCCGACTTTGAGCACCCGGTATTTCAGGCCGAAGAAGAGGTTGTCGAAGATAGTGACGTTCCTGCAGAACTGTCTTGGTTGGTGAAGCAAGAGGAAAGAGCCATTCTGCCTCACGAAGAGGTCATCAAAATTATCAACTTGGGGTCGGAAGGGGTTGAGAAGAATATTCGTATCGGAGCCGCGCTGCAGAGCGATATCAAGCGAAGACTGGTTGAAATGCTCAGGGAGTATAGTGATGTATTCGCTTGGTCGTATGAAGATATGCCAGGGCTCGATACAGATATGGTTGTGCACCGTCTGCCATTGAAAGAAGAATGCCCACCGGTCAAACAAAAGCTTCGCAGAACTAGACCAGACATGGCAGTAAAGATCAAAGAGGAAGTTCAAAAACAGTGGGATGCTGGTTTCCTGGCTGTGACAAAATATCCCTCATGGGTTGCTAACATCGTACCAGTGCCAAAGAAAGATGGCAAGGTTCGAATGTGCGTGGATTATAGGGATTTGAATAAAGCAAGCCCAAAGGATGATTTTCCACTTCCTCATATCGACGTGCTAGTTGACAATACTGCTCAATACTCCGTATTCTCCTTCATGGATGGCTTTTCAGGCTATAATCAGATTAAAATGGCGCCAGAGGATATGGAGAAGACTACTTTCATAACGCCTTGGGGAACATTTTTCTACAAAGTGATGCCCTTTGGTTTGAAAAATGTTGGGGCAACGTATCAACGTGCGATGACGACTCTTTTCCATGATATGCTGCATAAAGAGATCGAAGTTTATGTTGACGATATGATTGCCAAATCCCAGACGGAGGAAGAGCATCTGGTGAATCTGCTGAAGTTATTTAAAAGGCTTAGGAAGTTCAGGCTGAGACTGAACCCTAACAAATGCACCTTCGGGGTGAGATCGGGTAAGCTGCTGGGGTTTATCGTAAGCGAAAGAGGAATAGAGGTCGATCCTGCTAAAATAAAAGCGATTCAAGAAATGCCGACGCCTAAAACAGAGAAAGAGGTGCGCGGGTTTTTAGGGAGGTTGAACTATATCGCTCGGTTCATATCTCATCTAACGGCCACGTGTGAACCATTGTTCAAGCTGTTGAAGAAAGATCAAGTTGTGGCGTGGAACGAAAATTGTCAAAAGGCGTTCGACAAAATAAAGCAGTATTTGCAGGAGCCTCCTATTTTGACACCCCCAGTGGCAGGGAGACCCTTGATCATGTATTTGACGGTTCTTGAGGGAAGCATGGGTTGTGTTCTCGGTCAGCACGACGAGACAGGGAGAAAAGAGCATGCGATCTATTACTTGAGTAAGAAATTTACAGATTGTGAATCTCGATACTCAATGCTGGAGAAAACTTGTTGCGCGCTAGCCTGGGCCGCCAAGCGTTTGAGGCAATACATGCTGAATCATACAACCATGCTCATCTCGAAGATGGATCCTATCAAATATGTATTCGAAAAGCAGGCGTTGTCAGGGAGAATTGCTCGTTGGCAGATGGTCTTGACTGAATATGACATTCAATACGTCTCGCAAAAGGCTATAAAGGGGAGTGTGATGTCTGAGTATCTGGCGGAGCAGCCTATTGAAGATTACCAATCGATGAGGTTTGATTTTCCTGACGAGGATATCATGTACCTAAAGATGAAAGATTGTGAAGAGTCGTTGCCAGACGAAGGGCCAGAGTTGGGTTCCAAATGGAAGATGATATTTGATGGAGCTGTGAACGCTTACGGTAGCGGAATAGGGGAAATCATCACTACGCCACACGGGTCGCACATCCCGTTTACTGCCCGATTGACCTTTACAGTTACCAACAATGAGGCCGAATACGAAGCTTATATAATGGGGCTTGAAGAAGCCATTGATTTGCGAATCAAGAATTTAGACGTATACGGAGACTCAGCTCTGGTGGTGAATCAGATAAAAGGGGAATGGGAGACACGTCAGCCCAATTTGATACATTACATAAATTATGCGAGGAGATTGTTGCCTTTCTTTGACAAGGTTGAGTTGCATCATGTGCCGCGGGCAGAGAATCAAATGGCTGACGCCCTCGCCACGTTGTCTTCCATGTACAAAGTCAACTTCTGGAACGAGGCTCCCCGAATCATTATCTCTCGGCTTGACAGACCAGCTTTCGTATTTGCTATTGATGAAGTATCTGACGACAAACCGTGGTATTTTGATATCCTTAATTTTCTGAAGAATAAAGAGTATCCGGCTGGGGCATCCAATCAAGATCAGAAGACTCTCAGGAGATTAGCGGGTAATTTCTATTTAAATCCGGATGGCGTCTTATACAGAAGAAACCACGACTTGGTGCTGTTGCGTTGCGTAGATGAAAAAGAGGCAAAGCTGCTCATGGAGGAAATACACGAAGGTACCTTTGGTACGCATGCTAGTGGGCATGCTATGACGAGAAAGCTGCTGCGGGCAGGTTATTTTTGGCTGACTATGGAGACTGACTGTTTCAAGTTTGCGAGGAAGTGCCACAAGTGCCAAATCTATGCTGATAAGATCCATGTGCCTCCGAGTCCTCTGAATGTGATGTCATCGCCATGGCCATTCTCGATGTGGGGAATCGATATGATTGGAAAGATCGAGCCGACAGCTTCTAACGGGCATCGGTTCATCCTAGTAGCAATCGATTATTTCACCAAGTGGGTGGAAGCGGCGCCATATGCAAATGTAACTAAGCAGGTGGTGGCCAGATTCATCAAGAGAGATATCATTTGCCGATATGGGATCCCCGAGCGGATAATCACGGACAACGGTTCAAACCTGAACAACAAAATGATGAAGGAGCTCTGTCAGAATTTCAAGATTGAACATCACAACTCCTCCCCTTACCGACCCAAGATGAATGGCGCTGTCGAGGCGGCCAATAAGAATATCAAGAAGATCGTTCAGAAAATGGTGGTGACCTATAAGGATTGGCATGAGATGCTACCTTTCGCTTTGCACGGTTATCGTACGACGGTACGCACATCAACCGGAGCAACCCCGTTCTCGTTAGTATACGGAATGGAAGCAGTATTACCATTGGAAGTGGAGATCCCTTCTCTGAGGGTATTGCGAGACGTTCAGCTGGACGAGGCAGAATGGGTGAAAGACAGGTTGAACCGATTGAGTTTGATGGATGAGAAGAGGCTAGCTTCTCTAGCATACGGTCGTTTGTACCAGAGCCGAATGAAGAAAGCATATGATAAGAAGATACATCCTCGAAGCTTTCAGACGGGCGACCTTGTGCTAAAAAGGATTCTCCCGACGCAGGCAGATCACAGGGGCAAGTGGACCCCCAACTACGAAGGGCCATACGTCGTCAAGAAAGTCTTTTCAGGAGGGGCATTATTGTTATCCACTATGGACGGTGAAGGCTTCACGTCGCCTGTGAATTCAGACGCAGTTAAAAAATACTTTGCTTAAAATTGACCCGCTGGACAGAAAAAAGAGAGTCCAGGCAAAAATGGGGCATCCTGGCGAACCAAAAACAGAATGAAAGGTTCGGGCAAAAGTTAGGGATAAAATGAAAAAATGTACACCCGCGAAGTTGAAAACCTACAATGGGCGGCTTCGGCAAAAAAGGGTATCCCGGTGAACTGAAAACCCGTAAAGGGCGGTTCACGCAAAAGTTAGGGATGTGAAAAGCAAATGACTGCGGTTCGAATTTGATATTACAATGAGCATCATCACGGGAGAATACGCTTGAAGGGGCGATTATCGGATACAATCTCGTTGTAAGTGTGGATACCGGGAAAGCATTAGAGTCGGACGAGTCATAGGAGAATCAGTTCGTGGTGTTCGTCTGCATCCCGTTGCCGACATGTGTACAAAATTTAATTTGTCAAAATATTTATGCTTCTTGTGCATACTTGTGTATTTGCTTTGCGTAGCTTCCTCTTTTCAGGAGTTACATCCCGTGTACAAAAAATTCCGCCCATTCAGGGGCCCAATCAATAAAAATTGTTATTCAGTACTTGATGCTGGTTCTTTACTGTTTTGTGCATGATAAAGCGCCTGAGTTTACTGAAACTAGCACGTGTATAACATCACTGGCCCTTGCCAACAATTGCTAAAGCTTTGAGTTAACTGAAAATAACGTCACTAACCTGAATCGATTTGGTTGTATAGGCTTGTCTTGTCTTGTTTGTGTTGTTGCAGGTTTCATAGCCGTACGAGGAAGACGATCAAAAGATTGCAGTAACAAAAGACTTGATCCCCACGCAGGTCATGCATGTGCTTCCTGAAGAAGGATCGAATTCCCCAGCTGGTCGTAGCTTATCCAAAGGACATGCTCCAGCAAAGTCATTTATCCTCAGCAGAGTTTGGCGATTCCTAGATCGAAAGTTGTATTCAGACAGTGCATCTCAAGCAGAATGGTTTAGCCGCAGAAGATTAGTGTTTGTGAGCTGTATTCAGACAATTTACCTTTCCCTGCAGGGTCATTTACTCTCTCCCAGCGGAGTCAGTTGATTTTCCCTAAGAGAACCGTTCGTCCCCAGCGGAGTTCTCTTTCCAGCAAGTATTTTCATTCCTCCCAGTGGAACTCGAAGATTAAGGCTCTCCCCGGCAGAGTCGGTGTGGCGCATTGGCATTTATTTTGTCAAAATACCGTGTGATATCCGTTCACTTTCCAGCAGAAGTCCAATCATACCAGGCGCCTCTGCCATTCTCCAGCAGAGATATATTCCCCAGCAGGGTGTTCCTTCAATGAGGTGATTGGTATTAAGTTCCCAACTTCCCAGCTAAGTCGACTTCACTCTTCCAGCATTTATTTTGCTGGAATAATTCTGTAGCATCTGGCTATCCCCAGCGAAGTTGGCATTGTTTTCAGCATTTATTTTGCTGAAGCAGTTTCTGTACCCAGCAGTTCGAGTCTGCATTGGCATCGGCATATAGTGTCATACTTGCACCCACCAAATGAAAAAAGCGTAGCATTTCCATGTCAGATGGAACATGGCATCATTGACAAACGCATGCATTGTGAAACATAAACCAGGTTGGCTAACCTTTTGCTTCAAGTATTATTTCTCTTGCAGGTAGAGAGAGCCCTCGCTCAGGTGAATCAATAAACATTCGAAGTCTCGGCATGAGACATTCAACGAAGTGTCAGCCTTGGCACTACTCCCCACAGAGCCAGCAGGATAAGTTTCTCTTTGTCCCCAAGCAGAGTTACTTATTTCCCCGCCAGGGTTTCCTGTTGAAGTTTCTCTAGTCCGACCAGCGGATTGTTTCCTTCAAAGTTGTTGTTACGTCAGCATTAAAAGGTTTCATGAACCAGAATTTCAGAGGCTACCGCCGGTTATCAGAACAGGCGTCCGGAAGTTTGGTTTCCAAATATCCCCAGTAGAGTCAGCCTCAAAGCTGCTGTAACGTCAGTGATAAAAATTTTGTGGACCAATGGAAGGATGAGTCCTAACGTGGACGGGTTTATTGACAGGTTTTTTTGTGCTAAGAGAAGTGGGAGTCCTGACGTGGACATTTCCTCAAGTTGACGATGTGTGTTAGTCCTAACGTGGACAGATTCGAGTTCTCGGTATTGACTGAGTGTGGAGTCCTGACGTGGACAAAAGTTGGTTACTCTTCGTGTTGGTGTCCTGACGTGGACAATTTATTTCCAGCAAGTGTCTTTCTTCTTAATGGTGAACTGTGTGTCCTGACGTGGGCAAAGTTATAGTTTTTCGCGATGACAAGATACGAGAGTCCTGACGTGGACAAATTTATCCGTCTTCGTGTTGTTGGTAGAGTGTGTGTCCTGACGTGGACAAAGTCTTATTTCCCCAGCAAGTCGAAGACGCGCAAGTCCTGACGTGGACAGGTTCTATTACTTCAGTAGGTTGAGATATGAGTCCTGACGTGGACAAGTCTCACTTCCCTAATGGGTCGAAGGTGCACGAGTCCTAACGTGGACAAGGTTTTATTTCCTCAGTAAGTCAAGAGGCGAGTCCTGACGTGGACAAATCAAGACGAAACGTGAGTCCTGACGTGGACAAGTCTATTCCTTACGTGGAAAGAGAAGTTGTTTCCTTACGTGGAAAAGTTTAGTCCTGACGTGGACAGATCAAAGTTTGATTCCTAACGTGGAAATATTGAGTCCTTACGTGGACATATCAAGTGGGGGTCCTTACGTGGACGGAGTTGGTTTCCTTACGTGGAAAGATAGTACTCCTTACGTGGAAAGAGGCTTGTATTCCTGACGTGGAAAGATAGAGTGTATTCCTGACGTGGAAGGGGTTTAGTCCTGACGTGGACAGATTCAAAAGAAGACGTATTCCTTACGTGGAAGAGTTTGACGAAGAAGAAGTTCATTCCTAACGTGGAAAGGTGAGTCCTAACGTGGACAGTGTTATTCCTAACGTGGAACGGTTATTCCTTACGTGGAAAGGTGAGTCCTAACGTGGACATGTATTCCTAATGTGGAAGGGTGAGTCCTAACGTGGACGAAGTATTCATAACCCAGAGAGTTTAGTCCTGACGTGGACAGATCCAGACGAAGTGTTATTCCTTACGTGGACGGTGTTATTCCTAACGTGGAAGAGTTCAGTCCTAACGTGGACGATTTATTTCTGATGAGAGGCAGACGAGCCATCCCTAGTGAAGCTGTCGAGATTTTTCCTAACGTGGACAAGTTTGGTTGAGATTTCTTTGTGTTGATGACACAGGCGTCCTAACATGGACAAGCAAAGTTTTATTCCTGCAATGATAAATGTCTTTTTCAGGCTGATGAAAATAATCCCCAGCACCGTCGCTAATGGATCAGTTGGTTACCGTAACAGTTAAATTCGGTCAATGAATGTCGTTCCCCAAGCAGGAGCGCAGTTTACTTCTGCGGTTGGCAAATTTCTGGGTTCTTAGTATTCAACCGTCTCGTACCGCGAATGTTTGAAGGTCGTTCGCTCTTCACCCAATCGGGTCCAAGTCGCTTGAATAGGGGCAGTTGTTGCACCCTAAAATTTGCTCAACCTTATTCACTTGGTTTATGTTTCAATATCATTAGCATTTGCATATAGAGTCATGTGCATAGTCTAATCATCTGCATAGCATAAGCATAGCAAGTCATCCAACAGGGGACCAATCATTATTCTAATCTATATGAGCCTATCAAGAGGTTATTATCCAAATTCAATCTCATTCAAGTCATCAAAAAGAATTTGAAAGCTGGGAAGTCAATAGATCAAGCAAGCGCATCCATCTCCTATCTGAGGGTATCTGGGGATCATCAAGGAAAGTGTGAGCTGTGGGCTGAGCATGGGGAGTATCTAGACATCTTGGAGGACTTAGAAAGTCATTTGGAGAAGGAGACAAGTCATTGGTGTAGTCACAAGTATTGCAGTTGAAGACAGTCAACTAGGGTTTCATCTAGGGTCAACTCTAGGTCAACTCTAGGTCAATTGACTGATTGTAAGGCATTAAGGGCTATTGGAGAGATGTGGGGTTCATCATTTGACATGTAGAAGAGGATATGGTGGTATTCTAAGAAGAATTCAAGAGAAATCAAGGAGAAGAGGAGTTTCTAAATTAGGGTTTCTGTGTAAAATCCCCTAATTTAGGTCAAATTTCCAAGTAAGATAAGTCAAAATGCAAGCTTCCAATGGATCCTTTGCCAACATGAAACTTGTAGAGGATCTCAAGACCTTTAATTTGAGTGGTGGAAGACATCAAGGAGATTTATAGAACTTAAGTTATGGTCCTTGCAAGTTACAGGTCATCTGGGGTATCTGGAATTTTGTCTATGAAAGTGACTTGAATTCCAAGCTATTTTTACCCCTCAAGGTGATTTCAAATGAATTTCTGGTCAACATAAGAATTGTTCCTCATTGTCTTAGCTTTCTATAATGGTATAGTATGCCTTCATATAATTTGTGGAACTCTACTTATGGTCTTGGCAAGCAAAGGGTATTTTGGTCATTTGAGAATTACAGGTCATTTCAAGCCTATGCCCAAAACTCATACAAGGAAGCTTCAAATGGAAAACTTCACAACATCAAACTTGTTCCAAATGACATTTTGAGTCTAGAAAAGTGACCATGAGAGATTGGAAAGATTCATAGCACAAGGTTTCAAAATTGTTGGATTTAATGAATAAAAATGACCTAAAAAAAGAGATTTTTCATATTTTGACCAAATGGGACAAAATTATAGGTCATTTTGAATGGAAAAGGCATTTTGAGAACATTGGCTAAAGTGGAATTTTGAGGTTAGTTCAAATTTTGGTAGTTATTCAAGGTTGCTTACAAAGGAAGAAACATAAGCCAAATCCAAGGGAAATTACACATGGGAAGTTTCTCCAAGCTTCTAGGAGGTTCTAAGGTCATGTATATATTAACATGAGAAGGTTCATGCAAGGGTTGGTGATCATATTTGCTCTTAAACACAAGTTTCACACACTTTCTTCAAATTGCAAAATCAATCCAAACTCTCTCAAACTATCATCAATTTCCACCATTCTTGATCTGTTCTTCATCATCATCATCCAAGGATCAGAATTCACACATTCATTTGGCAAATTGAAGGAGGATTCGTGCCATTCATCATCATCATTCAAAGTGCAAGAATCTTGGAATTAGGAGGTTCAAAGCCTTGGAGCATCATTGGTTGCATACAGAACTCATCACCAAGTTCATTGATCAGTTTCCACTCACTTCAAGCCTTGGATCAAGAGGATATGATACCTGTTTTCATCAATTACACCAGGTATGTTTCTCATTCGAATTGCATGTTTAGGTGAGAATTATTAGGTTTTATTAGCATAGAAGGGTTAAGGTAGGATATAGGATGGAATTTGGTGAGTTTGGAGAGCTTTCATGGAGTTTGCCATAAGTGTACCATAACTGTTAGGGTTTGTAACTCATGATTTAATGCACGAAAATCTTGGATATATGGCTTGTTATGATCAGCATGAGATGTAGATGAGTTTAGGACAAGAATTGGTGAGCTTTGGATAAGTTGATCACAGGTGAAAATGGTGGATTCCAACTGTTGTACCTATCGGGTTCCATTGTTGCTTGAGTTTTATGAGGAGTTATGGTTATGGCTGTGTAGAGGGGAGTTTCTAGAGCAACTTTGCTCTTTGGATCGAAGGCATCCATGAAGAATGGAGAGAGAACAGGGAGCTCGAAGATTGCATGCATGGAAGGTGATTTCAGAGTTAGGGTTTGTCCAAGGTTGAAGATGACCTTTGGACCGTTTGATCTGGCTTTGACCATTGACTTATCCACCAATCCAACGGACGCGATTGCACAGAAAAACGGAGGGAAGTTCAAACCTCAAAACGCCCCGTTTCATTTAATTTTCTTGAATGGGCTCAGACGTTTGCTTGCTAATCACACCCTCCCAACTAGGCCCAAAACCAATTATGCCTGAAATGCTTGCTATCTGCACCGTTTGTGTTTTTTTTAATTTTTGTTTAACTTCTGAGTGCAACTGGGCCTAGCGCCCATTGCTATGCGCGCCTCCCATTTTTCTGGCCCACATGGATTATAACTGGGCGCTTTAAGGTTAACACCCCCTCTCCCATTTCTCTTATAATTTCTCATTTTAATTTCTTTTAATATTCTTGCATATTAAAAATTTTCATATAAAATTCAAAAATGACTATTTTTCACTTCTTGTTTTTTCTACATATTCATGATTCTGTCTAGAAAAATATGAAAAAATAAAAATGGCATTTTATTTTGTTTTAATATTTTTCATGCATTTTTCTTGTAAATAGCATTTTATTAAGTTTAGTTTAATACTTAAATTTGTTAATTTTAGTTTGCATAGTTGCTTTAATATTTTTAACCCATTCTTTTTAGGTTGGTTAATAGACATTGTTAGCTTGTATATACATTTTAGTTCATATTTTTAGGAGTTAATTTTAGGTGATTAGTTTAGGTGAGAACAACATGAACAAAATTAGGGTTTAAGTGATAACTTAGGAGAATTGAATCATTTCCCTTAGGACTTAGAGATTGAATATTTTAGATATGGGACTATAGGGACTATGGGTAGTTATTAGATCCCTTAGAAATCACTAGGATTCCCCTACTGCTATTAGTATATTACTGTCTATATTTGATTGATTGGTGTGGTGTGCCCTCTAGGGATTATTGTTTGTCTGTGTGGGTATTGGGATTGTCTGGGGATTGGGAGAGCTGAAGACTTGGGATGATGGAGCCATTGGAGATCTAGAGACTGAAGACCAACTTCCAGAGTTGAAGAGGAGATTCTTGCTAGCAGCTGTTGAGGAGACTAGGGTTTAGGAGCTAGGCAGAGCTCTAGATTAGAAAGCTTGTTTCTCAAACATGGAGTGCCTTGTCTGCATCCATCCTTTCTCTATGATTCAAAGTCTCTTTCAAATATCCACCTCCTTCCTTTGGAAGGATCAGTGAATGTATTTGAAAGATAGAACTTTTGAGGGAAAATTGTCTATATAATGTTAACAGTTGATGAACCACCCTTGGTAGGTAATTGACTGTCTAACATTCCTTCACTTCATCTGGTTGATTGATGTTCATCCTGGAGATTGAGACTTGAAGAAAAGCCATTGTAGATGGAAGATTGATGATCAAGACCTTGCTGGATAGCTGTGGAGATGGAGATTGATGCTTGCTGAAGCTTGAAGACTGATGTGGTGCAGAGCTGTTGTGGCTGTTTATTTTTGCTGTATTTCATTTTTGATGTACTGATTGGTTTTCTGGACTGTATTGTGTGCTGTTAACCTGTTGGGTTGAAAGTGAATCCTGTTCACTTTTGCCTATTGTTTTCTAGGTTCGAGGTTGAGTGAGACTCCCTTGCCTCGCTTGTATTGTTGCATCCATGCATTTTACTGCTTCACTGTATATATCTGCTATTATTTCTGTTTCTGTCTATTCCCTTAGGATCTGTGTTTCTCTCTGCGCAAGAGAGGAGCATGATAGACATTAGGTCTTAACCCATGCATGATAACATTAGGTTAGTTTGATTCCCTTCGCAACCGTAGGTTAGAGTTCTGTCTCTTCTTTCTCAAAACAAACAGAAAATACAATAAAATTTCAAACACAATAAAAGACACTTCTTTCGTAAAAGAGTGTGAACTCATCAAGACGTCATTTTTGTCCGCTTGGACTGCTAATCAGAAAAACCTTTTTCAGAAGGAATAAAATCAACCAAGACAGACTTGTGTCGTACGCGGCCCGAACTACGTTTGCTCTGATCTTTCATGCTGTATGAAAGTACGTAGGCATAGGATGCGATATCCTAGCGAGCAACCTTCCTCTCCTTTCCCGTAGGTAGACGAACTACGTTGACTCTGATTTCTCGTTCCAGACGGGAATACGTAGGCATAAAGTGCGATACTTTGCCGAGTCATTTTCTTTTCTTTTCTTTTTTAACCCCTAACCCTTAGTTTAGATAGAATAACAATCCATACCCGAAAACAAGCGTGGATCCCGTCGAGTACGACGGACGTGAGGGGTGCTAATACCTTCCCCTTGCGTAACCGACTCCCGAATCCAGGATTTGGTTGCGATGACCATTCCTTTCCCGTTTTGCGTTAGGTTTACTTCGAGCGTTTCCTTTCCCTCCGTTGGGATAAATAACGCACGGTGGCGACTCTTCTGTTCAGCCGGCGCCGATTTTCGCAGTAGCGACAGTAACCACCTTACTTATGTTCTACTTTTGTTACTATTGTTTGCTCTATTTGTTATGATGTGTGATATAGTGTGCTACTTCATGAAGATCACATCTTGTAAGTTGTTTTAGCCAAAATTTGCAAATGAGGAGATTTTTGTTCTTTTTGCATGGCTGCATTAGGTAAAATAACATATGTACAAGATGTATTTTGTGCATAGGTAACATGTCGAACAAGATGTTCCATCATGTGTTCTAGTGTATGTATTTTGTGCAAAGGAAACATGTGGAACAAGATGTTTCAGCATGCGTGTGCAACATCTGGCCACAATCTGTATTACAAGATTTGTGAGTGAATATGTGTGTGTTGGTGTTTCATTCCTGGAAGATTTATTGTTGTATCTTTTAGTAAATATTATTCGGTAAGATTTTCTAAAGAGATTTTATTAATACATATGTTTGAAGAAGATTTAATTAGATATGGATTACTCTAAAATATTTGGAGTTGGTAGATTTGCATGGATTTGCATTGAAGAAAATATTTAATTAGATATGCATTGAAGATATATTTGGTTCAATTTTAATCCAAAATCATGTTGAAGATTTAATTAAACAAGTATTCTATGAAGAAATTTAATGGAATTTGTTTTAATTACAAGATATAGATTTGCACTTAATGAGAAGATCTTTAATCCAAGATTTAGAAGTGTGGTTCAGTTTTAACAAGAGATATTTTGAATCCTTTAATTGAGAAGTTGGAATTGTGATTTACATAAAGTAAAGATTTTATGTGGTTTGTTCAAAATTTAAAATTCTATCACAAGGACAGATATCAAATTGAATGTTTCAGCATGTGTGTAACATCTAGCCTTTGACAGCAGGTTATGATTGTTATTGTTATGAGCGCAAGTTCTGGAGATTTTGCAATGTGATTGGTTTTTATCTTTTAGCAATGATTTATTTCATTTGTTTGTTAAAGATTAGTTAAGACTAATTCAGTTTAAATGGATATTTAAATTTGAATTTGAATGAAAAACAAATCATATCTTTTGGAGGCTTTTGTGGAACAAACTAAAACCAAATGGTCTATATTTTTGGACGTGATCTTATTCAAGGAGACAAAACACAGAGTTATCATTGTAATACAAGGAGACTCAAACCTAGAGTTTGAGGTGTGCATGTTTTTGAAGACTTTTTGTGTTAGGGTTTCTATTTTTAAGTCTTTGTTTAATTTATTGATGTGTACCACTCTATCACCTGAATTCATATCTTAAGGCATAAAATTTAGTTTGTTAATTGAGTTGTAACACTTTATTCCTAGATACTAATTCTATAAGCTTGAGAATAAAGTATTTGTATGGTACGATTGTTTTATTTGTTCAATCATATTTTAATTGTATAAACACTTGGGAGAGTGTTTGTGTGAAATTGAGAGGGTTCTCATATTTAAGGGGAATGTAGAAAGAAGTCTTATGAGTAGTAGTAGGAAAGTGGCCTTGAACTGGGAGAGTTCAGAGTAAGCTTGTTTGTTCTTCTGACTATTGGGAATGAAATAGTTCTATAGGAAGTCCTAAATAGAAAGTCACTAGGATTAGGAAGAGGCATTTAGCAACATGGGGTTGTTTTTCTTATAAGACTAATTGTACTAATTCAAGATAGTGAATTTCCTTTTTTGGGTACAGTGCCTCCCAAACTATGTGTAGTTTCATCGAACTGGGTTAACAATTCCTTGTATTATTTATTTGCTTTCTGTGTTTATCGTCTTGATTGCAAACTGTTTTTTTTCAAGTATACAATGTTCCAAACACTGTGGCTGACATATGCCCCCAAAATCTGCCATTTGTTATTAGGAAGATCCTAAAGTCTCACATTGGTTGGAGATAGAGCATTGAAATAGTTTATATAGAGTGGTACCCCTCATCTTACCAATCGGTTTTGTAAGGTTGTGTTAGGCCAAACTCTAATATGGTATCAGAGCCTATCGATCGGACCTTGGGTAGCCCACTGTTTAAATCCACGCACCAAGTCCAAAATGAGTGTTGGGCATGAGGGGGTGTATTAGGAAGATCCTAAAGTCCCACATTGGTTGGATCTAGTCCAACATATGTTCCTTTCCATAAAAGAATTTCAAAAACTAAATATTATAGAAACCTCAGTTTTAAAATTACTCATGAATTGATAAACGGTGCTAAATAAACGTTTTTTCCCATCTTTTAACTGTGATGATAAGTATGTTGCAATTACTTTTTGAGAATTAGATGTAAGTAGCATACTATATGGATCCAAGAATCCATAAAATTGTATTTATTTGATTATATACAAAAACGATGCATGTACCCAAATTGTTAAACAAAATTCAAAAAATAAAATAAGTCTTAACATTGAAATTACTGATGCACACACATTTAAATTGACATTTATTAGAATTGAAATTATAATTACTTGCACCACAATTGTAATATCATTATGTACAACCACTCATTTCCAAAAAAAAAATCATTTATATCTTTATGTTCAATATAGAAATCTTTTAACTCAGGATCATGCTCTAATTGAAAAGAAATGTGTTCTTTAATATCCAGGATGAAACGTACCAATTTTCTTAACGAATCTTCAGAAGGAATCATCATCTCATTTTGGGTATGGGTATGGGCGGGTGAACAACTTCCTTTTATGTCCGCACTAACTAAAACAATTTCTTTAGGCAATTCATCATCTTCATTTGTACTCGGTTGGACGGTTACACACATTGATACCGATTTCTGCATCATAAAAAGAACAACAATACACAACGTATATGACATGTTATAAGACCACAAAACAGATGCAACACACAAAACGCAATTTTCATATACCACATAAAGCTCGTCCATCTCTTTCTTGCGCAATTCCTAATTGTATGCTAACCTTTGTTCCAACTTACTATCGTACATATCATCAATCTCTTTCTTTTGCAATTCACACTTTTGTGCTAATATATCTTTAAACATCTTATCGTAGTGTTCATCCATCTCTTTCTTTTGGGATTCCCATTCCTGTGCTAACTTATCAAAAAGCTTGTCGCAAATCTTTACTCTTTCTCAATGTTCCAAAGTATAATCTCAGGCTGATGCCTTGTCCAAAACCACATACACGTCCACCATGCTCCTTTGTTCTGATTTCTTGAACTAATATATCATGTGGTACATGTGAACAAAGGAACCTTGACTAGCCATATTAATAAGCATATTCTACATACAACATTGATAAGACATCATTACCAATGCAATATAAAGTACATACAATAAATCCTATACACAACAAATCCTACATTTGATATTCTAATTTACAAAATAACCTACTTGCAATCTTCTCAGTGACTATACGTGAGACATCTGAAGTGAGCTCTCTAATTGATCTTTGTCGAAACCTCTTCTAATTCTCATGTCGTGATGGTGGAGATGGGATATAATCACAACTTATTGGGTCATCTGAAGTGACCTCTCCAGTTGGTATTTTTTTTTTCATTAATCAATATTTTCTCAAGTTTCCTGTAACCCCCCCCCCCCCCCCCCCGAGACAATCTATGAGGTTATTTATTTATTTCCCTTATTTTCATTTCCTGATTGCCTTTTAACATATTATAAACATAGTGAAAATGTTAATTTATATTGTTGTATCTAAAAATCATAAACATAAAACATAATAAGATTATTCTTTAGAAAATAAAATTACTACTAACCAAGAAATCGGTAGAACTACAAGGCATGGAAAAATTCTCTCAAACATGCTTCTTAATATAATTATATTTCATTATTGAATTCTCACAAGCATAAGAGATCTACTTATTCTTCAACTTATCCTCATCACTAATTTCTTCAAACTCAAAAATTAACTATGGTTACATCAATAAGTAGATATTAGTAATTAAAAAAAATACTATTTAATTATGTAAATTAATACCTTAATTCTTGTCCATACGCTTTTTTTTCTTTTCAAATAAGTTGACATATAGGTTCAATCATCTATCAAAATACTCACTTTGCTACATCCAAGGAACACCACATAACTCCTAAAAATGGAAACATTCTTACTATAACAAATCTAAGTTTTATTGTCAAACTAGATCGATAACCTAACACCCGAGTTGCCGACTTTTATTAATTAGCCATCATAGTAACGCTTCTAGATTTTATTTTTCTTTTATACTTTATGGTATAACACTCATTTGTATGAGTGGCGCTAGATGAATTGTTCATCTATGTTCAAAACAACAACAACAAAAAAACAACAACACGTTAAAAAACTTTCATTAAACCTTCAATAAATAAAATAACAACAACAATAAATATTCAATAACTCATTAACGAAAACAACACTAAACCATCATTATCTCAAAGACAACACAACTGCAATATTTTAATATTCCAAAACATTCCACATCTCAATAACAACAACAACATCTTCAACAACATTAAACCTTCATTACTGCAATAAAAAAATTACAATACCTCAATAAAACAAAACCATAAATAACTCAATAACAACATCAATAAAACTAAACTTTCATTATCTCTATAACAAAAAACCTACAATATCTCAATGTACCAAAACATTATGTATCTCTATAACAACACAACAACAACACTAAACATTCACTCAATAACTACAAAATTATAATATTTCAATAGCAAAAAACCATCAATAACTCAATAACAACAACAACACTAAACCATAAGTATCTTGCAAATATCGTTTGTGTTCCTCCTTCATTTTTTTTCTTTGTACTTCATTGCTTTGTACAACCTGAAGCGGTATTGATTGAGTTCTTTTTCATGTTTATTGAAGAACTGGGTTAAAAATATATGATGGTAAAGAAATGGAGTTGAAACGATGGTGAACGAGTAAGATATGAAACATATTTAAAGTTATCTTTGTTAATGGAAATGAAAAGCTTGGTTTTCCTAAGCGTTGAATGTGGATTTCATAAGGCAATGAAACTAAATATACACGACAAGGTAAGCTCTATTTCTTGAATAATAATAATATATTTTCACCACGGTTGAATAATCCAACCATAGTGAAATCCTATTTATTTAATTTAATTTTATCAAAGCGCCATCTTTTAACCATTTAAAAATTAAAAATGGAAAAACATTTCACCATGGTTGAAATTCCAATCGTGGGTAAATGTGACTTATATCAAGTTCAAAATTAGATTAAAAAGAAAGATGCCTCCATAATTTTATAGAAATCACAAATTTATAGGCGGTGAGATTCGAGTCCATGAACTTTACACGATTTCTCCATGGTTGCAATATCCAACTGTGGTAAAATGTAAATTATTTTTAATTGAAAATAAATAAAATGACGGCACCTCATTTTAAAGATGCCACAATGGTCCTTCAATGAATTGTGGTTAAATAGGCGTTATAGTATGTATTATTTGTAGTACTGAACATTTGTTCCAAATTTCATTTGCACTTCCTTGTCGTCAAAAATATTCTTCAAAATTGCCAACCTCGGTCAAATATGACTTTTTTTTTGCCTTTTAAAGACGTATGAATGTTTCCAAAATTGTGCCACGTTGCTTTTGGTTGCGTCACGATTGCTACTTCACGCACCTGAGTTGTAAGGAATTGAGGTACAACTGTTTTGGGTTTCCCATATGTCCCAAGGCGAAAGTTTCAATGGTAAATCAAAGGTAGTAAGAGAAAAGAACATGTAGACATTTATTCCCCCTGAAGTATGTAATTATGCCTTTAAGAGTGTTGCTGGTTGTCCAAATCAATCAGACGGCTAACTGCAATCTATGTCTCACTCTATTCTTTCTGTTTTAAACATTTCCCAATATTTAAGAGGATATACAGGTCATTTTCTAGGTATTCAAATCCATTATGACTATCACATCACTTTGATTATCTCTTTGGCTTGGGCGTTGAAGTTCTAACCTTGCAGGTCATCCTCCTCTCCATCGTATTAGAAGCTCAAGTCCACCCTAGTAATCATTACTTCATCGTTCATCGAACAACTCTGATTCCACCTCGAAACAAGTTACATAACTTATCATATGCATTAATATTTCATTTATCTTTTATATTTCAAGGGTTAAGTTTAGTTTTAGCCTACCATTTTAGAATTTTAGAATTTTTTATCATCCATTTTCAAAATATTATTTTTAATCCTTCTATTTATTTAGGTTTTACATCTCCTACCCCACCTTGGTGTCATTTTTTTTAGGCAAAATACCCTTTTTGGTCCCTTAACAATACCATTGGGTTCAGATTGGTCCCTTAATTCTTTTTCGTGTCTGATTGGTCCATTAACTCTTTAACATGTGTCATGTTAGTCCTTTTTGTCTAATTAGCGACAAAAAAAATTCAAAATTCGGTCGCTAAATTTTTCTCTAATTAGACAAAAATGACTAATACGATACGTTTTAAAGAGTTAAAGAACCAATTCGACACGAAAAAAAAATTAATGGACCAATTTGAACCCAAGGATATAGTTAAGGGACCAAAAATGATATTTTGTCTATTTTTTATGATGTGGTGACCCAAATTATGATATGATCCTATGTGTTATTCAATAGTATCCATGTTACTTTTAACTATTATTTATTTAAATAATAATATAAAACATTGTGTTTGAATAAAAAAATTCAATTGAATTAAAAAACTAAAACACAAAATTTTGAAACCTTAAATTACTAAATTGAATCATAAACGAATCCTAAATCTTCTAAGTGGATGAATTCTATTTCTGAAATACTAAAATATCATTTTCCTTATTACATGTATAACCATCCTCATTTTTTTGATCATTGTCCTTTATCTTAACTTCTTAATCCCATAGATTTACTACTTACTCATGTATGGTTCCCATTTGTTAAGTTGTGACTAACTAGTCTAGTCTACGAAGAAGAAGATGTACATATTTATGTGACATTGAGTAACCATTGATGATAACATGAAAGTACGAGAATCCTGAAAGAATGATTTTATGAGTGTGGTTGTTTTAAGGTATGAATGTTGGTGTTTTGTTTTTCCATCCTCACCGATTCAATTTCGCACCTTATTTTTCCATCCAAAATCACTTATATTTTAATACCTTGATTCATATTCTTTTAGGTGAAATGAAGAAAAACATGCAGCTATTTTGACTAGTTTGACAATGAGATGGGAAATCGTGCAAATAATGTCATACGATCTTTAAAAGAAGAGAATGATGAGGTGATGCAAATTATGAATGAGTCAATTACAATTGAGGATGGATTGAAGATGAAGATTACATTTATGAGGTTTTTTTTCTTATTTTAACTTGGGTGGTTGTAATTTTACTTGTGCTTGGATTAGTTGTGACATATATTCTAAAGTAGTGATGATGTTTAACTTATTTATAAGAATGTAATGGTGTCACAAGTTTTACTTGTGACAATGTTCTGAAAAATGTGTCTTGTAATGTTAGTTTAAAATAGACAAGTCGTTCTATCTTATCTGTTTCTTGGACTAATATTGATCTCAATTCCTGATCGGTGATCGAAAAGTAAAGATATAACAGAGATCCCGCTGTTGAACGCGTCAAAATGGGCAATGACGCTAAGAAATCCTTCAGCCTAGAGAATTCCTACTCACATTTTTCAGTCCACTCAAACCTCTCATTCTTCTTCAGCATGGCAAAAAATGGAAATAATTGTCATCTACACATGAAAGAAAATGAGAAAGGGTGACTAAACTTCTAGTTAGTTGATAAAACTCATTGATATTGGAGGGACTTCTCATGTATATGGTGGCTTGACATTTATCTGGATTCCCCTCTATGCCCTATTTGGTGAGCATGAAACCTAAAAACTTTCTCTCTTGTAAATCAAACGAGCACTTAACCAGATTAAGACGTGTGTTGTAATTCCTGAAGGATCTTGAGATATCTTGCAAGTATGTTGCGTGGTTTCCCCCTTCTGCCACCATCACGATCATGTATGGTTCCCCTTTACCCTTTCCACCACACTTCTAGGTTGCGTCTTATCCATTTTTTGAAAATTGCATTCATGAGCTACTGGTAGGTGGCTTCGGGGTTTTTTGAGTCCAAAAGGCATGACATTATAGTAACAATTGTTGTGATTGAACATGAATGTTGTTTTAGAAGAATCTATAGGATCCATCTTGATCTGGTTGTATCCCTAGTAGGCATCTATGAAACTTAAAACTTTGTAGCCCGAGGACCCATCAATTATGTGATCTATATTAAGAAGGGGATAAAGCTCTTTAAGGTATTATGCATTCAGACTAGTGAAGTCGACCCACATACGCCATTTGTTTGATTCCTTCCTTGCCAAAACCACATTATCTAGGAAAAAAAGGTACTTGATCTCAGTTATAAAGTCAATGCTTGTTAGCTTCTGAACTTCTTCTTCAATGACAACTCTCTTTTCCTTTCCAACCTTGTGTTTTCTCTGGGATACTGGCTTGGCTAAGTGATTTATGGAAAGTCGATGTCACACCAATCTGGTGCCAATGCCCGACATGTTTGAAAGAGCCCAAGAGAATAGGTTTACATTCTTTCTGAGTAAGGGGATATGGACCTCTTTCAGATCTTCGATTGGGATGAGTCTTTCACTCTCTGCTCCCAATATTAGGTCCAAAAATCGCTACACCAGAATCATTCATTTCAGGGTGAGAGGCTCATTTGCTACCGTCGGGATATTTAGGTTACATTCTTGGTTTACTACCTAGTCTCATTTTACCATACCCACTCCCTCATTAAGAAAAAGGTATTTTAGGCTTAGGTGGTGAGTTGGTAATACCACCCCCAAAAAATTAGGGAGAGTCTTCCCAGGATGATGTTATAGAGGGATACGACATATACTATGAGATATTTTACCTCGATGGCCCTGGCACTTGCCTCTGAGCCTACCCTAATATCTAGGGACATATAGCACTTGACCTGCACTTGTTTTCCTAACAGGCTTACCAAGGTTCTCTGGAAAGGTCTGATATCCATAGGATCTATTTGGATCCCCTAGAAGGTACTATATAACATAATATTTTATGGAGATTCCAAGATTGGTTAACACCCTCTTCACCTCCTTCTCAGCATGCTGGATTGTGATGACCATATGATCATTGTTGTGAGGGAGTGTGCCCATAAATTCTTCTTTCAAGAAGGCGATTTCATGCTCATGTCAGTGCCAAATGCACTGAAGAACTTTACAGGTGTGCTTTCTGCTGTTAACACCTGTCAGGCGTCCCTTCTCTAGAAGGAGATGAATTCTCCTCCTTTGACGAAATCTCTAGTGATGGTGTTAGCGGTCTTCTTAGAAATTTGATTGAGCATCCTCGTGGGAAGATGGTGATAGCAACACGTGGGGAGACGATGTGTACATGTAGCCCAGATCTATCAAGCATCATGACGGGCGCCAATTGTATTATATAAAGTACAATAAGCATAACAACCCGAATTGGATTAGAGTTATTATAGTCTTATGGTTTTTTAGGGTCAAAGCTAGCTTACACAGGATTGGTGAGAAGCTCTGTATGGTGGTTTTCCAATCTGTGTTATAGATTTTCCTTTTGTTATCATAGTGATCCTCTATTTATAGCCTGTGAACATTGTTGATCTAACGAACCCAAACTCCCTAAAATATTGCAATATTTAATGGACTGGGTGGTTGATGCCCAAAAATCTAGGGGAGCAATTAGACCACACGATTCTCGAGGTATTGATGGTTGGCCCATAATGCATATGTTATGGATGGTGAGTGGGAGATTGGGCGACTGATCTAGACAAGAACCATTAAACCCAGTGAATGATGTTCGAACTGATGTATGGTCGACTCCAAAAGGACCGTACTCATGCTTCTCGACCTTGCCTCAGGTCCTTCATTAACTATTCCATTACAATATTAGAAAGTAAACATGATTCCATGAAATTCATGTTGAAAGAAGGGGAAAACACCAATCTTAGGTGAGAAAGCTCCTAACGATGTTCCTAAATTATACATAAATATGCCATCACAAGTTGATATTCCAAGACTTACTTTTAAAACTCCATTTGTTGCACTAAATCTTGTAAGTATGGAATGCACCCATGTATGGAATAACACAAGTGTCGTTATTTTTATGGTTTGATGTTAAGTGTCGAAAGCGATAAAGTGCAAATAAAATAAAGAACACAATGATATATCCTAGTTCCCTTCACAATTTGAGAGTGCTCTAGTCCCCTTATGCAGTAAGAGATTTTACCATCTGTTAGAAATTTGTTCAAGTCTTATACTAGACATCTAGACACAAGCTTCTAACTAATCACTAAGGCAACAAAACCCTATGATTAACCAAGTTGAAGTGAGAATAATCCTCTCCAATTAAACTTCCTTGCTTATAACAATCCTAGATAGCAAGGAATACAAAACAATTAAGGAAAAATAATAAGAAGTTTGACGTATGCTAAATATATATCAATTACTAGAATTGATCTTCTCTATCAAGTAGCAATTTTCAAAATGTTATACAAGTGCTCAAGGATTTATAGTGTTGAAACTTTTATGTATGGCAAGACACTTGATTTGAAAATGAGATAGTAATGAATTTGAATTTCAATGAGAGAGGTGAGAATTCAAAATATGATATGTAATGTATTTATAGTACCTCAAGACAATTCTGAAAGTGTATGAATGCACGAAAAGATGTCATGCTTGAGGGATGCAAAAATAATTCCATTAGAGTCAGATTTTGAGTGAACCACTATCACTGCTTCAGTGTTAATCAGTTACCAAAAAGGGTGTAACCAGTTGCACCTGAAGCGGTGTAATTTTTTTTGAAAAAAATTGCGTGCGTAATCGGTTACCCAAAATGGTGTAACCGATTACACCTGTTATACCAGCCAAAGAAGACAACCACACGAATGCGTAATTGGTTACCAGGAAAAGTGTAACCGGTTACACCTGCTTTGAAACAAGAAAATACTTAAAGAAATGAGTTCAAGCCAGGTTTCAAGGATGTTAAAACATGTATGCAATATAACATGATTATCATAATTTTTCTTGAGCACATAATAATGAACATAATGGAATTGCTTACTTGTACCTCAAAAAAATTGATCAATCGCAAAGATCCAAAGCTATTTTTCATAACTTGAATTTGATGCTTTAGTCTTTGAAATGAGGTTTTTTCCTTTCTTTTGCCATTAGAAGATTCTTCTAACTTGTCTTCATCAAAACTAACATTTGGAGAAGTTTGTCTTCACAAATCTGATTATGAATAGGAGATCACCAACTAACTTGCATGATTCTAGGTGCGGGAGGAGGTTGACATTTGATGTCAAAGAAATTAATAATTATAAAACTGAGAGTTAAAGAGTACATGCACCCCTTGAAAAAAGCATATGCCAAATACATTAATCATTTAACATATAAAATTTCTCTATTAGAGTCAATTTTATCATTTTGAAACCTAATATCTGTTTTGCGTGCCAAATTTTCAAGGAACTATTATGATAAATTCATGATTATATTATGAATGTGAGAGCTCTAACTTCTACCAAGTGAGTTTGAATAAGCTTTCATAACTAGTTCTATTAATGTTCATGTCAAACAACCGCTTAATCCAATTCCAGAAAAGTAAGATGTATATGCATTTAAGAGATAACCAATCTATAATTTCCACATCATGATTGTAGAGAAAGATCCTTGAAACCATATGCATTCCTCTTTGAATCAGGTTGTCTTTTGTTACAATAACATTATGAACTAATTTCCAAGTCACTAATTAATTAGTATGAAATATGTAAGGATGCCAAACGAATTTTGTCCGTGAAGTCTGAATTTGATCCCTCCTGATACAATTGTAGGCATCTTTAAAATATAAATGACCATTTACAGATCTTATCCAAATTAGTTCATCAACAGTAGTATTATAAATGAAAAATTGATCTTCAAAATATCTTCAACAATTTGAGGAGCCAAAATAGATAAGCCATGAAAAATGTTCCAATTGATGTCTTAGATTAAATTTAACTTATAAATTTGCATAAATTGAATATTTATTGGTAATACTAGGCATAAATCTTTAATTTTATATCTCAACCAATTGTCAGTCCATATATCAATGTCCTTCCCATTACCAACCCGCCATCTACTATGTTTTTTCAAAAAGGAAAAGAAATTCTTAATGTCAGGCAACATTGAATAAGAAACATGATGCATGATTTATTTTTTGTGCCTGAAGTCTCTACTAATAAGCATAAAAGACCATTGATTATTGATAATCAACAAATTCCAACAAAGAGATAAAGAACCAAATTTGGTTAGTGTTTTAATATCTATTAGACCAAGACCTTCTTCAGACAAAGGTGAGGAAATAGCGTTTACAAGATTTAGTAGTTAGTTTTCTAGTGTCTATGCTACATGTCCATACAAAGTTTGTGATGCAAGAATCAAGTTTATTACGAATAGTGACTGGTTACTCATAAAACTATATAAAAACATGCCTTGTATGATTGGCCGACCAATTGAACCTCACCTCTTATAGAAAGAAGGTGACCTTTCCAAATAGATAGCTTGACCTATATTCTATATGCTATGATATGAAAATGATGAGTTCTAGGCTTGTTTGTGAATATAAGTACTCCAATACAGTTATATGGTTTCTATCCCATAGTGAATTTAAGAATATCTTCAATGTGCCTTAACCTAGATCTGTAAATACCTTCACCATAAAGCTTACACTTAGTTGGACTGATGTCTTGACTAGAATTCTCATCATATTCTTGAAGGAGATGATTAATGACTTAAGCATTTATCTTGGTAGTTTTGCAAAATACTATGAGGTCATATGAAAAAAAATAGTTAGGAATGATTGTCCTACCACCTGATATGCATGTCAACTTACCATGATCCACTAAAATAGATAACTTCCTACTAAGTGCTTCTTCACCAATGTAAAATGGAAATGGATACATAAGATCTCATTGCCTCACTCGTCTAGAGTAAGAAAAAAATCCTACAACTTTCTCATGTATCATGGTTGATAGTTTGACTGAGTGGAGTATGGTAAGAATACATGCACAAAACTTTAGATTAAAGCCAAATTAAACAAGAATTTTAATAAGATATTGTCTATCCAAAGTATCAAAGTCTCTTCTGATGTATATATTTAAAGTTATACTACCTCCAACGGAGTTTTTTATCCAACATATTAATGGCTTCTGAAGTGATCCTAGTGCATTCATAAATATGCCATGAAGAATGTTTGGTGTTCTAAAACAATTTTAAGAGATATGTTGAAAACATGAACATATTGTTTAGGTATCAAAGTCACATTGACTGAATTGAAATTATGAATGATCTAACCCTATTCAAAGAATTGATTCACTGAATTGATCACATATGTCCCTACTATATTCCAATTGGTTTGAAAAAAAAAACATCCCTCAAAGCCATCAGAGTCCAGAGGAGACTTAACATCTATATTGTGCACCACATTCTTAGTTTCATCCGGCTGAGGCATTCTAGTAAGATATTCATTACTCGCATGAGTTATAAGTTGTAGAATAGCTCTTTCCACCAGAACAATAAAAGTACAATTGTTTTCTAAATAAAATAATTTTTTATAGAAGTTGATAACATGATTATCTAATTCAATGTCCTCCTCCAAAAACATATTGGTATTCTTCGGTTTAGTGATTTTATTACTAACATATCTCAATTTGTCTGCGATGTAAAAAAAAAACTTTGTATTCCTATCTTCGTTTTGGAGGAATAACATAATGAATAAGTGTTCCTCCAAAACTTGTTACTCGACAAGTTTTTCCATTGTATGTAGTTGATAAAGCTGAATGATGAAAACTAGTTTGTTCCCTTGTTAGCTTATAGTTTGTTCCAAGGTGGAGATTTGTTCCCTTGTTAATGTCTTGATGATCATATCAGCAACATTGTCATCGGCCAAAACCTTCAGCACTTGGACTTCTCCACACTTGATTTGTGAGGGCAATCCTCATAGGTAGCTACATTTGTCTTAATGATGTCAAAACTTAGATTGATAGAAAAATGTACTTTGGACGGTATCATTGTGTCACATATGTATACCTTATCCCTCGTGAGTCAAACATCAGTCAGAAACATTGTTAATACATATAGAAATTGTTAAATATATGTTTCATATAGGTTTGGTCAAGCTTGTCTAGCTTACTATGTGATAGAGCACCTCAAAAGTTGCATGATACATGAAAATATGCATTTTTGCATAGTTTAGGTCTTTGAGTCGACTCAAACTTATTCCGGTTGACTCGTACAGAAATAATTTTGAATGGTTGTTGAAGCGGTAAAGCAACAAGCAAAAATATTAAGTACCCAGGTTTGTCGTCTCCACAGGGATCGGTCCGATGAAAAAACACCGTTCAACGGTCTCCACATTTATAAGCTTGTTGTTCAAAAGGTTTGGTTTAAAAGGTTCAAGGAACCATGAATAAAAGGCATACATTATAAATACAAAAAATATAAAGTAAAGACTGAAATATAAACGGAGCCTTGTTGGGATTGGATCTCATCAATTGATAACACATGCATTCTTCTGATCATGTTAAACATAACTCAATCATTCGTCTAATATCCTCACGTATCACCCACAACAGAGGTCATCTCTAATGCAACGTCGAGAAAACAACCGTGTTGTCTCATTGGTGATGTCTCACGCAACAAAAATGTAACGCAGAGCATTAAGAACTGATACTCATGCAAATGCTAAGTCTAAATCCATGTCTAGAGTTTAGGACCTAACAGGTAATCATCTTAGATCCAGATCTGAAGAGTACATGTCTATAGCAGTTCAAATCAAAGATAAACAGGTAAACAAAGACGACACCCATATCGGATAAACGATTGTTTCATATAAAACACAATGATCAGAATACGTACATACGCTTAACCCTTTTTACATGTATTCACCTAATCTTCCAAATGGTTGTGAACATCGTTCTTCATCACTATTATCACGCACCCGCACAGTATCATATTGATCCTACTCATGCTACACATGCTACTTAATCAACACAATAAAATAGAAGATAGAATGAATATCAACTTACAAAACCATGTCAAAAGTTTGTTCATTGATAGATGAAAATATTAGATCAAAGATGTGAAAAGGTTTTGTCAAGACCCACAAATAAGAAATCAAAGATAATCACTCAATAGAGAATCCAAACTAGTTCACAAACATATATTAGATGAAATACATAAGGTATCAAAAGATTACATCCAAACCCCAACAAGAGATCAAAGATCTTTTGTTCGCACTACGAACAGATCCTTCGCCTAGCGAACATCAAATTGGGAACTTGAGGTGCCTCTGAACAGTTAAACCGCCTTTGAGACTTTTCCAAATATTCGTTGTGCGAGCAATCCTTTGCAATGCGAAGGCTTCGCTGCAAACTTCGCACAACGAATTCTCCTCCAAATAGCTATTGCCTCAAGTATGGGGCTATTCGCTAGGACTTCACTTCTCCTTCGCTCCAGCGAATCATTTGCTAGCTCCTTCGCACAGCGAGTTTCAGTATCTTTTCTCTTTGGATGAACAGTACCATGCTCTCCAAGGCCTTCGCTGTGCGAACTTTTTGAAGTTTTCTGGGTAGATTCGCTAGGAAGTTTGTTGTGCGAACATGTTGATGTTTATCTACTGTCTTGGTTTCGTAGTCAAATTCGTTGTGTCTTACTCTTCTTCTTTTATGCCTAATTCCTACACAATAGCACACAAGTCAAAGCAACCAAGACATTTTCACACAATGAAGCATATCATAAAAAACAAGAGTGATTCTAATCACTTTCACCTACAAAAAGAATGAAAGATGTCAACATTTGATAGATCAAATAAGCAAAGTTTGGCATCTAACAATGGTCTACTCTTAAGAGTGCTCGCGTCGACCCTCTGGTTGACTCATACTGTGTCCATTTCTATTTGTCTAATTATGCATGCTTTGCATTAATGCATGACCTGCTCCGGTCGATGCAAAGTTCTGTTTTTTGCACAATCTAAAATTCAGGTAATCGAAGAACGGGTTGCTCTGTCGGTTTAGTAGCGGTAACCGGAGGATTGTGAGAGGAAGATTCGGGTTCAAAGCGTTGGTGATTGAAATCAGCCAAGAAAGATTTGAAGACCGTGGGGTTGTTCAAAGGGTGTTCCGTAATCGAAGATTTATTCATCGCGTTCGAAGGACTTGATTCAGCTTGAATCAAGGGAAGAGAAGGAATAGGCTTTGCATCAACAATTGTGTTTGATTGTTCGATTTCTATTTGCTTCTTTTGTAAACATTTACCAATAAATTATATCTATATACAGGTCTCAATTCTAATTTTAGATTTAAGGGCAGACGTACCCCAAGCGAAGACGGCAGAGGAACTTCCTCAACAAATTGGTGTTTTCTCTTTACTTTTCAATTGCTTAATTTCTGAGTTTGTGTGCAAACAATTGTGTTAATCAAAATTCTGATGTGAGTAGTGCTGAACCATTTTTGAAGCCTATTACAATCCTTGATTGTAATTAAACACTTAAGCACTTCACTCTCATATTGGAATTCACTTGTGGTACCTTGCACACCAAGTGTTTGACCAATTACGTGAACAACAAACAATTGTGCTGTCTTTTCAATTTGATTATATTTTTCAAGCATTGGAAATAGTCAAACCTTATAGTGAATAAATTATGGTTGATGTGTGTTTAAATTAGCGATTCTTAAATCTCATTTTATCAGATTCCATGGGCTTTGCACATATCTGGTTTTTTTGGTAAAGGTTCCTTTTAGAAAAATATAGTTCCTCGGCTGCCTCCGCATAAAAACATTTTAAAACCAAATATTGGTAGCACCGACTCTGTTTAAACAAGTGATCTTTCAACCCCCTTCCCTTCTAGATCTGCGCCATCGTCTAACACGATTATCTCTCTGGCGAAATGCATCCTCACATCGATGTGCTTGGTTCACTCATTATAGGATGAATTCTTCAACAGGTGTATTACACTTTAACTATCACATTTAACAATGATAACTCGACCTTAAAGTTTAAGCTCCTTAATAAAACCTTCAAGCCACAATGCTTCTTTCACAACTTCAGTGAGGGCAATATATTTCGCTTTAGTGGTTGATAAGACAACAACCTTCTGAAGTGTCACTTTCCAACTAATTATTATGCTGAACATACTGAACACAGATCAAAAAATAGATTTTCTAGATTCCATACAACGTGCATAATCAGAGTTGACAAATCTTTCGATTTCGACTTCGCTATCATCACCACAGGCTCGACCATAAATCAGGACTCTGTTCAGAGACCCATTGATGTACCTAATAATCCACCTTAATGCTTCCCAATACGCCTTTCCAAGATTGACCATATACCTGCTTATAAGGCTTACTCCATACGCTACGTCCGGCCTCATACATACCATATCATACATCAAATAACCTACTATATTAGCATATGGGATGCTATTCATATATACTCTTTTGATTTCAGTACTAGGACTTTGAGTCGTACTCAGCTTGTACTGAGGATTAGTCGGTGTTAGAACAGGCTTTGAATGCGACATACCAAACTTTTCGAGAATCTTCTTCAGGCATGCCGATTGAAATAAGCATAATCTCTACTACTTTCTATCTCTCTGAATGTCAATCCCAAGAATTTTAGAGACAACACTCAGATCCTTAATTTCGAACTCCTTATCGAGTTTAAACTTCACCTTCATTACATCTTAGACATTGTTTCTTGTTATGAGGATAGCATCCACATAATGAAACAAAATAACAAGTGAATTTCCAGGTCAAAATCTGAAGTAAACACAATGGTCGAGCTGGCTCCTAGTGAAACCAATGTGTGCCATGAACTTTGTGAATCTCCTATTCTATTGTCGAGAAGATTGTTTCAGAACATACAAATACCTATTCATCTTGCACACATAATCTTCCTTTCCCTTTTCTGCATACCCTTCAGGTTACCTCATCAGGATTGTTTCATCTAGATCACCATATAAGAAGGCAGTCTTCACATCCATCTGTTCAAGTTCTAGGTCGAACTTTGCCACCATAACAAACAACATTCTAATGGATATATGCTTTACAATATGTGAGAACACATCATTAAAGTTGGTACCTTCTTTCTGAGTGAACCCCCTAACTACTAACCTTGCCTTAAAATGCTTCGACGTCACTCCTTAGATTCCTTCCTTAAACTTGAAGATCCACTTACAACCGACTAACCTGATCCTTGCAGGTTTCTCGATCAGCTCCTAAGTGTTATTATCACGAAGATATTTCATCTTATCATCCATGGCTTTCAGCCAAATAGTCTTGTCTCAACTCCTCATGACTTCCTTATAGTCTCTAGGTTCTTTGTCTAGAACACTTCCAGAGATTAAGGCATAATCTATAAGATTTGCATAACCAAGTCTTTGAGGTGGCTTGATGACTCTTCTCGATCTGTCTCTTGCCAGCAGGTAGTCATTATTAGTCTCCTCAACTTTGGCAGCAGCTTCTGCATCTTCTTTGACTTCACCTGAGTCATCCAATTCAACATCATTATGCTCCACCTTAATAGGAATCTCTTCTTATTCCACATCTTGTTCAGATATCTTTGAACTTAAACTAGTGTCTTCAATTTTCTTGAAAGCCATCTCATCTTCATTGAAAACTACATCTCAACTTGTAATACAAATCCTGCGACCTAGCTCTAAGAACCACAACCTATAATTTTTTACTCCTTTAGGGTATCCAAGGAACATACATCTCAGAGCTCTAGGTTCAACCTTGTCTTGCCAAATATGAGAATATGCTAAATAACTAAATACCCTAAGTCTGTCGAGACTAAGTGGATGTCTTGACTAGACTTCTTTAAGTTTCTTCATTCCTAAGGTTGTCCAAGGAAACCTATTTATCAAGTATGCTCCAGTTACATCAGCTTCTGCCCAAAACAACTTCTTCAATCATGTACTTACCAACATGCACCTCATCCTTTCTATAATGGTTTGATTAAAACTTTCAGCCAAACCCTTTTGTTGGGGAGTCCCTGTAGTAGTTTTGTGCCTTGCAATACCATATGCAACATAATAGCTTTCAAAAGCCTCATTGGAAAATTCAAGACCATTGTCGGTCCTCAACCTCTTGACATTCCTGCCAGTTTGGTTTTTGAGCAGAGTCTTTCAATTTTTGAAATTTTTAAAAGTTTCATCCTTAGTCTTCTAGATGAATACCCATAACTTTCTGAAATAATCATCAACTATAGATAGGAAATAATTTGCACCTGAGTGTGAAGGATTCTTTGTAAGCCCCCAAAGATCAGTATGAATGTAATCAAGGGATCCATGTGTTCTTTGTTTACCTTTGTTAAGCTTCATTCTACAGGATTTACCAAATACACAAGGTTCATAAAACTCGAGTTTTTGACCTTGTCACCACACAACAAATTTCGACAAACGGAAGATGACTTGTGCTCCTTTCATTTGTTAAATTCTTAGAGTACAAGGTAAATTGAACATCTTCAAAGGTCAACGACTCTCTTCCATACAAGAAAGTTTCTTTAAAGTGAGAATGAGACTTAGGTAAAGAGAATAACAAGAGCAACATTTGATCTTCATCGTCAATCTTGACCTCGATATTTTCAAGATCAAGAATCAACTTGTTGAACATATCTAGCTGCTCATCCAAAGCTTTATCTTCTCTCATCTTGAATGAATACAAAGCGTATTTCAGGTAGAGCCGATTAACCAACGATTTTGTCATGTACAAACCTTCAAGTTTCATCCATACACCAACTGCACTTTTCTCCTTTGAAACCTGCCGGAGAACCTTATCACCAAGGCTCAATACAATGCCATTGTGGGCTTTTTCGACGATTGTTGTCTTCTCCTTCTCCGATAGGGCAACGTCCACCTTCTCCGATCCTTTCAACGCTTCTAACAAACCCTGTTGAATAAGAAGGGGTTTCATCTTCAAGCACTACAAACCGAAATCATCCACACCGGTGAATTTCTCAATCTCATACTTTGTTGACGACATATTCTCCTCCACGATCACCGCACCAGTTTGTTGTCAATTGATGTCATTAAGAATAAACCAAAATATGAGAAAAAGATTTAGTTTCTTGAACAAATACAAGAAAACCTATTAGGTTTTACAAATGATAGAGAAGAAGGAAGAAGAATAATCTTTTGTTAAAACTATTTTACTTTTCACTTACTCAATAATGGTTTAATGATTACAAGTGAATACCAAAAATTAACCTCTTTCAACAACTTGAGAGAACTAGTTTATTTATAAACTACTAAGCTAAATAGACTACAAGCTAACTTAACAATTGAGCTTACACGCAATGTCTAATTCGACATGCTAACTTAAACACAAAAATAATATTTCGACAACATGTTTGAACAGATTTCGACTCCAGCATGCACAACTCCTGACGAAACATAAAACTATCTTTGTCGACACTAATGTTCGATTCAAATACTACAATAAATTTAAGAGATCTCAATTTAAAAGATAAGATAAACATACGACAATCAACCACACTACTATTTCTATTATTGTCCGCAACTATCCTTCATAGTTCAAATATTAAATTTTTGAATGGTCCACGTTTTTTAAGAGTTTATTTTTAAGTTCAAGTTTAGTCTAATTCCATGAATTATTATCAAAATTATTTTTTGAAAATTGATTTAGTTTATTGACCTACCAAAATGCATCTTAATAATTAATATTGATGGTTGAAAATTTGCACTCCATTATTTAACTATTACTACTAAATATTTGAGTGTCAGTTAAATATTGAAATATGTTATGTATCATGCCAATAAAATGTTAATTAAATAAATATGAAAAATTATTTGAATTGAATAAGTAAATTAGAAAAGAAAATATATCGATCTGATTCAGGAAATATTAAATTATTAACACAAAAATATACTAATCTTTGCGAGAATAATAGAGTATGTGATTGATATCGAGAATTGAAAAAAGAAGAGTGAGAATACATTTTCATGTTCAATACACACACAAAAGGATGTTGAGCATTTGGGCCTTAGAGCCTAACATGACCACGACGGTCTACGTTGAGCATTTCATTAAGCCTCTTTATAACAATTAGATTTGGAAAATAAGCTACAAAAATCAGAATATTTTACTTTTCACACAATTAAATTTGGAGAATAAGCTACTAAAATCAGAATATTTTACCTTTCACACCCAACTTATTTTTTAATTTTAATATTCGACTTTTTACACCCATTTAAAGTCAAAGCAAAACTTTGCATTTGACCAAATACAAAAATTATTTACAATCAATTTATACTTCCACTCTATAAATTCTCCAAAACCTCTAAATTTACGAGTAAAAATGAATCACACCAATCAATATTAACCAAGGGTCGAGCTATTTCATGTTCACACAAAAGCCTTTTAGGCCTACCTATTAGATTAGTAAAGTAAATGTAATTATTTTTAAAATAATTATTCTTATTATATTAAATTTTATACTCTGCATTAAATATTTTTATTTTATTTATAAAAAAATGTTTTCATTCATTTAATCATATTAGCTATATTAAGATACATTAGTTTAATTTCAATTTTGCCTTCTATTATTTTTTAAGTTTTACAAATATTTTTATATAATTATTTATTAGTGATATGTTATTAAAAAAAATGAATACGTCGTACAAGAATATAAAAGGATGAACAAAACTTTTTAATTTTATACTACTATAAATATTACATATTATGATAATGTTTTCATCTCAGGTATTACAATACCAAAGTACAATACCTTAACGTACTAAGGGGTAAAATAATTCAAGTTATCCAAACAACTTTAGTTTATGCTTCAAATTAATTTACCTATTGGGTTTTAAAAAACTAAGAGGTGCGTAGATTTGTTATGTTAGATTTATTCATAACCTTATGATTCTTATCGATATATGAATCAAGAACAGAACTCTAAACAAATCCTTATGAGTCAGATATGCGATCAACTCATATCCCTTATACACATATCCAAATACAATTATGAGAATAAAAGCGGAAGCGTACTTGAGTTTGCCATTGAAAATAGTTGAATGTTATCGAGTATGTGATATTCCAATTGGAGAGTTTCTTATGTCTCCTTGAATCTCCTTTGATAAAGATGAAGAAAGAATTTTATGATTCCTATCGATATATGTATCAAGAACAAAACTCTAAACAAATCCTTATGAGTCAGATATGCGATCAACTCATATCCCTTATACCCATACCCGAATACAATTATGAGAATAAAAACAGAAGCATACTTAAGTTTGTCGTTGAAAATAGTTAAATGTTACCGAGTATGTGATATTCCAATTGGAGAGTTTCTTATGTTTCCTTGAATCTCTTTTGATGAAGATGAAGAAATAATTTTTCTGATGAACTGTATTATTAATCACTCTACAAATGAGAACCATAACCCCTATTAAATAACTTTAGGGTTATTTATTAATTTTCAATATTATAATTTGCTCTCTCTTCAAATTAGATATTGACTTATGATATCTACACAATAATCTCATATTTTATTACATTTATGATTTTAGCCACATATTTAATATTAATTAGATCATTGCAGTTTTGATAAATTAAATCATGGCATAACACATGCAATATTACATTTGTGATCCAAAAATTATAACATGATAAACTAATTAATAGTACAAATTTCGAATTCGAACAAATCCGATTTATATTTTAAATCCAAAAATAATCTACTTTTCACTTCGATTTTATTTACCAACCGAGATGAAATTATTTACTCTTTTATATATATATATATATATATATATATATATATATATATATATATATATATATATATATATATATATATATATATATATATATATATATATATATATATATATATATATATATATATATATATATATATATATATATATATATATATATATATATATATATATATATATATATATATATATATATATATACACGCACACACCTTAGCCTATAACGTTCATTTTCACTTAAAAAATACTCACATAACCCTAACAAAGAGGTATAGACAACGAAAACCTTAAGCACATATCATCCTCCAATTCTAGAAAAAACAAGAAAATATGATATGTGTTTAGGACTCTTCTTCTTCTTCACAAATCTGATATGTCTAACATCGCTATTCATATTACATTAACGTTATTTTTTTGTTGTTGTTTGTTGTTGTTGAGACCCAAAACCTTAAAGGTTTAATATAGTTGTTATTGTTTAAAGTGAGATTGATGTTATATGTTTTTGTTTTTGTTGAGATAAATATGTTATAGGTTTATTGCGATTGAAGTTATAAGTTTATTTTTAATGTTGCTGTATTTTTGTTGAGAGATTATTTTGTTTAATGTTAATTGTTGTTTAGGGTGTAGTTGTTGTTATTAAGTTTGAGACTAAGATTATATTTTTTGTAATTTTTTGTGCAGCTATCATTTTGTTCCTCTGAACATGTCAAAAAGATATTATAGGGATGAAAAATACAATTGACTTTATTACATCTAATGTGGATTGTTTATTTCGCTAACCCATTTTTAAACATATAATCTATTAAATTGTTTTTGGAATTAATAATATTAAAAATTATGTTGTATTTGAAAAACATCTAACACTAATCAATATTTTTTGAGCATTTTGTAACTCATTATTTATCTCAAGTTCTTTAATGGTTAAAATCTCTGCAATACTTTTAGTTTATGTTCAAATTTCTTCCATACTTGTTCATTATCGTTCAACTTTCTTTCATAGGTTCATTGAAAAGTATGAAAGAAAGTTGAACGAAAACAAAAAATATTGGAGAGATTTTAACCCTTAAAGAATATGAGATGAATGGTGGGTTGCAAAGTGCTCGAAAATCAATAATTAGTGTAATTTGTTCCTTGTAAACCAATTTAAAAAATTATATGTATACAATCTATCCACATTAGATATAATAAAATCAAGTTTGTTTATCTGTCAGTTATATTTCTAAGACGAAAGAATATATGTTTTCACCATTTAAAAATTACAATTTTTTTTATGAAAATCGAACTCAAAACCATTTCAAATATTCACTCAATTATTTAAAAATTGAAGGATAAAACGGTAAGTTTTCATATCTTCATTTTCTTACCTTGCATGCGTACAATTCATTTTACGTCTTAAATAAGATGTGTTTTTTTTTAATGTTAAACCAAGGAGACTTACTTTATGATTCAACTATAATATAAGAAAATCAAACTGTAACTAAGTCAAATATATTTAAATGTATTATTATAAAATATAATTAAAATATGTTGTAATATAAAGTCATAATATCATGTTATATATATTAAAATAAAACACAATTTTATTGAATCATTATCTTATTAATCTATTTAAATGTTTCATTTATTTAAATAATTAATTTATAAATATTAATAAATTGTTTGTATTAGTACACAATGAGAAAATACGTTGTCATTTGACCAATAATTAAAATCATATTAATTCAAACTAGTTGAACTATCCAACTTATGTTTTATATTACTTATATTATAAAAGTTTTTTTTTTTTTTTATAAATAAAACTCGTGTCAATATTAATTTTTTTTTGAATTTGTAGTCAAAGTGGTAATAGTAACCATTAAAAACACACACATATAAAATTAGGAGTATCAAAATTCAATCTTGATAATGACATTCAATCAAGTAATATCAACTTCGACCGATATAATATAGATTTGCAGAAAAATCAATATTAAATCTTACATAGTCTAATTTGCCCCGAGATCCTTCTATAAATGCTCACAAAATAATGAAAAATAGAAATTTTAAGTTTCTAAAATAAGAATGTTTTATAATAAAAGCCATCATAGCTTCTCCACTTACTATTGTCTCTTTGATCTCTGATCAAAGACTAAGAAAAATGCATAAAAATGACATATGCTAGGAGACACATCTTAATCAAAATTAGTCACTGTTACGTGAAAGAAAGCTTGAACGCCTCAGTCTCAAGGTGGTATAGGGATGAGATCTCTAATCACTCTCATCAATTTTGAGGAGGACTAAGCAAGTTTGCTCAAGATTAGAGCATTAAAAAAATGGAAAAGGCATTAAGTACTATATTAATTCATTAATTTGGAGTGGCAACATCCAATTTCTACTTTGACAAAGTGTAATACTAATGGATAATCAACCACTAATACCTCAGCCCGTGTGGGAATTTTTAGAGCTATGCGTGCATGTTTTTTGGGTTGCTTTACTGAGAAGTTTTTCTGCTGCACTCCCTTTCAAGCTGAGTTGTGGCGAGCTATAAGAGTTATTGAGATTGCAATGCAAAACAATTGGTACAACTTTTAGCTTGAGTGTTGGAATTAACCCAAATTTTTTTGAGAATTTTCAATTAATTTTAATTTCAAGAAAGATTATGCGCAATAATTGTTAATGAAAAGAAAGCAAGAAGGAAAGAAAGAGTTTAACAAAATTAAACAAAGAAGATAATGAATTTTCAACTGCGAAATCTCCATCCACAAACTGTGGAAAACTTCTTTATTCACTTTACCATTGTAAAAATATGGGAATACAAGTTATTACAAAATAGGGATTACTCACTCTATTTATAATAGAAAAAAAACTCAAAATTACAAAAGTCCAAAAATTACTATTTTGGTCTAAGTCGAAATTCTGTGTCAAGCAACCTGTTTCGACACTTCGACGTCTAAACAACTCGACACAAACGCACACATATTAAACTAATTCGACTAATCATTGTTTCTGTCGAACTACACTGCTTTGACACAAGAAATTACATTCTCAATATTGATGATGATTTTTCTGATGTTTTGTTAACTTTTATATCATATTTGTGGTTGCTTATGAAATTAAATTAAAAGTTACATCTTTTTAAGAATAAATGAATGAGATTTTTTGAACAAGTTACATCAACACAATATTTTATATATTTTAAATTATAAGTTATTTTGCTAAAAAAAATTGTCTCAAATTATAACTCACTTTATATTTTCAAAACAATATTAATAACATTTTCTTCAATATATCCTCAAATATTTATTATTATTTATCTCTTTATTTCTCTCTTCTGCGTAATTATGAGAGGTATTACCATAAAATCATACATAATTTGTCTTTCTAATAAAGTAAGTGTTCTGGACTGGGCCCCGGGATGAACTGTTTTGGCCCAGCCCAATAATGTTCCACCAGGCCCTGCCCGGTCCGAGCTACCACGTCGGGCACAAGTTTCCCGACATGCTAGAATGATCTCCCTGTGGGGGAGAACCGTCCCAACCACGCCGGGCAAGTGAATCGCCCGCGCGACCAAGCACCCCCCTCCTCGGGCGGTATTCCCATATCATCAAACCAGACCCCGGGGAACCTCCCGAGCTCCCCTCCGCGGGGAGAACCACGTGCCATGCGCACGTTCTCTACGTGCTCCCCTCCGCGGGGACACGTCATTCCCCAACTGCCCACCTCCGAAAGAGCAGGTCAAACCCACTTTCCGGAGATCACGGGACAGTTGGACTAGGGCGAAGACCACGTCCTGGTCTTCACTACGCCACGTAAGCCCTAACAGTCACCTGAGTTAGGCCTGGCCATCCAGCCCAACACAAGTGACCGTTGGCCCAGCACTGGGGTCTCTCTATAAATACCCTCTTGCACAAGAGGGCCAGGTAATTCACTTCTTACCCATTTTCTGTACTTTGCTCTCACGCTGCCCAACTCCTTACTTTGGCATCGGAGTATTTTGCAGGTACACCCCCCTTCTCCTCCTCATCACCGGTGAACAAGTAGCAGTCCAACAGCGTGTGGCCAACCCGTGACCCCCTTTTGATCAGGTCAGATCAGTGGCGCCGTCTGTGGGAACAGAAACTTCCCCGTTACTCCGAGCAGAAAACCAAAGTTTCACCAACACTCCACGATCATAGCTAGCCCACACCACGATGATACCATGCACGACTTCGTGCTCAACGCCGCTGCCAACGGAAGCAAGCAGATGGAGACGTCACGTCCGGCGGAGACCGACGAGAGAGACGGCCAGACTGCTTCTCCGTCATCCGCAGAACTGCTGCGCCAGGCCGACCACCGGCCCCCGAGTCCAGCGGCCTTCCAACCCGTTCCTATCCCAGCGGGAGCGGACCCAACGGTGGCCGCCCTCTTTGCGGCCATCAACCAGACGAACCAGCTGCTGTTTCAGCAGAACGCACGAATTGGAGCGTTGGAGCGGGAAGGCCCCCCGAGGTCCCCTCCGCGGGGAGACCGGAATAGAGGCTCGAGGAGCCCCTCACCTCAACCCAGAAATCGCAGACCTCGGCTGGAGAGACCCCGAACAGAAGTGGTGCGAGAGCGCGCCAGGTCCCCAGCGAGACCAGTTCGCGGGAGACGGCTGAACACTTCGGCGATCCCGGCCAGAAACCCGCCCGTCGAACCCCTAGTCAGAAGGCAGAGGACCCGAAACCAGGCGCCTATCCTGAGCGGCGCATCTCCTTCCCAATCACCCTCCTTCAGCGACGAAGACGACTACCGGACTCCGTTGTCCCGGGAAATCATGGCAGCCCCTATTCCCCACGGGATGGAGAAGCCCCCGACGTTATCGACGTACGACGGCACATCCGACCCAGATGATCACCTGGAAGACATCGAGGCCATGCTCGACTACCGAAACGTCCGAGGAGCTATTAAGTGTAGGTTATTCCCGACGAACCTGAGGAAAGGCGCCATGACGTGGTACAAAAGTTTGGAGCCCGAGTCGGTCACGTCGTGGAGGGTCCTGAAAGACGTGTTCTCAAAACACTTCGCAGCGTCCCGACGCCATCCGAAGATGGAGGCCATCCTCGGGGCGATAATCCAAGCCCCCGACGAACCTCTCCGAAAGTACATCGAGAGATTCACCCGGGAAGCTGTGCAGGTAATGACGTCAGACGAGATGAAGCGCTACCTAATGGAACAGGGTCTACGCCACGACTCCAAGTTCTATGAGGCCGTAGGCATACACCGACTAGCCTCCCTACAGGATTTCCTCGACAGAGCAACGCATTATATCCGATTCGAGGAAACCCAAACAACCAACTCCGCACGAGACACCCGAGATAGGGAGGCCCCCCGCGGGCACCGAGATGACGGAGCCTCGAGCCATCGGCGGGTAGGTGACCGTCGTCGGGAGGATCGCCCCTGCGAACAACGTGAACAACGCGGCCCTGCCGACCGATTCACGGAATACACGGCCTTAGTCGCTTCCCGCGAGCGCATACTGGCCGAATGCGCCAAAACCGAATTTGTCCAGGGAGGTGTCCGGTTTCCCCGGCCGACGCCCCCCAAACCCAATGTGGACAAATCGAAATACTGCCGATTCCACAGGAGCCACGGGCACGTGACCGAAGACTGCATCCATCTCAAGGACGCGATTGAAATCCTGATTAAAGACGGCCACCTAAAGAGATACACCCGGGGGGTGAGGCCCCGAGGCAAGAGGCCCCCGAGGCCAAGAAAATCGAAGAACTCCCCTCTTCCGACGGCGACAACAGACTCCAGGTCGCGCTGTGTGTCAGCCGCCCCGAGGATTGGTTCGCGGATAGAGAGTTCGGCCTCTCCGAAGGCCCCGACCTACCCAGCGAACCAGTCCGGCCAACCAGCCGGTGGGAATACTTCGCCAGAGCCATGGTCATCTCGGGCGTTGCCACGAGGAGCCTATCCATAGGATCAGTGAAAAGAAAGTTCATCGAGCTTATCACGAACAACTCCGGAAAAATGAGCACGCTCGAAAGATTCCACGGTCGATCCAATCCGATCACATTCTACCTCGAGGAACTCCCCGGGGGATCCCCCAACTCCAACATTTCCCTGCTCGTACGGGCGCAGATGGCGAACTTCGGCGTCAGGCGCATCCTCGTCGACGGAGGCAGCTCGGTGGATATCATGTACACCCACCTGTTCACGACCCTCCAACACGACGAATCCAACCTTTCCCTCTACGTAGGCTCCGACCTTCAGGGGTTCAACGGGACGACGACGAGACCTTGGGGGTACGTGGAGCTGAAAGTCACTTTCGGAGAAGAGGAAACGGCCAAGGAGATCAGCATCCGTTTCTTAGTCATTGAATGCCCATCCCTCTACAACTGCATCCTGGGTAGAACAACGATAGCAGAACTCACCGCGGTACCTTTCACTGTCTACCTGAAGATAAAGTACTACACGAAACGGGGGGCCGTGGTGACCCTTAATGGAAACATCGAGGCCGTCCGGAGATGCTTCGAGGTCGCGCTGAAAGGTATGGACACCATCGCTCTAGCAACCAAGAAGGCGACCCCAATCGTATCGCCGAAGAGCGAATCAAAGGAGCTGGTCGGATTCGTGGACCTCGATAGCCGCTTCACCGAGGAACGCAATCACGAAATAAGGACCAGCGAAGCCAACGAGCAGCCCGCCCACCCGGCACGTCCCATCCCGGACGGCGAATTCGAGATCATCACACTCGGGGACGACAAGAGCAGAACCGTGAAGATCGGCGCCAGACTCCCAGACCTAGCAAAAAGACAGCTATAGGCCTGCCTCCGCGAGAACGCCGACCTCTTCGCATGGAGCGCCGCAGAAATGCCCGGACTCGACCCCGAGGTCGCCTGCCACCAGCTGTCCATTAGCCCGACCGCGAAGGCCGTAGTTCAACGTAGGCGTAGACAGTCCCCCGAAAAGTCGGCAGCCGCCGACAACGCTGTAAAAGACCTCCTAGAGGCAAATTTTATTTCGGAAGCCCGGTATTCCACCTGGCTGTCCAATGTTGTACTCGTTAAAAAGAATAATGGAAAATGGCGCATGTGTGTTGATTATACTGATCTCAACTGGGCATGTCCTAAGGACGCCGACCCCCTCTCTAACATCGACAAACTCGTCGACAACTCTGCGGGCTTTAGGCTCTTGTCCTTCATGGACGCATACTCGGGGTACAACCAAATCCCGATGGCCGAGCACGACAAACAGAGCACGGCCTTCATGACGGCGTCGGGCAATTATTACTACAACGTAATGTCTTTCGGCCTAAAGAACGCCGACGCCACATACCAACGGATGATGAACAGTGTCTTCCGGGGCGAAATCAGCGACATGCTCGAAGTATACATGGACGACATGATCATCAAATCCTACACGGAAGTCGACCACACGGCCCACCTCAGGAAGGTCTTCGCAACCGCGGGGACATGCCGAATGCGCTTCAACCCGGAGAAATGCACCTTCGGTGTCCGCGCAGGAAAGTTCCTCGGCTACTACCTGACCGAGCGTGGGATCGAGGCCAATCCGGACAAATGCCACGCTTTTTCGGAAATCACTACACCCACCACGAAGAAGTCCATACAATCCCTCAACGGCGTGCTCGCCTCACTTTCCCGGTTCATCGCCAAATCCGCCCAGTACGCCCTCCCCTTCTTCAAACTACTCAGGAAGGAGACCACGTTCGAATGGACAGAGGAATGTGAACAAGCCCTCCGCCACCTCAAACGCATCTTGTCCGAACCACCGGTGCTGACACGTCCCGTGATGGGCGAAACCCTATACCTATATCTGGCTGTGGCTAATGTTAGTGTGGTAAAGCAGCAAGCAAAAAATATTAAGTAACCCAGTTTTGTCGTCTCCACAGGGATTAATGTGACTTGAACGCCGTTCAATGGTTTCCATATTTCCAAGCTTCTTGTTCAAAAGGTTTGGTTAAAGAGGTTCAAAGAACCATAAATAAAAACAGAAAATATAAAATAAAGACTGAAATATAAACGGAGCCTTGTTGGGATTGGATTTCATCAATTATAACATGTGCATTCTTCTGATCAAATTAAACACCGCGCAATCATTCGTCTAATATCCTCACGTATCACTCACGACAGAGCTTATCTCTAACGCAACGTCGAGAAAATAACCGTATAGTCTCATTGTTGATCTCTCACACAACTCGACAACACGGAACATAAAGAACTGATACTAACGCAAATGCTAAGCCTAAAACTATCTCTAGCAATTAGGACCTAACCAGTAATCATCCTAGATCCAGATCTGAAAAGTATATCTCTATCACGATTCAAATCAAAGATAAACAAGTAAGCAAAGATGTTACCCAAATCAGATAAACGATTGTTTTGCATAAAATACAACGATCAAAATACGTACACACGCTTAACCCTTTTTTTACATGTATTCATCTAGTCCGCCAAATGCCGGTGAACATCGTTCTTCATCACTATTATCACATACCCACACAATATCATATTGATCCTACCCATGCTACCCATGCTACTTAATCAACACAACACCATAGAAGATACAATGAATATCAACTTCAAAACCATGTCAAAAGTTTGTTCATTGATAGAAGAAAATCTGAGATCAAAGATGTGAAATGGTTTTGTCAAGACCCACAAACAAGCAATCAAAGATAAACATTCAATAGAGAATCCAAAATAGTTCACAAACATAAACTAGATGAAATACATAAGGTATCAAAAGATTACAATCCAAACCCCAACAAGATATCGAAGATCTTACCTCCTCCCTCTTATGGTTTTATGTTTCTCTCTCTAAAGAAATGAAGAGAGATGAGTTCTAATGTTCCAAAATGTTACTATATCAAGTTTTCTCCCAAAAATGGAGTTATGACCTAAAAATACAAGAAAATCACTTAAATACACGTTCAGGTTCTGTCACGTTCGCTAAGCGAACAGCTAGCGAACGCGCACTTTTGGCACTTTCAAATCTGTTCAATTCTGGGCTCGTTCGCTACCTGCTCGCTAGGCGAGCTGCTAGCGAGCGTTCGCTACCTGCTCGCTAGGCGAGCTGCTAGTGAACGTTCGCTACCTGCTCGCTACCTGTTCGCTACGCGAAAATGACAACATTTTGCCACTGTAAGTGTTCGCTAGAGACTCGCTGTGCCTTCACCTAGCGAATGCTCGCTACTCCCTCGCTGCATCTTCGCCTAGCGAACTTGCTGTTTGTTTGCTTTCTTTTCTTGGTTCCTTTCCCCATTTCTTGTGTCTTACTTTTCAATTGTTTTGTGCCTAATTCCTGCACAATAGCACACAAATCAAAGGTACCAAGATATTTTCACACTATATTGCAAACCAAACAAAACAAGAGTGGTTTTCAACACTTTTATGACAAAAATGAGTGAAAGATGCCAATATATGATAGATCAAATAAGTGAAATTTGGCATCTAACAACTCGCCCCAACTAGCTTTTTGCTTGTCCTCAAGCAAAGTATGCCTCTCATTTCGCAACAAGAGGATTTGCTCAAGATTAAGATTCACCCAAGAATGGATAAAATTGGCTCAAACACAAATGATGCAACAAGTCATGGTTTCAAATGTTTAGAATCAAACAATGCAAAAGAACTAACTTCTTAAAACAAATATAAAGCCATGCATCAATCAACAACTATGTTTTTCATGAATGAATCACTCTAACTCTCCTCTTCGAATAAGGATTGAAGAAATTACGCGTTTGCAACCGCGGGGACAATTTCACTCAACTAACAAACAATGCCAATATCAATTCAATTCATACAAAATCTAACAATCAAAAGCGAAAATATGGAAGCAAGAAGATCACTAAGGTCTTTAAGGCTGTAGCTTGGTCGGGTTTACAAACAAGGGACATTTCTAAGGCCATGGAAACAAAATTGCCGATGCAAAAGAGGCATTCACCGCACACGAGTTATTTACACATCCCAACTTCATTCCATTCATTTCTTAATTGCAAACCTTCCCAACTTTATTTCACAACTTATTCTTTCACTATTTTTCTTTTCCAAGCAAGCATTCTTTTTCTCATATTTTTTTTCATCATATTTTTTTTTTCATTTTCACATAACAATTTTTTTAATGCTTGCTTGAATTTTTCAAAAATTGTAACAACCTACTATCTTCCTTTTTCATTCGCCCCAACTTAACTTTTACTCAACCCTCAAGTGAATGCTCTTAGATTTTTATGGCAAAGAATGCAATTAAAATAAATTCAAGGGTTCAAGAAAAATTTTAAAATCTCACAAAATTAAGAATGAGATTCACATTTTTTAGGCTCAAAGGGGTTAACAAATTCTCTCTACTCACGGGTAAGTTGCATTTGGACATAGTTGTGCTCAATATAAACAAGTGCCTTGATCATTTCTAATGCTTCCACAAATTCATAATGATACAAAGGTAAAGCATGAATCATACGAATCAACAAAGTTTATCAGAAATCTAGCATTTAGTAAACAATGGAAGTTTTCTCACAAATTGTGGTTTTTGGTCCTAAGTGAAACAATCATTCAAATAAGTTGCCAAAAAAACAAATTTCATTTGCACAAAGACTTAAGTTCTTAAGCATTCTAAAATTCTAAATGAAGGAAACCATGTACCTTGACAACATTCACTTGTTTCATACTATCATTGCCATCCAAACCCGGTCAAAGCTTCATTGAATGCTTTTATACCGATAGCAACCACTCTAGAAGGAGTTTTCGTCATTCCTGAACACACTAGAAAAAACATCAAAAGGAACAAATATATACAAAATATACAAAGCTTAAAAACATAGAACCGTTGCAATGCACTTCAAAATCCCAACACCAATCCCCGGCAACGGCGCCATTTTGTTGATGCGGTAAAGCAGCAAGCAAAAAATATTAAGTAACCCAGTTTTGTCGTCTCCACAGGGATTAGTGCGACTTGAACGCCGTTCAATGGTTTCCATATTTCCAAGCTTCTTGTTCAAAAGGTTTGGTTAAAGAGGTTCAAAGAACCATAAATAAAAACAGAAAATATAAAATAAAGACTGAAATATAAACGGAGCCTTGTTGGGATTGGATTTCATCAATTGATAACATGTGCATTCTTCTGATCAAATTAAACACCGCGCAATCATTCGTCTAATATCCTCACGTATCACTCACGATAGAGCTTATCTCTAACGCAACGTCGAGAAAATAACCGTATAGTCTCATTGTTGATCTCTCACACAACTCGACAACACGGAACATAAAGAACTGATACTAACGCAAATGCTAAGCCTAAAACTATCTCTAGCAATTAGGACCTAACCGGTAATCATCCTAGATCCAGATCTGAAAAGTATATCTCTATCACGATTCAAATCAAAGATAAACAAGTAAGCAAAGATGTTACCCAAATCAGATAAACGATTGTTTTGCATAAAATACAACGATCAAAATATGTACACACGCTTAACCCTTTTTTTACATGTATTCATCTAGTCCGCCAAATGCCGGTGAACATCGTTCTTCATCACTATTATCACATACCCACACAATATCATATTGATCCTACCCATTCTACCCATGCTACTTAATCAACACAACACCATAGAAGATACAATGAATATCAACTTCAAAACCATGTCAAAAGTTTGTTCATTGATAGAAGAAAATCTGAGATCAAAGATGTGAAATGGTTTTGTCAAGACCCACAAACAAGCAATCAAAGATAAACATTCAATAGAGAATCCAAAATAGTTCACAAACATAAACTAGATGAAATACATAAGGTATCAAAAGATTACAATCCAAACCCCAACAAGAGATCGAAGATCTTACCTCCTCCCTCTTATGGTTTTATGTTTCTCTCTCTAAAGAAATGAAGAGAGATGAGTTCTAATGTTCCAAAATGTTACTATATCAAGTTTTCTCCCAAAAATGGAGTTATGACCTAAAAATACAAGAAAATCACTTAAATACACGTTCAGGTTCTGTCACGTTCGCTAAGCGAACAGCTAGCGAACGCGCACTTTTGGCACTTTCAGATCTGTTCAATTCTGGGCTCGTTCGCTACCTGCTCGCTAGGCGAGCTGCTAGCGAGCGTTCGCTACCTGCTCGCTAGGCGAGCTGCTAGTGAACGTTCGCTACCTGTTCGCTACGCGAAAATGACAGCATTTTGCCACTGTAAGTGTTCGCTAGAGACTCGCTGTGCCTTCGTCTAGCAAATGCTCGCTACTCCCTCGCTGCATCTTCGCCTAGCGAACTTGCTGTTTGTTTGCTTTCTTTTCTTGGTTCCTTTGCCCATTTCTTGTGTCTTAATTTTCAATTGTTTTGTGCCTAATTCCTGCACAATAGCACACAAATCAAAGGTACCAAGATATTTTCACATTATATTGCAAACCAAACAAAACAAGAGTGGTTTTCAACACTTTTATGAGAAAAATGAGTGAAAGATGCCAATATATGATAAATCAAATAAGTGAAAATTGGCATCTAACAGCTAACGAAGCCGTCAGCGCCGTCCTCATCAGAGAAACCGAGGAGGGCCAAAAACCAATCTACTTCACGAGCAAAGCCCTCCACGGCCCCGAAGTCCGATACCAGCGGATCGAGAAAGTCGCCCTAGCCCTTATTACCGCAGCGCGACGGCTCCGACATTACTTCCTCGCACATACCATTGTGCTCTGCACCGATCAACCCATCCGTCAGCTCCTCGACCGACCCGACATGGATGGACGCATGCTGAAATGGTCGTTGGAACTATCTGAGTTCGACATCATCTACAAAGGCCGGAACGCCATCAAAGCTCAAGCCCTGGCCGACTTCGTCGTGGAGATGACCTCGTCGCCCGACCCCACCGCCGGAAGCCACATCTGGACCATTTTTGTAGACGACTCCTCCAACTCTACGGAAAGCGGAGCCGACATCATCCTCGACAATGACGAGGGCACCCTCATCGAGATCTCCCTCACACTGGCCTTCCCGACGACTAACAACCAAGCCAAATACGAAGCGTTCCTGGCCGGACTTCGCCTGGCATCAGACCTCGGAGCCAGAGACATCCGAATCTACACAGATTCCCAACTAGTCGCTTCGCAAGTAGGAGGAGAATATCAAGCGAAAAACGACAACCTCGCAGAGTACTTAGCACTTATCACCGAAAAACTGCAGAGTTTCGACTCCGCGGAGATTCAGCATGTCCCGCGCAAGCAGAACACCCGCGCCGACATCCTCTCCAAGTTGGCGAGCACCAAAAATCGAGGAGGCCACAAGTCGGTCATCCAAGAAGTCTTATCGCAACCGAGCACCAAAGCGACCACCGCCCTACTCGACGTCAACACCATCGGAGATACCGACTGCTGGATGACACCACTACACACCTACCTCAGCACCGACCACCTCCCAGCCGACTCTAAAGAGGCAAGCACAACTAAGCGACGAGCCTGCTCGTACGTCCTCCTCGAAGGCAAACTATATCGCCGAGGCTTCGCGATCCCACTCCTCAAATGCATCGATAACTCCCAGAGCGCAGCCGTCCTCGAAGAAATCCACGAGGGCATCAACGCGCAGCACCTCGGAGGACGGTCCCTGGCTAGAAAGGCCCTACGCGCAGGCTACTACTGGCCCTCGATGCAAACGGACGCGAAGGAACACGTCAAACGATGTGACAAATGCCAAAGACACGGGGACATGCACCTCGCCCCACCAACCGAACTCAAATCCCTCTCCTCCCCGTGGCCACTCGCCTGGTGGGGGTTGGACATCCTCGGGCCCTTCACCCTGGGATCCTATCAGAACAAGTACCTTATCGTGGGCGTAGACTACTTCACCAAGTGGATCGAAACCGAGGCCCTGGCCAAAATCACGGCCCACAACGTACTCCGATTCTATAAACGAAACATCCTCGCCAGATTTGGGGTCCCGCTCGCCATCGTCACCGACAACGGCACACAGTTCACGGACAAAAACTTCCGCGACTTCGTCGCCAAGCTCGGAACCAAACACCACTTCACCTCGGTCGAGCACCCCCAGACAAACGGCCAGGAAGAATCCGCGAACAAGGTCATCCTCAGGGGACTCAAACGACGACTCGGGGACGCAAAGCGTGCATGGGTCGAGGAGCTCCACAGCGTCCTCTGGGCATACCGCACCACTCCCCACTCAACCACGGGAGAAACCCCTTTCCGCCTCACGTACGGAACCGAAGCCGTAATACCGGTCGAGATACGCGAGCCATCCAGACGAACTGAAGCTCCCCTCGACGAAGACGACAACGACGGCGCCTTACGTGAAGAGCTCGACCTCGTCGAGGAGATCCGCTCAGGAGCCGCCCTCCGGGAAGCCCGGCTGAAACAACAAGTAGCACTTCGCCACAACAACAAAGCCCTCAAACGCGACTTCGAAGTCGGCAACTTAGTTCTGCGTAGAAACCAGAAAGACTCGCACGAGGGAAAACTCGCTGCAAATTGGGAAGGCCCCTACCGTGTCCGCGACAAGACGGAGCACGAGGCCTATTACCTCAAAAACCTGCACGGGGAACAACTAGCTCGGCCATGGAACGCCGCGAAACTTAAGCGGTACTACAGTTAGACACTGCCCGCATCGACCCATCGACACGACCACTGGGGGGGCGACATGGTACCACCGCACCCCCTCGCGTCTACTAACGACCCAAGAAACGCAAGCCCTGCCTCTTGTGTGCGCGGGCAGAAGGTCTTGCTCGGCGGGAACACCTCGACCGAGATTCCCCGCCGACGTACCAGAACCGGTAAGACGCCCAACTCGCGATGGGACGTCCACGCCACGGGGAGGACTACCCCCGAACCGTTCAGGCAACAACGCCTGCCAAACCGGCCAGTTCCCTTCACCGCCGGTAACAAGTTTTGTCGAGCTATTACCCCGGGTAGACCCAACGGCATATTAACACATACATATCAAACAGATATAAAACGAGCATACAAACACGTGCAGAAATAAAACGAGCATAAACAACATGCAAAAACGAGGCGCACACTTAGACAATTTTTCAAAATATATTAATCAAAAGCGGGCACCGGCCCAGTAGTCAACATTACATAACAAGGGCGCGCAGGCCCGACAAAAAGAAATACAAAACATGGCACGCAGGCCGAAATACGCGGGCACGCAGGCCCGAGACCAATCTAAACTCCCTCCTCTCCATCAACTCCAACCTCCACGCCAGGGATGACGGTGCCAGCCTCCTCAGCGTTGGGGTCAACCACCCAGCCATCAACTACCTCATGAAAGGGGCCGATCCCGTCCTCAACGAAGGCGACCCCGGAGTTCACCACCCTGAGCTGAGCAACGGTGATGTTGAAGCCCGCGGCAAAACCATCCAGGCAGTCCCCTTCCAGCACGCGTATCCGGGCGATCAGATAAGCTCGGGTGACCAGCAGTCGGTCATCGTCGGTCTCAACATCGTCGGGAAACAGATCGCCCTCGAGCTCCGCCACTCAAGCCTTCGACACCCGCAGCTCCTCCTCAGCAGCCTTCAGCTTCTCCTCAGCACCACTGCATCTTTTGCGCTCGAGATCAACTTCCCCCTGAACCTTCTCCAGCTCGCCGGTCAGCTAGGTCACTCTCCCTCGGCTTGCCTCCAAATCCTCGGCCGCCTTGTTCAAACGAGACTGCGCGAACGCGAGATCTCTTTGCAGCTTCGACAGTTCCACGGCCGAGCAACTCTCTTCGCTCAGGACCATCGCCGTGGTGAAAGTCCGCATCAACGCAGCCAAATCCTCAGTCAAGACCTGCCTCCTCATTGCACGGTCTGCGCCCAGGATGCCTTCACCTCCCCCGCCGGAATATTGGGTGACCTAGCCCCATGGAAGTAGCCGGGATGCTGGTGACAGGGAGCGATGGGGTAACCCTCCTCGGAAGACTCCGCCGACAGATCGACCACGGGCGTATCCTCTTGAACTCTCGCCCTCTTCGGAACCCCATGGGAAGTAGGCGACTGACTGCCCGTCGGAGACGCCGACGACCCCCTTCCATCTTGCTATGCGGAAGAATACCCGGCCAACTGAGCCACCTGCGTCTTCGGTGGGACAGCAGCCCTCGACATGCGCAGTTTCTTCACTCTCTCCTCGACAGAAGCCATGTTCCCTGCACGACAAAAGAAAACTAGTCAATAAAAATCTAAGGATATCAGGTCGAAAGGGAACGAGGCGGCCACCACCTAGGTAACGCAGAGCGTCCTCCTCCGAGGCACACTCGAGCAGAGCCTTTGTGTTGATCAGCCTCGCCGTCTCCCGAATGTTCCCGTAACTGTCGAGGATATACTGGCCGTCAGGCCTGACCAGTTTCGACGGCGGCAAGCTTCGCACGAAAGAAACTATCTTCATGTAGCTGGCCATATCCTCCTCATCAAGCGTCCCCGCCTGCACGATGTACCCACCTGTTCCCCAGGAATAATGATCCAGGGACCACTCCACGTGCACCCGGGGCAACATGACGGCCTCACGACAACCATCTACTATCCTCTCCCCTTCCGAATACAACGAGCGGACCCCCTCGTGCGTGATAGGGCTGACCACGAAAAAACGACTCTTGAAGTCTCGGACGGAATCCATGTACGTCCTAAAAAGCCTGTCCGACTGCTTAAATGACACTCAACCATGCCGGCCTCCCACCGACTGCCGCTGCAGATGGAAAATGCGAAAGAACAACGGCAGCGTGACGCCGACCTGAAGATATTGGCACATGAGCTCGAAGGCCCGAATGAAGGTCAGGGCATTAGGGTGCAGTTGTGACGGGGCCAGCCTCAACCAGTCGAAGAGGCTAAGATGAAAGTCTGAAAAAGGCAACCTGAGCCTAGCCTCTTTGAAGTAAAACTCGTACATGGGAAAGTGCATACGCCCGTATTTCGAGCAGATCCGATGACCTGGCCGGGGGCGGTAGACTTGCCAGTTTTGGGGATCCCCCTCTCTCCGGTCTTCCACGATGGCGTAGGCCCCCGTCGAATCGGAAGCAAAGCAGGAAGGCGTGGTGAGGGGCTCCTCGGCCACCCAGTCTGCGATCAGAACGACGCGCTTGTCAAAATAAGGGACGTCCGACTCGTTATCCTCGGCCATTGTGCCCAAGATGAGTGTAGTCATTAAAACACCTGAAAAGCAGATGGCAACGGTGAATTCGATGACAGAGATCAAATTCACCCTTCCACCGCAAGTCAAGTGAAAGGGCGACAAGGACTCCTCGAGCACGTTCCCGGTGGGTCTGCCCTAACCTACTACCTCCCCAGTCCCGTGTGACCCGAACAGCAAACCCACCTCGGGGGCATCCGTCGGAATAGACGTCGCTCCCCAGGACAGTCATCGGAATAAAAATACGATCCCTGGGGCATTCGTCGGAAAAAGCTACCCTCCCCGGGACATTCATCGGAAAAAGACTTTCGTCCCCGGGGCACTCATCGGATCTAGCGCTTCTCCCCGGGACATTCATAATAAAAACCCTAACAAACCTCGAGAACGGTGGCAATTTCGCCGCTCCTCGGGGCATTCAACCGACCCCGGCCACGCTTAACCAACAAACAAGAAAAGCAAGAGAAAAAGAAAGGGAAAACTTACTATGATAAAATCGGCGACGGAGAACGCGGCGGCAACAACGGCGGAGATATCGGATGGCGGCGGAACAGCAGGCTGGAGATTTGAGAATCAGAGAGCGAAAAGTGAGAAATGAGCACGGGCCCGCTCATTTATACCCCTGCACGGGACTCGAAGCGTCGCTAGACACTTGAGTACCCTAGGGTAGCCGCCCTAGCAACCACCCAGAACGCGACACGTTGTGGAAGCAGACAGACGCATCTCTTCACCTCTCCTCGCCAGTACCCGTCTTCGAGCCCGGACGATCGACGATGAAGAGCATGCGTCCTCTTCACCGGAACGACGTCATCAAGTCCTCACTCCCATCCTCGGAGCAACGACTTGGGGGGCTCCTGTTCTGGACTAGGCCCCGGGATGAACTGTTTTTGCCCAGCCCAATAATGTTCCATCAGGCCCTGCCCGGTCCGACCTACTGCGTCGGGCACAAGTTCCCCGACATGCTAGAATGATCTCCCTGTGGGGGTGAACCGTCCCAACCACGCCGGGCAAGTGAATCGCCCGCGCGACCAAGCACCCACTCCTCGGGCGGTATTCCCATATCATCAAACCAGACCCCGGAGAACCTCCTGAGCTCCCCTCCGCGGGGAGAACCACGTGCCATGCGCACGTTCTCCACGTGCTCCCCTCCGCGGGGACATGTCATTCCCCAACTGCCCACCTCCGAAAGAGCAGGTCAAACCCACTTTCCGAAGATCACGGGACAGTTGGACTAGGGCGAAGACCACGTCCTGGTCTTCACTACGCCACGTAAGCCCTAGCAGTCACCTGAGTTGGACCTGGCCATCCAGCCCAACACAAGTGACCGTTGGCCCAGCGTTGGGGTCTCTCTATAAATACCCTCTTCCACAAGAGGGCCAGGTAATTCACTTCTTACCCATTTTCTGTACTTTGCTCTCACTCTGTCCAACTCCTTACTTTGGCATCGGAGTATTTTACAGGTACACCCCCCCTTCTCCTCCTCATCACCGGTGAACAAGTAGCAGTCCAACAGCGTGTGGTCAGCCCGTGATCCCCTTCTGATCAGGTCAGATCAGTAATAATTAAGTTTGTTAATTCGTGTGAAATGTCTAAAATATCTTATAATTTGAGACGGAGGTAGTATATATATATATATATATATATATATATATATATATATATATATATATATATATATATATATATATATATATATATATATATATATATATATATATATATATATATATATATATATATATATATATATATATATATATATATATATATATATATATATATATATATATATATATATATATATATATATATGTGTGTGTGTGTGTGTGTAATTTATACTATTGATATTTAAATGAAACACTTTTTTAAAAATATGTAAAATCTCAAAGCTTTTTTTCTTAAAAATATTTTTAAAAAAATCAAAATAATATATAAAGTGATTTTAAAAATCACAAATGATAATTAAGGTTTTTTCAAACAACTAATTTGGCAAAGAACTTTTGAGTAGTATCCGTTGAGCAAACAATCTAAGAAAGATTCCCTCAAGGCTCAAATGATATTCCAAGCTCTTTTTATTCATGTTTTGAATGAGGAAAATTTTGAAATCCATGGCTGCCCCACATTCACATGGGAAAAAACTCCAACGATTGCTTCCTTCCAAGTACGTGGTATCCAACACATAATTCCGATTGGGACCATCACATCATTTCATTTTCTCGTATTTAGTAGTAAATGATATTTAGTACACAATTATTTATAAAAATCTATATTTACTATACGGTTTAATTTAAAAATATTAAAATTCCTACTCTAAACACATATAATTTAAAAATATTAAAATTTTAATCTTAAAAAAATCAAAAATAAAAGTCACGTAAACTAATTTTCACTTATACTTTAATTTTAATTACTTTATAGTTCATATTTAATAATATTTATTTATTATATAAATATTAATTTAATATGAATTTATTATATTTTAAATTTATTTATTATTTAATAATACATAAATAAATATTTACTTATTTTTAATGATACATAAATAACTATTTAGAAATAAGATATAAATAATTTTTATGATTAATTATATTTAAATTACATTTGTCCACATTTGAAAAAATAGAATTATTACATTAATTATATTTAAAATTTACATTTTATTAATTTAATTTGATTATTATTTAATAAAACAGAATTATAATTTATTTATTTAACTGAGAAATGTATGTTTAAGTGGGAAAAAAATTCCAAGCGAGCAGCATGACCCAGTGGTGGTTGAGGCGCTGCATATGTCATAATTATTTTTGATAATTGAGTTTAAGAGGTTAAAATAGAGGAATTTTTATAACGCAGAGGGAGAATTCAAATTTTTTCAATTTTTTTTTCCTAAGAATTTTTTAAAAACTGCGCTCATATGACAGAGAATAAAATATATATTAACCCTTCTTTATATGGTTTGGTTGTTCAACCGGTCGCTTTTTTTTTTCTTATGGTAACTTGGTTCTTTAGTATCTAATTTAAATGGAGAAATCTCATTTTTATTTCTTGGATTTTGCAAATAATTTAAAATGGAAAATTATTATTGAATATTATAATATTTTGACTCTAAAAAAATTTAAGTGAAGCATAATTTAAATTAATATTTTATATTTGATTTCTCAATTTGTATTCCTATCATTATGTTTATTTTTCAATAAAATTTGCAGTCCATTACAGAAAAGGTTTTCAATATGTCGGTCTTATGGAAGGGTTCTCTTTTATCTTTTGCCAGTAGAATGGAGCTGGTTAAGTCCTCCATTCTTGGTATGCTTCATTATAGTATGTCCATTTATGATTGACATTTATCGCTTCTTCGTGATCTTGAACGAGCAGTTATAAGGTTTATTTGGAGTGGCGAAACGTCGAAAAACAAGCTTGTTAAGGTGGCTTGGTCCAACATGTGCAAGCCTATAAAGGAAGACGGGCTCGGTATTCCTTCTCTATGTCATCTTAATGCAACAACTAATTTGAAGTTGGTGTGGGATTTGTTATCCTCCATTGCGAGTTGGGATGTTCTTCTTCGGGATCAGGTTACGTGTAAGAGCAAGTTCTTTAATCATCATATTTTTTCCTCTATTTTTTCTACTGTAAAGAAAGAAATCCCTACTGTTTTGGAGAACTCCTCTTGGTGTATTGAAAATGGTAAGTCCATAAGCTTATGGTATGATCAATGGTGTGGTTCCCCGTTATGCCTTGATGACGTTGCTCCTATTGTGCTGAATGATCAAGCAGTTTCTAATTTAATTGTTGGTGAGTAGTGGAACTATGCTAGGTCTGCCGTCTTTATTCCTTTCTCGATTCAACGGTGCATTAACTTGTGTCACCTCCCGTTCGATAATCTGCCGGATAAAAGAGTTTGGATCTACTCGTTTTTTTTGGTAATTTCTCTCTTAAATATGCTTATGAGTTTAAAAGGGACCGAGGTATTTCCAAGGACTGTTGGAAGTGGATTTGGAGAAAATCTATCCCTCCCTCTAAATCTTTTACGATATGGCGGCTCATCCATAATTGGTTGCCTACAGATGATCTAATGAAAATATATTGTTTTGCTTTTCCTTCAAAATGCAGTCTTTGTGGATTGGATGAGGAATCAGAGGTCCGTCTGTTTTTCAATTGTCTCTTTGCTTCCAAGATTTGGGTTTGGCTCAAACATATGCTAAATCTCAATTTTGCTATTCTTGGTTGGTCAGATATTTGGAGGATTCTTGGGACTGTGGGTAATGATCACGGTCGGTTGATTTGCTCTGTTGCCATAATATTTGTGTTTAATTCGATTTGGAAGGCTAGGAATTTGGTGACATTTCAAGACTCTTTAAATCCTTTTTCTTCTATTTATTCTTCAATTATGGCTTCCGTTTCCATTGCCAAAAATGCTAGTTCTGTGGGTGCCTATCTCTCTATGCATGATTTTGAGATTATTAAGAGATTTAAAGTTACTATTCGGCCGCCCCGCGCTCGGAACATCTTGGAAGTTTTCTGGCAACCCCTACAACGAATTGGATTAAGATGAATTGTGATGGAGCATCCAAATCCCCGTCAGGTATTTCTGTCTGTGGTGGTATTGTTAGGGACAAGGATGGCTCATTTTTGGGTGCTTTTGCATTGTATTTAGGTGTTGTGGATTCTCACATTGCCGAACTCTCTAGTGCTATGCTAGCGATTAAGTTCGCACATGAGAAGAATTAGTGTAACATTTGGTTGGAATCAGACTCGACAGCGGTGGTTAGAGCTTTTAGTCCTCTTTTTTTGGTTCCTTGGGCGATTAGGAAAAGATGGCTAAATTGTATAAAACTAGTATCTAATTGGAATTTTATCATTTCTCACATTTATAGAGAAGGGAATAGTTGTGCAGACGCCCTCGCTAACTTAGGTTTTAATTTGTCGGATACTACTTTTTTCCCTCCATACCTATGTGTATTAGAGCTAATTTTATAAAGAACGGGCTGGGGTTTCCTTTCTTTAGGTTTACTTAATCTTGTGATGGTTTTGGTTTAGTCTCCCCTCAGTTTTTGTGATCTATTTATTTTCTATTATATAACCTTATTCAAAAAGAAAAAAAATAGGATCTTGCCAACATCCTAGAGGGCACTCCCCAAAGAGACAAACAAACTATATATACACATGCAAAGAACAAAGGAAAGAACATTGATAAATGAGATAGGTCGGAGCTTCACTAGTTCTACACCAATAAGGTATCAACAAGGCAGAAAGTTGGAAACTAAACCAGGTTATTATGTTATGTTCCAATACAAAGAGCTCCGTTCGAATTTCTATTTCTATGATTTTTTTTAATAAGATTATAAAATAAAAAGAAAAGACAAAGCACAAAAAATAGAAGAGATTTGACCAAAACTTTCTCAAGGTTAAGTAAATCCAAAGAAAGGCAAATCAAGCTTGTTCTTTACAAAATAAGCCATAATACACAGTGGTATAAACGAAAAGAAAGTAGTATCAGATAAGGTGATACCTAAGTTAGCAAGGGCATCTGCACAACTATTCCTTTCTTTATAAATATGAGAAACAATAAAATTCCAATTAGAAACTAAATTTATACAATTTAGCCATCTATTCCTAATCACCCAAGGCACACAAAAGGGGGACTGAAAGCTCTAACCATCGTTGTCGAGTCTGATTCCAACCAAATATTACTCCAATTCTTCTCATTAGCAAACTCTATTGCTAACATAGCACCCGAAAGTTCGGAAATGAGAGAATATGCAACACCTAAGTGATACACAAAAGCACCCAAAGAAGAGCCATCCTTATCTCTAGCAATGCCACCACGAGCAGAAATACCCGTCAAAGTTATGGATGCACCATCACAATTCAACTTAATACAATTCCAAGAGGGGGGTGGGGGGGTTCTAAAACACCTCCAAAATGTTTGGAGCACGGACAGCCAAATGGTAACCTTAAATCTTTTAAGAATCTCAAAGTTGTGCATAGAAAGGTGAGGACCAACAGTAGTAGCATTGGCCGCAATGGAAACGACAATTGTAATAAAAGAGAAAACAAAAGAAAAAGAAGTAATAATATCATTAAATCTCACCAAGTTACGGGTTCTCCAAATCGAGTTGAATGCAAAGATGATGGCAACTCTACAAACCATCCTTCCATGTCCATTGCCTGTCGTCCTGATATTTTCTAGTGATCAAACCTTGGCCATTTAGAGGATGTGATATGATCTCATTTTAAATATTAGTAGTGTCTCCTCTAAAAGGCATATGTTTTTATTGGGAAAAATCCAAGTCCCATATCAGTTAAAGGTAGAACCCACAAAATATTTATATAGAGTGGCACCCTTCACCTTACAAGCTGATTTTGTAGGGTTGAGTTAGACCGAAACTCTAATTCTATCATAGCATCACGAGCCTATCGATTCGGACCATCCACCATTTATATATGCATACCTGTTTACCGTGAAAATTGGTAAACAACCACTGGTCTTCCAAATATTTGGTTTACTTGCAGGATCAACCAAAAAATCCTGAGGACATAGCTAGTGTATTAATGTATTTCTAGAAAATTGATGAACACTTTGACAACATTCATTAGTGTAAAAGGATTGTTTTAATTGTTAGTTGAAAAGATTAAACTTTTCAAAAGTTTATAAAAGAAATGCAATGAAGAAAATAACTCAAAAGTAAAAGAAATGCAGTAAAGAGCAATTGATAAAATGAAATTAAACTTTTATTGAATAAAATATGGTGTTTCAATGTACATATTACAATAGTAACTTTTTTCTCGCTTTAACTTGGATACTTTGAGTAAATTTTGAGTATAATACAACAATTGAACACACAGAAATCCTAATACTAAGACCCATATTTATAATACGTCAAAATAACTGTCTCTAACGAACATTTCTCCAAAAGTTGACACGTTTGGCTCTGCATGCCTTCATTTTGCCATAGTTCTCCACGCGTCTCTTAGGAGAAACGGATAAGGACAAAAGACAGTTATATATCCGTATTTTGAAATTCAAACTTCTGTCGAAGGAAGGCTTCAAATCATCCTTTCGTCGAAGTGACCTTCTATACTTAGAAAATATTCTTAAGTTTTTGTCATAACACGCCTATTTATGAGAACCACTTCAACATAACTTCACATTAACTTCCGTCGAAGTCAACCATATTTAAGAAACTTCTAATTTTCCTTAGTTTCTTAAAAGGGAACTTGGCGTTGAAATTCCCAGCCAATAAATTGCCCCCTAAAAATGCCATTTTCGACTAAATGGAGAAAATGACATTTTTTTGAAGTTTTTAATATTTGACGCCAGAAACCTTTGAACTGCTATGACGTCATTATCATCATGACAACTTTCCCCAAACGTCTCCTCAAACCCATGCATGAATATTTTCAATTATCACACGTCTAGTCCCTAGGAGATCATGGATCAGATTTTTAACTGCTACCGTCTTATCACACAACCCTCACATGACACGCGTCCCATGATTCTTCTCACCATTAGTGTTGCACAATAATCATGTACAGTAACCGTTCCACTTCATCCATATATAAAATAGTGAAAAAGCATCATTTTTTCTCTTTTCACTCTCTGAACTCTCAAGCGTATTTCTTCAAACTTCATTTCTTTCAAATATTTTTCTCTGAAAACTTACTACAACAATGGCTTCCACTTCAAAAATCTCCAAGGAAACAAGAAAGAATGTCAAAGACTCCAAAAATCCATAGAACTCGCTCCAGTTCACAAAATGTTGGGTCCAAACGTGGTTGGAAATCAATAGTACATCCCTAAACCTCAAAATGAAGAGGAGAAACATAGGACTTATCAGTCACAGGTACTAATTCCCCTTTTTATTTATGGTAAGACCATGCTATGTTAGGCCCTCTACCTGATCTCACTGCTGACCGTGTTAAGGTTAGGGAATTTTCCCCCGCTTACCACTGTTATAAACCCATAGCCAACGGTTTAAAACCTTGGACTGATGAGGAGATACAAATTGATGAGAAAGCACAGGTAGATGGTCAAGGTTCTCCTTCGACCATATCTTCTAAGGACTCAATCAACTTAGAGTTTATGAACACTAATTTTAGGGTTTTTAGGTCATGTCCTTTATTCAAAGACCCTTCTGATTACGTAGCTTGGCTAGAGAAAATAGAAACAGAGAAGTCCCAAGTTTGAAAAAACATGGGCATCTTCGACCTAATTCAGCTATTGAAAGTGGGGCCAAGTTACTGTCCATCTATGCTTATTGCTTCTCTATATTTTTGGGACAACACCCACAATAATTTCCAACTCCCTTGTGGAATGGTTACCTCAACTTTGTTCGACATCGCTGCCATTACCGGCCTTAAACCTATTGGAGTGGATTATGATCCCACCCTTTTAGCTGATGACTCAATAGGTTTTGACACCAACAAAGCAACTTTCACCACCTACATAGCCTACTACCATAAAAAAGTAACCAAAGAAGTTTCTGAGCAAGAACACATTACCTTCCTGGCCCTTTGGCTTTCATGCTGTGTTTTCTACTCAAGGTCCCTTCAAGTGGCGAAGAGGTACCTGACCATGGTCAACCAACTGCATGCTGGACATGACATTTTTCTCAGTGAAATAATTCTGGCCAACCTGTACGAATCCCTTGGCGGAGGTATCACAACATTGAAGACAATCAACACAAGAGGAATGTTGCTCCTTTGTGGACCTTTATGGCTGCTGCAACTATGGCTGAATGCCACTTTCGAAGCATCCCTTCATACTCGAAATCCTATTAATTAAGCATTCGTCAAAGTGAAGAATAAAAGGGTCGAAGGGACGAGGATTGCCCTGTTGACTCCTAGTGATGAAGGATTGGATCTTCAGTACACCTTCAACAACTACGTGATGATGTTTGTGAAGCGTTATAACTTTTCTCCTAGCATGTCCCCTTTTTCCAATAGAAAAGTTGGCCCTGAATGGTTCACAAGGAAGTTTCCTCCTGAGTCGAAGGAACAAGAAGCTGAATCTCTTGACATTTGGGAATCTTTCCTTACGCTAAGATTGCTTACTTCAAGGCTCAACCCTCTAAAGCTTCAAATTTCTGTTGTTAGTTACCAACCAAATCTCATCTCTCGAAAGTTTGGTCTTATTCAAATCAAACCCAAACCCCTTTTTCCCAAAAAAAAAAGGCTCACTGCTTCATTACAACATGTGGCACAATGAGGCGAAATGCGCTAAGTTGTTAGCCAAGTATTGTTACCTCAGAGAATTCAATTTTGTGGCCTTCAAACCATGCTTTCTCTGCACCAGAGAGTTCGACGATTGGTGGAGAGAATATTACACTACAAAATTCTTTGATGTAGCTGCCTTTAATCTTCAACTAACTAGAGTTTTTTTTCCCTTGTGCAAGACAAAGTGAATAAAGGTACTTCAACATATATCAAAGAAATACAAGCATTCCAGATATACTTTGAAACTGCCTACAGGCCATGTGATCTTAGTCGAACCATTAGCAAAGCAACAATAACTTTAAAAGAAAAATTTATAAAGAAATTAGAGGACTTAAAACTTTCTTCATACGTTCGACCTGATCAATGTTACAAGTTAGATTTTAATCTCTATCCTCCAAAATTCCCTCGACTGCCAACTGCTGATTTTGGTGTGGCGTTTAGCCCTCCATTTCCAGACTGGTTAGTCTGTGGGGATTTTATGAAAATTCTTCGCCCAGAATCCCAAAAGCGTGCTAAGCAAGTGGTTCAAGTACACTTTGAACAATTTCAAAGGCCACCTTCATATTGGCATATAACACGTTCGCATGGAGTCTCCAATATATGAAGGTGTGGAATAGAAGGTTCTTCGACACCACCTCTTTCTATCCATTTCTCTTTATTTAAGTTTTGTACCTGGCTTATGCTAATTGCACTATTTTTCTTTGTAGCCGTAAAAGTTCCAGCTATGAAACCTACTTCCATTGACAAATAATTTTTCAACGAAAAAGATGAATACAACTCTAAGAAAACCACAACCAAGGTAAAACTTTGTGCTCAATATTTTTCTCTTTGCATATTGTTTTCCTAATCTGACATCTGAAATATAATATTTTTTGCAGGGAAGTCGGAGACCACCTCCGATACCAAGAAAGAGAAAGCAAAAAGAACCCGAGGTTCATCTAATTAAATCCGATGATGAGGGTCTCTCTCATGATCACTCCAAACAAACCACAAAAAATAAGAAGCAAGCAAAAATTACTGACGTCGGTTTTCGACCTCAGCTAAAAACAATCAAATCACCTGCGAAGAAACCTTCTACTCCCAATGTGGTAGAAACTGACGTCACTCCTGGAAGTAATAAACCAACTGATACAAAGATGATTCCCACCACTAGCAGTGATCCTACCTATCATCTAATAAGCCATTCCAAAACTTCTCTCAAGGATTCTACCAAAGAATATGCTGACGAAGTGAGCCAACTGGCTGGTGATCAAATGAAATCACCATGCAAGGCCACCACTGATATTTCACTCACCAACGAACCTGATCATGAGAAAAGACCAGCAAGGGAAAATACCCCAGTTGATGTCGGAGGTGACACAAAAATGTCGTTTGCAGCACAAGTTGTCAAAGAAAAATCTTAAGATGGCTCCCCAGTTAATCAACAAGGTGGTGGTGACAAAAAGAGTGAGGAATAAGAGTAGGAGGAAGAGGATTACTCTATGTTTGATTTTGAGACTGAAGTCATTGTGAAGGATGAAAATCACGAAGAAGAGAAAGACAAAAATGAAGGAGAAAAAGAACAGCAAGAGGATCAATAAAAAACAGACTCAAATCCTGCTGTTTTGACTGATATAAAATCCAACAACCTTTCACATGAAGAGCTAGAGTCACTTAAGGCGCAAAGACCCTTTGAATATCTAAAAGCTATGATTAGATCCAGATATACCTGGATAGACAAAAGCACTATCACTTCGACTGCGTCGGGTGATCAGTCTGCCAACAAGCCTGAAGATGACTTGCTCTCTCAAATTAAAGAAAAGGCCTTTGATGTTGACTTGTTCTACATTCTAAAGAATGACACTTCTGCGTGTTTTGGGATCAAGAAACTCTTAAAACAAGTCAATGTCTTGGAAGCTTCCCCAGAAGTTGCAGACACTATAATAGAATTGGGTTCACTAATTGACCATGTTGTTGCTAATTTCAATCGCCTCAAAGATTTATCAAAAATGATACATAAAAAATCAGAAACCTAATTGGATGAATGGGATGCAGCCACTGAGTTTACTGCCAAAGCTACAGAATTGCAAAAAGGGTTCTGAACAGAATAAGAAGGAGATTAAAACTTGTGACAAAAATATCGAAGAGTGGGAACAACAGATCAAAGAGCTTCAAACCAATATTTCTCAAGCCAAGAATTGCAAAGTCAAACTTCTGAAGTCTGATCATGACAAAGTGGCCAAAGAACATGAACTTGGTGTGCACCATGTCGAGAGAGCTCAGAAGCTTGGGAAGAAGATTGAAGAACTTTTGAACAACAAGACTGTATGTGAATGACGCTTAATGCTTCAAAGGTCAAAGTATCAAAAGATGAAAGACTCTATTCCTTTTTAATCTATTTGTAACTGTCGCTTGCGCGAAAATAAGGTGCCGGCATGACAGAAGAGTCGCCACCTTTCGTTATTTATCCCTCAGAGCGGGAAAGGAAACGATCGGAAAAACCTGACGAAAAAGGGTAAGACAAGGTCATCGCAACCATTGTCTGGATTCGGGAGTCGGTTACGCAAGGGGAAGGTATTAGCACCCCTCACGTCCGTCGTACTCGACGGGATCCTCGCTTGTTTGTTTACTTGGACGGGTTGGTTATAATCTATCTACCTATCAAGGCTGGCTGAAAAAGAAAAGAAAAATGACTCGGCAAAGCGTCGCGCTTTATGCCTACGTATTCCCGTCTGGAACGAGAAATCAGAGTCAACGTAGTTCGGCTAACTACGGGGGAATGGGGAAAGGTTGCTCGCTAGGATATCGCATCCTATGCCTACGTACTTTCATCTGGTATGAAAGATCAGAGCAAACGTAGTTCGGGAAACTACGGGTTATCTCCTAAAAGAAGTGTTTTTTTATTATGTTTGCGATCTCAACCACACTAGAGACTATGACCTGAGAGTGAATGCGTCGCATGTCACCCAAAGGGTACCATACTAAACATCCAGACTGTGGAAAAGAAACTCTCCCACAACCCTTTCTCAGATAGCTTAAGGCTCGTAACGTATGAAAGAAATCATTCATGATTACTGTATCTTAAACTGTTTCGAGATGAGAAGAGAACAGGCCCAACTAGGAGGGAGACTATCAAGTCCTACTGTTATCATGCCATGGATTCATCCTATGGTTGAGGTTTGAACATGGAACTCCTAGATGTTGTCATGCATAGGTTTCAACCTAAAAGTCTATCATCAAATCCTCATCAGAGGAAATGAGAGTCCTAAGGGATCATATCAATGATACACCAAAACAGACAAAAGCATCAGCTTTAACAGTAAAATGCATGCAATGCAAGTGAGGGAGGAAATGTGTGTGGGGCTTCAGCCTCCACAAGCTCGTCTCGACCTCAAGCCAGTCATGAAATAACAGTAATCATACTGAAATAAACAACATGCTATCAAGCAAAAATGGTAAACTGTAATCATACAGACAGAAAATGAAATCATGCTATCAAGCAAAATAAACACATGGGCAAGGGAGCTGGGCTCTACCGAATACCCGCAAGCAAAGCCAAGCAGTAACAGTACAATCAGATGCATTCATGCTCTTAGACTGAACTTTTTCTAAATGGGCTTAGTCTAATGCAACAGACAAATCAGACAAAACACACAATACATCAAAGAGAACAGAAGAAAGCCTCAGCTCCTCCAGCAGCAACCCAGTCTTCAGACTTCAAAGATCACTTGCTTTCCAGGTATCAAACCTACAGCATGAGTATCAACTCATCTTCTCCCTTGAGCTTCAGCTCCTTTGACCAGCTCCACCTTCAGGCTTTACTATCTCCAGGGATCTTCAGGCATCAACAAAGTCTTCAGACTTCAACAATCTTCAAGGAATCCTCCTCTTCAAAGCTTCAGCTTCTATCTTCAATGGCTCAAATGCTCCAACAAACAAGATTCAGTCAATAAGATGAGGTGAGGATGTTGCAGTGCTCACTGACTTCCAAAGGATGCCATTGAGAACTTAACATCAAAGGAAAGGCTCTCTCAAAGTTCTACCTTATGGGGCAAGGTCACTAATCCCTCCAAAGGAGAGAGGTGAATACCCTTAAGGGACTCTGTGTCATAGAGAAGAAAGGAGGTGAACAAGACACTCCTTGTTTATTGCACAAAGTATTCTATCTGGGGCTCTGCCTATGCACCTATCAACCTATAAACAAACAACAAAAGCTATGCTAGACTCCTCTGCAAGGTCTTCAAAGCTTCCATGATGATCCACAAGGTCTTCACAAGGTCTTCACATGATGCCCAAGCTCCTCAAGCCAACAACAACTCCAAAGCAAGGCAAAACAAAGCTAAACTAGCCCTAAAGGCTACACAAACAACATTCAATTCAAAAAATCAATGAAAAATACTAACATACCATACAAATTCCTAATATAAATTCTAGGGGATCCTATTTAACTACCCTTAAGCCCCATATATTCCCCATACACTAATTTGTCCTAAAAACCCCAAAAATAAAATGTTGAAGTTCAAGTATACTACTTAAAACCCTAATTAGAGCACCTAAATGTCTAACTATCAAACTACATCAAATTTAATTTCTAAAATCAAGGGATAAATCCTACATGAAACTAGGGTTCAATATCTAATCACACAAAAAAGAATGAATTAAAAAACCTAAGGGAAGGTCCTAAAACAATTCTTGCAAGATGAGGTACAAACTAAAAGAAATAAAATACCCTATTTAAAAGAAAATATCACTAAAAATTCCACATTAAAAATAAAATTTCATTTTTATTTTTATATTTTTCTACACAAGATTATCTACTCATAGAAAAAAGAATGACCAAAAAATCATCATTTATCAATTTTTAATGAATTTTTAAAGTTCATGAAAAATGTAAAACAATATAAAAAATAAAAAATAAAGAAAATGAGGGAGGGGTGTGAATAGAACAGGCGCGCAGTTGAATTTCAGTTGGGCCAACAAAAAGGGGGTGCGGATAGAACAGCTGGACGAGGCCCAACGCCCTTCACTAATTGAAACGCGGCGTTTTGCTTTGAACTCAGTATACTGAGTTTCCAATTCAATCGTGGCCCTCCAATCTCACTCTCGGTCAAAGGTCAAGCCATGATCTGATGGCTCTCATCTATCTTCCTCAAATGCCTCAGGCAGCCCTCAATGTTACAGGCGGTGGTTCACGGTGGAAACCACCGTCTTCTCCGGTGGACACCCAAACTCAAGTCACCAATCAAACCCCAAACTATATCAATTCAACTCGGTTTTTCATGGAGATCCTCAATCCAACCTCAGAATACCCTAAATCATCCTCTAAATCAAAACACCACAAGATTTTCAGAAACTACACAAATCTTGATCATCATGATTCTCAAAACTAAAGGCATGGATCTAATCCTCATCTATCACTGATCGGTTTGCACTATCCAAACACGATTGAAACATCAAGAATCCTCATAACTAACTCTCAACAGAAATTGCACATCACTCTCGATCATCACCAAATACCATGAAACTATCCAGAAACGATCCTTGTTCATGCTAGAACCTAACCACATGCAAGATTCTACCTAATTCAGCCTAGATCAAAGCATAATTTAAAGGTTACATACCTGTGAAGAAGTGATCAACAGAAGGTCTTCAAGGCGCAAAATCCACTCTGAATTGATTCAAACACCTTCAGTGATGAGCAAGGATCACTCTCCAATCGGAAATTTGGCTTGAAACTCTCTCCAATTCAGAAACCGATTCTGAGTTCTTCCTCCAAAAATCAGTTATGGCTTCACTCTCACAGCATGAAATCACCAACCCTTTGCATCTGGGATCACTCTACTATCTTTATAGAACATGTCCATGGGCTTTTGATCCACTCTAAGAGCCCAAAACAGTTGATCCAATTTTCTGATTTCTCTTTGAATATCCAATGTATCAGTCATGGTTTCCTTGTTACAGTCAGCTTAAACTCATTCATTTCAATCATATGAACCATTTCCAATGTGTTTGGATAGGTAGGAAGGCTTGATTTGGCTTGTGTAAGGTTTTTCAACATTGCCTTATAATGCAAGTAATAGGTTTACAAAGAAAGTCCCTTTTTTAGGCCTCAAATGGAAAATCTATTTGAACCAAAGTTCTCAAAATAATGTTTCCAATCAAAATGATATATTGGATGACCTATTTTGGATTCCTAGATCCTCCAAACCAATTTTCAAATTCAACTTTTCAAACTTATATGCCATTTTTAGTTCATTTTTGACCAATCATGTAACTTCATGCTATGAGCTTTTCCAACAATTTGTGACCTTCTTTCTAGACTTAAAATCACATTTTGAACAACTTTCATGTTTTGAGTTTTTCCATTTGAGGCTTGGAAATAGGAGTTTTAGGCATTGGCTAAAATGACCTATAACTGACAAATGACCAAAATACCCCTGTCTTGTTCAAACCATAAGTTGAGTTCCAAAAATCCTATCAAGGACTTCTACCACTCAAATTAAAGCTAAGAAGATGCCCTTCAACATTCATGTTGACCAAGAAATCATAGGAATCATCCTACTATGGCAAAAGTTGTCTGCAAGTTGGGTGACTTTCAAGGACCCAGATTCACATACTCCTGCTGACCTGTAATTTGTCAAAGCCATAACTTGAGCTCTGTAACTCCTATCAAGGACTTCCACCACTCAAATTAAAGCTAAGAACAAGCTCTACAACATTCATGTTATGGGGAAGATGAGATATCAATCACATCTTGAGCTAAAACTGCCTGGAAGATAGGGATCAAATTAGGGTTTTTCCACTGACAATCCTCAGAAACCCTAACTCAAAACTTCTCAAACTCTTCAATCATGATGAGTTGGTCTAGGAATCATCCTTATAACATCTCTATGCATCATTCCATGATCTCATGGCCCTTGGATTAGGTCTCAACCTTCTCCAAATCTTCAGTTGACTCAGGGTTGACCCAGTCAAAACCCTAATTCTACCATTCATGGTTGAATCTCCTGAATTCTTGCACAATGACTTCTCTGGGCTTCATGATGGCTTTCAAGACATCTCATAGGATTTCTCAAATCATCAAGTTCATTCTCAAAGTCTCAGAATCATCTGATGAGCACCCACAACTCTCAAGTTAGGAGGCACACAACCCTGGTTTCAACCCACTTCCTCTGAGGACCTTTTGAACTGTCTGATGAAGGTATCAACTTTCAATCACCCAATGAATAAATAATTGTTGGTCAAATTTTGGGGTGCAACAGCTGCCCCTATTCAAACGGCTTGAACCTGACTGGGTGAGAAGCGAACGGCTCTCAACCAATCAAGGTGCGAGACGATTGAATACCGGTAAACCCGAAAATTTGCCAACTGCACGAGCACACGGTACTCTGCGGGGAACAAATCTTCGAATATTGAAATGCTAGCTGCACGGCCGCTAGCTGGAGAGATACTGATCTGACATCGCCGCCAGTTATCCTCGTTAACTTCTTCTGATATTGCCTTCAGACAATCACAACACCCAACATCGCCGCTGGAAAACTAAATCACCTGACATCGCCGTCAAGAACAACCATAACTCGGGGAAATAAGCGTCCAACATCGCCGCCGGAGACCTAAACCTGAATCACCAACATCGCCGCTAGAGAAAATACAACAATGAACAAAATACCCCGCATCGCCGCTGGAGAACTGCATCTGACATCGCCGTCGGACAATCCACATACCCCGCATCGCCGCTGGGGAAACACGTCTGACAGAATACCCCGCATCACCGCTGGAGAAATAAAGGATCTGCATCACCTAACATTGCCGCTGGAAAACTGAATCTGACATCGCCGTCGGAAACAAACATCCTCTTAGAGACACTCGACATTGCCGTCGCACAAACATCATCTCTACTGGGGATTTAAAGAGTCTGACCTCGCCGTCAAACAAACATCCAACCTCGTCGCCGGACAACTGATGATCTGACCTCGCCGTCAAATCCAAACGTTCAACCTCGCCGCCGAACAAACATCCAACCTCGCCGCTGGACAAAATGATGATCTGACCTCGCCGTCAAATCCAAACGTTCAACCTCGCCGTCGAACAAACATCCAACCTCGCCGCTGGACAAATGATGATCTGACCTCGCCGCCAAATCCAAACGTTCAACCTCGCCGTCGAACAAACATCCAACCTCGCCGCTGGACAAATGATGATCTGACCTCGCCGTCAAATCCAAACGTTCAACCTCGCCGTCGAACAAACATCCAACCTCGCCGCTGGACAAATGAAACAAAAGGTACACTTGCGTATTTGAAACTACTCCGCTGGGAATGAGAGACTTAACCGAGCACACTCTGATCTGGGGTTCACCCTCAGAACCATAACGAACATCGGAATACTGCTGCACACTGCCCGCCGTAGAACCTCAACATTAAAGACATATGAAACCCTGGCCCCTGGCCACTCCAGATCCGCTGGAAAAAAATATTCAAGTATTTCTGAATATAGATGGAACCCTGGCCCCTGGCCACTCCAGATCCGCTGGAGAATCTTCAAGTTCTTCTGAAGAAAGATGAAACCCTGCCCGTCGGCTATTCCAGCTTCAGCTAGAAACAACGTCCTTGTCCTTCAAGGATGTAAACTTTGCCCGTCGGCAACTATGCAGGAGGTATCTTCGACTTCAGTCTAAAGAAATGGTCCTTGGCCTTCAAGGATACATGGATCTGCCTTCAGGCAACTCCACCTCTGCTATAGAGCATCCGTGACTTCAGTCAGGGATATATTTCGGCCTTCAGTCCGAAAAATGAATCCTAGGTCATTCATGATCTTGGGGATAACCTTGCCCTTAGGCACCTTCGCTTCAGCTTGGGAAATCTATGACTTCAGTCAGAGAAATGGTATCCTGAGCCATTCATGACTCTACGGGGATTCAAACACTTTGCCTTCAGGCAACACTCCGCTTCAGCTGGAGAAACATCTTCGACTTCAGTCAGAAGAAACACTATTCACTAGATCGCGATCAATCATCACCTCAGGGCAACTGACTTGGTCTTCAGACCAACACGGATCATCTTGGTATATCTACAAACTTTGGAACCTTGTCTTCAGCCACACGTTGATTCATCAACAAGGACATCTGAGCTCACAGGAACCTTCTGATACCGCCTTCAGGCGTTTACGCAGTCAATCTTCAGATTAGACAACACTGTTGGAGCAGACATATCACGCTGCTAAGGACTTCAAGAATCATCTTGAGCAAACAAATCCGTCAGGCACCTTCAAGAATCATCTTGAACCGATAACCATTCTGGAGACTTTATTCTGTGGGGTATTCCAGGAACCTTCCTGGGCAACTCTTGCTGGGGACGCTACTGGGGAGCTCAAGCATCATACTAGGCGAACAACTCGGGAAGCTGTACTGAGGTCTTAAGAATCATCTTAAGCAAACGGCCCTGCTGAGGAATTCAAGAATCGTCTCGGACTGAAGACTTCACTGGGGATCTCCAAAATCATCTTGAGCGAGCGACTGTGGGGATTACACTGGGGTCTTGGGAATCATCTCAAGAAATCGACCTCGTTGGAGAGAATGTCAGGAATCCTCCTGAGCAACTGATCCTTCGGCTGAAAACCTGTAAGTCAAGAATAACAATGACCTAGATCATGCTCATGATGCATATGCTTCTGCGCTATGCCCCACTCAGTGGGAATGATATGCGTTTATGCTAAATGTTGTGCAATCATGCATAATGCTATGCAGCGTTAAATGCTATGCAGTGTTGAATGCTATGCAGTCACGCACAATGCCATCCCGTCAGCAAACTAAATGCTGGGGGGAGATCCTCCTGTCAAGGAGAAAGAACTGCTCAGATAGAGGAGTCATCCTGCTGAGGAGAACGTGGGCACGCCGATATCAATTGGACTCCGCCTGGGGAAATGATCTTCCGGTTGACTGCTGCAGGGCAAACAACTTCAGCTAACTGCTGCAGGGGGCGAAGCTCTACGAGAACCCGAACCTGCTGAAGGAAAGCGATGTCAATCGCGGGAGTGAACTGCGTGGCTGTCTCGGCTAACTCTTCTGGGGATGATCACTCTGTGGGGAAACAACTTCAGCTGCTCCACACTCCGCTGGGGAAAGACCAATCATGATCTGATCAACCTTCAAGGACTCGGCCCTCCTGGGCATCTGCAAACTCGGCTGAGGAAGGAGAAGTCATTCTGCTTCGCCAAAGGGAGTACGACTCTGGGAGATACAGCATCAGCTGTTCAACATCTGCTAGGGAAAATCCACTCATGGTCCCAACTGCTTCCAAGGATTCTGCTTTTCTGCGGACTCAGCCGGGGAGAGAAATTATTCTACTTCACGGGAGAGTACGACTCTGGTGCGGAATCTCAATTTCGCCGGGGAAGAAAGAATCATCTGCCTTCGAGGGAGAGCACAACTCTACAGAGGAATACAACGTCATCTGTTCCAACACTCTACTAGGGAAGAGGGAATCATCCAACTTCAGGAGAGAGCATGACTCTGGTGAGGAATCTCAATTCCACTGGAGACTTCAGTCTGGCGCCATCAGTTACTGCATCCTTCGGCATACGAACAGCTTCCTACGAGACCTGCACTTGTGACCCGGTGCTGGGGAGGCACCTACTTCGGCGACTTTGCTGGGGAAAGCACGAGCTTCGGCACCCGACCATTTCTATGAAATCTGCACTGGTGACCCGGTGCTGGGGAAGAATCCTGCTTCGGGGGTGCGCTCTGCACATCTTCCGGAAGGTGCTACACCTGCAACAACACAAACAAACAAGACAAGACTCCCCCCTCAAAGGGTCCTATCCAGATTATTATCTCGCGACAATATTCAGTTAATCAATTGTTTCAACAATCAATGGGCCTAGGCCCGTAAGTTTATGTATGCGCATTTTATCAAAAAACATCGGCGTTTTCATTCGCAAACGAAACAGATAAATGCTAAACAGACAAGTAGAATTGCTGAATAATGTGCATTTTATTGATGATGAACCCCTGAACGGGCAAAAATGTTTTACAACAGAGGCAAACTCCTGGAATGAGGAAGCCGCACGAAAAAAGAAACATAAATATACATCAGTATATACAGATGTTGGCAATCGAGGCGTAGACGAACACCATGAGTTGATCCCTCTAAGACCCACTCGACTTTGATACCTCTCCGACGCTTCAGCTTTGGAAGAGATTGATTCAGATAAACGGCCCTCAGGTCTTCCGAACCACCAAACAATGAAAGTCCATACGCGGAACGCAGTCATTTGCTTATTCAAATCCCTAACTTTTGCGTGAACCGCCCTTTCGGGTTTTCAGTTCACCGGGATACCCTTTTTTGCCGGAGCCGCCCAGTGTAGGTTTTCGACTTCGCAGGTGTACATTTTTTCAATATATCCCTAATTTTTGCCCGAACCTTTTATTCTGTTTTTGGTTCGCCGGGATGCCCCTTTTTTGCCTGGACTCTTTCTTTTTTGTCCAGCGGGTCTCTTTCAAGCAAAGTATTTTTTAACTGCGTCCGCGTTCACCGGGGATGCAAAATCTTCACCATCCATCGTGGATAACAACAAAGCTCCTCCTGAGAAGACCTTGCTGACGACATACGGCCCTTCGTAATTCGGAGTCCACTTGCCCCGGTGATCGGAGTGTGGCGGAAGAATCTTCTTTAGGACGAGATCACCCGTCTGAAAGCTTCTAGGACGCACCTTCTTATCGTAAGCTTTCTTCATTCGGCTTTGGTACAGACGACCAAATGCAATCGATGCTAACCTCTTCTCGTCCATCAGGCTGAGCTGGTTCAAGCGGTTCGTAATCCATTCTGCCTCATCAAGTTTTACATCCACCAAAACTCGCAAAGAGGGAATCTCCACTTCTAGCGGTAGGACAGCCTCCATACCGTACACCAAGGAGAAAGGAGTTGCCCCGGTCGATGTACGCACCGTCGTACGATAACCGTGCAAGGCAAACGGCAGCATCTCGTGCCAATCTTTGTACGTCACAACCATCTTCTGAACAATCTTCTTGATGTTCTTGTTGGCCGCTTCAACAGCGCCATTCATCTTCGGCCGGTAAGGAGATGAATTGTGGTGTTCAATCTTGAAGCTCTGGCACAGCTCCTTCATCATCTTATTATTCAAATTCGAACCATTATCAGTAATGATCCGCTCGGGAATTCCATAGCGGCAGATGATGTCCCTCTTTATGAATTTAGCTACCACTTGCTTGGTCACATTAGCATACGAGGCTGCCTCCACCCATTTGGTGAAGTAGTCGATAGCTACCAGAATGAAACGATGACCATTGGATGCGGTGGGCTCGATCTTGCCTATCATGTCGATGCCCCACATGGAGAACGGCCAAGGGGAGGACATGACATTCAATGGGCACGGTGGCACATGAACTTTATCAGCATAAATCTGGCATTTGTGACACTTTCTCGCGAATCTGAAGCAATCCGACTCCATAGTCAGCCAGTAATACCCTGCTCTCAGGATCTTTCTCGTCATGGCGTGCCCGCCGGCGTGCGTACCAAATGTGCCCTCATGGACTTCCTCCATGAGCATACTTGCCTCTTTTTCATCCACACATCTGAGTAGCACGAGATCGTGGTTCCTCTTATACAGCACTCCGTCAGGATTGAGATAAAAATTTCCAGACAGCCTCCTCAGAGTCTTCTTATCCTGGGTTGACGCTCCCGCAGGATATTCCTTAGTCATAAGGAAGGTCTGGATGTCGTAGAACCATGGCTTGCCGTCAGTGGCATCCCCGATTGCAAAGATAAATGCCGGTCTATCAAGACGCGAAAGTACAATTCTTGGAGCCTCGTTCCAATAATTGACCTTATACATGGAAGCCAACGTAGCTAAAGCATCAGCCATTTGATTTTCAGCCCTGGGTACATGATGAAGTTCCACTCGATCGAAGAATGGAAGCAGCCTCCTGGCATAATTCATGTATGGCACTAAATTCGCTTGACGAGTTTCCCACTCCCCTTTAATCTGATTGATTACAAGCGCTGAGTCACCATATATGTCTAGATTCTTGATTCTCAAATCAATTGCCTCTTCTAGACCCATAATACATGCTTCATACTCTGCTTCGTTGTTGGTAACTGGAAACGTCAGTCTCGCAGTAAAAGGGATGTGGGATCCGTGAGGAGTCGTGATGATAGCCCCGATACCACTTCCATAGGAATTAACCGCTCCGTCGAATATCAACTTCCACTGAGATTTCCTATCTGGCCCTTCATCGGGCAATGGCTCATCGCAATCCTTCGCTTTGAGAAACATAATATCCTCGTCAGGGAATTCGAACTTCATTGGCTGGTAGTCTTCGATTGGCTGTTCGGCAAGGTAATCAGACAATACGCTTCCCTTAATGGCTTTCTGAGAGACGTACTGAATATCATATTCTGTTAACACCATCTGCCATCTGGCAATCCTGCCCGAAAGAGCCTGCTTCTCGAAGACGTACTTGATCAGATCCATCTTCGAAATCAGCATAGTGGTGTGATTGAGCATATACTGTCGTAGACGTTTGGCAGCCCAAGCTAGTGCACAACACGTCTTCTCCAGCATCGAGTATCGAGATTCACACTCAGTGAACTTTTTACTCAAATAATAAATGGCATGCTCTTTTCTGCCCGTCTCGTCGTGCTGACCGAGAACACACCCCATACTATTCTCCAGAACCGTCAGGTACATGATTAATGGCCGTCCAGCCACTGGGGGTATCAAGATTGGAGGTTCTTGAAGATACTGCTTTATTTTGTCGAATGCCTTCTGGCAATCCTCGTTCCAAGTAATCGCCTGATTTTTCTTTAACAATTTGAACATCGGTTCACAAGTGGCCGTGAGCTGAGAGATAAACCTTGCAATGTAGTTTATTCGGCCCAAGAAACCACGAACTTCTTTTTCTGTTTTCGGCGCTGGCATTTCTTGGATAGCTTTTATTTTCGCAGGATCAACTTCAATACCTCGTTCACTAACGATAAACCCCAGTAACTTTCCAGACCGCACTCCAAAAGTGCATTTGTTAGGATTCAGCCTCAGCCTGAACTTCCTAAGCCTTTCAAACAGCTTCAACAAATTGACCAGATGCTCTTCCTCCGTTTGGGACTTTGCAATCATGTCATCAACATAGACCTCGATCTCATGATGAATCATATCATGAAACAAAGTTACCATTGCCCGCTGGTAAGTGGCCCCTGCGTTCTTCAGACCGAAGGGCATTACCTTGTAGCAAAACGTGCCCCAGGGGGTGATAAACGTCGTTTTCTCCATGTCCTCCGGCGCCATCTTAATCTGATTGTAACCGGAGAAGCCATCCATGAACGAAAACACGGAAAACTGGGCTGTATTGTCGACCAACACATCGATATGAGGCAACGGGAAATCATCCTTAGGGCTCGCCCTATTCAAATCCCGATAATCGACGCACATGCGTACCTTACCGTCCTTCTTCGGTACAGGCACTATGTTGGCGACCCACGGAGGGTAAGTAGTAACGGCTAGAAATCCCACGTCCAACTGCTTCTGGACCTCTTCTTTGATTTTTACAGCCATGTCTGGTCTCGTCCTCCTGAGCTTCTGCTTGACTGGAGGGCAATCTTCCCGCAACGGCAAGCGATGAACCACGATATCAGTGTCAAGTCCGGGCATATCCTCATACGACCAAGCAAAGACGTCACTATACTCTCGAAGCATCTCGACCAGTCTATGCTTGACATCATTCTGCAGCGCAGCCCCAACTCTGACATTTCTGACGAGCTCTTCCGAACCCAGATTTACAATCTCAATATCCTCCTCGTGAGGCAGAATAACCTTCTCCTCTTGTCTCAACAAGCGGGCCAATTCTTCCGGAAGGTCTTCGTCTACATCAATCTCGTCCTCGGCTTGATAGATCGGGCAATCAAAGTCGTAGTGAGCCGTAGAGGGTCCAGAGTCGATGTCATCTGTTACGTGGATCCTGCAATAACAAGGGTTAAGTTTAAAGCAGGAATATGCAGGTTAGCACGAACCTCGTTGCCATTTTGCTGTTTTTTTCGAAATAAACATAAAATGAGAATAACAGAGAACACAATATTTGATTACGAAGAAAACGCCTTTTATTTATTAACAAAATGCATACACATAATCCAACAAGGCCCTGACAGTAAAACTACTATGCCCCGGGCAGGACATAGGGTTGTACAAAGATTGTAAAAAGCAAATCATTACTCTTCACTTGTCGGCTTGATAATCTCCCTGATGGTCCAATTGTGGAGGTGCTCGCCCGGCTTGCTCGGTTGAATCCAGGCGTCAAGATCGCAATCACTGTCTCCGCTGTCTTCCGACGCAGCGTTGATACTCTCGAAGATTACCCCCCCCCCCCCCTGGTGAATAGGATTGGCCCTTTCCCACGAGACGAGCTACCAGAAGAAGATGAAGCTTCAGCTTGCGGAGAATATCCCAATCCAAACTTATCCTGTTTGATTGGTATATCCAGAACACGCCCCCAGCCTGGGGTGGAACCAGCTTCGACAACGGCTCTAGCTTCCTTAAACGAGGAGAGGTTCAACTCTTGCTTCTCTGCGACAACGGGAGCCACCTCCCTCACTCTGACGGTTTCAAAAGCCTGGCAAAGAGTCTCATGGATCTCACCATCCATTTCAACGTATTTAAAGGACGACAGGTGGCTTACCGTGATGTCCTCCTCTCCACAGACTGTCACTATGCTGCCCCCAACAGCATACTTGAGCTTCTGATGCAGCGTGGACGTCACGGCACCAGCAGAATGGATCCATGGCCGACCTAAGAGGCAACTATAGGCGGGCATGATATCCATGATATAGAAAACCGCATTGAACGTCTCTGGACCAACTTGAATTGGCAGGGTCAGCTCTCCGAAGACGTGGCGCTTGGTTCCGTCAAAGGCTTTCACGACCAGATCACTGGGCGTGCATAGCAGTCCACGGGTATCCAACTTCATCAGTGCCTTCTTCGGAAGCACGTTAAGCGAGGAACCCGTATCCACCAGGACATGTGACATAATCGTGCCTCTGCACTCTATTGAGACGTGCAAGGCGCTGTTGTGATCTCTTCCCTTAGGAGTCAGCTCTAGATCTGTAAATCCCAGCCCATTACCAGCATTGACATGGGCTACTACTTCCTCGAGTTGATTCACTGATATCTCCTGCGGCACGTATGCAGCATTCAATACCTTCAGCAATGCATTGCGGTGCGCCTCGGAGCACAACAAGTTAAGAATCGAGATCTTTGACGGAGTCTGATGAAGATGATCTACAATTTTGTAGTCACTTTTCTTGATTAGTCGCATGAACTCTTCAGCATCTTTAACCAGCAAGTCCTTCTCTGCCCCTGCAGGGACCTCCTCAACAGCTTTACCTTTGCCCTTATCCACAGCGTCAGCCCGGACCACTTTCTCTGCTGCAACCTCTGCTGGTGCGAACACTCTACCACTCCGAGTGATACCACTGACTTCAGTAAGATTCTGCACAGTCGATCCACACGGCTCAAGCTCTATCTTCTGACCATTACAATAAACTTCGGCGCCATAATGCCATGGAACGGCATTGGTGCTCTCGAATGGGATTGGTCCGGCCCTGGTGATGGTAATAGTAGGCGGACGAGGCGCAGAAATAGTAATAGGGTGGCGAGGAATGGTAATGGTAGCAACTTCGTCTGCCTGCTTCAGCACAACTTCCCCTGATGTGCTCTCAATGCTCCGGCTGAACTGTAAAATACCCTCGGACATCAGACTTTGGACACCTCCGATCAGCTGCTCACACCCGTCAGGAAGCGTAGCACAAGCCATACATAACTCTCCACATCCAGGAAAGAAGCCCTTCTTCAGCAACTTAGCCTTGACAAAACTCAACGGCGTCTTCAAATCCTTGACATCAGTCAGCAAGTCCGCATTCTCCTCAGTGATAACAGCATTCACCCCGCCCCCCTTATGATGAGGCATCGGATTCTTGGTGACGTTGGGCACGCTGTCAGAAAAGTTGATAACCTTGGCGTCCACCAAGTCCTGGACTTTGTGCTTAAAAGCTTTACAATTCTCAATCGTATGGCCAGGTGCCCCGTATGGAACTCACAAGTAGCACTGGCATCATACCCCGGTGGTGGCGCCCCTGTTAAGGGAGCCAACGTCCTCTTTTGAACTAGCTGAAGCTGCAGCAAGGTTTGCAGAAGCTGCGCATATGACATAGGTGGAGTATCAAACTGACGGCTTGCCATAGGAGCCCGATTCTGATATCTTTTATACCCCTGATTATTCTGCTGCTGAGGTTGCTGCGGCTGCGGCTGCGGCGGAGCAGCTGGAATATTTATGCTAGCGATCTGAGACTGAGGGCCCTTGCCCTTTCTCCTAGCATTAGTGACAGCACTGGCATCCCCCTCTCGACGCTTGCCAGTATAGGGTTTCTTGCTACCTCCTCCAGCTGAGGATGATTCGCCCTGAATTTTTCCGATCTTTATACTGTTCTCAACATGCTCGCCCAGAGTGATAAGAGCCGAGAACGTTCCCGACATTCCACTGACCAGCTTTTCATAATAGATTCCAGGAAGGGTAGCCACGAACATTTGTACCAACTCACGCTCAACCATCGGCGGTTGAACCCGAGCAGCCAATTCACGCCACCGCTGGGCGTATTCTTTGAAGCTTTCATTGTTCCGCTGTGAGAGATTCTGAAGCTGAACTCGGTTGGGAGCCAAGTCGCTATTATATTGATAGTGGAGAACAAACGCTTCTGCAAGCTCTTTCCAGGTGCGCACAGCAGCGGGCTCCAAGCCCATATACCATTCGAGTGATGGACCAGAAAGACTATCCTGAAAGAAGTGCATCAGCAACTTCTCATCGTCAGAATAAGCAGACATCTTTCTATAATAAGATCGGAGGTGGACCCGGGGGCAAGTAGTACCCTTATACTTCTCAAAGGTAGGCACCTTGAACTTGTGGGGTACTTTAAAGTCAGCAATCAACCCGAGGTTGGACATGTCAACGCCCAATGTGTTCTGATTTTCTATGCTCCTCATCTTGTCTTCCAGCGCCTTGAACCTGAGTCGAGCCTCGGCATTCAACTCTGCCTCTATACCTCTCTGAGAGAATATATCATCCTGATGGTCCTCCAGCCACGGTTGAGGCACCACCAGATTTCCTGCACCAGCATTGCCGTTGACCGGCCCCATGTTAACATTGGCTCCCAAACTACCATTGACGACGCCAGCCGCGTTGAGTCCGAGATTAGTCATCAGATTGCCGTTAGCACTGCCGTTGCCCCCGGCAGCAGGAATAACATTCTGTGGAGTATCCCCTTGAGGAGGAGTAGGCACGGCCCCTCCATGAAGTATGCCATTACTGTCAACCCTGGAGATCAGAGGTTGAACCAGAGTACGAAGCTGATCTTGACCATTCGCGAACACCTGCATCAGCTCCATAAAACGATCCATCCGCTCACGGAGCTCTTGAACATCTGACTGTACCTGGTCCATGATTCTTGTCTGATTAGCGCGAGTTGAGTAGCGGTGGATGAGTCTTTGATCAATCCTGGAGATCGGAAGCAGCGCGGAACCTGAAAAACCTGTGAACAATAAAGGTTAGGAAAAGCAATAAGATATACACCATGCGAATATGCTTCATGCAGATGCATGCGTGTGTCTGTGTGCGTGGGAGATTTTTCCCCGATCCTAGTGCCTTAGTGACGGTGCTGATAATAACAAGAGGAAGAAGAAATCCGAGCCCAATCATGGAAACATCAATCTCATATATATATGGAAAGGCCCGTCAAGGCTGTACACAGTATCAGCGAGTACAAATCAACAGCGTGACCTCAGCCAACAAGTCTGGTGATGGTCAGCATACATCAAAGATCAAAAACAACAGGGATATAACCAGTCAAGTACGGCCACGGGCGCGATACTCTGCTAATAACTCCTTTGTCTCCGAATGATCTGGCGAAGTGAGCAACCCCTCGACGAGTAGTTCCCTCTGCCTGACAGTATGCTGAAGCCCCTGAACTGAACTCTCCCAAGCGCCTTCGCCAAAGCAATCTTCCAGCTTCCGCTTCTTAGACTCAAACATCAGCTTATGCTCCTTCAGGCTAGCAATAGCTTTGTTGAGACGGGCTTCAGCGGAGTACCTGCGGGCGGTCTCTTCGTCAAACCTCCGTTCACTGTCCTTCACTTCAGTCTCTAGCTTAGAAATCTGCAGTATCAGCTTGTCTTCTCGTTCCTTCCTGGTGGCCATGGAAGTCTTCCAATGCTGGTCGAACTTGGATATTCTCCGGTATGCTTCCTCCAGATGCGTCTTCTTCGTAGCCAACACATCATTAGCAGCTCTGAAGTCTCGACCTAAGCGTTCCCGATCAGCAATCTGCTTTGCCAAGTCTGCACTCAGCTGGCTCACCGACTCTGCTTGCTTTTTGAGAGCATGCACGGCTTCGTTCTTCTCACTTCGAAGCTGAGCTAACTCCTTCTCTAATTCTGCATTTGCCCTCTTCAATTCGTCACGCTCGGCTAATACCTGGTTGTGCTGATGAATAGACACAGTGGTAGGCTCTTCGACTGGTGGAGGACTCTCTGGTCTGACATGAGGGAATGGCATCCCTATAGCGCTGGCTCTGGCTCTGATCCAATCTGAATAAGGAGGATAAGCTTGGTTGTCGCTCTTCCCCAACGAAGACTTTCCTCTCGTGCTGATATTGTTCCACGCATACTGAAGCTTGGACAACAACTCCCCCTCTAGAATACCCGTGAGGTACAGAGGTTCCCGTACCTCTTCTTCCTTCGGTGGATTCCTCAAAGCATATGCAAACTGACGAACTAGCAATGATGGGTTGTAGTTGATGCAACCCTTCCTACCTATCAGAGGTACGTTAGGAAACCCACTGCAACTGAAGATCATCTCGGTGCCTAACCTGCTTCTGTCAACGAACCAAACAATGTCTTCTGCCGACAAGCTCATCAGACGCTCAGGCCACTCAACCGTGGCTGCAGACAAGACGGAAGAACCCCTCTTGGGCAAATGACTATCAAACCACTTGTACAACAACGGTACGTAGCATGAAACATTTTTCCCTCTCCGGTTCTCATTCTTGTAATGCACTGAATGGTAAACGTCTCCGATCAGAGTAGGGACTGGATTCCCTGAGGCAAAGATATGGAATGCATCAAAATCCACGAAATCAGGCATGCTGGGAAATAGGATGATGCCATATATGCATAAAGCAAGGACGGCGCTGAAGGCGTCCCAACATTTGTCCTTAGCACACTGCTGAGCCTTAGCTATCAGAAACTGCAGAGAAAACCCTGGGACCTTGTTCCAACTCGTTACCACTAACTCAGAAGCGCTCAAATGGAGTGAGGAAGCCAAGCTAACCAGATCAGGCTCAGTATCCATGTGGGCAAAAGGCATCTGCCTTTTGATAGGCACACCCAACATATCAGCATACTCTTCCAATGTCGGCGCGAGAACGAAGTCATGAAAAGTGAAACACCTCAAGGGAGGATCATAAAGCTGCAGAAGAGCATGTAACCCGTTCAACTCAGACGCAGAAGGTTTGTAGACCAGACTAAGCAACTTGCCATAAGACGTCCTGAACCTATCCTTCACAGAATGCCCTGCCAGGGCTATCAAACCAGTCAGCTTAGACACATCGGGGGTCGGGAATTTGTACGCAACAGTCTTCCTGAGAGAAGCCATAACAACAGTAGGAGACGGGAAATCCTGGATCGGGGAAACGGTACCTGCAACACAGACACACGTTAATGGAATGCAGATGAATGCGTAAACTAATGCAGGATGCAGGTATGCGATAATATATCCAGGTGGCTGCTGTGGAGATTCGGTATCAACAGTCACTGATGAGAAGGAAACCCCGGTGTAAACCACTGATCTGATCTGCTGAGAATAACCATCTGATAGGATCGAGATCAAAATTCTGCTCTGTCAAGAGTAAGTGCATGATAATAAGGACCCCGGGCGCAAGATCAAGGAACATCTGTTGAAGTCTTCAGACCCCAAATCAAAATCTGCCCTATCAAGAACAAACACACAGCTGCTGATGAGATCTTCAGACCTCACTCAAAATCTGCCCTATCAAGAACAAATAACATCTGCCGATGAGGTTTTCAGACCTTACTCAAAATCTGCTCCGTCCAGAACAAACCACTGACGATAACATACTGATCAAAACCTGCTCTATCGAGAACAGACAAACATCCGGCGACAAGATCCTCTGATCAAAAACTGGCTCTGTCAAGAACATGTCTGCAACTGAGAACCCAACATAACTGATTTACTGTCAAGAAAACCAGGTGGTCTGAAGGTCTAAGTTTCCTGCAACAAACCCAGTCCCCCTCACAGGTATGAACCTAGACTGACTCAAGGTACGGCATCCTATGCGTTCATCAGCGTCACAGACTTTCAAAACTGATGATACGATTCCCAGAAGGAGTGGCATCATCAAGTCCTGAAGAGGCCTCACTTAGCTGAATCACAAATGATCGGTCCCCAGAGTCGACAATCCACCAAACCAGCAACCGTCTCAACCCAAAGGGTTGAAAGTGAAGCCAACCGGATGAACCTCGTCTGAGCGTGGATTTCATGAGACACTAGTGCCTGCAAAGCAAGCACGCGCCCACTAATTTCCACTCTAAGTCTATGGTGCACTCAAGCCTGGGTCTGGCTTCTCACTCAATCAGAACTCCCATCCCACAACAGCACAAATAATCATATTATACTGAAAATAAAATGCGGGAAATAAAGTGCGAGAAGTAAAAATGCGATAAATAAACGCAACCCAACAAGCAGACACACAAACGATAGGATTGACTCGCACAGGGAACCGTTGGAGTCCCCAGCAGAGTCGCCAGCTGCTGGGGACGGTCCCAGACAGCTAGGAAGGAAATCCAAGGCGAGACTCGCATAGGGAAACACCAGAAGTCCCCAGCAGAGTTGCCAGTTGTCGCTTGCGCGAAAATAAGGTGCCGGCATGACAGAAGAGTCGCCACCTTTCGTTATTTATCCCTCAGAGCGGGAAAGGAAACGATCGGAAAAACCTGACGAAAAAGGGTAAGACAAGGTCATCGCAACCATTGTCTGGATTCGGGAGTCGGTTACGCAAGGGGAAGGTATTAGCACCCCTCACGTCCGTCGTACTCGACGGGATCCTCGCTTGTTTGTTTACTTGGACGGGTTGGTTATAATCTATCTACCTATCAAGGCTGGCTGAAAAAGAAAAGAAAAATGACTCGGCAAAGCGTCGCGCTTTATGCCTACGTATTCCCGTCTGGAACGAGAAATCAGAGTCAACGTAGTTCGGCTAACTACGGGGGAATGGGGAAAGGTTGCTCGCTAGGATATCGCATCCTATGCCTACGTACTTTCATCTGGTATGAAAGATCAGAGCAAACGTAGTTCGGGAAACTACGGGTTATCTCCTAAAAGAAGTGTTTTTTTATTATGTTTGCGATCTCAACCACACTAGAGACTATGACCTGAGAGTGAATGCGTCGCATGTCACCCAAAGGGTACCATACTAAACATCCAGACTGTGGAAAAGAAACTCTCCCACAACCCTTTCTCAGATAGCTTAAGGCTCGTAACGTACGAAAGAAATCATTCATGATTACTGTATCTTAAACTGTTTCGAGATGAGAAGAGAACAGGCCCAACTAGGAGGGAGACTATCAAGTCCTACTGTTATCATGCCATGGATTCATCCTATGGTTGAGGTTTGAACAGGGAACTCCTAGATGTTGTCATGCATAGGTTTCAACCTAAAAGTCTATCATCAAATCCTCATCAGAGGAAATGAGAGTCCTAAGGGATCATATCAATGATACACCAAAACAGACAAAAGCATCAGCTTTAACAGTAAAATGCATGCAATGCAAGTGAGGGAGGAAATGTGTGTGGGGCTTCAGCCTCCACAAGCTCGTCTCGACCTCAATCCAGTCATGAAATAACAATAATCATACTGAAATAAACAACATGCTATCAAGCAAAAATGGTAAACTGTAATCATACAGACAGAAAATGAAATCATGCTATCAAGCAAAATAAACACATGGGCAAGGGAGCTGGGCTCTACCGAATACCCGCAAGCAAAGCCAAGCAGTAACAGTACAATCAGATGCATTCATGCTCTTAGACTGAACTTTTTCTAAATGGGCTTAGTCTAATGCAACAGACAAATCAGACAAAACACACAATACATCAAAGAGAACAGAAGAAAGCCTCAGCTCCTCCAGCAGCAACCCAGTCTTCAGACTTCAGAGATCACTTGCTTTCCAGGTATCAAACCTACAGCATGAGTATCAACTCATCTTCTCCCTTGAGCTTCAGCTCCTTTGACCAGCTCCACCTTCAGGCTTTACTATCTCCAGGGATCTTCAGGCATCAACAAAGTCTTCAGACTTCAACAATCTTCAAGGAATCCTCCTCTTCAAAGCTTCAGCTTCTATCTTCAATGGCTCAAATGCTCCAACAAACAAGATTCAGTCAATAAGATGAGGTGAGGATGTTGCAGTGCTCACTGACTTCCAAAGGATGCCATTGAGAACTTAACATCAAAGGAAAGGCTCTCTCAAAGTTCTACCTTATGGGGCAAGGTCACTAATCCCTCCAAAGGAGAGAGGTGAATACCCTTAAGGGACTCTGTGTCATAGAGAAGAAAGGAGGTGAACAAGACACTCCTTGTTTATTGCACAAAGTATTCTATCTGGGGCTCTGCCTATGCACCTATCAACCTATAAACAAACAACAAAAGCTATGCTAGACTCCTCTGCAAGGTCTTCAAAGCTTCCATGATGATCCACAAGGTCTTCACAAGGTCTTCACATGATGCCCAAGCTCCTCAAGCCAACAACAACTCCAAAGCAAGGCAAAACAAAGCTAAACTAGCCCTAAAGGCTACACAAACAACATTCAATTCAAAAAATCAATGAAAAATACTAACATACCATACAAATTCCTAATATAAATTCTAGGGGATCCTATTTAACTACCCTTAAGCCCCATATATTCCCCATACACTAATTTGTCCTAAAAACCCCAAAAATAAAATGTTGAAGTTCAAGTATACTACTTAAAACCCTAATTAGAGCACCTAAATGTCTAACTATCAAACTACATCAAATTTAATTTCTAAAATCAAGGGATAAATCCTACATGAAACTAGGGTTCAATATCTAATCACACAAAAAAGAATGAATTAAAAAACCTAAGGGAAGGTCCTAAAACAATTCTTCCAAGATGAGGTACAAACTAAAAGAAATAAAATACCCTATTTAAAAGAAAATATCACTAAAAATTCCACATTAAAAATAAAATTTCATTTTTATTTTTATATTTTTCTACACAAGATTATCTACTCATAGAAAAAAGAATGACCAAAAAATCATCATTTATCAATTTTTAATGAATTTTTAAAGTTCATGAAAAATGTAAAACAATATAAAAAATAAAAAATAAAGAAAATGAGGGAGGGGTGTGAATAGAACAGGCGCGCAGTTGAATTTCAGTTGGGCCAACAAAAAGGGGGTGCGGATAGAACAGCTGGACGAGGCCCAACGCCCTTCACTAATTGAAACGCGGCGTTTTGCTTTGAACTCAGTATACTGAGTTTCCAATTCAATCGTCGCCCTCCAATCTCACTCTCGGTCAAAGGTCAAGCCATGATCTGATGGCTCTCATCTATCTTCCTCAAATGCCTCAGGCAGCCCTCAATGTTACAGGCGGTGGTTCACGGTGGAAACCACCGTCTTCTCCGGTGGACACCCAAACTCAAGTCACCAATCAAACCCCAAACTATATCAATTCAACTCGGTTTTTCATGGAGATCCTCAATCCAACCTCAGAATACCCTAAATCATCCTCTAAATCAAAACACCACAAGATTTTCAGAAACTACACAAATCTTGATCATCATGATTCTCAAAACTAAAGGCATGGATCTAATCCTCATCTATCACTGATCGGTTTGCACTATCCAAACACGATTGAAACATCAAGAATCCTCATAACTAACTCTCAACAAAAATTGCACATCACTCTCGATCATCACCAAATACCATGAAACTATCCAGAAATGATCCTTGTTCATGCTAGAACCTAACCACATGCAAGATTCTACCTAATTCAGCCTAGATCAAAGCATAATTTAAAGGTTACATACCTGTGAAGAAGTGATCAACAGAAGGTCTTCAAGGCGCAAAATCCACTCTGAATTGATTCAAACACCTTCAGTGATGAGCAAGGATCACTCTTCAATCGGAAATTTGGCTTGAAACTCTCTCCAATTCAGAAACCGATTCTGAGTTCTTCCTCCAAAAATCAGTTATGGCTTCACTCTCACAGCATGAAATCACCAACCCTTTGCATCTGGGATCACTCTACTATCTTTATAGAACATGTCCATGGGCTTTTGATCCACTCTAAGAGCCCAAAACAGTTGATCCAATTTTCTGATTTCTCTTTGAATATCCAATGTATCAGTCATGGTTTCCTTGTTACAGTCAGCTTAAACTCATTCATTTCAATCATATGAACCATTTCCAATGTGTTTGGATAGGTAGGAAGGCTTGATTTGGCTTGTGTAAGGTTTTTCAACATTGCCTTATAATGCAAGTAATAGGTTTACAAAGAAAGTCCCTTTTTTAGGCCTCAAATGGAAAATCTATTTGAACCAAAGTTCTCAAAATAATGTTTCCAATCAAAATGATATATTGGATGACCTATTTTGGATTCCTAGATCCTCCAAACCAATTTTCAAATTCAACTTTTCAAACTTATATGCCATTTTTAGTTCATTTTTGACCAATCATGTAACTTCATGCTATGAGCTTTTCGAACAATTTGTGACCTTCTTTCTAGACTTAAAATCACATTTTGAACAACTTTCATGTTTTGAGTTTTTCCATTTGAGGCTTGGAAATAGGAGTTTTAGGCATTGGCTAAAATGACCTATAACTGACAAATGACCAAAATACCCCTGTCTTGTTCAAACCATAAGTTGAGTTCCACAAATCCTATCAAGGACTTCTACCACTCAAATTAAAGCTAAGAAGATGCCCTTCAACATTCATGTTGACCAAGAAATCATAGGAATCATCCTACTAGGGCAAAAGTTGTCTGCAAGTTGGGTGACTTTCAAGGACCCAGATTCACATACTCCTGCTGACCTGTAATTTGTCAAAGCCATAACTTGAGCTCTGTAACTCCTATCAAGGACTTCCACCACTCAAATTAAAGCTAAGAACAAGCTCTACAACATTCATGTTGTGGGGAAGATGAGATATCAATCACATCTTGAGCTAAAACTACCTGGAAGATAGGGATCAAATTAGGGTTTTTCCACTGACAATCCTCAGAAACCCTAACTCAAAACTTCTCAAACTCTTCAATCATGATGAGTTGGTCTAGGAATCATCCTTATAACATCTCTATGCATCATTCCATGATCTCATGGCCCTTGGATTAGGTCTCAACCTTCTCCAAATCTTCAGTTGACTCAGGGTTGACCCAGTCAAAACCCTAATTCTACCATTCATGGTTGAATCTCCTGAATTCTTGCACAATGACTTCTCTGGGCTTCATGATGGCTTTCAAGACATCTCATAGGCTTTCTCAAATCATCAAGTTCATTCTCAAAGTCTCAGAATCATCTGATGAGCACCCACAACTCTCAAGTTAGGAGGCACACAACCCTGGTTTCAACCCACTTCCTCTGAGGACCTTTTGAACTGTCTGATGAAGGTATCAACTTTCAATCACCCAATGAATAAATAATTGTTGGTCAAATTTTGGGGTGCAACAGTAACCAATGAACTTGTTCCTTCACTGTATTAATGTTGAGCCCATGTGTGAAGTTTTAAGTAATGACTGAGCCATTTTGGCAATTTTATTTATTTCTATTTTGGCTTCGACCATTTTTTGTGTGAATTATTCCTTGTTCATATTTATTTATTGAAGTATAGGCTTATATTTCTTTAAATATTTACCATTTACCTTCAGGATTCTTATATCATCATTTAACTCTTCGATTTCATACCCGCCATTGGAAAAGACTTTAATAATTTGAAAAGGACCTTCCCACTTAGGGGACCACTTGCCCAAAGTTCTGTCTCTATGATCCATGGGCAAAATCACTTTCCAAACTAAATCTTCCGTCGAAAATGTCTTAACTTTCACTTTTTTATTATATGACTTTTCCACTCTCTTCTTTTTGCCTTTTTAATAATTCTAAGACACTCAGTCTCTCTTCGTCCAAGTCAACTAATTCGTCCAACAACATATTCCAATATGAATCAACCACTTTCTTCTTTTTCCTTTTTAATAATTCTAAGGCACCCAGTTTCTCTTTGTCCAAGTCAAATAATTTGTCCAACATCATATTCCAATATGAATCAGATAGAATTTCATATTGTCTCTGGATTCTAGTTGACTGTAAATAAATTTCGACTGGTAACACAACATCATGACCATATGTTAGTAAAAAAGGTGTAGTATTTATAACATCTTTAGGGGAGGTTCGACAAGCCCATAAAACTTGGTCCAATGTCTTATGCCAATTTCTTGGCTTTTTCTCTACATGCTTCTTAATTAACCCAATTACTACTTTATTTGCTGCTTCAACTTGACCATTAGCCTGAGCATAATAAGGTGTGTATGTTAAAAGTTTGAACCCCATCTCTTTAGTAAACTCTTGCATTTTTCGACCAGTAAAAATTGATTCATGATCTGTTGTAATAGTTTATGGGATTCCAAACCTGTAAATAATATGCTTTTGGACGAATTCAATTACTACATCCTGATCCATATTCACCAGTGGTATAAACTCAATCCATTTAGTGAAATAGTCTATTCCCACTAAAATGTATTTTTGACCCTTGGATGATGCTGGTCGAATTTCACCAACTAAATCTCAATCCCAACCTCTGAAGGGTCAAGGATTTACTATGGAATATAGTTTGCTTGCAGGAACATGTTGAATGCCTACATGTATTTGGTATTCTTGACACCCTTTGGCGAATTCAATACAATCTTTAAGAATTATAGGCCAATACATTCCTTGTCGAAATAATAATCACTTCATCTTATAGCCTACTTTATGTGCTCCACATGCTCCACTATGGACATTCTAAAGGCATTTTAGTAAGACACCTTATGCCTCGGATTCGCTAAGGCATTTGAGTAAGACACCTCCAGGCGTCTTTTCGAATAATTCATTCCCCATCAGAACATAGCTTAAGGCACGTTATTTGATTTTTTATTCAACGGAAGCTGTTGGATTCTGCAAGTAATTTATTATTAGCTTCCTCCAATATTCGTCTGTCAAACTATCTATAGCCAATATTTCAAAGCTTTTTTCGTCAGCATATCCTAACTTCATTGTTTCCAAATTTGTTGGAGATAGTTTAGTTGATACAACTCTTCCTCTGACTTCGATTGCATCTTGTAATTTTTCCTTAGAAATTTTGTACCCTGAAGAAATCTGGGCCAAATCATTGGCCTATTGATTCTCAAGTCGAGGTATGTGTCGAATGCTTACCATTTAAAATCTTCGTAAAAACCTCTTGGCTATCACAAATTACATGATAAGATTTCCCTTGACACATTTGTATTCCTTTGTAATTTGCTTTATTACCAACTCTGAGTCTCCCATTATTTTGACTCGAGTTTTCCCCAGTTCCAACAATAGTTCAAGTCCAGCAATTAAAGCTTCATATTCAACTTCGTTGTTCGAACAAAGGCCTTCAAACTTATACTTGAGTTTTGTTGGAATTTTTTTAGGAGAAATAATAAATACTCCTACTCCCGTTCCATCCTTATGACTAGAATCGTAGAAGTATAATTTCCATGGTTCAAGCTCCACAAAGTTTAGGGAGTTTTCGACCATAGAGTGGTCGACTATAAAGTCAGCTACCACTTGTCCTTTAACAGTCTTTAAAGGCTTATAATTTAAAGAATATTCTGTTAAAGCTAATGCCCATTTACCAATTTGACTGTGTAAAATAGGTTTAGAAAGCATATATTTAATAACGTCAAAACGAGAAGAAACATAAACTTCAACAGGCTTTATATAATGCTTTAATTTTGTACAAGAAAAGTATAGACAAAGACACAATTTTTCGACTATACTATATCTAGTCTTTGCATCATTCAAGACTTTAATAATGTAATAAATGGATCTTTCGATGCCATTCTCATCTTCTTGAGCTAACATGCTCCCTAAAGTCTTGTCTAACACATCTATGTGCAATCTCATACTCCTACTTCTACAAGGAGGGTGAGCAAGGTATTCTTTAATCTTGTCAAACGCTTCTTGCTGCACTTGCCCCCACTCAAAATATTCTTTCTTGAGTCGAAGTAGAGGTGAGAAGGCTTGTGTATTGCCACTTAGATTGGAAACGAATCTCCTTAGGAAATTGATCTTTCCTAGCAAAGACTGCAACTCCTTCTTTGTCGAAGGCGTTTTTGCCTCCATGATGGCCTTGGTCTTGTTTTGATTAATCTCTATTCCTTTTTTGTGGACCACGAAGCCTAGGAAATCTCCCTCCTGCACACAAAAATCACACTTGGGAGGATTCATCTTGATACCATGCTTCCTCATTCTTTCAAATGACTGTCCAAGATGGTCTATATGACTTCTTCCTGAAATTGACTTGACTACAATATCATTAATATAAATCTGCATGAAAGTCTTAATGAAGTCATGAAATATCAAATTCATTGCTCTTTTAGAAGTTGCCCTAGCATTTTTTAGGCCAAAGGGCATTACTATCCATTCGAAAGTGCCTAAGGCTCCAGGGCATTGAAAATCTGTTTTCGACACATCCTCTTCAGCCATAAAAATCTGATTATATCCAGAATATTCGTCGAGCATACTTAGATACTCATGGCCTGTAGTAGAATCGATTAACATTTCCACCACAAGCATTGGATACTCATCTTTTAGGGTTGCAATATTTAAATCTCTAAAATCTATACAAACCTTTAAAGTTCCATTTTTCTTAATAATTGGAACCACATTAGCAATCCATTCGACATACCTGGTCGTACGGATGAATTTGTATCTCAGAAGTCTTTCGACCTCCTCTTTAATTTTTGAGAGAACCTCAGGTTCAAAGCGCCTTGAAGTCTGCTTGATAGGCTTCTTCTCAGGTTTTATTGGCAACCTCAATTCGACCAGATCTCTAATCAAACCAGGAATTTCTTTGTAATCCCACGTGAAACAGTCTCTGAACTCCTTCAACAGTTAAATTACTTCAACTCTGAGCTTTAGGTAAATGTTGACGTTGATGTAAGTTGACCTTTTAGTTGTCCCTTCTCCCAGGTCGACTTCTTCCAAAGGATCTTGTGCCAGCATTTTGATATTACTTGCTAGCAGATCCTTCTCAAAACCCAAAGGCTTATCATCGTAGATGGCATCTAGCCTTTGCCTTTGCACTTCTACATGATCTTTGTCGGGAGGTTCCGGGTCGAAATCCTTCCTTGGATCTTCTTCAAAGTGTTTTTCTTCGACTTTGATAGCCATCTATTTTAATCAGCCTCTAAGACCGCTTTTAATCTATTTTCAGCTATATAAGCCAAAAAAATTCTCAGTGCCTGTGATTCAGTCATAGTCACTGAATTCAGTACCCCAACTCGTAGGTTGGATTCCATCTGTTCAAAAGACAAATTATTCTTTGCCTATCACCTCTGTTAGTTCCATGGTTCTATGATTGGCTAAATTTTGGTAAAACATGATTCTACACTGATGTTAAGCAAGATATTATAACATCTTCATCAACTGTTATGATAATACTACTGTCATGTGTTTCAGACAGCTGTCATGACATCTTGGTCTGGTACAACAGGCGCTACTATTTTATATCTCTTGACAGATGTGTTTTAATATGATGAGATCCTCTTGGATATACCTCATCATTATGCGCAGGTCAAGGAGATTTATTAGGAACAAAGTGCAGATTTAATTGGATTTCATAAAAAGGATCTTTGAGATTTTTTAGGAAACTATAAAATATTTGTTCCTATTTTTGTGGAGAAGATTCTGCAGAAGATTTATAACGTGAAGATTTGGAGTTAGATTTTATTCGATCAAATCTGAGTTGGTTTTAATTATGAGAAGATTTGGAGTTTGATTTGATCAAATATGAATTGGTGTTAATTATGAAAAGATTTGAAGAATTATCTTATGAAAAGATTTGAAGAATTATCTGATTTGATTTTATCAAATCTAAGGTAGTTTTTGCTAAGGTCCAAACCCAAACTAGAAGAGTATATAAATAAAGAATTTCTAGACCTAAAGAAGGCAAGTATTCACAATAAGAAAATCGTGGGTGCAAAATAAGGGTTTAGGGTTTTGAGAGTCTCTTGTCTTTGACTTTGTAAGTCACCCTTTGTATCTTTTGATGCATTGTGGTAGACATATTTAGGTTGTACATTGTAATTGATTGAAGCTTTTAAGCAAGATCAAGTATTGTCCTTGAAGAGTGTCTTCTATGTTTTATCAATCTGTTGTTATCACTGATGTGATTGAGGGGGAGTGAGAGGTGTCTCATATCTAGAAGTGTCTTAGGTAGAAGTTGCATTGGGTAGGGATTAAGTGAGGGATTGTAAACGGGGGAGTTTAGCTCTGAATTGATACTACTAATAGTGGATTTCCTTCCTGGCTTGGTAGCCCCCAGATGTAGGTGATGTTGCACCGAACTGGGTTAACAAGTCATTTTGTTATTTATCTTTCTGCATTTAAAATTCTGCACAATTTAAATGGTCGGATAAATTATTCTGTCAGTCTGCAGATGTTACAACATCTGTCATGACACTGTTAATTATTAAAGTAAATCAAAATGCTCGTGTTTTGTCTATGTTCTGTTTTTAGCAGAGATCAATGTCTCGACATCTCTTAGGACATCTAATATCTGCATAACAGAATTTCAATTGGTATCAGTGTAGGCATCCTGTCTATTTCTGGATGAGTTCTAGGGAAGGTACTTTCTGGTCTTTTGAACAAGGAAGAAGATTGTGTGATCAGACCATCCATTATGTAGTGTTTAAGAAGATTGGAAGCTAAGGGGATATATTTTTGAGTCTGGCCTGACAACTACTGATAGTTGTCAGAGTGATATATGAATTTTCTTCCACTACTGCTAATAATGATGTTATTATTACGCCTGATGCCTTTAAAATGTTCTGACATCTGTCCTGGCTTGCTGAAGATAGGGTCAGCCGCTCTAGATGCTCATGTCATTTCTAGTTGGAAGTAATATAAAAGAGAGAGCATTATTATGATCTGGCTTCCACTGAAGGGATTTTTGGTCAGCAGGTTTTTTGGCCTCTATCCAAGTGTTTTGTCTTGTATTTGTATGTCTGGTGAAGATGAAGATCAATACACCATCAACTTTGATTTTGTGGATATGGAAGTCAAGGAAACATGTCTAGGACATTCACCCTGACATCTTGGAGATTTTTCTTGTCTTTCAAAACTGAATCTGAGTGATCTTGCAGATAATTATGTCTATCCTGCGACTACCTCTTCTATTAGGTTTGGTTTTGGTGTGGTTTATGAAATAAGGGGTGTAAAGTTGCATGTGTTTCCAGTGTGTGAATATGAAGATGTTGAAGTGATTCTTCATGTGTTAGAGTTTTCTCTTTTAGGGGGAGTGCTGATTATGCATGACAGGGGGAGTTGCGTACCTGTCTGATGTGTAACTACATTGTTGTAGCATGTACAAAGTTTGCTGATTCGCAGGCAAGCTTGTGTTCTTGCACCACTGGTAAGGTTGTGATGTCAAATAAGATGTCTTGACATTGTGCTGTCTGGTGTACCTTTTTACCTTGACAATATGACTGTGGGTCTGGCTTTGTGAGACTGTTGCTTTGAACTAGGACTGTGCTTGTTTCTTGTGAATGACCTAGGAAACAACATTGGTTGTCGTCTAAGAGAATTTATTTTTCTCTGCATAATATTTGTGTGTACATTTATTCCAATTTTTGGCTAAAAAGGGAGAGTAAAGTATTAGTGTTATTTGTTGTCCTGATGTTATGTCACATGTATTGACATAATGGCCAACATTGTGATAGGACTTTGCTATTGCTAAGGAAAGAGTAGTGTTTTTGTTGTTGCTTTCTAAATGCAACTATTAAGGGGGAGCATGATCGTTTGTGAGGCTGGATGAACTGGAGAAAACAATTGTTGCTGCTCTGATAAGTTTATATCTCAAGATTTATCATGGTTTGGTTGTTTTAGCCAAAATTTTCCAAAGGGGGAGATTGTTAGTTCCATGGTTCTTTGATTGATTAAATTTTGGTAAAACATGATTCTACACTGATGTTAAGAAAGATGTTATAACATCTCCATCAACTGTTATGACAGTACTACTGTCATGTGTTTTAGACAGATGTCATGACATCTTGGTCTGGTATAGCAGGCGCTGCTATTTTATATCTCTTGACAAATGTGTTTTAATTTGATGAGATCCTCTTGGATATACCTCATCATTATGCGTAGGTCAAGGAGACTTATTAGGAATAAAGTGCAGATTTAATTGGATTTCATAAAAAGGATCTTTGAGATTTTTTAGGAAACTATAAAATATTTATTCCTATTTTTGTGGAGAAGATTCTGCAGAAGATTTATAACATGATGATTTGGGGTTTGATTTGATTTGATCTGATTTGATTTGATCAAATCTGAGTTGGTTTTAATTATGAGAAGATTTGGAGTTTGATTTGATTTGATTTGATCAAATCTGAATTAGTGTTAATTATGAAAAGATTTGAAGAATTATCTTATGAAAAGATTTGAAGAATTATCTGATTTGATTTTATCAAATCTAAGGTAGTTTTTGCTAAAGTCTAAGCCCATACTGGAAGAGTCTATAAATAAAGACTTGCTAGACCTAAAGAAGGCAAGCATTCACAACTAGAAAATAGTGGGTGCAAAATAAGGGTTTAGAGTTTTGAGAGTCTCTTGTCTGTGACTTTGTAAGTCACCCTTTGTATCTTTTAATGCATCGTGGTAGACATATTTAGGTTGTACATCGTTCTTAATTGAAACTTTTAAGCAAGATCAAGTATTTTCCTTGAAGAATGTATTCTATGTTTTATTAATCTGTTGTTATCACTACTGTGATTGAGGGGGAGTGAGTGGTGTCTCATATTTAGGAGTGTCATAGGTAGAAGTTGCACTGGGTAGGGATTAAGCGAGGGGTTGTAAACGGGGGAGTTTAGCGATACTACTAATAGTGGATTTCCTTTCTGGCTTGGTAGCCTCCAAATGTAGGTGATGTTACGCCGAACTAGGTTAACAATTTATTGTGTTATTTATCTTTCTGCATTTAAAACTCTGCACAATTTAAATGGTCGAATAAATTGTTCTGTCAGTCTGCAGATGTTACAACATCTGTCATGAAACTGTTAATTCTTAAAGTAAATAAAAATGCTCATGTTCTATCCTTGTTCTGTTTTTAGCAGAGATTAATGTCTTGATATCTCTTAGGACATATGAGATATGAATACCAGAATTTCAATTGGTATCAGAGCAGGCATCCTGTTTGCTTTTGAATGAGTTCTAGGGAAGATACTTTCTGGTCTTTTGAACAAGGAAGAACATTGTGTGATCATACCATCCATTATGTAGTGTTCAAGAAGATTGGAAGCTAAGAGGATATATTTTTGAGTCGGGCCTGACAACTACTGATGGTTGTCAGAGTGATATATGAATTTTCTTCGGCTACTGCTAATAATGATGTTATTGTTACGCCTGATGCCTTTAAAGTGTTCTGACATCTGTCCTAGCTTGTTGAAGATAGGGTCAGCCTCTCTAGATGCTCATGTCATTTCTAGTTGGGAGTAATATAATGGAGAGAGCCTTATGATCTGGCTTCCACTGAAGGAATTTTTGGTCAGTAAGTTTTTGGGCCTTTATCCAAGTAAATCAAAATGCTCGTGTTCTGTTCTTGTTTTGTTTTTAGCAGAGATCAATGTTTCTACATCTCTTAGGACATTTGAGATCTGCATACCAGAATTTCAACCTCCTTATCCCACTGAAATTCGTGGGTCAGATGTAGGTACAATGAATAGAAGGCGTTATTTGCAGGTGTAAAATCAAAACCTACTGGGTTACAAGGCGCAATGTGGGCTATGTTTTTATCAAAGTTCCACCCACTTACTTGGTTAACCTCAGCCATATAATAACTTTGGTCTGCCTCGATATTTTTGACAATTCCATCACTTTTCTAGATAGACATCCTTTGGTGAAGTGACGAAGGTACTTCACCTATTCCATGTATCCACTCCCTTCCAAGGAGTGTATTGTAATTAGACTTAGATGCAATCACCATAAACATCATTAGACTAGTAATTGTGCCAACGGTCATGTATACCTAAATGACTCTAATGGTTGTTCTCACATTCCTTTCGTAATTTGAAAGGACCATGTTATGAGGCTTCATTTCGGAGTCACTTTTTCCAATCTTTTTTAACATATAATGTATCATTAGATTTACTTCCGCTCCTCCATCCACTAGTATCTTATTGATATTAACGTTTTCTATGTTTCTTCTAATGAATAGAGGCATCAAGTGGTTTTTTATGGCATCATCTGGTCTTTTGAAGAACACATTCTGCTCCTCGACACAACAATTATTTAAATTATAATAACATACTGGCCTTTGACTTGCCACTTCTTGTTCGACCTCATTTTCTGGATCTTCCAATTCTGTCACCCTTTCATACTCCCTGGGTAGCACTGATACGACATTACAGATAATTTCTAGTGATGGTTCTGATCCTGAATTGAAATCATTCGTCATTATATCATTATTTACAGGCATTTGCTCAGACTTCTCCTTTACATCTTATTGTCGGTCTGCGACAAACCTTCTTTTGATAACTTTCTTCTCGACATGTTTTCTGTCTTTGTTGTTGTCCTTTTTTATTTGTACATTGCTACTAGACTCAACATTCTCTTTTTCTGCAGCTTCCCTCTCAGCATTATGCCTCCTTTCTTGACGTCTCCATTAAGATCTCATCATTGGATTCTTCCCTTTATAGTTTTCTGAACGCCAAGCGGATTGCTTGGAAGCTTGGAACTCCCTTCGGTATGCTATCTAAGATCCTTTTTCAACTTTGAAATTTTTCCGTTTTTTCTGGCCATTCTCTCTTTTCTCAATTGGCCTTACCCACTTGCCCTTGGGGACATCAAAAGTGGGCTTGAATCTTGATGCCCTATTGCCACGTATCCCTGATCCATGTTGATCATTCCTCCTTGGTGCTCCCTTTTTCCCGAAAGCACCATGGTTGTTTGAGTTCCTCCAGTTGTTCCTATCTCTTGCCCGTCAAACCCCTTGGATGTTCTCCACAGCTTTTCAGCAAATGACAACACTGCATCTGAGACACAACATCACTTGGGAATTCTCTCGTTGGCATCTGTAAGGAAACTCAACCAGATTCTCTTCTTGTTTTGGATATGCCACTTTGGCATATTCTTCTTGTTTGAAAGTAATTTCGTTCACTTCCATCATGGAATCTTGGGTTATCTCGACCATGTTAACCCCAAGATTGGTCCCTGCAGAGATATCCAATTCTTGAAGTTTCTTGCTAAGGTCTTCAGTGGCCTTAGTTTCTTTGTTGATTTGTATGAAACCATCAGTAGTCTTATACATTGCCATTACTTGGTTAGAACCCTCAGTAGTTCCATTATTGAAGTCGTCAACAACTTTCTTCATGAAACCCTAAGCGATTTTAATCTTAAAGTCATCAGTGACTTTCTTAGCGAAGCCCTCGGTAGCTTATCTGTCGAAGTCTTCAGTGACTTCGTAGTTAAAATTTCCAACAACCTGGATGAAACCCTTAGTGGTTTCTTGATTATAGTCTTCAATAACTCTTTTAGTGAAGCCATCAGTATCCTCAACCATTACAACATTGCTGGCGATGTTATCAGCAACTTCGACCATGTTTACTATAAATGGTTATGAATAGTGCACATCAGCAACAAGTAGAGAGTCATAATCCACTTTCATATGGTTCTTTGACTTATAAGCAAATTTGAGTCTTCCCTCCTTGATGGTATTTTGTACGAGATCCCTGAAAAGAAAATATTGAGATGTTTTATGGAAGAGAAAATTATGATACTTACAAAAATCTCTCTTTTTTCTCTGTTCTAAAGGAGGCATTTTAGCACAGGAGGCACTATCACTGACCATCTTTGACTAATAAATCAAATATTTCATCTCACATGAGGACGTCGAAGGTATAGGTCTTTTTAGGGAACCTATCGTTCTTCTCTGAATCGACTGGATTCTTTCCATTCGATAGTGTTAAAACTTTACAGGCGTAAGGTGGGCCTTGCTTTAATTCAGCAAGGTCAATTTCACTCTCGTCGAAAAAGGTATCAACACTAGTTTCCTATTCATGTTCGTCGAATTCGACATAGGCTACCCTCTCCTTTCTATTCATATTTTCCCTACCTTTTTCAGCCTTAGGTCGTTCGACATGTCAAACTCTATCAACCAACTGGGCCATATCTCTCAGGTACTAAGTATCCAACTTCTTCCTAATTGAGTAGTCAAGGCCACCAGCGGCCATTTCGACCAACTCATGTTCAGGCGCTTGAGTAAAGCACCTTACCTTAAGCAGTCGAAACCTATTGAGGTGATCGTCTATTGGCTCAGAGAACTTCCTCTTAATGCTAACCGATTCTTCCAGGCTTATCTTTGACTGTTCCATATAGAATTATTCATGGAACAATCTCTCCAATTGAGTCCAATTGTGGATTGAGTTTAGTGGCAGTGTTGTAAACCAAGTAAAAGCATTTTTGGTGAGTGAACTTGGGAAATACTTCACTCTTAGGTTTTCATTATTGGCAATTTCGCCAGCCTCTATCAAGTATGTTGCCACATGTTCGACTGTGGACTCACAAGTATCCCCAGAAAACTTAGTGAATTTGGTGACTTTCCATCTAGGGGGTAAATTTGACTATAAGATATACTCATATAATGGTGACGTATAATTTGGCCTATGAAGGCCAACATTACCCCATTTCTAGCCATAATCCTTTTGACCATGGCTACTAGGTTATTATCCGGCGCTACATCTTCGCGTCGAACTTGATTGATTACTTCATCAGTGTTTTGGTTTTTATTTACCATTACTACCCTTGGTTCCCTCTGGATTAGCTATTCAATTCTAGAAGGTTCGACCCTAGGTGGTTCGACTACTGCCCCCTGGTTTAAAACGTTCGTCTGGGGTATATTTGGTTGAACTTTGTTATTTGTAGGGTCTTCTTCTAAGACCACCCCAGTATTTTGTACCATCCATCCCCTCTGAGGCTGTCGAGGGGGTTGTGGAACACCAAAGAAATCAGTAATGCGCGTCATTTGCGCTGCCAATTATTGGTTAGTTTGGATAATATTCTGGATTAAGGGGTTGAATATAACTCTCATTTGTTGGGCAAGCATCTGGACTATCTCATGATTACTTTCGTATCACTGTTGTAGAATTATTAGTGATATTGGGCATCTGGGTAGGAAATTCTGTCCCTAAGGGCTGGCTAATTCAACCTATATTATTGTTTCCTGAACCAGATCCTTGCAACGGCGAAGTTACATTCACCACTGGTTCTGAGAACATTAATGACCCATTATGTAAACTTGCCATCACCGATGTTGGCATGCATAAGGTTGTTCACGTCCTATTGGAGGCATTGAGAACCCAGACACATAAGGCTTAAATGAATTATTTCCCATTGGAGGGGGGGGGGGGGGGGGGGGAGGGTCACTAGTGGACCCTATGTTCCCACATAGGATAAAATAGGACCACTCTGGGCAATCGACTGCACAGGCGTCGAATTTTCCATAGAAGGTACGACTTCAGACACTGACGCTGGAACCTGTCGAAAAAGAAGGGGTGATTCTTCATTATTTTAGTTATTTGGTGGATTTGGATTCACCATTCTCCTTACATATCTTCTCGTTGGTCTCTCTTCGTTATTCGTGACTACTCTACCACTCCTAAGTCTCATGCAACAAAGTATGGAGAGATGAAATGAAGAACTTAAAAGTAAAACTTTTCCAGAAAAAGTAAAAAGAATATTTTCAAATACAATAGCACTGTCCCACTGGGGGTGCCAATTTGTTTACCGTGAACATTGGTAAACAACCGCTAATCTTTCAAAAATTTATTTTACTTGCAAGATCAACCAGTGAATCCTGAGGACATAGCTATTGTATTAATGCATTTTTGGAAAATTGATGAACACTTTGACAATATTCATTAGTGTAAAAAGATTGTTTTAATTGTTTGTTGAAAAAATTAAACTTTGTAAAAGTTTATAAAAGAAATGTAACGAAGAAAATAACTCAAAAGTAAAAAAAATGCAATAAAGAACCATTGATAAAATGAAATTAAACTTTTATTGAATAAAATATAGTGTTTCAACGTACATTTCTCAATAGTAACTCTTTTCTCGCTTTAACTTGGATGCTTGGAGTACATTTTGAGTATAGTACAACAATTGAACACACATAAATTCTAATACTAAGACTTATATTTATAATACGTCGAAATAACTGTCTCCAACGAGCATTTCTGCAAAAGTTGACACGTTTCGTCCTGCACGCCTTCATTTTGCCATAGTTCTCCACGCGTCTCTCCTGAGAAATGGATAAGGACAAAAGACAATAATCTATCTGTATTTTGAAATTCAAACTTTTGTTGAATGAAGACTTTAAATCATCCTTTCGTCGAAGTGACCTTCTATACTTAGAAAATATTTCTAAGTTTTTGTCCAAGCACGTCTTCTTATGAGAACCACTTCAACAAAACTTCACATTAACTTCCGTCGAAGTCAACCATATTTAAGAAACTTCTAATTTTCCTTAGTTTCTCAAATTGGAACATGGCGTCAAAATTCCCAGCCAACAATACCAAGTCCAAAAAAAAGTGATGGACACAAGGGGATGTATTGGAAAAACCAAATCCCATAAAAATTTATATAGAGTGACACCTTCACCTTACAAGCTGATTTTATAGGGTTAAGTTAGACCAAAACTCTAATTCTATCAATTTTATCATAATGGCTATTAACTATTTTACAAAATAAATAGAAGTTCAACTTGTATTTGATGTGAGAAAAGATGATATAATCAATTTCATACGAAATAATATCATTTACAGGTTTGGTATTCCTTAAACCCTCCAAACAAAACAAGTGACAATTTTCACTATTGACATAGTGATGGCCTTTATGAAGAGGTTTAGAATAAAATTTATACATTTCTTTTCATACTATGCTCAAGACAATGGAAAAACCAAGACCAACAATAGGATTTTCAATGATATAATAAAAAAGAACATTGAGGATAAACCAGATAAATGGAGTGAAACCTTGCAAAAAGTTCTATGAACCACAAGAAACTCGAGTGTGTGCAAGAAGCTTCACCCCTTACCCGCCAACCTATGGTAAGGATGAAATACCATATTTGGAAATTCATGTAGCCTTTCTCATAAATACCAAGAAAAATCAACTCAACATTGATAACTATTATCAGGCTATACTAATGGAATTAGATTCTCAAGATGAAGATTCAAATATGGTCCTACTCAAAATTGATAGCTAAAAAATTGGATAAAGCCTACTATATTTATTAAAGTCAATTTAGTTTGGAAAAGAATGTGGTGCTCTGGCTTTTTCCATGGAATTTTTGAAGTGTTCAGAACAGGAGTTTGACTTTCAAGCCGATTTGATTGTTTTAGAAGTTCATCTCCATACATGCCTTTTGAGCCACAAAGACCTTAATTCGCCATCAATGTAAGTGAAATATGTATATAATTTGATCCTGTGACTGTTGGCTGATTTTAATTATTCAACTAATTAAGAAGCCTTAAATGTCACCTCCTTTATCTTTTTTTATTAGGAATGTTCTTAGACGGTAAATTTCTATAACTCATTCATAATCATAAATAATCTATATGTTATATCTCACTACTAAAATCAATTCTTATAACCAATTTTTATTTTTGTAAAATGGTTATAAACCGGTTATATCCATAACCAATTTTATAATTAATTTTATTTTAAAATCATTTTTTTTTTGGAAAAACTTTTTATTTAAAAAAATTTATATTTTCATTTAATGAAATAATATTTATGTTCAAAAATAAAATTAAAAAATCATTTTTTTTAATTTTTGGAAAACATAAATCATTTTTTTGCGAAATATTTTTATTTAAAAAAATAATTATTTTTTCATTTAAAGAAATAACATTTATGTTAAAAAAATCATTTTTTTTTAATTTTTGGGAAAAATAAATGATTTTTTTAATATTTCATTTTTATTTTTCTGAAAAAATATTTTTAAGAAACTTTTTCTTGAAAAGAAGTTTAAAAATGAAAAAAGATTTTTTTATTTATAAAAAATATTGACTAATTTGTTTTTATTTTTGATATGGGTGTCCAAATTATGGATTTGGTTAAATCCATATTAATAACATATCCAAAATATGGGTTTGGTTATAACATACTAATAATTAACCAGATTTAGATATGGATATGGATAATTTTAATAACTAGTTTATTTGAGCACCCCTACATAGTACAACCAATCAAACATAGTAGAAATATTGTTCATACAAAACCAACAAGCAAACAACAAGCAAACAACATGAAAATGCATGAAAACTTCAAATAAGACTCAAAAAACAAAACACACTAAGACTCAAAAACTTAACACACATCACAACATCAAAACATTTCAGCGCCTTCCGTAGCCTCTCGGCATTGGTCTCGATCTTCCTTCCAAGGATGCAACTTCACATAACTCACGGTAAAAGAGATCGTAATGGCTAGTGTCTGTTTCTTAAGCTACAATAATGTGATTAATCCTTTCCATAGCATTAACATGATTTTCATTTACACTATTATGTATGGTCAAGAGACTCTCAGTCGTATACGCAGCAAAAGACTGAAAATCAGCATCCTGAGTAGCCATATGTTCCTACATCAAACGAAAATATTCCATCTGTGTAGCTTCATAGGTTTCTCTCCATCTGCAATCCTAAACATACCACTCATCTTGTTTCATTTGCATGTTCTGAAGCATAGTCACTATAGATGAAGTATCACTAGGACTAGCATGAAAACCAACACTGTGATCAACTCCATGATGAACATCTTACATGGTAGCATCTCCCTCTGGAGTATCATGAGGAACCTCCAAAGGTTTCTCACTATCCATATGATCTTCCTCAGCATCTTCATCAACTACAGTTGGATCATCAAAGTTATAAAGCTTTTTAACATTCTTACCTAAGCGAAGATAATATGCTGACGCTTGATATCCTAAAAATAATTCAAGTTTGTCAAGGTACATTGAGAGAATTCTTGAGACTAACTAGGAGATTTGTAGATGATATTCGACATACCAATGTTGAAGTAGTTTAGAATCTTAACAATCATGGAAGGATAGCAAAGTGAGCCTCTATTGCATTTTCTAACAGCAAACATACAAGCCACAAAATAGTGAAGTCAATTAATCTTGACCTTGTGCATCAGGATGTACACCAAATTTATTTTCGCAAAATCAACTCTAGAAAACCCACCATTCTTTGGGCTTAAATATATGAGAGACAATCCACAACAGAATTCTAGGTTCGATTTTCAACTGGCCAGTGGAGATAGGATCATAAAATTCATTTGTTCGAGGAGCCTTAAGTATCTCATTCAAGTGACAATCCCACTTAAAACACATATGAGCGTTAACATCAGTACCCAATGGATCACCCTCATCAGCATCTTTCATAGTAATACTAAACGAAGTGTTCCACAAGTCATTAGTATACTGATAAACTTTCTTACCTATTAAGAACTTGAAGCAAGAACCTTCATTTCATGAAACCCTGAGTAGAAGACTCAAATGAGATCTCTGTTGTAATATTGAGCCAGTTGTAAGAAGTAATCAATCTTTTGATGTTCCACAAACTTGACAACATCTGATAAATACAAGCAGCCAACTGTAGCAGGCTTCTACATGTATTGCTTCACAATAAGACGGGTCTTACACTTAAGATCAAACTCTCTGACATACTTCTTGGAGACCATGGTAAATGGGTTCTCAATAGCGATTGTTGAAGTCGTATCCTTGTCCTTACCTTTAGCCATAATCTTGGACTTAGAAGCCATGAAAATGTTGAAATGATGTGTGCACACCAAGTGTTTCATGAAATGATTGAATGAAGAATGAGTGAGTATGATAGATTATTGAGAATCCACACACTCAAACAAGATGGAAAAACACAAGACTACTCAAATAACCAAAGATAAACAACAAACAAAAGATAAATTCAAATTTTTGGTGAGATATGATGAGTTGGGGTTTTGGAATGAAAATAAGAGAAATTAATGAAAATAAGAGAGATTTGGTGGAAAAATTTGAATGCAAATGATAATAAATTGGTAACATGAAGAGATGAAATGCATACTTGATGTTTTTCAAGTGTAATAGCGAGTTAGAGAAATTGGGAGATTTGTGCATATAAGAGAGTTGAGAGAGTGAACACAAATGACCCACTTCTTCACTTATGAGTCGACCTCTAACTACTATGTGTCAACCTATTACTGGTATGTGTTGACACATATTGTAGCAGAGACCAGAAAGTTAACAAAAGATAGTTATGTACCGACCTATACGATTACGCGTCGTCTTATACTATAACATTTTTGAAAAAATGCTGAAAAAATTGTTATGTGCCGACCTATACAACACTGTGTCAACCTATAGAATCCGAAATTTCAAAAATTTAACTCAAGTGAATTTGTAAGGGCTTTTAAAGTTGAAAGTTGACTCATGAATGATTACTTGATGAAAGACTCATGCATATGATGATATGTTATAGTTTGTTTGCTAGGATCATGCAATCATGAGGATTCAAGAATGAATTGGTTCAAGATATGGATCAAAATATGAAGACATTTTGAATATAGTCACTATAAACATATAAAACGCAACACGCAATGTTTGCATTAACATTTTTGGACGTGAACATATATTTCAGACATCGTACATATAATGCATCACATAGCTTCTTAAAAATAAACAAGTAAAAGCAATACTTACTTACAAAGCAATAAAAGCATCAAAATAATATTACCTCACCGTACACGAGACGGAGGATGCACATGAATTCCACGAGGAACTCTCAAAGGAAAGTTGAACTGAATGCAAAATGTGCCATGCAACAAGAATGAAACTGAAACGTTCTTACCACTTTTCTTCTTGAATAAGTATTTGAAAGTGTGACTAATAATGTATCCAACAGGTGATTGACTTGATGGTCATCTTTGATGTTGAACTCTCAATATTGTTCAATCATGATGATTATCTTACACTTCCTCATGTTTCATCATCTTAGGTTGATCACTCCTAATTTAATGTACTTAAGTATGTCTTGTTGAAGATAGACCTACATCATTGAACATAATACCACCGACACTTCTTAGATAGAACATTAGTAATCATTAACACACTTTTACCAATTAAAGAAACACTAAGAGTTAACCTTTTTAGTAACACAGTCTGCCTTGCTTATCAAATAGTCAACACAATAAGGACATATCACCTTATTATGCCTTGAGGTTCTATAAATGAGATCACATACTCTCTTCATAGAGCCAAGACATATTCCTGCATGATTAACAATTAGTGCTAGGTACCCAATCTATATTGTATCCATGGGGATTAAGACACTTTAGTTACATTTAGGCAACCATTTAAAGGCACCTTTAGGAACAAAGAGTTTCCTAAACGTGCACCTAGAAATGGTGTAACCCTTCTTGCAACATTAATAAATACAAATTATGAGAATATAACCTTTTTCTATTTGGTTCCTTTTTAATGTAACTATACCTTATATAAGTATTATGAAAAGGCAATTCATATTTGGAAGTGTCTATAGAAAAATTAACTTTAGGTTGAAAAGCATTATCTAACTTGACTTTAAGAGTCCTTGACTTTTTTTTACCAAATATGACAAGTTTCACAACCAAACCATGAAGCTTTAGTAACTTAATTTTGATCTTTTGGAATATCTAGTATGGACTTCCTTATAGCTTCTGAGTTCTTTTCATTTTCTAAAATCTTAGCTTCCAATTGAGAAATAATTCTCTTGTTTGAAGCTAATATTTTGAAAGCATATATGGTTTGTCTTTGTAGATTTTCAAAAGATTCTTGAAGTTGAGAAATAGATAAATCATGAGAAGCTTGAAGTTTAGAGTGGCTTACAACCTTTTTCTTTCCTTTGTTTTCCATACAGCAAAACTTTTTTGATTCAACACTTGAGGTAGAACTTTCATCGCTTAAAGAATCACTTTCGCTCTCCCAAGTGGCATAAGCTCTTCTAGAATTTCTAGATGTTTTGTGATGGCCTCTTTATTTTTTTTCTTGATTATAGGATACTCCAGCTTAATGTGGCCCGATTTGCCACAATTTTAACAAGTTCTTTTTGACTTCCTCTTTTTGTTCTCATATTCTTTTGAGGAGTTCGATGACCTTCTTAATTTTGCATCGGCCTTGTCGAGATATTTGTCACCATGTTTCCACATGTATTTATTGAACCTCTTTATAAATAGTACCATATCTTCTTCATCAGAATCATTGTCATCTTTAGATCCACAATCCCTAAGCTTATAATATGAGGACTTTGAGCTAGAAGTCTTCAGAGCTATGGACTTCTTGCTTTCTTCCTTTTCTTTGCCTTTCTGCTTATTCACTTTCTTTTATTGCTTTTTTTTTTATATTTCTCTAAGCAAGTGAGTTCTTGCTCATGCTCTTCTAGTTTACCAAACAAAGTCGTGAGATCAAGCACTTTAAGATCACTTGCCTCCTAAATGGTGGTGACCTTGGACTGTCATTCCCTACTTAAACGTCACAACACTTTGTTAGTATAAATCTCATTAGAAATAGGCTTACCTAGCGCATTTAATCGATTGATAAGATGTGTGAACCATTTTCGCATGTCTTCACCATCCTTAATACGAAAAATCTCAAAATATTGATTTAATGTGTTGATCCTAGCTTGTTTGACATCATTATTACCCTAATGGGAAACTTCTAATGTGTTCCATATAGCCTTGGAGGTCTCACAATGAGAAACATGATAATACTTATCAACACCTAAAGTGGATGTGAGAATATTTTTCTCTTTACAATCATGTAACCATAATTTCCAATCATTAGCATCCCATTGTGCTTCTGATTTAGGTAATGTAATACCTTCATTATTGGTCATGGTTATTCCATTTAGCCCATTTTTTATGGCGTCCCATATTCCCTTGTCAACGGAGTTGGCATGAATACACATACAAGCTTTCCAATAGCCATAGTTTTCGCAGGTGAAAATGGTGTTGTATTATACGCTCCCTTAGGTTTGATAGCCATTATTCTAAAAAGTAAATCTTAAGCACGAAATAAACTGGAGCTCATGATACCACTTGTTAGACGATATGCTTCGATTTAGAGGGGGTGAATAGATCACAAATTAAAAATTGAAACTTTTTTGGCAAAATGGTTTTCAAAAGTTTTATGGCACAGCGAAAACAACTCAAATCGAATCGTCTAACCGAACCTACTATCTAAAATATCGGATACGCTTAAAGTTACACAATTGAATGATAATGAACACAAATTTTTCAACAACGACTAATCACAAATAAATTAAAGGCTATGCTAGACGTAGAGCTTATTTCTAATGATCAAAAATCAATTAAAAGCAATAGACACAATTTATTGAACACCTTGAGTGCAATTGATAATGTTCAAAAATTTAATTTAATTTGTTGATGTTAAAACTAATCACAATAAAAGTGATTATGATTATTATTGCTACCGCAAAAAACCACCTGTGAAGACACAAAGTTGCCATCGAACTTTATTTATCCCAACGGGGAAGGAAAACATCGAGAAAACCTCAAGAAGGGAAAGAACATGGTCTCACAATCAAATCTAGGGTTCGGGAGTCGATTACGCAAGAGGAAGGTATTAGCACCGTCGCGTCTGTTGTACTCAATGGGAACCCCTCTTGTTGTTCTAATAAAAGGTTGTGTTTATCTAAAGCTTACTTGTTAAGGGAATGAAAAAATAAAAAGGCATAAAAACAAAAGGAGACTCGATAGGACCTTGCAATCCTATGGCTACATATTGCCTCGTGCAATGGGAAAGTCAGAGTTAACGTAGTTCGGAGAACTACAGGTGAAATGCAAGGTTGCTCGCCAAAGATTGCGGCCCTTATGCCTATGTATCTTCATTTGGACGAGAATGAAGAAATCCGAGCGTCCGTAGTTCGTGGGACCATGGGTTGCTTAATGTTTTTTATGGACAATGCTAACGTTCACGCTCTAGCAGTTTAGGAATTTGCCGCTCGTTGTCTGGAGTCTTACGTATTACTTGTTTGCGGTAGAACGGAAATAACTGCCCTTTCTGGAAAAAAAGGTTTGAAGAGAGAATTCCGAAGGACAAAATGGTTTGCATTTGTTGAAGTATTTTAAAGAAGTGAATTGAGTCGGTTTGTGATGTGTATTGTGCTAAAGTTTATGACGATAGGAGCGAACACTTTATACGATCAATCCGACACAGGTTATGCATAAAGCTCTCTAAATGAGGTAAGTAGAGAGTCTCGCTCATCTCTTCCCATTGTGCTTAAGGCTCGTGGCACACTATATACATCATAAGATCTAAGGGAGACTTGACCCTACATGTTATCATGCAAAATGGTCGTAAGGTTAGGATTAGAAGAAAATTTTATCCTAATGTTGCCATGCAATATAGCCCTAAGGTTAGGATAGAGAGAAGCCATCCTAATGTTTTCATGCAAAGGATTGAGAGTCTAATGTCTATCCTACTCCAAACTTAATCAAAAATTAAGTTGGACTAGGAACCTTAAGGGAGCATGTGAGCACAAAGCACAACACAAGTAAACACAAGACAACTCAATCACAAACATAAAAGTATTTAAGTAAACAAGAATCAAAGATAAAGAGAGAAGATTCAAATATGAAAGAGCTCATGCCATCAAGTATTCAACTTAAGCACCAAACAAAGTAGGAAGATTCAACAATCAACCCACAAGTGGCAAACATAAATACTAAAGTCAAGACATGCTTTAAACTTGAATAAGAGCAACAAATATGGGTAAAGTAAACAACTATGCACACATTTCAAACATCATAGGTCATGCTCAAAAGAATCCAAAGGTTAGGGTTGAGGAAATTAGGCAATGACAAACAAGTAGTGTACAAACATACATGGCTTTGAAACATCAACCAAACATTAACACCTAGCATGAAAGGGGAAATTGGATCAAGAAAGATGTGAAAAAAAAGAGGTCAGTAGTCATACCATGACATGATCAACACATTTTAAAGATTTAGAAAGGAATACAAATGGATCACACATGAGCTACATCCATAGCCAAGCAATTGTGAACAACTAGTTCATAACACGCAGGCCATAAATGATTCAAACATTGAAATTAAGGTATGGTAACATGATGGGGCATTATCATAACCAAACATTTCAATTCAAAACAAAGCTCATGATAGCAAGAAGATTCACCAAGTATCACACTCAAAGCATGCACAAGCACTTAAGTGTTCATCAATTAAGATTATTCTTAAAAGGGAGCACTCATCCATAAGAGATAAAAGAAACAAATGGTCATGCAATTGAACATTTAAACATGGAAAGGAAATAGTTCAAACAAGGTATTCAACTCATACAACAATCTCAAGCATCAAGGAAATTCATTCAAGCAACAAGTCCTAAGATTAGGTCAAAGATTAGGCATACTTCATCTCAAAGCAACATCAAATTGAAGCATCATCTAAAAGTGTTTAAATGATAAAAAAAAAGTAAAATTAAGGCTCTACCTCATGGTATAACACTCAAGAACATGTGATAAAATATCCCCTAAAAGAATTGCACAAGCGCACCATCAAAACAATTCATCAATCACAACTATGCTTCAATAATTAGGCATGCATCGGGGCTCATCAAAACCAGTTGGAAAATATTCAAATATGCAACATAAATGCATCACAATATCACTCCATACCTAAGCATTTATGTACCTAAACATGGTGAAAAAATTGGCTCAAGAAAGTGTCTCAAAGTGCATCAATCACAAACCCTAATTCAAGATCAAGCATCAAGAACACCCTTCATGATTATGTCAAAATAAAATATAAAAATAAATGAAAAATAAAAATTTAAAAATTTAAAAAGTTCTTATGACATTAAAAAGCATAAAACATATTTTAATAATTTTTAGGTCAAGAAATCATCAAAAACAACATTAAAATGAAAAGAAGAAATAAAATAAACAAATAATCAAGGGAGGTGTCATAAGCAAAGCAATTCCAAAATGAGCTAAGCTTAGTGCATTGGGCGCATATGGGCCAAACAAAGGGGTGTCAGTAGCAAGAAGTACACATGTCCAGTCCACTTCAATTATTCAGATTTTTAAAAATAAAATAAAAAACAAAAGAAAACAAAATCACTAATCCACGCGTACACTCACTCAGCATCACATGAGCGCCATGCCAACAGGTCAAAGATTCAAACACCACGCATGGACTCCATGCAGGGACGCCGGAGAAAACTTAAAACCTCACCAAAATCAACAAAACCGGACACTATTCTGAAGCAAATTTCATGCTGATTCCAAATATGGTGTCAAAAATCATTTATCTTCACTCTAACATCACGAAAAGAGGTCATGAAAAATTAACACTCTAACTGAAACTTCAACAAAATGAGACAAAAAGATGCACAAACATTTCCTACCACATGTAGGACTCCAGATGCATCTAGAATGAACTTATCATGCATCTAAAATGAGAGAAACAAGATCTTGAAATTTTACCTAGTGGAAAATGTCCACTCCACCTTCAAGACTTGCAAAAGCTTGAGGAAAACTTCACTAAATGCTTCAATGATCTTCAAGGATGATGAATCAAGCAAGAGAATGAAGAGAATCCTTTGGAAAAATGAAATTCAAATGCAAGAAGGTTTGAGAGAAAAAAATGGTTGATAATCTCTAGGTTTGGAGTTGATGAGCTTTTATAGGAGGTGCTTATGGTTGGGGTAAGGCTAGGAAACAAAGTTATAGGTCATGAGTTTGTTACACTTGGTTTGGAAATGAAAAAATGTGAAATGTGCATGATATGGTGTAGGCTCGGGTTTGCTATGGATTGAGGTGTTGTTGCTGAGCAAAAATGAGTAAGAATGAAACATGAGAAGAGTGTGATAAGAAGTAGCATGTGAGAGGAAAGTTTTGGTGCATTTTCATGTTTCCATCTTTGGTAAAACAAATTCGAATGTGTGCATAGTGAGTGTGACTTGGTTTAGGCATTTTAAGTAAAGAAAAGATGATGTATGATGGTGTACGTGTGAATGGGAAGCATGTTGCAAGCAATTGATCAAGTAGTGTCAAAAGTAGCAACTTTGATGCATCAACACAATATTTTCATATGGCCATCTTTGAGTAATTGTAACTTGGTGAATTTTGCATCAAATCATGAGTTCTTAGGCTCAAAAGAAAGATCTTATGATGAGGAAAAAACTTCATGTTGATTGCTTCTTGAAATGAGCCTTGAAACTATGTGGATTTTGCACTTGAAAACAAACAACCAAAACTGTCTAAACACTTAGAAAAATTCTAAGTGTTTTTACCAATTTAAAAAACTTGGATGCCTTGTCTTTGAAGCAACATAACTTAAGCTCTAATGATCCAAATGAAGAGTTCTTGGCATCAATGAAAAGCTTGAAGGAAGCTATACAACTTTCATGTTGGACACAAACTAAATTGAAGCTTGGATGGTGATGGAATTTAGCCTTGAAAACACAAAGTCTCAACTGAATTTTGACACTTAGAAAAATTCTAAGTGTTGGAAACTTGAATTTTACTTTTTCTCAACTTCATGTCATCATAACTTTTGATCCATGCATCTTTTGAAGTTCACTTATTCTACAAACTTGTAGTATATGATGTCATCTTCAATTTTACCATTGGTTTGCACAATTTGGCTCATGGATGAGGGAGATACACATCTTGCAACATGGCCTCATGAACAAGAACCTTCCACACTTAGAAAAATTTATGAAACCCTAATTTGGAAACCATTGTGATTCTGATAATTTCTCCTGACTTCTCTTGATCAAAGATATTGATATCTTGGATAATGACTTGAAATAACCGCACTTGGCCAAAAATCTCAAAGATTGACTTTTTAGGGCATTAATTGACCTTTTGATAAGATGAAACCAAATTCCCCTGACTTGAGTCCTCTGAAATGATTTGAAATGATCAATAATGCATACATGGAAGCTTTGAAGTGTGATTTGAACCCTATAACCATGTTTACTCAAGAAACCAAACACAAGCGTCCTTTGCCCAAAACCCTAGCTCAGAGCTAATAGATAGGAGAATGATCAATCACTTAAAATACTTGAAACCCTAATCACCAGATGATTGTGTGAACTTGTTGAGATACTTTGAAGTGTAAAAAGACCTCGTAGCTTAAGAATACCATACTGTTAAGGAAATCTTCTCTCTCATTTCCCTGGGCATCATCTCATCCTCTTGAGGAAAACCAATAACATAAGATCCCTTGATCCCCTGCCTTAGAGCAACAATGATGTGTATGAATGAATGTTATGACCTAATAAAGTTGCAAATGTATGCCACACATAAGCCACTTAGGGTTAATAAAAGGAGGGAAAATTTTAGGGTGAGACAATTATATCAACAAATCGTAATTCAAAATATAATCAAAAAGTTGATTTTCCAAACGAATTGATCCAAACAACAAAGATTCGATAATTTGCAAATATAAAAATTATAGGGGTTCCTATGTCGTAAGTGGTTTCTAAGTGTTATTGTTGTAAGAAGGAGGGTCATACAAGAAAAATATGCCTTGATCGACTGAACAATCATGATGGAAAAAATAATGGTAATGTAGCCATTGTGCAAGATGGTTATGAATCATATGATGTCCTAGTGGTTTCAAGCAATGAATATAACAAGGATTGGATTATGGATTTATTGTGTACTTGGCACATGGCTCCAAGCAAAGACGTGTTTGAGGAATTATGTGATCAAGATGATGGATTAATACTGCTGAGAAACAACAAAGCTTGCAAAATTATAGGTATTGGATCTATGAGATTCAAGCTCTATGATTAGTCAATAAGGCTATTAAATGATGTTAGGTATGTATCTGATCTTAAGAGAAATTTGATTTCTCTTGGTGAATTCGACAAGAAAGGGTATGTTTTCAAACGAGAGCAAAGTATCCTAAGAGTAATGATGGGGTCGAAGGAAGTCTGTAGAGGCGTGAAGAAATAAGGCTTGTATAACCTTGAGGCCGAGGTTGTAAGTTGTTTAGCAGATGCGGCATCTATAAAAACTCTGTCGAAGAGTGAGCTATGGCATGAGAGACTTGGCCATGTCAGTGAAAGAGGCATGATCGAATTATCGAAACAAAATCTGCTGTGTGGTGACAAGGTCGAAAAATTGTAGTTTTGTGAACCTTGTGTATTTGGTAAATCCTGTATAACGAAGTTCAACAAAGGTAAAAAAGAACACATGGATCGCTTCATTAGATTAATGTTAATCATTGGGGACCTGCAAAGAATCCTTCACACTCAGGTGCAAACTATTTCCTATCCATAATTGATGATTATTTCATAAAGTTATGGATATTCATTAAGAATATTGAGGATGAAACTTTTGAAAATTTCAAAAGTTGGAAGACTCTGGTCGAAAACCAAACTGGATGGAAGGTCAAGAGGTTGAGGACTGACAATGGTCTAGAATTTTGCAATGAGGCTTTCGACATCTATTGTGTTGCGTCTAGTATTGCAAGGCACAAAATTATTGCAGATACTTCCCAATAAAATGTTTTGGATTAAAGGTTTAATAGAACCATTTTAGAAAGGGTGAGGTGCATGTTGGTATGTGTAGGATTGAAGAAGGTGTTTTGGATATAAGTTGTTGTAATTGCAACATATTTGATAAATAAGTGTCCCTCAACAGCCTTGGGAATGAAGACACTTGAAGAAGTTTGGTTAGAACATCCCCTAGTCTCGACAGACTTAGAGTATTTGGTTGTTTAACCTATGTTCATATTAGGCAAAACAAGATCAAACCTATAGCTCTGAGATGTATGTTCCTTGGATACCCTGAAGAAGTTAAAGCTTATAGGTTGTGGTGCCTAGATCCAGGCCACAAGAGGTGTATCACAAGTCAAGATGTATTTTTAAATGAAGTTGAGATGGCTTTCTAGAAAATTTATGACATTGGTCGAAGTTCGAAGATCTCTGAAGAAGAGTTAGAACAATAAGATTCCTGTTGAGGTGGAGCATAATGATGTTGAAATGCATGACTCAGATGAAGTCAAAGAAGATGCAGAAGCTATTGTCGAAGCTGAGGAGATTGATAATGACTATCTGCTAGTAAGAGACGGTTCGAGAAGAGTCATCAAGTCACCTCTGCAACTGAGATTCTGGACAAAGAACCTATATATTATATGGAAGTTATAAGGAGTTGAAACAAATGAATGGCTGAAAGCCATGGATGATGAGATGAAATTTATTCATGATAATAACACTTGGGAGCTGATCGAGAAACCTGCATGGGCCATATTAGTTAGCTGTAAGTGGATCTTCAAGGTAAAAGAAGTAATCAAAGGAGCAATGTTGAAGCATTTTAAGGCAAGATTGATTGTTAAGGAATTCACTCAGAAATAAGGTATCGACTTCAATGATGTGTTCTCACCAAAAATACACATAATTAATCAAGTATACTTTTCATGCATTTTATCCATTTATCATTCTAATATAAATTGTTTTGTGCATTTGTTACTTTAGTATTTCAAAACTCCCAAAGTTATTCACATAAAATTCTTTGGAGGAGTTAAGGAGACATCAATGTAATTGCTTGAAAAAAAAGAATCATAGTCAAGACCTTTTAGTTGATACCTCAACTAAATTTTAATTTTAACAATAGAGAGAAAGGGTGATTATGAAGAGAGAGAAAACACTATCTAAGGCCCAAGAATCATATATTAGAAGATGGATGTAACCACAGAAATACTTAAGCTTATTCAACCCTAACACCTCATTTAAATAATTGTTCTCCATAGTTAAAAGTTTCCAATATTTCTCTATGACAAATTCAATACAAGGTAGGATATAGATACATTTTGCATTTAGGGGGTCCAAATATAATGCTTTAGTCTAATTAGAGCTCTAATTAATTGACCTTTGGTGTCTCAAATAACTAAACCAAAACTCCAAAGATTCTTTGAGTTCAATTTATCATCAGAGTTGATATTCAAGGAATTGTAAGAATGGAGTCTGATGGATACGAGGAAAGCTTATATTAAAATGGGGGTGTTGGCGAGATTAACAACTAATGTGAGATGATATTGAGGGATTTGCAGTCTAAATATTTCTTTTTGAAAGAAAACGAGATTTTGCATAAATTTCAAGAGATTTTGATAAACATGTATTTAAATTTCTTAACAAAAATATTTGTTTCTATCTAACCAAAGACTATAAGTAATTGTAGCAGTATAGGTAAATATACTAGATCAACCAAAATAGTGTGGCACAAGTGGTCAATTATTGATCTACTTAACTATTTGGTCAAGAGTTTGATCGCTTGTTGGTAGATATGAAAATATATTTTACTCGGATTGAGATAGGTTAATCCCTTAAATTAATTTGAGTTTACCTCAATGACTTAATCTTTGCAATTGCATGTGAGACTTTGATTTATCCCCCAAAAGATATGTTTGATCATGAAAAAAATCTAAACACGAATGCTTCTGGGTTAGATGAAGACCCATGAGAAAGGTCAATAACCTTTTCAACAATCACCAAACACTATGATAACTCTTACAAAAAACATAAAGTACATAATTTTTATTTACAAATACCTTTCACCAACACACTATCATGAAAGTTTCAAATACTTAAACTTTGTTAAGAAACATAATGTATTAGACTGTTAATGTCAAATCCAATCTTAGATTATATATTTTATTTTTTAAATATCACAATTAAAATTATATCATTTAATTGCTCAAAAAATATATATATTTTTTGAAACTTTTATGATTTATAAAAGTTGACAAGTTTCAAATTATTTGAAAAAGAATGTTTCTTGAAAATGATATTTGAATTGTATAAATGATTATGTAAAAGTTTTTATTTATTTTTTAGTGTACGATGATTTATATACACTTCTAAAAATCTCTATGAATGGATGCATAGGTTTGAAATAGTTCTATGAAGCTTTTCAATTCAAAACCATGATTCTGTTTGATAAAAAAAAAACACTAGTTTGGTATTCGACTACCACATTCTGGTAGTCGACCGCCACTTCTCAAAGTTCCAATTTTAAAAACAATTGACATTGGTATTCGAGTACCACATTCTAGTGTTCGAATATCACTTTCATGGCAACACCAAAAACAACTTTTTACACTTGAAAACAACTTTTTAAGATGAGACTTCCATGGGTTTTATGCATTAACTTTGAAAATATTTTATCTTAACTTTGATTAATTTTGATCTTTAACACTTTGTCATAGTTGATTGATGCCTTCATCTTTATCGTTCATTGTCTTCATCTTTTTCTTCTTTGTTGATCATTGTTGAATTTTTTTATTTATTATTTTGTTGGTGTATTTTTATTCATCAAAACCCTAGCCAAGGTCAAGGAGAGGAGTTTTTTTTCATAATCTCCCTATTTTTTATGGTGACAAACATCCTTGAAAATTTTCTTGTTCATCAACCAATTGCTTTACTATTTCTAAATCTTGTAATATGTGAAGCAACTAGAGACTCTCACTATCTTGAATGTGTATCCCTTTCTTTTGTAATTTAAGACGTCTTCCTTTTGAAAATATCATGAACAAGAACAAAAACTATCCTACCATTTCTCCCCCTTTTGACATCGTAAAAAAGAAGAAAAAATAGAATAACTAAGGGAATATAGTATAGAGGAAAATAATACAATAACTAATCTATGGGATAAATATACGTCATGATAAATTAAGTGTTAGATAAAAAGATATCGTGGCATACACCTACTCTTTTTCACAATTCTAACTGAAAATGTTAAACTTTTCTATTCATCTTAAAATGAATATTGATCTTACCCTATAAATGGTATCCATGTGTCTTGAACAACCAAATTTTATATTACAATGATCGCATATGGTTTCCAAGTACACCTGCAAAAATAAGTTAATGTTTCTTCTAGGTATTCAAAACTCTTTGAATATTTTTTGGTTCGCTTCTCTCTCAACCCAAATATACTTTCGACTTGATACACTAAATCTTATTATGTATCTTGCATTAGGGATATGTCCCGTACAATTATAATAAAAACAAGTATGTGTCGTGTTAGGCATTTTATTTTTGTGATAATTGAAATAATTGTTGTTATAAGCTTTTCTGGATTTAACATTATGACATACTTTTTTAGGTTTAACATTGTTACAAGTATTGTTAAATTTGACAAAGATAGTCTTTTTGATTTGACTAGAATTTTCAAATTTATAATATCCTACACCACTTTTATTATTAGCATACATTTGGTTACATAGAACATTATCCAATTCATTTTTTTTTCCTTTTTTCATAATTGCATATAACTTGATTTAGTTCAATGATTTTTAATTCGTTAGTATTACATTTATTACATGATGAAATTATTTTAACTTTGTCCAATTCTAATTGCATAGTATTAGATCTACTTTTTAGAGATGAAAATCATTAAAGGAATCTTATAATTCTTCATAAGAAGGTTTATCACTTTTGTCAAAATTACAAACCTCATTATCGTCATCAGAGTGATGTGAAACCATGAAGGATAAATGTAATTGTTCTTCATTTTTAGAATTTATACTCACATCATTGTCTTCCCATGCGATATATTCTCTTATTGGATCTTTATTCTTCTTGTTGTTGAATTTGTTCTTTTGGAGAAAAGTACAATCACTCTTAATATGTCCTTTTTCACATTCGAAGCAAGCGATCTTTTGCCTTGGAGTTGATTATTCATTTAAATTCTTTCTTTGACCAATTTTTTTTATTGTTTTGTCTCTTTTCAAGATTGTTTCAAACTTCTACAACGGGGTCTTTATCTCGGCCTCTTTTTACTTGGGAAGTCGATCGTAAAAGGGAGATAATCGTGCGATTTTGTATTCCTCCTTTTGCCTTTGTTTGCTGAAGTCAGGGGGAGGGAGGTCAGATTGTGATACAACCAGACTGGATGATGGCTAGGTTGGTTAGTCAAAATTCGAGTCTAGATGACCAGAAGAGGAAAGAGCCACAGAAGCATTCAGGGATTCCATGGTCTTCCTCCTTTCATAAAGGTTCCACAGAGAGGCCATCAAATCTGAAAACAATGAAAAATGGTTAGCCATTTCAAAAATAAACCTTGCCCTAACCAAAAATTTATCTCATCTCTTTAGAACTAGAAGCATCCAAGATATCCCGAGAGTTAATAACTCACCTCTGCTGCCTCATAGGCCCTACTTCCTTGGGATTTTCCCCTCCTAATAACCCAATCTCTTCTATAAAGACAACATATCCTTTCCTCTTCCGGAGAAAGCTTGTCATCACCAAAAGACTATTTAAGGGGTTCTCGCTTGAAATTCTCCCAAGACCAATACTTCCTAACCCTTTCACGACATAAAGAGAAGGAATAGGGGGAGGTTGAAACCCCTTGATCAACTTGGAGAAAATTGATGGAGCCCTTGGAATTAGGGGAGTTACTAAAATATAATAATTTTTGATGTTCTTCTAGCTATCCATGTACATGCCAAACATCTTGCTTGACTAATGAATGGAAATGAACCTCTAACCACAAACAAAGTTTTGCAAAGTCCAAGATATGATGGACAAATTAAAAAGAGTCGAACAGAGAGCTCAATGTACCAATACACACACCAATACTAGAACAACTTTTTGAAGTCCTAAGCACATGGGTGAAATTGAAAAGGAGATATTGCCAAATTATCCAACAAGCCCTCCTCCGTTGTAGTAAAGTGTAACCCAAACTTCAAATGGGTGAAAAGACACTCAGAAAAAGGAATGGCACACCCGTCATAACAACTACAAATCAGTTTACCCTTTCCAATATGAGAGAAGACCCAGTCCGAAGATGGGCCTACATCTATGCGAGCATCGACCACCTTTTTTGAATGACCATATACATATACGATCACTGCTATCTCAAAGTAAACCAAGGATAGAGTCTCGAATTTGGGGGTTAAGCTAAGGCTGGTCATCCCCGTTTAACCATATTGTCCTAGTGGTCACACAAAAGATAATAACGATCAGAGGTGGACTTATTGTTCCTAAAAGGAGACATTATTTAATTTCTTCCTCTGTAGGTTCCCTGCTGCTAGAGACGGAAAAAATTTATAAAAAAAAAAAGAAACGAACCTTTGCTTCATTTTGAGAAACAATGGTCGTCTTCATTTATTTGTGATAATGAACAGAGCAGGTCAAGCGTGCGAAAACCTCCAGATAAACTAGAAAGTATGAGTTTTCGTCCTCATTCCCGATAAAAAGGCTAGGAGAACCATCTCCTCTCTCAACAGAACCTCCTCCAGTTTCAGAGCTATCACTAAGAATGATCAAATTAAGAATGTGACCATTGACTTCCAAATACTCATCACCAGGAATGTTAGGATTTTCATAAACGGTTGATATGGGAGAATCACCCTTACCATCTTCATTTATGTTCAAAGGAATATCCCTTAGGTCATCAATGGAAAACAACAAAACAATAAAGGAGGGGAAAAGGGAAAAATGGTACATATAGAAATGGGTCGAACTGAGAAAGTTATTTGAAGACGAAGTAGTGACAATACTGAAACTCATGCACGATGGGATACTACTGGAAATAAATGAGGATCACTCAGTGAAATGTTAAGGAAAAGACAAAAGAGATAGAAAAGATGAAAAATAGGGAACCCAAAAAGTTCTAAAAAGAACTTATATATAAGTTTATATAAAGAGAGGGAAACATTAAATAATCGTTGATTAACGTCAACATAATGATCCAACGGCTCATACGCCTTCTTGAGGTCACAAATACACTCAAGTGCATGCAAATGGACTAGCTTATGAGTCAGTCTTAGATTGATCGCCTAGGGCTGCACGTGAGGTAGTCAGGAAAAACGTCTTAATGATTAAACATGTATTTATTAAATATGGCCCATGACTTTCCATTTACTAGCATGAGGCACCAAAGCATAATCTTGCCCGACCCAGACTGAAGAATTCCCACGCTTCTCAATGCAGCAAACCTAGAATTGTCAAAATGTGTCGGGTCCATTGGGCCGACCCATGAGCACTATATTTTAGTGCGCGATAGACTGCAAAAAAGCTTTAAAAACACGGCTCTATCTTTTTGGTCCAGCCCATCGGGCTTATATTTTTTCATGGGTCAACCTGAGGGCTTCGGGCTGGCCTGTTAAAAATAATTTTATTTAATTTTGAGAAGAATAAAAAGATTTAACTAAGTTATGGTTACATAAGTGTATTTTCAAGTGAAAAAGAAAAGGTAAAGAGAATGAAGATACGATTTTAAGATATTGTGATCAAATGAAATAAAGAGAAAGATTGATAAGTATTGGAGATGATATTCACTTACTCACTCTCTCTCTCTCTCTCTCTCTCTCTCTCTCTCTCTCTCTATATATATATATATATATATATATATATATATATATATATATATATATATATATATATATATATATATATATATATATATATATATATATATATATATATATATATATATATATATATATATATATATATATATATATATATATATATATATATATATATATATATATATATATATATATATACACACACACACACATATATATATATACACACACACACACACACACACACACACACACACACACATATATATATATATATATATATATATATATATATATATATATATATATATATATATATATATATATATATATATATATATATATATATATATATATAACTTACTCCATAATCATAGCCTTTAAATTAGATTTTTAATCGAATGGTTATAAGTAAAAATGCTAATTTAACCACTAGATTAGATTCAATTTAAAGACTATGATGTGGAGTAAGTTAAAATAACTTACTCTTGGAGTAAGTTGATTCTCTCTCTCTCTCTCTCTCTCTCTCTCTCTCTCTCTCTCTCTCTCTCTCTCTCTCTCTCTCTCTCTCTCTCTCTCTCTCTCTCTCTCTATATATATATATATATATATATATATATATATATATATATATATATATATATATATATATATATATATATATATATATATATATATATATATATATATATATATATATATATATATATATATTCATTGTCAATGTAAACATTTTTACACTCTCAATTCATCACTATTATCTGTTTGTATTACTTTATAAGTGGTTAAAATGAAAGTCAAACTCTTATTAACATTCAACAACTATGATTAACTAACGGTGTAAAATTCTTTTACACTGTCAGTGTATTTCAATTAAACATCATTTAAATAAGTTTATAATTACTTTATACTTATGTAGCTTTTATCCATTGCACTTTTTTTATAACATAAAAACCATAATACTAAAATACGGGGCAACCCAGTCCATCGAGCCGCATAGTCCATTAGGATCTAGGTTGGGTTCAATTTTGGTAGCCCATGAAATAATCGGGCGACCCACTCCAACTCATTTATACATGGTAGCCCATCGAGGCAAAGTGGGTTGGGCCAGTCCGAACCATTTGATAGCTCTAAGCAACCTTGGAGGCAACTATTCTGGATCAGATCATGGTCCCATGATAAAGGTCAATAAAGGATCATGGTCCCATGATAAAGGTCAATAAATACTACCTCATAGCGTGCCAATAAGAGGTATGTGATTTATTTCTCAAACTTTCACATTATTATGAATTTTTCCATAACTAATTTGAGTGTTGTAATACTAACCTTGCAGATAACTATATCCATCGTATCGGGATCGAAGCTTAGTCTCAACAAATAATTCTGGTTAAATTTCCGAATCACTACCTGGTTCTAGTATAGAACACTATTAATCATCACATTAGGTTAAAACTAGTTAGTGTTTGAATATTACATCTCCATTCCAAATTTTAATATATTACATACTTAAGCTCACTCACTTATATGATGTTTAATATTTATCTTTCAGTTTCTTTCTAAAATACATATAAAACCCATAATGACACTAATGAATTAACAATACTAATATTCTTAATAAAAATATGTTGAGTTCGAAAGTTTGTCTACAACTCAAAACTAAAAGAATTAATTATCGTAACTAAAGTTTATCAAACATTGTTCAATGAATATAGTTTTATTTGTAAAGAGTTGTTGATATATTTAATATATTGAAATACACTTTGAATCTGCAATTCTATATTTTTCAACACTTAAACTATATTGATGGAAAAACTCTAATCTTGAAATTAATCAAATCAATCTTGATGAAAAAAATCAATCTTTCTGATTGATCACGTCTATTGTTCTTCACCTTTAGCTCATGTAAAACAACCACTCTTTGGATGGAAGATGATTCTACACTACCCAGAGAATTGAAAGAAGAAAAAATAATAATTGAAAGTGAGAGAAAAGAGAAATTCTGAAGGAAGAAGATGAATATATTATTGTACAAGCAACACTTTAAGTGTTTACTATATTGTATGTTAATCACAATTGTGATTTCTAAGACTACACAATGTAACTACGAAACTTGTATTACACACTTATTACAAATGAAATAAAATTCTTATCTATTTATAGATGAGATTACTTGAAGTCAAAATAATTAACTCAACTAAAACTAAACTAAGTCAATCTATTTCGACTCTATCTACTCCTTCGACATCTACATGTTTTGACAAACTATATTTTACTTTCAATTAAATATAGCAAATACAGACTCTATTCGACACAAACATCTTTCGACACCCGTCAAATATAAACACATTATTTCGACTTCGGCACAAAGAATTACAAATTTAACATATATTTAAATATTTATTTATACATGAAAATAGAAAAATAAAACAAATATTGAATTCTGTTTTTTTGAAAATTGTAGGATGAAATGATATATAGTTTCTATTCTACCCAAATTGAAGAAAAATATATGATAAAAATGATCATATATTTTATTTTATTATATTCTATAATCTTTTAATTATTTTAAATAGTATAACATAAATTTATTTTATTACATAACATTTCATATCATTCTCATTTCATCAATTTAAACATATCCTTACTAGTTTCATCATTAAACTTTTTTTTGTTGTTGAGAAAAATGGTTTATTAAAAGAGTGACTAACCATATATTGTGGGTTAGATTGCTTCAACTTACATTTCTCCTTTTTCTTTCTTTTTTTTCATGAGCACATCAATTATATGTTTATTTTTTATTTTTTTTTCAAAAAGCAAGTGTTTATTTCAAAGATAAGAATGTTATAATTATTTTGATATGGCAACTTTTTTCTTTTTGTTTATTATAACATAATTTAAGTTGAAAAGACATTTATTTTTAAAATCTTATAAAAAAAAACATATGTAAGATAATTTAGACACATATTTCCATAAAGAAAAATTATAGTATAAAAGTACTGAAAATGAAGAGAATTTCTTAAAGCATCTTATATATTTTTAATATATTATGCAAAAATTTTAAAATATCTTCTATTTTTGAAGATGTGTCTTTGAACGCATCTGAATATACACATTTCATTTGTTTTTGAGTTACACCTTAATTTTATGATTAAATTTATTTTGAAAATGTATTTCCAGACAATTTTCTAAAATACATTTCCAGAAACTAAAAAAACTAAAAAAATATATTTAAAAAAGTGTACATAAAATGAAGATATGTAGTCTTGGTACACAAATACTGTATATAAATTGATAAATCTACAACAGAAACAAAAAAATTTCATTTTTACATAATCATAAATTAACAGGTATTTCCTGAGATGAAAAGTAACAAGGTTGTTGGACAATGAAAATAAATATTCTCCAAAAACATACAAATGAAGTTATATATCTTATCATTACAAAAATATTAGATTCATTACTGCAAAAATGTTAGGGATGCAGTGTTAAACCTCTCCATCATCCCCGAGATCCACATCTTCAAGTTCCTCATTCAATCCAGTTCTTCTGGAACCATCCTCGTTCTCCCTCTTGTGTTTTTTAAGGTTTCAAAAATACATTTTTGAAAATTTTTTGAAGATGCATTTTTTGAATTTTATTCATAAAATATAGATGTGGCTCAAACACAAATGAAATGTGTATTGGATACGTCCGGAGATGCATCTCCAAAAAAGAAGATATTTTTAAAAATTTGCGGGTGCATTAGAAACATATGGGTGCTCTAAGAAATTCTCAAAATGAATTACTAATAACATAAATATAATTCACAACAAGAATTGAAAAATGCTAAAATAAGAGTAATACGTTGATTTAGAATCCTCTTTCTTTCTAACATTTTTTTTAGAAACTGATTATCCTCCGCAAACAACTGCAAAAATTAAAAGACAAAATTTCCTCTAAAAATTTAATATTCATATGTTTTAATGTAATTTAAATTTAAGGTTGTTGTATTTCATTTGAGTTTGCATTTCACTACTACGAAACGTGTAAACAACAATGCCATGGTCACCACAGTTTTTTTCTACACCGTGGTGACATCTCTAAACTAAGGCGCTATCATATTATTTTTGTTTTTTGATTAAAAATTATTTGTATATAATAACAGTTGAGGAGTCAACCATGGTGATACCATCAAGCTTTTATGGGTTCGAACCTCAGCAACCTCATATAAATAATTCCTTTAATGTTAAGACACGCCTTTTTTTTTAAATAAAAAACTTAAAGGATTATGACTACGGTTGACGAGTTTCACCGTTATAATATATTTTGTTTTTTTCTTTAAAATTTTTAATTTTAAATTAAACTCTGGCGCTTCTTTATGAAATTTCACTATGAAAGTAATATATCATAACGGTTATTGGTATTGGTCGTGGTGGTAGCTTCATAATATTATACACTCCTAGTTAGCTTGTCTATTCCGTATACTTTTTTTCATTGAAAATAGAAACAATACACGATTTCAACCATAAACCCTAACGTTTAATATTGTAAAACAATGCACGATTTCAACATAAACACCATTGTTCACCCTATCTTGTCTTTTCAGTATCCATTAATCACTATGTATTTGTCATTTTCGTCATCATCGTTAAAAGGGTTGACAAGACCATCACGATCGTAACGTCAAGAAGGAAGAGTACGTCAATCAAGTTGTCACTGTCAAGAAGGAAGACAACAACAACATCGTCGTTGCTGTAAGGAAGGAAGACAACACCAACACCAACACCAACATCATTTACTTAGTCATCACGTTTAGGATACATAAAATATTTTCCCCATGCATCTACAGTAAACTTCATTTGCCATTGTTGTGGTTGTTGTTTTTTATGTTGTGGTTTTTATTTATGTTCTTATTGTTCATGTTGTTGTTGTTATTTTTAAACATAGATGTCGACCTTGTCGAGTTCTACATCAGACACTAGTGAAGAAACTCAAACAAATGAAAGTTGTGCGAATGAAACTCAAACAAATGATACTCAATTGAAAAGATCACAAAGAGGTGTCACAATGATGCCCCAATTCACATCAGTCCGCAACTCATCAGGTGAAAATATTTTGATGGAGTTTGATTCGTTCTACAGGTGGATTATGAATATTACTCTACTTTTAAGAGTCATATTGCGTTCCTTGCACGTAGCAAAGTCAATATACTGATAGATGGTTGGAAATAAGTGGATGATAAAGTCAAAGAAAGCATATGGACAGATGTTAAGGTATTACATATTATATTTTTTATATATTCGATATCACTACCTATAGTTTCTAATAAATACTTATATATTGATTTAAACGTAGTTGAATTTTGAGTTTACCGATGACTCAAAGTTGAAAAGAAGTGGATATCTTATGCCGGTACTCGTTGGAGAGGATTTAAGTCACAATTCACGGCTGACTACATTAGGAAGCCTAAGAGCGGTCTTGCTCGTCCATTGATTCAATATAGTTTTATATCGAAGAAGAAGTGGAACAAGTTTGCGAAGATACATCGTTCTGAGGAATTCAAGGTTAGTATTAGTCTTATGTAACCGATAATGTTATGCTAATGATTTATAGATACTAATCATATATATTTTTCACTATGTTAATAAAAATTTAAAAGCGAAGTAGGAATACAAAACAAGGCAAAGAACATGTATCCACATAGATTGTCTCGTGGGGGTTACAGGAAACTTGAGAAAAGAATCATGCTTGAGAAAAGAATCATGCTTGATCACATCCCATCTCCACCGTTAAGACATGAGAAAGGGAAGGGGGCTCGATTAAGACCAAATGGAGAGTAGTCCTCTGAGGCGTCAAGAGAAGTTGCTGAGAAAATTGTAAATATGATTTGTTTTGCTTATGTTATTTGTTATTTAAATATGTCGATAACAATATATGTAAGTTGCTTATGTTGTGTAGGATAAGTTGGTTGAGGCGGCCCGTGAAGGCACATTTGTTCCAAAAACATGACATGACATATTAGTAGAAGCTATCGGAACAAATAAGCATGGTGGGAATGTCCGTGGTGTTAGAGAAGGTGTCGGCTTGAGGTCACTCTTCGGGTTTCAAAGAAAAAGTACCGAAAGCCCAGAATTTAATTCACAAAGACAAAATATTGAGAATGTTAAGAAGCAATTAGAAGAACAAAGAAGGATGTTAGAAAAGGAGAGGGAAAAAAGGTAGAAAGATATGGAAAGGTTTCAAGAGTTATATTCGGTATATGTTTTACTTGAGATGTTAGTGTTTTATCGGAAATGTATAATATATATTGTGCTTATTTTTGTTTTATGTTATAATTGAATATTATGATGTAGAGATTAACTGAAAACCTCGAACAACATACAAATGAAGATCATTGTTATGTTGATGGTGATGATGATTATGATCAAACTCCAAGTAGAAGTGTTGTACTTCGTGCTTATATAAAATAAAGTAATTGTCCAGCCCCTCCCTCCCTCCAGATAACCGTAATGAGATAATTGACCCTTACAAAAATGAAATCACTACGCTATACTTGAACGCTACGGTGATAAATGATCAACCTCACCCGCTAGAACATTGTCCATGTTTAGAGTTATTCTATTACAATCCTGATGATGTAAGGGATTTTCTTGGTGGATATAAGTGGTTGAAAGTAGGGATATTGTAATTTTGGTACACATTATTATATAGTTGAATATACATGTCATTATAGAACATTATCATTTTTTGTATTTCCTCCCTTAATTTATTCATTTTCTTTAACCATTTAGGTACATTCACCGTGTTTGTATATGGTTAAATAAATCAAGTATTTATGGAATCTCATATCCTCTTTTTATTCGATGGGCATTTAATCAACCAAAAAACATTCGAGACTACTTGAAAAAATATTTAAATGAGGGAGGAAAAGAATGTTACTTAGCACCATTTCTCTGTTCTTAAGTTTTTTTGTAATTGATGTCTATGTATTCGTAAGAATGTTACTTAGCAAATACTAATAATACTATATATGCTTATGTTTATCCAGTGGTCATTGGAAATTGATCATCATATCATTTAAGGCAAATATGGTAACTGTACTGTGTTCCTTGAATGATCCACTTGAAAAGAAAATAAAAGAGATTATTAATTCGTAAGTCTATGTTTAATTCATATCTTTAACATTGTAATTAGTTTATCTTTTCATATGTTCAATTCATTTTCAATGTACAATGTTGTAGAACAAGTGAATATGATGAACAATGTTAGAAGAAAACCCTCATGGATCTTTCCTAAAGTGAGTGGCCCGATTACCTGTTTCTTTCATTTACATTCATGTGTGGTTATATTCATGTAATGATTGCTTAAATTTATAGAATAGGGGACAACCCGGGACTTACGAGTGTGGGTATTATGTCATGAAACATATGTTAAACAATGTCCTTGCTGGCATTGTTGATTCATGGGATAAGGTATATATGTCATAAAATGTTTACATATATTAATATATAAGTTGATTATTGAATTATTATCATGCATGATATTCAATTTTTTTCTCTTTCTTATGTAGATGTTTAACGAAGAAACCCCATTCCCCGTTGAGGACTGTGTAGATCTTTGTAAACGTTGGGCGTATATTCACAATGTGCTTAAGGGTCCTGCTGATTAATTTATTGAGATGTGCTTATGACTTATTTTGTGTATTGATGATGTGAATATTACTTTTGACTTAAACATATTATGTTTGATGTAAATATTAATTTTGGCTTTTGATGCACAATGTTAGCTATTTTTTATGCTCTTTATGCATGGTTACCAAAATACAGGTTGATGTAAATTCTCTGATATGGTTATAATAGTTACAGGATAAAAAATGGGAAGAATTTGAAAAGTAGAGAATTGCATATTTAAAATAGAGGAAGTTTTGATAGCGGTTGGATTAACTAACCATTATGATATTGAACGCTGACCATATTCTATCACGACGGTTGGATTAACTAACCGTTGTGATATGGCGCACGCTTTCTAGAATACAACAATGGTCCCAAGACCGTGACTGTAAGTACCACAAATACAGTGACATGCTACATAACAATGTCTGGTCCTGCATTGTTATATATCTTTACCAACCGTTGTTAAATGTCTTTTCTGTAATATTGTTTGTATTTCAGATGCATTTGAGATTGGGTTATTGTATAAAATCCAAAGTTAGTTACAATTTGTAACTGATTATGAATTTGAGAATTGAAATTTAGTTACGCGGTTTCTCTCTCTCTCTCTCTCTCTCTCTCTCTCTCTCTCTCTCTCTCTCTCTCTCTCTCTCTCTCTCTCTCTCTCTGCAACTGTTCATCATCTTCTTCCTCTTGTGCATTGTTAGAGGAGTTTAGTGTTAACTTCGACAATTGGTATCCAGATCTTTGGTTTCGATTCACAGGTAAACACGAGTATACATGAGGTGTGTGATTCATTTTGTTCCTCAAATTCATGTTGAATTGAAGATCAAAATCGAGAAAAGTCACAATCTTGATTCTCAGGGATTGGAAAACACAAGTGTTGGTTAGAACGAGTGATTTGCATAAGAACAAAGATGAACAATGGAAACAACAACTTGAATATAAAGCTTCCAGTATTCTAAGGAAATAATTGAAATTGGTGGTCGGTTCATATGTGTGTGTTGTTTGACAATTAAGATGTTATTGATCTCGTTAATGATTGTTACACGATGGTTGTAGAAATGCATTAGAAGCGCAAAGAAATGTGCAACGTGAAATGGGGAAGAAGGATCAAAAGTGTGTGGATACGAATGTGTTTGAGAAGATTGGTGACGTGACGACGATGAATGTGGCGTGAGATACACTTGTGAGGTGCTATGGTGGGGATGCAGTAGTGAAGAATGTAAAGTTATGGTCCATATGCAACCAATATGAGAATCTCAGCATGAAGAACAATGAGAATGTGTCTGATTATATCTCTAGAGTAATTGTGATTACGAATTAGATGAAGTCTTGTGGATAAATTCTCTCTGAACAAGTAATCATTGAAAAAGTACTAAGATCACTTACTCCTTAGTTTGATTACATAGTTGGAGACGTAGAACATTCTAAAGACACCAGCACCGTGAGAATTGAAGAGCTTCAGAGTAGTTTAGAGGTACAAGAGTTGCATCTGATTGAAAGAAACTCTAAAAGGGAGATAGAACAGACTCTGAATGCTTCTTTTGTTAAGAAAAACAAGAAGCAAGTATGGCTAGAGAACAAGAAAAAGTATGGTGATGGCACTACAACAAATAACACTTTTCATGACAAATCTCTCACCTTAAATAATAGAAAATCGAGGTATAAAGGCAATGCGCGCTATTTTTTATCATTTTAAAAAGAACATAAATTCCCCTAGTTTTTCATAAAACCGAGGTGAAAAAACAACTCAGTACAAGCTTCGATTCCTAAATATCGCAGTTTATGATTTTATTTTTTTTATAAGTGTAAACAAAATGTTCTAACCCTTCGGTTTCTATTTAATCCAAGGCATAAAATAATAAGATTTTACTACAAAAGCACTCATTAAACAAATTTTACCCTAATCCTTACTAATATGAAGTTGCGCCAAACTCGTAAGTATCATTCTTTGGGATGGATTGCAAGACAAAAAAATCTTCAATGTTCTTCTATCTTGAACAATTTTTTTTATGCCCTTGCTATCCATCCCAACATAATGGTGTTGATGTTTTCGTTGTTGTATTTTTGAAATAACCCTCAGTTAAAGAAGGGAGTTCAACCTTTGAAGAGTACTCAGTTGATAGATTGCAAGTGCAGAAAATAATTATTTCTTAAACAAAGAATGAAGCTTAACCAACAAAGAAGAGAGCTTAACCAACAAGAAATGGAGCTTAACCTTTTAACAAATAAGGGAATGCAACTAAATCTGAATATCAACGAAATTTTTTGTAAACAACTTATTTTTAATATTAAACAATGTAATTTAAAAAAAAAAGAACAATTATTCACCTCGATTTTCGTCATCACCGAGGTGTTTAATAATCATATTTTACTATAAAAACACTCGTTAAACAGATTTTATCTTAAGACTAACTTATATGTTATCGCCTCAAAGAGAGGAAATATTCACCACCATCCATTTGATCATGAGTTGCTACTATAGATCTCTGGGATGGATTGCAAGTGCAGAAAATTAAAAATCTCATTGGGAAACAGATCTCTAGCATCATGCACGGGACCTGGAAAATAAAAATTCTCATTGGAAAACATATTTTACAATATATTTTTAATATTTTGTGTAAACAATGTAATTTAAAAAAAAAAACAGCTTATTCACCTCAGTTTTCTTCGTGACTGAGGGGATAGTTAAACGTTTTTTTACTATATTCAACGCCCTTACACAAATCCTTGTCGTCCATTTAATGTTTATCAACGCTCAAGAATCTATCGTTAATGATTCGAAAATCTAAAGGACATACATTATAAGTTTGTTGAATATTGAATATTTAACCTATATGGAACATGAAGTGCTTGAAACATAAAACATTTAGAAAAGTTCTCTAAGATGGATTGTAAGAGCAGAAAATTACTCGTGTTTAAGGTTTGTTTTCTTAAATATTTATTTGAGCACAAAATCATATATTTGAATATTGATTTTATTTATCTAACCCTTTTTCTTTTCCTTCAGAATCAAACGCGTGCAAGATCCAAAGAGAATAATCTTGCACCTAATGTTTGATCTTCCCCAAGATTCAATAATTTGAAGATCGAAAATCTAGATCTTCAGAGAATTTGATTTTTACTTAGATCTCTAGGGAATTTGATTTTTATTTTAAACCATGTAATATTTTGTGTAAACAATGTAATATTTTGGGTAAACATTGTAATATTCTGGGTAAACAATGTAACACTTTTTTTATAACAAAAAAGAAATAACCTTACCCCTCAATTTTCAAGATAAACTGAGATATAAGATACACTAGTTTGGAAAATAATAAAAGTGTTGTTGCTGGGGTTCGAACTCATGTGCATATAACTTTACCTTTCAGTTTTAATTCCACCAAGGTGATACGTCATAAATTTTCATGTCGCCCTTCGTTACCTCTCTTCTTTAGCCGGAGTATTATGCATTTCGTGTCTGAGGTAAAAACACTTTTTGTTGTAGTGTGGTGGTGCTCTGAAATCATAACTCTCCAATTCATATGAGAAGAAACATAAGAACGTCTAGAAGGGAAATGAGAAGTTCGATAACAAAAAGGTTCAATGCTACAGTTGCAACAAGTTTTGTCATTTTGTTGCTGGTTGCTGGGCAAACAAGGTTAGAAAGGGTGAAAAATCCAACATATCCATAGGTGATTCTAATGATGAACCTGTGCTATTGATGGAATTTGAGAATGTATGTGGAACAATGATATACTAGTGGTATATGGACACTGGCTTATCAAATCACCTAACTGGAAACAAACAGTGGCTGGTTGATTTTGACTCTGGTATAAAGACCAAGATGAAATGCGCTGATGATGAGTATCTGAATGCTGAAGGAATGAGAAATTCATAGTAAAATTGAATAATGGAAAAACTGTATTGATCAATGATGTACTGTATATTCCTAACATGAATAGCAATCTAATAAGTGTAGGTCAGCTGATTGAAAAAGTTTTTCAATAACCATGAAGGACAATCTCTTGGAGTTGTATGACTGTAATCAGAAGTTGATTATGTAGTTTGAAATGGGAAGAAACACGACATTCAAGATGAACATTGCAAAAATAGACACTCAATGCCTAAGTGCTAGAAGTGCTGAAAGGGAAAGTGAGTTGTCGCACAATAGATTGGGACATCTGAACTTCAGAAGCTTAGGGCATCTGAGTTCAAAGAATTTGGTACATGGAATTACAAATATTGTGGCACCAGAGAAATCATGTGATATATGTATGAAAGGCAAGTAACCAAGATTTTCATTCTCATAAAAAATGCCTCCAAGAGTAACTCATGTTTTGGGTATGGTGCATTTTGACGTATATGGGTCATTTGAGGAAACAAGTACTTTGTATACTTTGTGGATGAGTTCACAAGAATGACATGGGCAACACTTATAAAGTTCAAACATGAGGTGTTTTTTGAGTTCATGAAGTTCAAACTGAAGGTTAAAAATCAAAGTGGACAAAGGTTAAATATCCTCATAGCCGATGGTGGAGGTGAGTTCAACTCAACAGAGTTCAAGAAGTTCTGTAAGGAAAATGCTATTGAGCATGAGATGACTACTCCATACACTCCACATCATAATGGTCTTGCTGAAAGGAGAAATATAACTCTAATTGGAATGACAAGAAGTATGTTGAAGGAGACAAATCTACCTGACACATTGTGGGGGAAATTGTAACACCCCAAATTTATTGGAATATTTATTTAATTTATTTAAATATAAATATTCATATTTTTGGTGATTTTCGGTGGTTGGTGGAAAATATCGAGAATTAAGGATTTTTGGTTATTTATTTAAATAATAGTATATAATATGAATATATTGGTATTATTATTAATTTAAATAAATATAAGTTAACTAAGGGCAAATTTGACAATTAAGAAGGAGTTAGTGAGGGTAATATTGGAAAAGTCCAATTTTAAGGCCCAAAGTTAGGTTTAACAAAAAGGAATTTTGAGGAAATTAGGATTCATTCTTGTTAGATCGTGAAAAAGGAAGAAATAGAGGCCAGAGCTCTGAGGAAGAGAATTGAGGCAAAAGCTTCGCAAGGTTTTTGAGAATCAAGGAGAAGGCTTAGAGTCGGCAATTAAATTATGGGGAGTATTGCCTTCATTGTTTTCAATGTGTGATTTCAATTTGTTTAAAGCCGGTTTAAGGGTTTAAAGGGTTAGAGACTGATTTTAAGATAAATGGAATTAGGCCTTCATGACCAACATCTATTATTGAGGTTTTAACCGTATAGGGATTTGAACTGATGGTCTGATATGCTTGAGGTCGATTTGGGTTTGAGGGAAGGTAGGCCTTCGTGGCTAAAATCTGTTGTTGAGGTTTCAACCCTGTAGGATAATTAGATTGTGCGAAACTCTAATGACTGTGGTGCAGTTGTAAAGAAATTATGGGAATTAGAGCATGAATATGATACGGGATTGGCCTAATAAGTCGTAGATTTTGTGCCTTTATCGCTGTAATACCTTAGGAATGATTTAGGGATGTTTTGGGGGCATTGGGGAAGGAAATCATTGGACTTTTGGGTTGATTTTAGGTTCTGGTGCATAACAGTGTTTTGCTGTAATCACGTGTTTGCACAGCGTACGAAACTCGTCCCAGACTCGCACAACAAAGAAACTCGCCCCAGCCTCGTAGAACGAACTTGCTAGCGAACGTAGCAGAGTTTCACGAATTCTGATTTTTGTGCAGTGATGCTTTGATGTTTGATGCTGTGATTTCTTTGATGAATTACTGTGATTTATATGAGATGAATACATGATTATATGATGATTTCAATTATGTAACTATGATGATTATGATGTTGATTTCCATAAGTTTTGACGATTCTATGATAACATGATATGGATGATAATGATTTTGATGAATGATGTTACACCTATGATGTTATTATGAGGATGATTATTGACGTGTGCATCATGCATTCATGTGCATCTGGACTTCGATTTAGGACCTTGATTTCTTTGGCTTCAGCCACATTGTGCGGATGTGAAGTATTTTGATGTGCTCCGGTTCTCGAGTAGAATCGATCCTATTGATGGGGATCTATGGAGGGCTGATGGCCTAGTGTCCATCGAGCTGTGGTGATTGGTACCACATGCATGAGTCCTTTTGCATTTGCATTTATGAGATAATTTGGTGTAAATTATGATATTATGACCTTTGGTGTTCCTTGATGATTATGATGATGTTGAGTATGAAAATGACGCCATTCTATATATTGAACTCCTATATTGATTATTATGAATCGTTTTACTCACCTTGCATGTTTGAATGTTGCCTCCACGTGGGTAGCGTGCAGATGACCAGGTTTAGCCATGGATGTCTTCGAGGATCTTTTTGGAGTTTTGAGTTGTTGGCCATTTTGGCTAACTTAGAGGGTCTTGCTCTGATAGTGTAACATCGGGTTGGGGTCTTTGAGTTAAACTATGTTTTTATTTGATTTTGTTATGTTTCCGTACAAGGAAAACTTTGGATTATGCCTTTTTGAGTTCCGCTGCCTTTTGAGCAATTTTTGATATCTTTTGGGAAAACTCGTTGTTTACGGAGCCTTGACCTATATTTGATTTATTGGGAAATGTACGCCCTTTAAGGTGATTTTTATTGAGTTTCATATTTTACTCTGATAAATGTGAATATTTTGCCATTTAATTTATGGGGTAGAAAAAGTGTGTTACAGGAATCAATTGTCACGTCAACATATGTCCAACAAGAAGTTAAAGGAAGTATTTACTATTGAGAAGTGGGCTGGAAGAAAACAAAGTGTTATCCATTTCAAGGTATTTAGTTATGTATCTTACAAACATATACTTAGATGTTACCTTAAGGAAATTGGATGACAGAAGCAAAGTTATGTTGCTTATATGTTACCACTGCACATGTGCTTATAAGCTCTATTTCCTAGTCACCAATAAAGTTGAAGTCAGTATAGATGTCATAGTGAAAGAATCAGAAACATGGTATTGGAGCAAGTCTCAATCCAGCTATAGTGTAGTGTCAACACTAGAGCTTAATTCTGCCTCTAAAGAAGATTTTGCCTCTGAAGGTGAGTCTGACTCTGAAGATGATTCTGAATCTGAATATAACTCTGATTCTAAATGTGACTCTGACTCTGATGGTGGACCCGACTCTGAAGGCAATGTAACTTTTGAAGGTGATTCTGCCTCTAAAGGTAGAGCCTTTAAAGATGATCCAGCCTCTGATGGTAATTCTGCCTCTGAAGGTGGAGCTTTTAAAGGTGGTCCTGCCTCTGAAGGTGGGGCTTCTAAAGGTGGTCTTGCCTCTGAAGGTGAACTTGAGCAGTTCTAGAGGCTACGAAGAATTAGACAGATACCATGGAGACTTGCAGACTTTGAGTTGTTGCATGATATTGAGATTGATTATGAAAGGAAATTCATACATAGTGCCATGATGGTGGACTTTGAACCTATAAGCATTAATGAAACACTTAAGAAGAAGGTGTGGGTGAATGCCGTTAAGGAAGAATTTGAGCTTATTGAAAGAAACAAGACATGGGAATTAACTACTCTACCTCAGAATAAGATAGCCATCAGTGTGAGATGGGTTTTAAAGATAAAACTAAAGCAAGATGGTCCAGTTTCCAAGTATAAAGCAAGGTTAGTAGCTAGATAATTCCTACAAAAGTATGGTTTAGACTACTTTGAAGTGTTTGCACTTGTAGCTAGACATGAAACCATAAAAAAAAATTCATTGTTGTAGGAATTGAAGTTCAAGGTGAGCAAACTTGTATGGTTGATGACAGACAACAAGTCAGTCATAAGTCTTGCCAAGAATCCAATGTTGCATGGAAAAAGCGAGCACATTGATACTAAGTATCATTTTCTGTGCAATCAAATTCAGAATGGAGTGCTTGAGGTTGTTCATGCAGCACTCAGAAATAACTTGCAGCTGTGATGACTAAGGCAATCAAAATTGAACACTTCATTAATTTGAGGGATAAAATTGGTGTTATTGACTTTTAATCTTGAATATAAATTAAGGGATGGTGTTGTAATGTAATTCAAATTCAAGGTTGTTGCATTTCATTTTGAGTTTGCATTTTCATTTCAGTTGCATTTAATATGCATTTGAGTTTGAATTATTTTATAAAACTCAAAGTTAGTTACAATTTATAATAGATTATAAATTTGAGAATTGAAAATTAGTTATGCAATTCTATTATCTTCTTCCTCTTGTGCATTGTTAGAAGACTTTGTCTAGAGTTAATTTCAAATATGCAATTCAAAGACTAAGCGACAAAACTCTCATTTAAACAATTTATCACACCTGAGTGCCATGTATTCGAACCTAGAATCTAAAGTTAAGAGGGATGAAATTCTTACCAAATCATCCGAGTAATGTTTTTGCAAGCATTTGGCGAAGCATAGTAATACCAACTTCTATAACTTTGATTCTATAAATTGGGGCAACATTTTCTTTTCATTATAAATAATTTGAGACAACTATCATACAAACTTTTCAATCTCTCAATTCTCAAACTATAAAATACTAATAATAAAAGTCCCCCTAATCCATAACTTAATTTACAGAGCCATAAGAAGATTGTGACTCATTTACCATCCAAAAGTTTCACCAATGCCTCAAACACTTTGATCATAGTAACCACCATAACTTATATGAGCTCTACTCAATGGAACACCCCTTACTGCTGCAAATGCTTCATTCAATTTTGTTGCATGCTGCACCACCTGCTTAATCCTCTGCAATTTCAATTCATATTTTTACAAGAGATTAGTTATCGAAAAAAGATAAAACCAGTGTTCAATGTATCTGGTCTATATATTATTCAAATACATTAATTATTCAACGTATCTAAAAAGTTAAAATTTTCTTATAAATCGAACCAGAAAGAATATATAACAACAAAAGAAACAAGTGCTGACCTTGTCATCAGTGTAGATCTGAAGCCTAATAGTTTGGTCTTTCTTGTTTCTTTGTTGGCTTCCAAACAACAAGACACAAACTGTGGCAGCAACAACACCAAAAGAACATATAGCTCCAACTCCTGTCAAACTCCATTTCCACAAATTAAAACGACCGTTCATGTTCTCTCCTTCTGTCTCATCATAGTACATAACAACGTTGTTGTCTGTCTCCATGTTCTTCATTCTAGGAGATGCCATCATCTCCATGTCCTCAACTGCATCAAGTTGAGAAAACAATCCTCTACCACTGCATGACTTCGGTGACTCCAATTTCATGTCAACAAATTTGTTTTCCTTCATAGGAAAGAAAACTTGTGAAACACTGTCTTCGTCACTGTGTTCTTTCACCAAACTTTCTTCGCTTGGAACTTTCTCAATTTTGGGTTCGAATTGAATTGGAACATGGACAAGTAGTTTTGGTACTTTTGAGGATTCGGTTTGAATGGTTTTTGTTGATTTTGGGGAGGTGCAAAAGTAATCTTTGTCAAAGTTACTGATTGAGTCTGAGAATGAGTTTCTTTTTCCTAAGAAAATCTCTTTCTCATCATCAAGAAAGCCATCATCAGAGAGGATAACCCACTCATTAATATCCATCTTCACAATGATTCTTTAGGATCTGAATCTTGATCTGTAAGAGTGATCAAAAGAAAAAGAAAGGTTTATATAGGGAGGTACTAATAGCAAATAATAGCAACAAAAGAAGAAAAAAAGGTTTTCTGAATACTAAGTGTTAATTTGTGAATCAAACTTGGTGGCTTTTTTATGTTGAATTTTAAGACAAATAATAAGAGTATAAGAACAAAATCTAAGCCACCATTAAGTGTTTTTGTTGTTATTGTAACGTGGAGAGTGAGTTGTTGTGTCGTTATTACATGGGTTGAGTGAGTGTTAATCCATCTTAAAGATGACAGATTAGGGAATCAATTAAGTGGGTTCCACCAAGCAAGATAGCCTCTACGTTTGGAATTATGAAATTAGGAATCTTGTTGTAGATTGGTGTTTCTTCAAAGATTTTTATTGGAGATTGGATAATTAGTTAGTACAATAATTGCATGATTGGTTTAGCTTTGAATAAAGGTGAGTTTTGATTTGAATGGTTATGGAATATGTATATAAGGTTGAGTTATGGTCAAGCTTTGTATGGGAAAAAGAACAAGAGTGGTGGCCAAGCTAAGTAAAGATAATCTTGTTTATTGTAATTGTTTATGGAATGGTAATTTTATAATAGGAGGAGGGTGGTTTTGTTTCAATCCAAAATAAAAGAAAAGATAAGAAATGATTCTTTTGTTAGGTTGGTTAGTGGAGTGTGCTTTTGATGATATTGATGAGTTGTGAGTGTTGTGGAGCCAAAAAGACCATACAAGAAGAAACCTCTCCAAACACAAGTGTCCATGATTGGTGTAATTGAGAATAAGTCTCCATAATTGGTATCATTGAGGATATTACAAAGTTAAATTTAAAGTAAACATATTAATTTTAATTAATTTATATTATTTTTAAGAAAGAACTAATAAAATCGATCAATTACATTCCTACTAGTACAACCAATTTTACATAAAAAAATATATATATTTTAATGCTTTAAATACTAATTATGTGCACTGCAATATATTACTATCTATCTATATAAAAAGAAATTTAATTGATTTTTCGATTTATGTGTCAACTCTATCTATCAATTTCATCTTCTATTCTTAGAACTAGAATTATACTTGTGTTATATTTTATATAATTTTTTTACTCAAAGAAAACCTTTCATTCTTATTTTATATTGCATGTCAATTCATAATTTATATTTTCAGGTTACTTAAACACATCATACAAAAAATTGTTAATCACTACTTTATTGCATGTCAATTCATAATTTATTTTTTCAGGTAACTTAAACACATCATACAAAAAATTGTTAAACAAAAAGTAGTGATGTTTCATTTATTAGGCCGTTAAGATGGCAAGGGTTTTTTACTCTCTTATTAAGACTATGAGTTTTTTTTTTTTTTTTGTAAAATTAAGTTTATATAATTGTTTCAACTCTTAACCATTAATATGAGTAGACTCTTGTCTTCATTATCAACCTTCACCATTATATTCTGCAAATTATCAATGATCTTGTGAAAATACAGCAACTGTTGCACTATGGATTTGTTATCTACCATTCAAAATGAATAGAATTGTTGTTCCAGACATAACATGCATGTGAGACAAAGACTTATGACCTTATTCACAAATTTGAGTTTTCACTTATTGTGTTAGTCATGGTATAGATATCTCATCCTTAAATACTTCAACACACCTTTGTTGAGTTAATATTGCTTGAATATTCTCTTTCTTGTGAAATCACAATTAGAACATGTGGTGCTCATTTGTAAACTTAAACTATTTATCCCACATCTGATGTCATTTCTTGTGAAATTGAAAGATTCAACCATATCAAGATCTTCTCATTGTGAAAATATATCAATGATTTTAATCACACCAATAATAATGATGTGTGTGTAACAAAGAACTAAGATAACCAATCTAAATGACCTTAAGAAACAATTGACATGCATAACCATGTAAGCTAATCGACAACAAGCAAGAGGAAAATAAAAGAAAAGTACATAAATAGTTTATTTATTATTTGAAATATATGTTTGAAATTTTTAAAAATTATTTTACTTTATTATTAGTAATGCAATTTAATGTTTGGGAAATCGACTATTTTTACTATAAAAAAATTAGGGTAATGTTAACTTGTGCCATTGGGGCACATGTTAAGAACTAAATTAAGAAACATTATCTTGAAAATTGTGTATAAACTTTAATTAAAGTATAAAATTAATTTTTAAATCGTGTTTTTCAATACAAATTTACTATAAGTGGTTTTCTTAACATGTGCCTCAAGAGCACAAGTTAACATTACCCAAAAAATTATTGCACTAAGATAAGAATACATGAATCCGTTTGGGATGAATTTGGTGTTCAATTTTTTATCCTCGTTAGAGATTAGGTGGAGATTGGAGATTTATCAAAGATTGGAGAAAAAGTTTAAATTTATTTTTACCTTCTATAAATTATTTTCAAATTGAAAATTTACGGTTCAAAAAGTCTTAAATAACTCTTTGACTATTTTTAATCACTTGAATAATATCAGTTTGCCTAAGAAACATATGTGCACCAAATTAATAATAGATGTATCAATTTGATCGATATATATGTCCAATTTCAATAGCTTACGGTGCAAGCTAGCACTCATACAAACTACTACTACAAGTTATTTACAATAGGTTAACTATAGGAGGAAGTTAGTTAGAGATTGACTTCACACACTCTTGTAACTATAAATAGATGTATGAGGACACATTGTCATTTAATTGAGAAATCAAAAAACTATCCATTCAGTTTGTTTGTTATGGTGTTATGAGCCTTGAGTTGTCATCATTTGTATCTTCAACCATTGCATATAAAGGAGCATTTACATTGATTCAAAAGCAACACACAAATGAGAAAGACATCACATATTCACTCAAATTTTAAGGAATTCGGTATACAGGTTCTCTTACTTATAAAGTGTTCAACCTCCATTTTTTTAAATAATATGGAACTTCCAACTCACATTTTGCTGGCCACCACCATGTCAAGAAAACTTTTGATATAAAGAGTCAATCCCTTACTCGAACTATCTGCTCTAATATCACTAAAGGGTCATAAGGAATGTAAGAGCAAGATTTGTCTCTACATGATTATCTCTATGTTTTGATGATAAAAATTAAGTATTTGTGAAAGAACCATTTTATGTTCTAATGTTTGTTATGTGCAGATCATGATAATTAAATATATAAGATCAAACAAACAATCAACATGTGCAACTAATACAATATGAGAGTTACTATGTGTGACGTATCATAAAGCGCTTATTGGAGAAGCTAGTTTGCTTATGCATCTGATCACGATCAGAGAGATTCAAGGACGCTGGATATTGCAGTTGCAATGCTCCTGTGGATTCTGCTCTGAGAAGTGCATCTGATCTGAAAGCAAACAAAGTGTATTGAAGAAGCAAGTTTGGCTCTGTATATGATCACAATCAGAAAGATCCAAAGATGTTGTATATTGCAGTTGTAATGCTCTTGTGGATTCTGCTCTGAGAAGTGTATCTGATCTAGAAGCTATCAACGTATCTGAGATATAGTCCTCTGAAGAACTACTCTGAAGACTCTGATGACTTGAAGTTCTGAAGGCTGAAGGCTCTGAAGACCAAGTGCAGAAAGACTCTGAAGACGTGTTCGGAAGATCAAGACTCTGAAGATTCTGAAGACATGATTTCTGAAGAATCAGTCATGAAGATTCTTAAGACTGTTTCATAGGAAACTTATATCTTGGAATGCTGAAGATTGGATTCTGAAGTTGAAGATTGTGTCAGATAAGCTGCTGCTATTAAATCTGATAAACATGTGCTTAAACAACTCTGATGCTGAAGCTTTCATACCAAAGTAGTTGCTGAACTACTCATCAGATGAATCATCAGAAGAACCAAGTCAAGAAGACTACAATACAACGCATGCAAACATTTCTCTATGACAAAGACGTTGGTACTATTCATAAGCATAGTTTTCAATGTTGAGATATTAAAGTTACAAGCAAAGGTCATTGTTCCAACACGTGAGCTTATTCTATCCGTTGGAATATAACCGTTGGAATTTGAGATTACATTTCTACCCTCACAAAGCTGCACTATAAAAGAAGAACATTTGATTCATTCAAAGGTCAGCTAGTGAGTGAGATCATTACAAAGCAAGTCAGCTTGTTACAAAGCAATGATGCTAACGAGTGAAGTTAGCAACATAGTTGATTAATAAGAAAAACTTTATGCTAAGAAGTCACAGTGCTTACATAAGAAAGCTTTTAAGCAATATGGAAACTACTGTTCTAATAATCTCATAGAGATTTATCTTTAGATTAGTTTCTGTATTAGGAAGCAAGGAGTTGTTGCTCAATACTTGCTATGTACTTAATTAGGAGTAATCTGCTTGATAAGAAGCACTCATGTAATCTCCGGCAACACAAATTCATCTTAGAATAAGTGGTTCTTCAAGTAATCTTGTGAAGATCAGAATACTTGAGATGACAAGTGACAGTTGTCATTTGTGGTAACTAATATAAGATCTTAATTGATCGGATTCTATTAGGTGCCAATGGACGTTATATCCTAAGGGATCCCTGAACGTGTCATTGTCTATTTGTTAGTCACCTGCAGTTAGCTTGTGCAACTGTAATCAGTTTGGTTATAGTGGATTAAGTCCTTGCTTGAGTGAGGCAAAATCACCTTGGAAGGGTGGACTGGTTTAGCTTGAGAGTTGCTCAAGTGAACCAGGATATATCTTGTGTTCTTTACTTGTGTTATGCTTTATTATATATGCTTCCGCAATGCATCTTAAAGAACTCTATAGAAAGCAACAAGTGAAGAAACCCAGAAAAAGTTTTAATAGAGTAAATACCCAATTCAACCCCCCCCCCCTTTCTTGTGTTTTTCTCACACCTTCAGTTGGTATCAGAGCCTGGTTCTGTTATTGATGGATATCAAACACCTAACAGTGTCAGAAAAAGATCCTAACGCTGTGTGAAGAAATACTCTTGGGAAATTTTCACTTCTCTTACAATTTTAGTCTCATATCAGTTTTTGAGGATGATGAGTACTAAAATTGTAATCTATTGGGTTACCTTGAGCAAATCAATTCTGTTTGAAGTTTGAAGTTTTTAACAACAAAATCTTCTCCATGTTTATCCTAGAAGAAGATTGATTAGCTCAAAGATCAAATCTTCAGCAAGCAAGAAATCTTGATTGCTAAATATTATTTCTATGTGAGTATGAGATGTTTTCAAGAAACGAATTAGTCCGCTCTTGACTTTCTCATGAAAAGCTCATTGGGAACTTTCTTTTGTAAATAAAGAAATATTGTTGGCTAATGTTTTTGACTTCAAGCACAAGAAGGGGTGAATTGTGGTATTCAAAATTTGTGATTAAATGTAAAGTTTTGTTACTTAAAATATGAATTGAGTTAGTATTCTTTAAGGGTAGAGTAAAACAAACAGCAGAAATAAAAACGCTAAATAAAATGGCAAAAATTAAGAGATAAGGGTTTAGAGAGATGGCATCATTGATTTGTCCATGTTCGGCCAAACGTTGACCTACTCATGTTTCCAAAATATCTTCTAGATATTTTGAATATAAACTTGAGCTCTTATAGGTTATGCCCACGAACATTGATACAAGTTGGTCTAGATTTCTTTACAACGACTTATCCCCAACCAAAATGAAAGTCATAACCCAAGTTGAGTTAACAAACCAATTAGTGATTTTCCAGGCTAATCTCAATAATCAAACTTAACTTTTTTTTTCCGGAAAAGCTATAGAACCAAACAGAGATTTTAAGAGTGGTTTATTTCAAGAATCAAACTCGACTTTCCAAGTATATTGCACTCTTGAGAGTAATAATATTAGCACGACCCCGATACAATTTCTTTCTTACTAGTATTTTTTCACTCAACGATACTAAGACAACTTAAGTGAAAGAAGTAATATTTTACAAAAAGAGAAGAGAGATAAATTTCAAAGAAATAAAGAACTTAAGAATTTTGGTGTGAAATGAGGAGGAAAGACACCTCCTTTATATATGAGAAGAAAAAGTTTTTAAAAAAGTAAGTGATCCATGGACAAATTTTAATGGCTCAATCGATTGGGTCCTCATTCCAATCAATTGGATGACCTAAATAATCGATTATATTTAACTATTTTGGAAAGTTTGGATAGAGAGTTGTTATCAATCATTAAGGAACTATCATAATCAATCATCTAATCGATTTTCCCTCTTCCAATGGATTGGCTTAAGGTCCCGATCAATTGGGTAGTTCAAAAAATGCTTCAAAAGAAGCTTACAATTTCTTAATCAATGGGTTCAAGTTTGAAAATGTTTTTTGGAGGTTTGATAGTTAAAAAGGATGTTCAAAAGAGATTTTAAGTGTGTGTGTGTGTGTGTGTGTGTGTGTGTGTGTGAGTGTGTGTGTGTGTGTGTGTGTATGCGTGTGTGTGTGTGTGTATGTGAGTGTGTGTGTGTGTGTATGTGTGTGTGTGTGTTTGTGTGTGTGTATGTGCGTGTGTGTGTGTGTGTGTGTGAGAGAGAGAGAGAGAGAGAGTGTGTGTGTGTGTGTGTGTGTGTGTCCGTATGCGCGTGTGTGTATGTGTATGTTTGTGTGTGCGTGCATGCGTGTGTAAGTGTGTGTGTGTGTGTGTGTGTGTGTGTGTGTGTGTGTGTGTGTGTGTGTGTGTGTGTGTGTGTGTGTAAGAGAGAGAAAGAGTTACCTTAGTATACTAGGGGTTACTCTCCTAGATTCACAAAACTCTGGTCACTCAGACAGATACGACTAGACGAGCTTTCACACTTCCTATCTTTCATAACTCTAAGGCTTTCAAGATCTTTTACTAAATACACCGATAATATAAGAATTTCAGAGGAACCTTGATTCTCCTACTTGATGATGCTTTAGATGTATTCAAGTTTTATCACCATCATCAAAGATTTAAAAATTCATTAGTATTGAATTCATCCATCATGAGTGTTGTCGTCATCAAAATATTAGGAAGGTTGTTAACCGGATTATCAGCTTCATACCTATAAGGGCATAGATCGACACCTGACATGTCGTTAACCAAGTGATGATTCTTGATATGTAAATCAAGTTATGGTGTTTGATATGACCAAGTGATATGTTTGGTGCTTTAAGCTCAATATGTGTTGATCAAGATATGTTGGTTAAGATGAAGCCTTGAAATCATCTAATACCATGATCAAGTGGATATGTTTAAATATCAAGTTATGGTAATAATTGAATATCTAGTTGTGTTGATAGTGTTTCAAGTGATGTTGATCAAGTTGTTATGATCAAGTGACTGGAGATTAATCAATCAATAGCTATCAGTGGACAAAACACCTTGTGTCAAGCAGTGTTTGGTGAAGTCAACAAGGACATCTAATCAATTGATTTGCTTGATGATGGAGTTTCTTATGAAGAGATATCTTAAACCTCGTCAGAAGAAGATTCAAGGTTATAGTTAAGTGTTAAACTCAAATAAAATAGAAGATTTAGAGTTGTGAAAGAGAGAAAGTAGGAAAGTTCACTGAGTCTAGGTCGAGTGGACAGTCTCTGTAAAAGTATAAGACTAAACTCATAATTGTATCAAGGAAAATAATACACATACTTTAAACTCTTTGAAAATCTTATCTTTATTTTATAAAATCACCTAAAAATGTTTTTAAAGTCTTGACAATTGATAAGGGAATTGTATGATCAATTAGAAGCACATTTTACAAAGGGATAATCGATTAGGCCTTTAGAATAGTCAATTTTATTTCAATTTTTAACACCTAAAGTATATTAGATAAGTCCCTTAATGATTGATAACTAATAGAAATAAAAATATTAAATTTTGGGATGTCATGAACGGGTATGCACTTAGGATAATCGATTATGAGCATTAAAAAGCTCATGAATTGTTTCCATATTTGAGCCACCATTTGTCCTGTAAATAAAGGACTTCTTTCTCATTTCAAACACACTAGAAAATGTATTTCACATACCTTTATCTCACCCTTCTCTTTTTCTATTAATTTCTCACATTTTACATAATGGTTATGATAGTGTAGGGCTTTATATTTGTGAAGGTATTTTTGTCTGGTGCGGGGACATTATTGCAATTTCTCATTGAGAGGAAATAGTTTTGGTTATGAGATAAACCAAGTAAAAATATCTTTTTTGGTTATTGAGATAGACCAATTAAAACCTCATATTAGTTGGGGAGGTGACTATAGTTAAAATTCTCAGTTGGTTCATGAGCTTAGAATGTTGTTAAAAAGATCTCAATGGTTGTGGAGGTCTCCGTATTTAAAATTCCGTCTTGGTTGGGTAATTAGCCATTCAAAAATTATATTCCTTGTAAAAAGTGGTTTTTGGGAAAAGCCTGTAATAATCTCACATCATATTGGAAACTCTCAAGAAAGAATTCTTGGGGAGAGGTCTAGGTCACATACTTAAAACTGAACCACTATAAATCTCTTATGTAATTCTCTCATCTCTTAACTCTTTACTTTTCCACTTTATTATTGTTGATGCTTTTTACTATGTTTTCTTTATAAAAGAGTTTTGAACTTTGTTTTTTTAAAAGATTTTGTTTTGAAAATGGATTTTTAATCCCACGTTACCCTCCATCCTCTTGTATTTTGAGTCTTATGCCCAACACATAAGAGACCTCATCCTATTAGCGATTAAACAAGATATTCTTACCTTTTAAATTGTCAACTTGAATATAGCATTTCTTTACTTACTAAACATGAGCCAACTCCATGTAATGAAACATTATTGATGGGTCAAAGCCATGCAATATGAGTTAAATGCTTTACAACAACAACTAATTTTTATCCCACTAAGTAAGATCGTCTATATGGATTAAATTTTGCCATAATTTTTTATCCAAAGTCGTGTAAGCATGTCTATGTTAGCCATGTTATGCATAGTCACCCCAAGTCCGGATAAAAGGAGAGGGTTGTCATTTGTAGTCTACTTCCTAATTGTAATAAAACGGATTTACAAAATCAAAAGGAAAGGATGTGGTAGCATTGAAAGATTTAAATTATGATTGGTGGCTAAAGAATCCAATAAAATTGAATAGATTGATTACTTTGAAACATTTTCACCGGTTGCCGAGATTATAATAATTTGTGTAGTACTAGTAATTTCATCTATTAATAGTTTGGTTTGCTCATCAGGTAGATATCAATATTGCATTTCTCATTTATGATCTATGTGAGGATATTTACATGAAAACTCCACAAGGCTTAAAGTGTATAGCTGAAAACAAAGTGTGTAAGATGCAAAAATCTTTGTATGTCTTGAATCAAGCTAGGAGGAAGTGGTATGAAATGTTGTCTTAACTTCTTGTATCATCTCAATAAGTACAAGTTCCCTAAGATTCAACACTCTTTGTCATGAAAACTTAACTCTTTCATTACACTTTTAGTATATGTTAATAACATAGTTTTGGCAGATAACAATTTGTCAAAATTAATGAAATCAAAGGTAGTCTTCACGAGACATGTGCGATCAAATATCTAAGTACGCTTTAATTCTTCTAAGTAAATGAGGTGATTCAATATTGCCTTGATCTATTGACTTAATTGGTGACTTGGACTGCAAGTCACCATATATTGCTATGAATCCTATGTTGGAAATAATAATTTATTTCCATTAAAGTTGTTCCAAAATGACAAAGTGGGTGTTATAATAAATGCTTAGTCCCACATTGGAAGAGGAGTAACATTAAATAGCATTTATAAGGCACTTGGAACAATGTAATTTCCAAAAGAGCCAAAAAGGATAAAGTGCCACATAGTCACATGTGGTGGTGCCAAAACTTATGTCACTTGTCTCATACAAAACACCCCTCGCCGGTGTCGCCACCGGCGACACCGGCTCCGGCTCCGGATCCGGGGGCGTAGAGGCGCTAGTGGCGGCTTGTAGACGGAACTTGAGCACTTGGACACGACGCATCGGAGCAATCGGGCTATTCGCGGCGTTAATGAGGTGGCGCCGGTGGCGCTCCGGCCGCCTCCGGCGGGCGGCCCGGCCTTCGGCCGGTATACTGCGAATTTAATTTTTAATTATCGCTCAGACTTATTCGTTGCCTAGAGTTTGATTTTGAATTTGAATTTGAAATACATGACACTTGACGAAGTGGTGCATGATATTTTATGTGAACCATTGCAAATGCTCATTAGAGAGTGTGTTTATGAAGAATTGCAAACTTCTGAAAAGACACATGCATGGCTATAAATATATGCTTCATAATTCGAAATCATTCACTCCAAATTCTGAAATCCTCTTCCATATAATTCCAACATTTTCCTTGCATTCGAAACTTCATCAGTCTTGTGCAGTTTCGAGAAAAAGGCTGACTTATCCTGGGTATTCAGGCCGTTCCAACTCTAAGACAATCTGAGAGTGTGCTTGAAATACTTTTAAGGAAAGTGATTTCGTTCACGATTCAGTCTGGATCCATTCGACATAGAAGAATTATCTAACATCCTAAACATACATTGCATCGTGATGATAATTAAAGACACTTGGTCATACTATCGGTTTTTGAAATTTTTTACATTGTACTTATTAATTTTTATACTAAGGGTTACATGAATTTTAGTAAGTTATACAAGAATCAAGATCATTATGCAAAGTTTCAACTCACATCAAATCATCCTAACTAGACAACTCTATAATGTTCACACATACTAGAGGTTACTGTGGCAAGAAGTGAAGCTAAAGCAACCGAAAAATACATGAAGAAAGGGAAGATTGGACCTTCAAAAATTGTGCCATGAAGAGAGGAGCAATCCTAAGCTCAACAAGAAAAAGAATCAATATGTTAAAATTGAGCAACATCCATATCGCATCATGGTGCAATCATGTGATGGGAATACTGTGATGAAAGCTCCAAAGAAGATTCAGTCATATCAAATTGTGTTAGGATTAGAAGGAATTGGGTCATGATTTTCCTGCGACTCAGCTCACCGCGTCAATTTAATGACATATCATGGCACGATGATATTGCATTGCGGCGTGATATTCAAGATCCTAAAACTATATTTAATCCAAAATCATATCAATTGACAAGAGTTGCAAATTCTAATCATTGAGAGACATCTAACAAGTTCCAGAGGTTCACCATTGAAGTGAAATATTTTCCTTGTCATTTATGTATTCCTTCTAAAACATTTTGGTTATAAATGCTTGTACCATGAATAACTAAGTTTTCTTACATGAGATCTTTGTAGATGAATTTATTTTGAGTTTCTTGAACCATGTAATTTGATTTGTACTAATTTATTCAATTGTTTTCTAATAGTATTCAATATACTTTATTCTTAATGCTTGATGAATGTTTTGATTGATTACAAATTATGAATGATTAATAACCCTAACTTTTACAACTTAACCTAACTTTATTGTTCGATATCTAATAGCTTTATATATAGGGTATTAGTCTATTTGTGATACTGAGAATTAACGGTCGATAAAATTTTATTTGATTGCAAACTCACCTGAGACATTAGGAAGTTGCAATCAAAGAAGTGGGTTACAAGTCAAGATATTAGTCGTAACTATTTTATTAATTCATTGTGATATTAAATAAACAATTGTAGAAATTATATGAAATTATTGATTAACACAAAAATAAAGGATTAGAAAATGGGTGATCATTTTTTAATCAAAGTTATATTTTATTTGATCTTTACTAGATTATATTATATGCATACCCCCACCCCTTTATTAGTACTACATAATCGAAGTAGAATATTAGTTGCTAAGTTGAAATTAAAACAATTTCTACGAATAGAAACTTTAGGAGTATGATTACTTTACAAAATATTTTGTACACTTGTTAAAAGTTCATCAATTATGCTCTTGATGCTAGTTATAAATCATGACTAGGAAAACATTTCTATCTAACCATTATTAGCCAAATATCTCCTTTCATTACAACCTCTCATTACAAGTAAGAGTGGGCTAAAATAGGGATAACTGAACCATATCACTGAATTAAATAATATATATATATATATATATATATATATATATATATATATATATATATATATATATATATATATATATATATATATATATATATATATATATATATATATATATATATATATATATATATATATATATATATATATATAACTTGTGTATGTGTGAGTCAAAATTTAAAAATAAATTGGTTTTAGAATAGTTTAAAATATAAGGTCAATTCATAAATACAAATTGATCCCATAAGAGACTCTCTGACCACCTTGTTAACAAGATGGACGGCCATTTCTCAAATATGTCACCCGCTCCTTGGATGACCCAATCCATAATAGTGCGAAGAGGGGTTCAAAGGGAAATTGATCATATTCACCTGAATAATATAGGATTAACTGCCCCCATTCCTACACTCCTAGAAGCGATTGCTACTTTTTAGGAGTCTGAGATCCAGACCTAGAGATTTCTATATGAAATTCTAGTAGCAGAAATGAGATGTCGAAAGAGATGTCACAACACTAATATCTGAACTTCAAACAACTTAAATACAAGGTAATAAAATAGAATTGCAGAAAGTAAATAACACACTCAGTTGTTAACCCAATTTGGTGCAACATCACCTATATCTGAGGGCATCCAAGACAGGAAGGAAATCCACTAAAATATAATTAGTTTTAATATTTTCAACAAACAACCTCTGGTTTATAATCTTCTCATCTAATCTCTACATGTGCTATTTCTATCTAAGACTCTCCTAGATATGAGACCCCTCTCACTTTCTTTCAATCACACACAGTGATATGAACAAGATAACTAAAGTTTAGAAGACACACTTCAAAGACATATAACCATTCTTTCTTAAAAGCTTATAGATGATTAACAACTTACAATCAAAAATAGTCCTACTCTGATATCAGATAAATATAAGAGAGGCTCACAAAACACAAAGAACATTAAACCCTAATATGAAACCACAATTTGCAGTGCACGGAAATCTTCTGATTAGGTTATCATAGTTTTTCTTAAATAGCTTTTTGGAGAGCGTGGGCTTTGGCTTAATTCAGCTGAAAATTCAGTCAATAAGCTTCACAAATCATGCAGAATATTTATGCCTTAAATTAGGAACATATTTGATTTGTCTTTTAAATCTTGTTAAAACAAATTTCAATCCAATCAAATCTTCTAACGAAATCAACTCCTTGAATCGTAAGCTATGTGTTTTAAACTTCTGAAGATCTTCAGATATTAAAACAAAATTTTTAAGAAGTAAATAGAAAATAAATCCTGAAAAGAGAAAACATATCCTGCAAAGATGTTTGATCAACATGTCATAACATCTTGTTCAACATCTTATTTGAGAACATGTTTTACCAAAATTGATCTCAATCATAAAAACTGAGACTTAACAATCTTCCCCTTTGGTAAATTTTGGCTAAAACAAACTAAGCATCCTTCAGAAAAAAATAACCAACGGAGTCAGATGCAACAGAAGACTATGAAAACCCTTGTCTGACATTACAACACAACAAGCCATAGAAGCACATAACTACATGCTCCCCCTCAAACCCATGAGCCTAAACACCAGAGAAAAATAAATTCTTTGTGATAACCAAAACACTCCCCCCTCAAGATAGCATCACACACAGCTACATTACTACTCTCCCTTTTTAGTCATAATATGACAAAGAAAGCATATAGTAACCAGAACAGAGTATTAGATGATTAAACCATCAGGAGTACAAACTAAGCACCCAAGGTGCTAAAATAATTCTGGACAAGGCCTAAAAAAACCATCAGAAACAAAAGAACAGTTGAAACAATCATCAGATGTCTTCAGGATCATCTGAACCAGCAGAAGCAAAGCTTGCATCATCATCATCACCATTTTCCTCCTCATTATCATCAACAGCAGTATGGCCTTCTTCAGTCAGAGGTTTTATCAACCTTTCAAACTTGAGCTTTTTTTCTTTGCTTGCTCGAATAACACCATCCAGCTCCTTGTATACTTCTCTCAGCTTGGCTATAATGCCAGCCTTGGAAGTTGAATGGCTAGCCTTCTTAGCAGATGTCAGAGCAATTTTTAGGACATGTGCTCCAGCAAATAGTTTATAATGGAGAGACAAAGAGAATTCACTTTTGCAAACACTATCAGTATTAGTCAGGATGCTAGGATGATGATTTAAAATAATGCCACAGATAAGAGATGGAAAAGCTATTTGCATTTTTACAGCACAAGTTCCAGCATGCTTTAAAGTTTGATCAAAAATGTAGGCACCATAATCAAATATGGTTTTGGTTCCAACAACATAGATAAACCTACCTAATCTAGTTGAGACAGTTGAGGTATGGTTAGTAGGCACCCAATTATCAGCTCCTATTCTATGCAGAATTGCATATTTAACACTAAGTTTCCCAGCAGAGAGCTTTCCTTTCCTAGGCCATTGCTCAACTTAATTTGCAGTTATTTCTTTGTAAGTCTTGTTATCTGATTCTTCAAGCTCATCCTAAGCATCTTCACTTCTTCTGAAGTACCTATTGATTATAGTGGGAGAGAACTCTACACAATTTCCTTTGACAAACATTTTTCTGAAGTCTTTACTCTTGCTGTTAGCACACTCAGAAGGGGCATTCACTATAAACTCTTTCACCAGAACCTCATAGCATTTTGCAAATTGGTTATAGATCTGATCAGCCCAGCATATTCTATGAGCCCCATAACTTCCTTGCAATCCAGGGCATCCTTTCCTAACTCTTGTTCCAGTGTTATCTTCCTTTGATACACATACTTCCATCTATCCACATTTTCAATAAAGTGAAAAGATATGTTGTCCAAAGGTGCATCAGGCACATTTACAGAGGTTTCTTAATCAGAGATCTCTTCACAAGGGTGATGTCCTGAACATCATCCTCAACATCATATTCTGAATCACTAGTAGAGACAACCTTTCTCTTCCTATAGAGAGTAGCTACTTTACTCTAAGATTTTGTAGGGCCAACAACAGACTTCTTCTTAACACTTCTTGAAGGTGTGTTCTCAACAGTGACAACTTTACCTTTCCTACTCTTAAGCCTCTTGGCAATACCAGGGGAAAGACTCTTAGTAATTATTTCTTCATTAGATATTAATTCATCAATGTTGACAACATCAATAAGAACATTCTTCCTCCCACTTAGAGTCTTCTCTTTCTCAGACACGCCTTGATCCTCAACACATTCTAGGGCCTGGTTTTTAGAAGAACCAGACACATCAACAGTAGGGCTAAAGATGGTGGTAACAACAGGATTATCTTCTTGTGCCAAAGATGTTTCAATATCTAGTGCACCTTCTGACCTAACCTCTTTCAACACAGAAGCAACAAACCTAAGAATGCTTCTATCTATGGCCTTTTTCTCATATTCATCTAGATTAGGGTTTTCAGACATAGAAAGACCAGAAGATTCCATTTTACTAGTAGACATAGATTCAGTGATTTTATTAACATCAGACTTAGTAGTACCAGTTTCAACGGGGTCAATGTTGAGTTACAGATAAAGGGGGTGTTTTTGTTATCGTCTTCGCAGGGATTGTTCTAATATAGGATGATTGCCCTTCAATAGTTTATCGTTTCAAGAAAAAGGGTTTTCAAAGTTTGTTTCATAAATTGTCACGATTTAATAGCAAAGCTTTTAAATTCTAAAGTTTGATTAACAAAGTATATCAAGAGTATTTTTCATCTACCCTAACTAATATGTATTCTTTTAATCTTGTATGTGAAGCCGAATCCGATTAATATCATCACGTATTCTCTTCATATAATCCATGTCTAGAGCGGTGTCGTGAGAATACCATATTCATCGCTACACAATCTCTCCATATAACAACCAATATAGTAAGCTTTAAGTTCAATACAAAGCAAATATGAACCATAGACCGATCTCTCTAATCTATAAATCAATAGATGAATATTTTAGGTCAAGTTCCATAAAATCTATGTCTAGAGTTTTACAAAACAAGAATGGATCATTAAGAACAAAATTATTCATCATATATTAATCATCACTTGTTCACATACAAGGCCAATCAAAAGAAATACATAAAGCTAAGGTAAACTACCTCTACCTTTGATACATAGGAAATAAGCTACCCATAACCATGGTAGCTTGCTTTACAATTAATGAGATAAGATGAATGAGCATCCACGTTGAAGATTCAATCTTGGATGTGAATCCATCTTCTATTTGTAAAATCTCACTCTTTGGTGAAGACATGCAGAAAATATGGGTTTATGTGAAAATGGGGTTATTATCCCAAATAAGTGCGAAAAGTACACATATAGTACTTCTAAAATCTATCAAGTTCGCCTAGTGAGGACCACTTTATGGCACCTAAAGTGCCTCTTAATAGTTAAACCAACCTTGAAAAAATATCTGATTTCGTTGTTGTCTCTACCGCGAAAAACACCTGGCGAAGACACCGAATCACCGTCGCAACCAAATTCAGGGTTCGGGAGCCGATTACGTAAGAGGAAGGTATTAGCACCCCTCGCGTTCGTTGTACTCAACGAGATCCACTCTTGTTTCTCTAATAAATGGGTGTGTATATCTAAAACTTACTTACTAAGGGAGTGCATGAACAAATTATCGGGGAAAAAGAAAAGGTTTTTATTATTGAGTTTGTTTGAATCTTGCAACCCAGTGCTTATGTATCCCAGAGGGAGAATTGAGAGTGAATTTAGAAAAATGAAAAAAATTATTAGGGTCCCCTTGTGAAATGGAGCAAGTTTTTTTAAATAGCAATTAGGCTTGGAGCTCAAAGAGGTTTGGAATTAATTTTGGAAATGTGACTTGGAACTAAGTATGAGATTAGGTTTGGCATTTGGTATGGAGTTTGTTATAAATTTCATGTTATAGATCCTTCCATCTGATGTAATATTGATGCATAGCAAAATCAATTAGAGTGAAAGTTGCTGCAGAACTGAAAAACTGTTGTTTTTGGCAAAATTCAATAGGTGTAACCGATTACATGAAACAGGGTAATCGGTTACATGCTTGAGAATTTGAATTCTGGTGCCACTTGTGAAGGGTGTAACAAGTTACGTGCTTTTGGGTAACTAGTTACATCAGTGCGAAAATGAGAAAATTTCCATGTTGCAACATGTTCTGAGCACAGCACTGCGTCTGAAACTCAACCTTTGGTATGACACTTGAATGATGCTCGGAATATGATTGATAACTCATTTGGACCAAATCAGATGAGCTTCGTGCTCTCTGTTCTTGATTTTGAAGTAATCAAACCATTTGTTTAGAAAAATAAATGCTTGAAGCCTCTAATGACTGTGACTTTAGTTTTGAATGTTACTGAAACACTCTTTGAAATAAAGAAAACCCTGAATAAGTTGTGATCACATGTCTTGAGAGCTCATGTACATGAATGATTATGATGTCATGACCTAATGGAGATGCATGTGAATGAGAAGCAAAAGCCAACTAGGATCAGAAACAAGAGGGAAAATTTTAGGGTACAACAAATGTTCGAACACTTCTTCGCCCAGCGAGATTCTTCGCTACAAGTTTGCACAACGAACTTATGGCCATTTTCTTACTGCCTTTAATATGGGATGATTCGTTGGGGCTTCGCAGTAACTTCGCCCAGCGAATATCCGTTGGCTGCTCGTTGTTGTTCGCCCAGCGAATATTCGTTGGCTGCTCGTTGTTGTTCTCCCAGCAAACATGCTAAATCTTTTCCTTTTCTTTGGCTTCCTTGTCAATTCACTTGTGTCTTACTCATTGGTGTTTTATGCCTAAATCCTGCAAAATAACACATAAATTAAAGAATCCAAAGGTATTTGCTACATAATTGAAGAATAGCATGGAGACATGGAATAAATCCATTGAAACATAACAAATGAGTTGAAAAATGCCAAGAAATATGGATCAAAATAAGACATGTTTGGAAGTCAACAAATTCTCCCTAACTAGATGTTTTCTTATCCTCAAGAAAAGTATGCCTCTCATTGAAAACAAGAGGATTTTCTCAAGCATTTAATTCAACCAAGAATGGATTTATGGCTCAAATTAAACATACAAATGCGCACAAGCAATGTTCACCACTTCCTAGAATCGAACAATGATAAAAAATTTAGTTCTTAAATAAATATCATGCAATGTTTTAAATAACAACTAAATTCTCATGCTTGAATCACTCTAACACTCCTCTTCAAAATAAGAATGAAGAAATTAATGTGTTTCCGACCGCGGGGCAATTTCACTCACCTGACAAACAATGCTAATAACAATTCAATTCATACATTCATTTAATAATCACAAATGAAATCATGGAAGCAAGAAGATCACTAAAGGATTTTAAGTTTATATCTTGGTTAGGTTCACAATAAAGGGACATATCTAAGGCCATGGAATCAAAGTTGCCAATGCAAAAGACACATTTACTATACAAGGTTATAGACACACTACAACTTCATCCAACACTTTCTTTTTTTTATTATTCACCCTTCCAAACTTCCTTAATGCACATTATTCATTCTCTATTTTTCTCTTTCAAACAAGCATGCTTTTTCTTATTTTTCACCTTTATATTCACAATTTTCTTTTCAATGCTTGTTTGAAATTTTTCAAAATTTTTGAGTAACCTACCACTTTTCTTTTCACTCTCCCTAACTTGAATTCAACCAAACTTAAAGTGAATGCTCCTTTCTTTTTATGGCAAGAAAGACAATTTAGAACTATGTTCAAAGGTTTAAGAAATTTTTTTAGAATCCCACAAAATTCAATGATGAACTATCTTTTAATTTATGTATATACACCAAGCTCATCACTAAATTATGATCTAAACTATTAAGCTCAAAGGAGCTAGCAAATTCTCACTACTCATGGGTAAGTTACTTTTTTGAGATATGGTTGTGCTCATTATCAACAAATGCCTTGATCATTTCTAATGCTTCCACAAAATCAAAATAGTCATAAGATTAAGCATGAATTAAATGTATTACACAAACTTTATCAGTCATCCTAAGTGTATAGTAAATAATAGAGGTTTCTCACAAGTTGTGGCTATTGGACCTAAGTGAAAAAAGCATTCAAACAAAGTTGCAAAATGAAACAAAAATACATATTTGTACAAAGCACAAAATTCATGAATCATTCTAACATTCTAAGAAGTTGTACAAATTACCTTGCTTACATTCACATGTTCAAATACTATCATCACCATCCAAACTTGGGAGAATCTTCATTGGATACTTTTAGCAAATAACAACCAATCTATAAGTTCTCACATTCAATCATTAAAGAAAGAAGCATTAAATTCAAAACAAGCTACCCAACAACCATAAAAGAAACTAAAAACTACTATAGTTTCCCCTCCTTTTCAAAAAGGTCTGCCATCAGGTCAACTACAAAAAAGGCAATGCAATAGAACTACACAAACAACAAAAAAGTGTTGTAGGATAAACTCATCAACAATCCAGAAACTGTCGTGTTCTCCTAGTGAACAATTCTTCGCCAAGTAAACTTATTCGCCCCAAGTTCGCACAGCGAACTGAGGACGATAATGAAAGTAACTTAAAAAATTCTAGTTTCTTCAATTTTTGGTTTATCACAACCCTTTTTTATAATACAAAAACTAACAAATGCAGTAAAAAACAATAATATTCACAATATTGGGGTGCCTCCCAAAAAGCGCTTTGTTTACCGTCGTTTGAGCTCGACGGACAAAAGCGACTCAAGGATCACCAAAAGAAATTGTTCCCGGCAATGGCGCCATTTTTTGAGTTGCATGTAAACTTGGGTGTTTTTGTTATCGTCTTCACAGGGATTATTCTGATATGGAATGTCTTTCGTTCAATAGTTTACCATTTCAAGAAAAAGAGTTTTCAAAGTTTGTTTCATAAATTGTCACGATTTAGCAACAAACTTTTAAATTATAAAGTTTGATTAACAAAGTATATTAAAACTAGTTTTCATATACCCTAACTATTATGTATTCTTTCAATCTTGCATGTGAAGTCAGATCCATTAATATCATCACGTATTCTCTCCATACCTTCTATGTCTATGGTGGTGTCGTGAGAAATAGTGTATTCATCGCTACACGATCTCTCCATATAACAAGCAATATAGTAAACTTTAAGTTCAATACAAAGCAAATATCAACCATAGATTGATCCCTTCAATCTATAAATTGATAGATGAATATTTTAGGTTAAGTTCCATAAAATCTATGTCTAGAGTTTTACAAAACAAGAATCAATCATTAAGAACAAAAATATTCATTATATATTAATCATCACTTGTTCACATACATGGCCAATCAAAAGAAATATATAAAGCTAAGGTAGACTACCTCTACCTTTGATACAAAGGAAATTAGCTACTCTTAACCATGGTAGCTTGCTTTATAAGTAATGGGAGAAGATGAATGAGCATCCACGTTGAAGAATCGATCTTGGATGTGAATCCAGCTTTTATTTACAAAATCTCACTTTTTCATGAAGAAATGCAGAAAATATGGGTTTCTATGTGAAAATGGGGTTATGATCCCAAAAAAGTGTGAAAAGTACATAAATAGTACTTCTAAAATCTGCCTAGTTTTCCCAGCGAGGACTACTTTATGGCACCTGAAGTGCCTCTGAATAGTTAAATCGCCCCTGAGGAAATATCTGAGTTCGTTGTGTGAACACTTCTTCGTTACAAGTTCGTACAACGAACTTTTGGCCCTTTTCTTACTGCCTCTAATATGAGATGGTTCTTTAGGGCTTCACTGCAACTTCGCCCAGCGAATATTTGCTGGTTGCTGCTCATTGTTATTTGCCCAGGGAACATGTTAAATCTTCTCCTTTTCTTTGGCTTCCTTGTCAATTCACTTGTGTCTTACTCTTTGATGTTTTATGCCTAAATCCTTCATAATAACACAAAAATCAAAGCAACCAAAGGTATTTTTAACGTAATTGAAGAATAGCATGGAAATATGGAATAAATCCATTAAAACATAAAAAATGAGTTAAAAATTTCCAAGATATATGGATCAAAATAAGACATGTTTTCCATTCAACAATCAACATATAAGTTATACATGGTGTGAACCTTCTTCACAATAGAGAAAAATTTAGAGAACTTACTCTTTGCATGAGTCTTTGTATTCTTGGAAGGGGGTTCTAGTCTTCTTTTGCATGGTCTCAGAGCAAGAGACCCTTGTCAGTGGCATGACATCAAGAATATCTTCATTGGTAGTTCCTATAGCAGAGAAAGGATCAACCCTATCTTTTGATAGAGACAAGTTAGCATTCTCAACAAAAGCATTTATTAGAGATGAAACTAGGTGTTGAGACATCTTGAGCGGGAGTTGAAATAAATTTGTGTGGAGATGATAGAGAATAGTAAAAAAAAGGTAACCTTTTTGATTTGGAAGTGGAAAGGGCCGATGAGTAGAGAAACGAAAGAGTGATAAAAAAAGGAGAGCAAATTTGGAATGTTTGAAATAATTTTCTTTGATAGACATGTGCCACTTGATGGAGAAAATAGAAAACTTTATTGGCACACTTGAACAACATTAATTGCTATAGATATTCAAACATGCATATTCCTAGTTTTCCCCTCAGTTTTTCAAATTAATTCGCATCCAATGCCTTAGTATAAATGTAAGCCATTTGCTTCTCAGTAGCCAGATGTTCAAGGGCAACAATATTGTCCTATACAAGTTCTCTTATGAAATGATGACGAATATCAATGTGTTTAGTCCTGTTGTTCTGAATAGGATTTTTGGAGATGTTTATCGAACTCAGTTTGTCACAATATGATGTCATCAAATCTTGCTTGACATTATATTTAGTCAACATCTGCTTCATCCATACCAACTAAGAGCAGTTGCTTCCTTCTGTTATGTACTCAGCCTCAGCAGTGGATAGAGAAACACAATTCTGCTTCTTGTTGAACCAAGATATAAGATTGTTCCCCAAAAAGAAGCATCCTCCTAATGTGCCCTTCCTATCATCAGCACTACCTTCCCAATTTGCATCACAATATCCCACCAGCATGGAATCAAATCCATGAGAGTATAACATGCCATAGTCACATGTGTCATTTACATACTTCAATATTCTCTTCACTTGATTGATGTGACTCATCTTAGGTTCAGCTTGATATATTTCACAAGCACCTACTGCAAATGTAATGTCAAGTCTATTGGCTGTAAGGGATAACAAGCCACCTGTCATACTTATGTAGAGACTTTGATCCACATTAACACCCTTTTTCATCTTTAGAGAGCTTCAAGTGAGTAGGAGCATGTGTTCTCTTGTGACTGGCATTATTCGTCCCAAACTTCTTCACTATATTCTTTGCATACTTATTTTGAGATATGAATATAGAGTCTTCCATCTGTTTGACTTGCAGCCCAAGAAAGTAGGTCAATTCACCCACAAGACTCATCTTAAATTTAGATTGCATTTGCTTGACAAAATGTTGAACCATCTCATTATAAATCCCACCAAACACAATGTTCTCAACATAAATTTAAGCAATCATGAGCTTTCCATCCTTCTCTTTAACAAAGAGAGTCTTGTCTATTCCACCTTTTCTGTATCCATTTTCAACAAGGAACTATGTCAGCCTTTCATACCAAGCCTTTGGAGCTTGCTTTAGCCCATAAAGAGCTTTCTTCAATTTGAACACATGGTTTGGAAAGGTTGGATCAATAAAATCCTTTGTTTGTTCAACATAGACCTCCTCATTTAAGTATCCATTTAAGAAGGCATTTTTCACATCCATCTGAAATAGCTTAAACTTCATAATACATGTCACTCCTAACAACAATATGATAGATTCAAGACGAGCCACGGGAGCAAAAGTCTCATCAAAATATACCATTTCAATTTGATATAACCTTGAGCAACAAGTCTTTCCTTATTTCTAATGAGAACACCATGTTCAGCAGATTTATTCTTGTACGCCCATTTAGTTACAATCATATTTGTTCCTTCGGGCCTAGGGTCCAGATCCCATACTTCATTCATCTTGAATTGACCTAGCCCATATTGCATAAAATTAATCCAAAATTCATCAGGCAGGGCCTCATTAACATTTTTAGGTTCAACCTTTGAAACAAAACAAAAATTTGACACAACCTCCCTTGACCTAGTAGTTATTCCTTCATTAAGATTCCCTATGATGAGTTAATTAGGATGATCTTTCTGAATTCTGATAGAGGGTTCCTTGTTAACTTGAGTTATTCTAGATTCAGCACCTGCAAATTCAAATTCTACACTTATATTTGTGGCCTCTTCTGGAGCGTCAATCATCTGAATAGATGTTCCAACATCTTCTAGGACATTTGCTTCCTTATTCATAGTTGAGTCATCAACTACAAGATTAATGGACTCCATCATCACTTTAGTTTTGGAGTTAAAAACCTTATAAGCTTTGTTGTTGGTAGAATAGCCCAGAAATATTCCATCATCACTCTTTGGATCCATCTTCCTCCTTTGTTTACGATTTGCCAAGATATAGCACTTACTTCCAAACACATAAAAGTATTTGATTGTAGGTTTTCTTCCTTTCCATAACTCATATTGGGTAGCTGAAGTACCTGTTCTCAAGGTCACTCTGTTATGAATATAGCAGGTTGTATTCATAGCTTCAGCCTAAAAGTGGTAAGGTAAATATTTAGCATGAATCATAGCTCTAGAAGATTCCTGGAGAGTTCTGTTCTTGTGCTCAATAACTCCATTTTATTAAAGAGTAATGGGAGAAGAGAACTCATGACCAATTCCTTTAGATGATCAAAATACAACAAATTGGTTGTTCTCATGGTCACTTCTGATTCTAATAATACTTCTTTCCTTTTCTCTTTGAAGTCTTGACATAGATCTTTGAAGACTTCAAACACTTTTGATTTTTCTCTAATGAAATTCACCTAAGCCAATCTTGAAAAATCATCAACAACCATATAGGCGTACTTCTTTCCACCAAGGCTTTCCACCTTCATAGGTCCCATTAAATCCATATGAAGAAGTTTAAAACTCTTGAAGTAGTCAGATGTTGGATCTTCTGATGTGATATCCTGGTATGCTTCCCAATTTGGCACTCACCATAAATTTTTCCTTCTTTAGTCTTGAGCTTTGGAATGCCTCTGATAGCTTCCTTAGAGATGATCTTCTTCATACCTTTCAATGCAGGTGGCCAAGTTTTTGGTGCCACAATTTAACTTCATCTTCTTTAGTTAGTAAACATGTGGAGGAGTAGCTTATTTCTTGAGGAACCTACAAGTAACAGTTGTTCTTAGATTTGACTCCCTTCATAAGCACTTTATTCTTCTCATTGGTGACCAAGAATTCAGACTTAGTAAAGTTGACCTTGAGACCTTGATCACAAAGTTGATTGATGCTAATTAGATTGGTTGTAAACCCTTTTACAGGAAGAACATCATCAAGGTTAGGAATCCCTGAGCAATCCAGCTTTCCAACTCCCTTGATCTCACCATTATCCCCATCACCAAAAGTGACATAGCTAGTAGAGTAAGATCTAATGTCCACCAAAAATTTCTTGACACCTATCATATGCCTAGAGCACCCACTGTCAAAGTACCAGTCTTCTTTGGCTGAGACTCTGAGAGAAGTGTGAGCTATGAGACCATTAGTAGCAGCCCTGGGAATCCATTTTTTTTTTATATTAGTAGCAATTTGACTAGGTCTAGGTTGAGGAGAAAGCTTAGGATATCCATACAGCTTGAATTAGAAGGGCTTTATATGGCCAAATCGTCTACAATAATAACATCTCCAGTAATGGACTTTGCCTCTAGAGTGGTTATACTGATTTCTGCCAAGAAGTTGAGACATTTTATTCAACATCCTTGGTTCACGTTTAGGAAGAATAAAGTTTGTAATAGGTGTTTTTCCTTTATTGATCTAGGCTTGATTATTAAAGCATATTCCATTCATATTTCCAACCTAAAGAATTTTATCTAATGGGTCAGAACCACTGTTCAACATTCTAATAGACTTGGTCATGTTGTCAAGTTTGGAAGTTAGCAGGGTCACTTCATTTTTCAGCTCAGAGATGGTGGACGAGTGCTCTTCCTTTTCATTCTGCAATTTGGATATGATTTTCTATTTTTTTTATCCCAATTGACAGACTTTTTCACTTATGATATATAGCTCCTTGTAGGAAGCAGCTAACTCATCATAAGACACTTCTCCATCACAAGAGTCTTCATCAGAATCACATCTTCCAGTCAAGGCATTTACATGCTTCGCAGACTCTTCATCAAGCCCGTTTTCAGAGTCATCATCATACCAAGATACAGACAGTCCCTTCTTTTGTTTCTTGAGGTATGTAGGACATTCAGCTTTAATATGGCCAAAGCCTTCACATCCATGACATTGAGTCCTTTGCCTTGAATGGATTTTTATTTAGTACTTGATTTTTTTTCAAAGTCATTATACTTGTTGATGTTAGATGAGTTGTTCTTGACATTAGGTCTTAACTTCTTGTCCATCCTTTTCAGAACCTTGTTGAATTGCCTCCCGAGTAACACAATGGCACTTAATATTCCTTCATCAGTATCCAGATCACATTCATCCTCTCCATCTTTAATATTGGACACAAATGTTATGCTTTTGTTCTTCTTTTCAAATTTGTCACTAATGCCCAATTCAAAGGTTTGAAGATATCTAACAAGTTAATCCACTCTCATGCTGCTGATGTCTTAAGCTTCTTCAATGGTTGTGACCTTCATGTCAAATTTATTAGGAAGAGACCTGAGTATCTTTATAACCAGCTTTTCTTCTGACAACTTTTCTCCCAAGGCACTGGATGAGTTTGCTATCTCAAGAATATTCATGTGGAAGTCGTGAATACTTTCATCATATTTCATTCTTAGGTTCTCAAACTTAGTAGTGAGAAGCTGAAGTCTTGACATATTCACTTTGGATGTGCCTTCATGAGTAGTTCTTAGAATTTCCCAAGCATCTTTAGCCACAATACATGTGTTAATCAACCTGAAAATACTTCTATCAAGTCCATTGAATAGGGCATTCAAATATTTGGAGTTTCCATGAGCAGTGTCATCTTCTTCCTTGGTCCAATCCTCTTCAGCCTTCAAACTTTCCTTCCCATCTTCATCTTTAATCACAGGATGTTCCGAACCTTTAATGATGGATTTTCAGGCTTTGATATCCATAGACTTTAAGAAGGCCACCATGTGTGCCTTCCAATAGTCATAGTTGGTTCCATCCAAGATGGGGGGGTCTGTTCATATTTCCTCCTCCTTCCTTGTCCATAATACCATAAAAATATCTCCCTGGAGCTCACCCAAAGTAGAACATGGTGACCTGCTCTGATGCCAATTGAAATTCTGGTAGCATATATGAGATGTCGAAAAAAATGTCACGACACTAATATCTAAACTTCAAACAACTTAAAGACAAGGTAATAAAATATAATTGCAGAAAGTAAATAACACAATCAGTTGTTAAACCAGTTCGGTGCAACATCACCTACATCTGGGGACATCCAAGCTAGGAAGGAAATCCACTAAAATAGAATTAGTTTAAAGATTCTCAACAAACAACCTCTGGTTTACAATCTTTTCACCTAATCTTTACCCGTGTTATTACTATTTAAGACTCTCCTAAATATGAGATACCTCTCACTTTACTTCAATCACACACAATGATATGAACAAGATAACCAAAGTTTATAAGACACACTTCAAATACACATAATCATTCTTACTTAAAAGCTTATAGATGATTAACAACTTACAACTCAAAAACAGCCCTACTCTGATATCAGATAGATAGAAGAGAGGCTCACGAAACACAAAGAACATTAAACCCTAATATGAAACCACAATTTGTATCGCACGGAAATCTTCATATTAGGTTATCATAGTTCTTCTTAAGTAGCATTTTGGAGAGCATGGGATTTAGCTTAAGTCAGCAGAAAATCCATCAATAAGCTTCACAAATCATGCAAAATATTTCTGCATTAAATTAGGAACAAATTTGATTTGTCTTTTAAATATTGTTAAAAAAAATTCAATCCAATAAAATCTTCTAACGAATCCATATCCCAGAGGCCTGTGACTTCCTTGGTTGAGGTTGTGCACATACAAAATGTTATATAAAGGGTTATAAAGCAATGTCAAAAAGAAAGGCAGAGAGGTTAAAGAGTGTGCCAGTAATAATCCTGATAACTCACAATAGTCATTGAAGAATCACTACACCTCACCCATCAGAGACATGACGAATTTCAAGTGAAGAGAAAAACCTGCAGAGAGCGTCATACCTCTAGACACTCCCCATAAGTAGATATGGCAAGATGTCTTCCATGTGCACGAAATTCCATAACCGTCAGCATAACATTTGGATGTCATGGGGCCCAAGGCTAGCTAATGATGCAAGTTCCACAAAGTCAAGGGGCATGACACCCAATACTACTATCAACTCAAGGAGGAGATAGAGTGTATAATCCAATAAGGTCATCCAAAGAAATATGTCAAGGGAGACTCCCCACAAAGATTAGTAGGATCCATCTCTTAGGGACAAAATGCTTTTGGGAGTCGCGGGTCCAAAAAGGGCAAAGAATCAAGTAAGGAGGGACGGGATTGTATGTCACACCTTTAATACCTTTGTAGACTGATTTGCCAGAGGAAGATAGACTAGATCCACGTGCATAATATATGCTCGACAAATCCTAACCATCGAAGTCTCAGCCACCGAATATAATTTGGGTGAGATGGACACTCTAGAATGAAAGATCTCATTTCCTAAGAAGGACACTATAGGCATCCACCCACATGATAACGACTCCATGGTCATAAACATAAAGTGTGATGATTTGGAGATTGAGGGTGTGTTGATTGATCAAGAAAGCTCTACAGACATCCTCTATTGAGAGGCCTTTGAAAGGTTATGCTTGGACCTGGACAATCTCAAAGCTTTCCAAGGATCATTGGTGGGATTCTTAGGCGAGTAAGTGCATGTGAAGGGTTACATTACACTGAAGACCACATTTAGAGAAAATCAGAGTAAGGTACCTTGTTATAGATGCACCTTCCTCTTTCAACTAGCTTGGAGTCTGCCTATCTAAATTGTATTTTTGTATGAAATATCCACTCCTAGATGGGCGAGTAGAGGTTAACTAGAAAGATCAAGAGATCACTAGGATGTGTTACATAGAGATTCTGAAGTTGAAGAAGACTAGTGACATAGGGGTGAACATTGTAGGCGTAAAGTTGAGAGGTATGCCATGAGAAGAGACCCTCGAGGATGAAGGTTTGTCTGCTCCACCCCAGGAAATAACGAAGGCGACAGAAGAAGATACATTTTAAAAAATTCTAATTGTTTAGACATTAATCTATATTTTGTTTAGTTTCATTTACTTGTTTGGTTTGTTTAAAGAGAGATGTCATCTATGCTGCTTGTATTTTTAAATTCGTGACATTTTTTGTTTTGTCAGGAACACTCTTTTTCCTTGCGTTGGAAATAAGGCGCAGTAATTTTTAATGAGGTCCCTCACATTATTATAAATTGAGAATTATTGTTGCTTTTTTCGTAGGAAACTGAAGAGTGAAAGGAACCTTATCGAAACCTCTCTTAGAAGCGGCCATATACGTTAGATTCTCATGGAGGAATATCTGTCACCCTTTAAGGTGATTACATATGTTAGACCCCACGAAGGAATCCTTTACGCCCTAAAAAGGCGTTATAACTGTTGAATTTCCACAAGAAGATCCTTGTTTCCGTCAAAAGGTAATATAAATGCAGAACTTCTACTAGAAGATCCTTTCCGCCCTTAATGGGAAATAAGAATGTTGGACTTCTCTAAAACATCCCAGCCGCCCCCATGGGCAAAATAAATACTAAACTTTCATGGGACATCCCCTTCGTAAACCGCTCAACTTATAGTCTCACCTAAGAGACTTAACTTTAAGTATCGAATAAGAGACTCAACTTAAAGTATTGCCTGAGGGACTCAACTTAATGTCTCTCCTAAGAGACTCGACTTAAAGCCTCTCCTGAGGAACTCGACTTAATGTCTCGCATGAGGGACTCAACTTAAAGTATCTCCTAAGAGACTTAACTTATATTCTCGCCTAAGGGACTTAACTTATAGTCTTTTTTGAGGGGCTCAACTTAAAGTCTCGCATCATGGACTCAACTTATAGTTTCTCCTGAGGACTCAATTTAAAGTCTCGTATGAAGGACTCAACTGAAAGTCTCGCCTAAGGGATTCAACTTAATGTCTCGTCATCTTTTATCCAAATCACCTACTAATAAATTTGAACATTATATCATTATAATTGTAAAGGTCCTCCCAGGGGCTCCCAGAGTTTCTCAGGATATGAGAGGTGGTACATCGCCCACATGAGAGACTTCTTGGCCGCTTATTTATCAAGATGGGCATCTATTTCTCAAATACGCCACTCAGTCCTTAGATGACTTGTCCAATTCATGAGAGCGTGCGAAGTGACGTGTCCCAGTCTACAATGGTGCAAAGATGGAGTCGATGGAAATTGATCATGTTCTCCTAAATGATAGAGGATTGGCTGCCTCATTCTCATACTTCTAGAAGTGGTTGCTACTTCTTGGGAGCCTGAGATCCAAACCCAACAGTTTTTATAAATACCTAAACTTTAAGGTTGAGAGAAAAGTCAATTCATTATGCAAAATACCACATGCATAGCTTCTCACCTCTCTAAGTGAGTTAATTATGATTAATTTAACTTAGTTTTAATGTTTTAGTTAGATTAAGTAGTCAGTTGTTAGTTGTATGTATGATTTTCATTTAATTAAGTAAGCATCATTATTCCATTCATTAGTCAACTAATTAGGTCATTAGCTTGCCTGCCACATGTCACGTGCCTATAAATACATTATTATTCACTGTCTCCCTTCTCCTAACAACCCTAGCCGCTACAGTGTCCCTCAAACACTATTCATCATCAACCCTAACCCTAACACTGTTCAACCGCCCCTTCCTCCTTCATCGAACAGCACCGCCCAAGCTCGCCGGAAACCCGAAACTGCTCACCGGAAATCTCATATCCTCATCATGTTCAACATGATTTTACAGAAACCACATCAAGTTCATTGATCTCCATACATAATTTTCCAGATCTGCGTGAACCTTCAACCGTGTTCATATCACTTTTTCTCCAGAAATTCCAAACTCAAACTCAACAATCCTTTTTCAGATCAGCAAATCTTCACATCAATTTTCACCAACCTTCATTATTTAACTTCAAACTATCATCACCATCAAAACCTTCATCGATCCAGACCTCTCGACCCTTGTTTTTCGTTCAAATCCATGGACCTTCAAAACTCAAATGAAAATCTCTTCGACAAACTCAGAAAATCACTTTTTCGACTCATTGAAACCCAGATTTTTCAGCAACCCAGTAAACAGCCTCTTCGACTTCCATGAGCATCAAACCATGTCTTCAACAATACGAACCAGAACCCACTAAACCATCTCTTCACAACTTCATCCCGAAAAACCCATTTTACCGAAAATCTAATCATAAACACATCTTCAACCTTCGTACTTACCCAAATCCACCTCCAACCCATTTCCTGAAACGGTAAGAACCCGAAAACTCCGAACCACAACAAACCCAACGACAACCTTCACTCGTGAGCACTCAGCCTTCAAAAATGACCCAAATTTCTGTCATAACCCCTTTACCTCCTTCGAACACGATCTTCCATCAACACATCCGCCCTCCTTCTGTTTACGCCGTGGATCCAAGCAACTCAAACCGGCGACCAACTTCAAACCCATCTCTCTGAACTTTGCCGACAACCTCCTCACCACCGTAAACCCGTTCCAAACCCATTCTCCAAACCATTCGAACCACAAGGACCAAACCCATAGCAATAGAAAACCAAATCAGGGAAAGAAGTGAGGAGAAATAGAAACAGAGATGAGAAGAAGATGGAGAAAAATGAAAGTAAATCTCGAGAAGACTAAACCGAGAATAATTAAGATAGAAGGTTGAGAGTGATTTCGTTTTTTGCGCGTTGATGATGATGATGTTGTTTCAGTAAATTTGGATGACGTTTGTTGTTAATCTCATTTCGGTAAAAACAAGGCGAATTTGAGAACGAGACAGTTTAGTTGATGGAAGAAGGTCATCCGTTTTTTTTTTGGTTGATTGGTTTACTGGGCCTTCACGGCCCATCTTTTTTCTTCAATTTGCACACATCCTGTTCATATATAACCCCCCCCCCCCCTTGTTTTTCATTGAATTTCCTAAACCTTTCTTTATTATGTATTTATTATATATATTGTTTTTAAAACCTTATTTTGTGTATATTATTATTATTATATACATTATTTTTATATTAAATTTTCTGTTAGAATTATATTAGAGTTTTTATGTATATTGCTTTTAGAATCTATATATTATTTTCTTTTTAAGTTTATAATGTTAGAGTTTATAATACTTGTTACTTTTAAAGTTGGATTTATTTCTCATTTGTCATTGAGCATTTTGTCCCATTTTCATCCGTTTCGGTCGATGAAGAAATTTCCACCGTTTAGCCGTCAAATTATTGACGTGAAACAAAGGATCCGAGACCAACTTTTTCTACCGTTTCTCATTTTTAACTTTACTTCATTTCATCCGTTTTGGTCGATGAAGACATTTCCGTAATTCATTACCAGTCAAATTATTGATGAATAATGTTGGATTCGAGACCACCTTCTTTCTCTCCTCATTTCTTTTCATCTTTTGATTTTATTTTGACTTTTGGTGATCGATGAAGTCTTGTAAGACGAGATCCCATTGTTTTTGGTCCGTGCGACATGATTCCATTGGAGAACGATCCTCAATATCGTTTCTCTATCTTGTCTATAGCACAGATATTAATACACGACCTCCTATAGCTTGACTTCCTTATAAGTCGAGTTACGATGGTCCAGCGTCACACTAATCCTGATTCAAAGCATTATCAAGGACCAGAAGAGGAGACGATTGGAATGGAGCTTACGCACAATGTCAAGGGTCAACGGAACCACTCTGTTCGGTAACATCATTTCTTATTCGAGTTTTTATGCAACCGTCGAGTGTTATGAGTTGTGGCGTTAGATACGTAGGAAATGGTGATTAAGGGGTTTCCCCTTAATGGCCTAGAGTGTTTAGTGTAGCACCCTTTGGGTGATATGCGATGCATTCGCTCCTACGCCTTAGGTTTTTACGTGTGTGTCCCGAGTTCCTTCCCGTTTAGGCGTATTAAGCCTGCTTCCTCTTTTCCGTCTCCCCCGTACGATCGAAACTCATTTCTCTCGCATCCTGGCAATTGAGATCCCCCCTCTTGCCTCCGTGCAATCGAGACTCCCTTTTCTCTCGCTTCCGTGCGATCGAGACCATTTTCCATAGTTGGCCGAACTATGGCTGCTTTGATCTCTCATATCTGTTGAGAGTACGTATGCATAGGATTGCGATAATCCTAGCGAGCACACTTTCCCTTTCCCCCCTTAGGTAACCCGTACCTTTAAACCAATGACATACTTCGTCCATTCTACCGCAAACAGGTAACTCCTAAGTCTCCAATGGTCGAGAAGCAATACACCTAACTGCTAGAATGTGTGCGCTAGTATCGTCAACCTTTTCTCTCACCCTTGTGTGATCGAGAATACCCCGTTTACCCGTATTTAGCCTGAACTACATTTTTCTCTGATTTCTCATACCAGACGAGAATACGTAGGCACAAGATGCGATGTCTTGGCGAGCAATCCCCCCCGTAGTTTCCCGAACTACGTTGACTCTGACTTTCCCATTGCACGAGGGAATACGTAGGCATAGAGCGCGGCGCTCTATCGAGTCAGTTCTTTCTGTTCCTTTCAGTTCTTCCGTTTAGCTTTAGCAGCCGTAGATAGTTTGTTTTTCACCCATAGACTAGACAACAAGCGTGGATCCCGTCGAGTACGACGGACGTGAGGGGTGCTAATACCTTCCCCTTGCGTAATCGACTCCCGAACCCGAGATTTGGTTGCAATGACCGATTTTATCCCTCTTTTCGTTAGGTTTTCTCTGAGCGTTTCCTTTCCCTCTCTTGGGATAAATAACGCACGGTGGCGACTCTTCTGTCATTGCCGGCCTTGATTTTCGCAGTAGCGACAGCTGGCGACTCTGCTGGGGACGGAAATATCCCCTATGTGAGTCAGCCCTAGCGTTTGTTTGCTTGTCTTTGGATGGGTATTTGTGTGTTGTATTTTGTATATTGTTGTGTTTACATTTTTCCACACTATATTATTATCTGTTGTTGTTGTGCTGTTGGGTGATTGTTCCATTGAGAGATAAGTCAGACCCAGGCTTGAGTATAGACTTAGCATTAGAAGTGGAGATTAGTGGTGAGCTTGTATGCCTTGCATGCACCAGCTAGCCATGAAATTCGCGCTCAGACGAGATTCTCTTAGACGATTTTCTTTCTGGCCCTTTGGGCTCGAAGGGATTTTGGATCTGAGGGTTGTCGACTCTGGGGACCGATCATTTGAGATTCAGCTAAGTGAGGCCTCTTCGAGAAGTGATGATGCTAAACCAGAAATGGTGAACGTATCATCATTCTAGATTGTTTGTGATGCTGATGAACGCATAGGATGTCATACCTTATCAGATTAGGTCCATACCTGTGAGAGGGATTGGGTTATGCAGGATGCTTGACCTCTAGAGTATGTCTTCTCAGTTGAGGTAACACCAACCATCTCAAATAATGGAAGTCTATACTTGTTGGTCTTGTAGGTAGAATAAAGTATGAGCACTTTCAGAAACGTGTTGAACAACTTTATTGAATCCGGATGAGTACAAAAATATCTCTAACTGTAACTTCATCGTCACAAGTTCGGTACTGGGACACGTACCTGTTATCGTCCAACAGTTTCAACAGTTGTTGCATCTCAATTCTATCTCCCTTAATCGTCTTGTTAGTGAGGTACCAAATGTTATACACTTGCTTGATATTTGATATATTTTCAGTTTGCTTCTGTTTCAATGTTGCAAGTATATTTTTCGGTTGGACAAGATTCAAAGTCATGTCACTAATACATACCTTCTCTTCCAGCTTGAACCGATATACACTAGGATGTTCGGGCCATTTTAAGCACAATTCATGGTTATGCACACTACAAATGACATTAAATCTCCATTATTTGCAAGCCAACATGTAACCACAAAGCTTAATCGGACAGTAACATTTTCTACTACCCGTGTCTTCTCTCTTAAAATTCCGGAGAAGAGTTTGATATTTCCTGCTTCTTTCGCATAACATAGTCACATATGTGCTTCTTCTATCCGAGCCATTATCCGACCTTATGATAACCATACAAAATCCAAGTCTAGATTCCACCATACGAATCAATTCGAGCATGTTACCACAGTTTTCAAACTCTTACTTGTTATTAAATTCGTCGTGAACATTTACCTCCTTAACCACAACCCTTTGAACATTCGAAGAAACTACTTGTTTTGAGATATTATCAGGGTGCACCATATCTATCGAAAACGATAAAAACAATAAAAATAATTAATCTAATGTTGCATAAAAGGATGGAAAATGAACACAGAAACATTCCAAAAATATATCTCTGGAAAATTTCGTGTTCAACATGTTCCGGAGATATATCTTTTGTAGATGCTTTTGATTGGCTTCATTTTATGGAAAAACATTAAGGTATGAGTAAATGTCATAACTGATGTTAGGACATACATGAAGAGTGTTATGCAAGGAAAGCTATGAGTAAGTGAAGCTGAATGTCATGACTGAATGTTATGACATGGATCGTATGACATCAGGGCGCGCAGGTTTGTTTTTCTGTTATTAGCTCAGACTATACTTCAGGAAACAATCCAGGAAGCATAGTTATTTTAGGCAACATAACAGGCATTGCTGAGGATAACATAGAAGGCTCCTGACCTAATGATAAGTGCGCAACTTCATGAAGAAAGGTTTATCTTAGGTAAACCTAATTTCTCCACCAAGGCCCAAAGCAGGTCTGCTATTATAAGTAGCAGAAGGAGCATTCCTAATGGGCAGACACACAGAGGAGAGAGCATCTAGTGAGAGATCATAGAGTGTGTTTGTGAGTGAAGAATTTTGTTCTTCACGTGAATCTAGGAGTCTTAGGATTCCTTGTGTGCCAAGCAAGTGTATGGTATAGAATTGTTGTGGTTATTGTGTATGAACAGGTGTGTTCATTGTGTCACTCAAAGCTGTTAAGCAAGAGTGTGTGTTCCTTGATCAAAGCTTTGAAGTTTATCTTCATATTGGTTTTGTAATTGTGTATTGATATCACTGAGGTGATTGAGGGGGAGTGAGTGGGTATACTCAGGTCTAGTGGTCTCTAGGCTGAAGTATCATTGGGTAGGTCTTAAATGAGGAGTGCAAACTGGGATTGTTTGACTCTGAATTAATTCTACTGATAGTGAATTTCCTCCCTGGCTTGGTAGCCCCCAGATGTAAGTGTGGTTGACACTGAACTGGGTGAACAATTACTTATGTTATTTACTGCTTTCCATTTACAGCTTATTATTAAGTGCAGTAGTACATGTTACAGTGGATGCCATAACATCTACAATAACATCCATCGTGTGCTTGCCAGAATTTCATCTTCGGACACTACATAAGTTTTTTTCCAGAAATTTTCATGATTAATCTAAGAAACGTAGATGGAATTGACAATCTTTACCTGAAATTCGATCTTGTTTTTCTCCCTGTGATATGTTGAACCAAAAAGGTGGAGATTTGGAGTGAAAATGGGATTGAGAATATAGGGTTTTTAGGGGTGAGGGTTTAAGTTGAAATAGAAGTATGGAAACAATGAGGACTGATCATACAATTGAAAAATATATCAGATACTTCTGGAGATATATCTCCGGAACAACCTGACATGCAAAGTTGATAGGAAAATTCAAATTGCCGCCCACATCTTCCGGAGATATATCTCCGGAACTTTCACTGAAGTGATTAATTTTTATATTTTCTCTAAATAGTTCCAGAGATATATCTCTGAAATAAATCTTTAGCAAATGCAGGGGGCGCCATCCAGAATGGTCTTCCTTGAGCGTAAAAAGGGTGTGTCCGGAGATATATCTCCGCAAACTAGGGATATTATAGGAAATATGCATGGTATCTAAGAAACACATAGGGTGCCTTAAGAAATCCTCTAAAATAATATGTAAAAAGGATTGCCTAAGGCCCAACTTAAGTGCACAAAAAAACTAAGAAAATGAACATGAAGCAACAAAAGAAACAGGGGGTGAATTAGCGGTAAGTCCAAAGCATCTAGGCCCAAGCAGTGCTAGTCAACCACCAATATGTTGATTGTGCCTCCCCCACCATCAGATGTGATCAGCGGTCACGATTCAAGATCACACCGAGCTCACGCAAGAGACCCTGTACAGGTTCCCCTCCCCACTCCAGGCCAACCAAATAGCAACAAGTGGCAACATAGGATTTAAAATAAAAAACGAAGAGATGCAGTGGACGATCTAGATTAATTCTGGATTTGTTTAAGAACGACAACAACATTCATCCTTATTTTGGTCATAACTTCCTAAATTTTTCATAAAATTAAATAAATAAATAATGAAAATTTATCTACTCGATCTCAGGAACATCATGGAAAGCTCAGAATTAAAAAAATAAGTTACAAAAAAATGAAAATTAAATCACATTTAATGAATTTTGCTCATAGAGGTTCAAGAATACTCTAGACTCTTGGTTTTGAATCAATGGAGTTTCCATTCAAAATGATGATGATTAAGTTATTAATTAAGTGTAGCAAGAATAATAATAGTGCAAAGAAAATTAAACAAACAATAAATATTAAAAGCCTACCTAAATAAAGAAAAACAAAAAGTGACTAGAAAATTAGAGAAATGTGTGCAAAATTTTGATTTGTTCTTGTGCGTGATTCTTGATGAGATTTGTGAATGAGAATGATTTTATTTATAAGCTCTAAATAAGGTAGTTTAGAAATTATGAAAAAGATGTGAGAATGGTATGATTGCCTTCTTGAAACTTAATTAGTTAAATAGTAAATTATGGCGTGATATTTGCCTAGAATAATTATGTAATATATGAGAGTATTTTGGGCCTTCTAGAAACATTGATTTTTATTTTATGATCATGAAATTGATTAATATAATTAAAATGGGTATTATGATGATAAATAAAATGATCATGAATTTATTCTCCAAAATGAATAAAAGAAAATGCAATTTTAGTCAAAATTTTCAACATGTGGAATGTTGACTTTTCTTTTACTTTTGATTTTTATGAATGAAAATGTGAAATAGAAGTTATGATGATGAATTAAGTGATTATTGTAATGATGAACCATGATGCATGAATTTTTAGTCAAATCTCCTAACACAAAAGTGTCGACTTTTATGTTGACTTTTGACTTATGAATGTTTATGTGATTCCATGACAAAATGAAATTGATGTGTATGAAAGTTTAAAATGTCCGGAAAAAATTGGAGTATGGCAGTTGTCGATTGTCTTAAACCCGGGAGGATGAACTACCACAGTTTTCAAAATTTCATGGTAGAAGTCAATTAGATACGAAAGACCCCAAATGTTTTTCTAAAAGGCGAAGATGAAATTCAGAGATGAAATGCAGAGATAAAATGCAGAGATGAAATGAAGAGAATTTATTGGGATATGATGTTAGATCAATATCAACCCTCGAGTTAACACTAATCAAATTGCAAAGATTCACATCACCAAAAGGGTATGGTTATATCACAATGAAAAAGATCGCCATCATCAAAAGGATGATGGTTAAACCAAAATTCAATTATTTCCATCACCAAAAGGATGATGGTTAGATTAAAGTTCAAAGATCGACATCACCAAAAGGATGATGGTTAGGTTACAATGATAAACATCTCCATCACCAAAAGGATGATGGTTAAACCAAACTTTGGTGATCGTCATCACTAAAACGAAGACGATTAAACAACATCTCGACTCCAATGTTGACAGGAAAGCCAATTCATTATGAAAAATACCACATACATAGCTTCTCACCTATCTAAATGAGATAGCTCTAACCTCACAATAAACATTAAAAACTTTTGACAACTCTTAATTATTAGGGGTTGTTACGTATTTAACTTTTAGCAAATACAAAAATTTTTAAAATAGTTTATACCCGCAATCATCACTCAAATATATTTGGTCAATTAAAATAAGATATATAATAAATATTTATTATAAATTAAGATACATATAGTTGTTCGATCTTTATTCAACTGTAGATATTTTCTATACATGATTGTACTTTTTCCTTAACTAGATTAAGTTAAGATAGATTATATTTAATGAATACATAGTAAATCTAAATATTTTAGAAATGAAGAAGAAGAGATATATCTCGATGTCCCTTTGATATGGTATAACTCATGACATGAAAAAACAATAAACTAGACATGGATGTGTACACCTATAGAAAAGTTAGAGAAGCATGGTCCCTCTCAACCCCCATATACTATTTATTACTACTAACTTCAGTAGGAGTTTGAGTCTACATAAGAGGTTGACATATTGGACTCCTAGTTGGTGTCGGAGAATTTCAAGTCATCATCGTCAACAAAGTTTGATTGGGTACAGTGACCACTATGAGTATGTCGCATCCATCAACATGCATATGGAAATTATTGTAGCTTTTGATTCATTTAAATGCAAGTTCCTCTATGGAACCTTCGTAGATGCATCCATAAGGTGGTACACGTTCCAGTCTCGGCTCTCTATCACCAGCTATCAGGACTTGGTGAAGAAACTAATCTACCAATTTGTATCAAGTATGCACATAAATATGGCCACCATTAGCCTTTTCAACATTCTTCAAGACCCCTGTGACTCTTTGAGGGAGTACCTCTCCCATTTCAGTGAGGCGAAAATCAAGGTTGTCCACCCCCAACTAGAAAATGTTCATAGAAGCATTGTGAAATGGGCTCAGGGCGAGACATTTTAATGAATCCCTATCCCAGAAGCTCGTGACTTCCTTGGATTAGTTGGTGACAGGTACAAAATACTATATAAAGGGTGAGTAAATCAATGTAAAATAGAAAGGCATAGATGTCAAAGAGTGTGCCAATAATAATCCTGACTTCTCAGAACATTCACGGAAGAATCACTCATTTCTCCCAATAAATACAGGACGGCGTTCAGGCGAAGCGAAAAACTTATAAAGAGATTCACGCCTCTGAACAATCTCAATGAGAAGATATGGCGAGAATTCCTTCATGTGCATGATATTCTACAACCGCCAACGCCAAATTTGGATTTCATGGGGCCCGAGGCTAGCTTATGGTACAAGTTTAACAAATTCAAGGGGCACCACATTCAAGCCTACTATCAACTCAAGGAGGAGAGAGATTTCCTGATCCAAGAAATCCATATGATGAAATAAGTCAAGGAAGACTCCGCACAAAGATCGGAAGGATCAATGTCTTTGGGACTAAATACTCTCGGGAGTCGCGGGTCCAAAAAGTGTAAATAAACCAAGCAAGGGGGAGGAAAAAATTGTATGTCACACCCTTAATACCTTCATATAAGGATTCACCCACATAAGATACGCTAGATAAATATTAAACACTAATGTCTTGCCCACCAGCTCCAATTTGGAAGATATGTACGCCCCATAATACGAGATCTCCTTTATGGAGTAGGATGCTACAAGCATCCACCCACAAGATAACGACCCCATAGTCATAACCGTAAGGTGTGATAATTGGGAGATTAAGAGTCTATATATTAATCAAGGAAACTCCACATACATCCTCTATTGGGACGCCTTTGAAAGGTTTTGCTTGGACCTGGACGATCTCAGAGCTTTCCAAGGATCATTGGTGGGATTCTTAGGCGAGCAAGTGCATGTGATGGGTTACATTACACTGAAGACCACATTCGGATCAAATTAGAGTAAGGTACCTTGTTATAGATGCACCTTCCTCTTATAACATGATTATATGGTGACATGCTTTCAACCAGCTTGGAGCCGCCTTATTTAAATTGTATCTTTCCATGAAAAATCCATTCCCCTATGGGCGAGTAGGGGTATCTAGTAAGATCAAAAGATGGCTAGGAGGTGTTACATAGAGAGTCTGAAGCTGAAGAAGACTAAGGTCATAGGGGTGAACATTGTAGGCATAAACTTAGGAGGCAAGCCATGAGAAGTGACCATCGAGGGTGAAGGCATGGCCTCTCAACCCCAGGAAAGAACGAAGGGGACAGGAGAAGATACTTTTTAAAAACTTTTGATTGTTTAGGAATTAAGCTATATCTTGTTTAGTTTAATTTACTTGGTTGGTTTGTTTAAGGCGAGATGCCATCTTTGCTGCTTGTATGGATGAATTCGTAAAATTCTTTGTTTTATGGGGAACACTCATTTTCCTTGAGTTGGCAATAAGGCATAGTGTTTTTTAATGAGGTCCCACACATTATTATAAAGTGAGAATTATTGTTGCTTTGTTCGCAAGAAAGTGAAGAGTGAAAGGAACATTATCGAAACCTCCCTTAGAGGCGACCATATACGTTATATTCTCATGGAGAATTCCTTGTCACCCTTTTAGTTGATTACATATGTTGGACCTCCGTGAAAAAATCCTTTTTGCCTTAAAAAGACAATATAAGTGTTGAATTTTCACAGAAAGATCCTCGCTGTCTTCAAAGGGTAATCTAAATGTTAGACTTCTTCTGAAAGATCCTTTTCTCCTTTAAGGGGCAATAAGAATGTTGAACTTCTCTAAAACATCTCAGTCGCTCCCATGGGCAATATAAATAGTAAACTTTCATGGGACATCTGTTTTGTAAACCCCTCAATATATAGTCTCGCCTGAGGGATTCAACTTAAAGTCTCACATAAGAGACTCAACTTATAGTCTCGTCTAAGGAGCTTAACTTAAAGTCTTGTCTAAGGGACTCAACTTAAAATCTCGTCTGAGGGACTCGACTTAATGTCTTACCTGAGAGACTCTACTTGATGTCTCGCCTGAGAGACTCAATTTAGAGTCTCTCCTAAGGGACTTAACTTATAGTCTCGCCTGAGATACTTAAATTATAGTCTTGCTTGAGGGACTCAACTTAAAGTCTCACATTATGGGCTCAACTTATAGTCTCTCCTGAGGAACTCAACTTAAAGTCTTACCTGAGGGACACAATTTAAAATCTCACTTGAAGGAATCAACTTCATGTCTCGCCATCTTTTATCCAAATCACCTACTAATAAATTTAAACAATGTATCATTATAAGTGTAAAGGTCCTCCTAGGGGCTCCCAAAGTTTCTCATGATATAATAGGTGGTACATCGCCCACGTGATAGACTCCTTGGCCACTTATTTATCAGGATGGGTGCCTATTTCTTAAATACGTCACTCAATTTCTAGATGACTCGTCCAATTCGTGAGAACGTGAGAAGTGATGTGTCTCAGTCCACAATGGTGCAAAGATGGACTCAATAGAAATTGATCATGTTCTCCTAAATAATAGAGGATTAACTGCCTCATTTCCACGCTCCTAGAAGTAGTTGCTACTTCTTAGGAGCCTGAGATCCAGACCCAACAGTTTTTATAAATACCTCAACTTTAAAGTTGAGAGGAAAGCCAATTCATTACGCAAAATACCACATACATAGCTTATCACCTCTCTACGTGAGCTAACTCTAATTTTACAGTAGACATTAAAAAATTTTAACAACTCTTAATCATTAAAGATTGTTACGTATTTAACTTTTAACAAATACAAATATTTTTAAAATAATTTAGACACGCAATCATCACTCGAATGTATTTGATCAATCAAAATAAGATACATAACAAATATTTGTTATAGATTAAGATACATAGAGTTGTTCGATGTTTATTCAGCTGTAGAGAATTTTAATACATAAGTGTACTTTTTCCTTAACTAGATTAAGGTAAGATAGATTATAGCTAATGAATGCATAATGAATAGATGTTTCAGGAATGAAGAAGAGATGTATCTCGATGTCCCTTTGATATGGTATGAGTCATGACATGAAATAACAACAAACTAGACAAGGATGTGTGCACCCACAGAAAAGTTAGAGAAGTATGGTCCCTTTCAACCCCCACATACTACTTATTAGTTGTTACTATTGATTAACAAAACTTTGTTAATTAGTTTAATATTTTCATTAACTGCTAAATTAATTAAAAGCATGTAACCATTTGACTTTTTTAGCCTTTCTTCACTTATTGAGAGCTTCTGTCATCATCATGTTATAAACTCTTAAGAAAATACCAAAGATTCTTCTTTGCTGTTTTTTTGCACTTTCCTCTTTCTTGTGATTTTCATTTGCAGCACAGAAAAGATGAGAGAGATAATAAGTATTCATATTGGACAAGCTGGAATTCAAGTAGGGAATTCATGTTGGGAGCTTTATTGTCTTGAACATGGAATTCAACCTGATGGCTTGATGCCTAGGTACACTTTTTCTATTATATGATCAATGTTTTTTTTAAACTTGTTTACATGAATTTTCTAATGGATTGTGTTTGTTTATTATTATGAAATTGGTTTCACTTTTTTTCTTCTGCTGTAAGAAAGCTCAAAAGGATACAAAAATAGCTCTTAAGTTAATTATCCAAATTGAGATAAAAGATTCTATGAACTCTTTTTCATAATTGACTTGAAATTTTGATCAGATTAACAAAATTAAGGGATTTCTATGTAACTTTTTCATGATATTGGATAGACTTGTTAACTCAGATATGGTTGATTAGGCACAACTAATGCTGATTTCTCTATCTACTTGCATTGAAGTGATACCTCACCTGGCGTAGCACGCGATGCGTTCAACACGTTTTTCAGCGAGACTGGGTCGGGCAAGCATGTGCCGAGGGCCTTATTTGTTGATCTTGAACCTAGTGTTATTGATGAAGTAAGAACTGGTCTTTACAGACAACTATTTCACCCTGAGCAATTACTTTCTGGCAAGGAAGATGCGGCTAATAATTTCGCAAGGGGACATTACACTGGTAAGCCGATTTCCAATGCAGTTCAAATTATAGCTATTTTCTACACTTTTTAGCTTTATTTGTGTATCTGTTATGTAGTTGGAAGAGAAATTGTTGAACTATGCCTCGAGCGTATCAGAAAGTTAGCAGACAATTGCACTGGATTGCAAGGATTCTTGGTTTTCAATGCTGTTGGTGGAGGAACTGGCTCGGGTTTGGGATCATTACTTTTGGAAAGGTTATCTGTAGATTATGGCAAAAAGTCTAAACTTGGTTTTACCATCTATCCTTCTCCTCAGGTACTACTTTCGTATTTGCGTGGATAAGCGCGTGCGTGCCTGCGCACAAATGTCTTAGTTAATCATTTTATGATAATGAATACCTTTTATCATCATGCAGGTATCTACTGCGGTTGTTGAACCTTATAACAGTGTTCTTTCCACTCATTCGCTTCTTGAACACACTGATGTGGTTGTACTTTTAGACAACGAAGCCATATACGATATATGCAAAAAGTCGTTAGATATAGAAAGGCCAACTTATACTAACTTGAACCGTTTGATTTCTCAAATCATCTCTTCCTTGACTACTTCCTTGAGATTTGATGGTGCGATCAATGTTGATGTTACCGAGTTTCAGACTAACTTGGTTCCTTATCCTCGTATCCATTTCATGCTCTCGTCTTACGCGCCTGTAATATCCGCTGCAAAGGCCTACCATGAGCAGATATCGGTTCCTGAGATCACCAACGCAGTTTTTGAACCGTCGAGTATGATGGCTAAATGTGATCCTAGACACGGAAAGTACATGGCGTGCTGCCTCATGTATCGCGGAGACGTTGTGCCTAAAGATGTAAATGCAGCTGTTTCGAATATCAAATCAAAGAGAACAGTTCAATTTGTTGATTGGTAATTAGATTTCGTTCGAATATCAAATTATGAGTCATAATTTAGATTATGTTCTTTGCAAATGATTGAGTGATTTTTCGTGACTAATTTTAGGTGTCCAACTGGTTTTAAATGTGGTATAAACTACCAGCCTCCAACAGTGGTACCGGGAGGTGATCTTGCGAAGGTGATGCGTGCGGTGTGTATGATAAGCAATAACACGGCTGTAGCCGAGGTTTTTGCTCGGATCGATCATAAATTTGATCTCATGTATGCGAAGAGGGCGTTTGTGCATTGGTATGTTGGTGAAGGAATGGAAGAGGGTGAGTTTTCAGAAGCTAGAGAAGATCTTGCTGCTCTTGAAAAGGATTATGAAGAAGTTGGAGCAGAAGGTGAAGTTGGTGATGATGATGATGTTGATGACTACTAAAAGATTTAATCAATCATTCATCAACTATTTACACCTCCCTTTTTATTTCTGTCTCTCTTGTATTGTATCTCTGGCTGTGTATTAACTATTAAGTATTGTCATTGTTCAAGAATCTTTCTGTTGTGTGCTACCTCTGTACTTTTGAATGTTACATGTTAAAAAACGTTGATACAACTTATTTTATCAGTTTCAGACACCGACACTAACACAGACACACCTTTTTCCAGAGGTGTCGGTGCTACAGAGATTGACAGGGCTATTTTCTTTCAAGAGTAGGTAGACTTAGGATAAAGTTTGGTGATAAACTATTATAAGGTCTATCTTTGAATCATTCAATATATAGAAATCACAGGTCATGTGCTTCAACAAAACCAAAGATGGTGGTGCTAGCTGTCCACCTAATTATATGATACATTACACACTAATTGCAACTTTGCATACATAAGCAAAATTGGATGATGCAAGCTTTTAACCTAAACACACTTTTAGAACTTGTCGACTTTGAATAGCATAAGCCTTTTGTTTTAGAGTGCTTTTTGTTATAGCTAAGTCTCAATGTAGTCTTCATGAGCCATGTGGGAGAGAAGGGAGAGGATAAGGATGAAGAAAAAGAAGAATATTTAAGAGTGAGTTTCTGCTTTCTAGGTCCACAAGACATGTGACATGAAAGTGATGTCATTGAACTATAAGCAAAATGTTACCATATCTTTGAATGGAAAAAGTAATTTAATCTCAGATTCTTAGCCATATCACTTAATATAGATCTAAGTTAAGGATTTTGGAGTTAATCAATTATGTTATGTAACCATATATTTCATTGAGATAGTTTCACACTAGTTTATAAGGAAAACACAATTATATCTCTAAGTTATTGTAATAGTTCAATCCGTCTTACATTCAACACACTTCCCTCGAGTTTTTGACGATAGTAATAAGAAAAAAATAGGGCTGCAACATCATTAATTTAGAGCTTATAGAACTTCAACAGAACAAGGGGCACAAAGGTGGAAGATCCCATAAGGTTTCGTTGGAGTCATGAACAGCTTCCATGTACTCATGCACTCCATTAATAGCATAAAGTGAAGCTGATATCTGTCTTTCAACTTTCATTCTTTCAAATTCCGAAAGCTCCAAGCTAGACGCATCGATCATTCCATCGTTGTTCTTCGTGATATCCAATAACTGAGCAAAAGGAAAATGATCAAAAACAGGTCCAAATCCCCATGAAAAATTGGATTGTGAACCTGACTCAAAATCCTCCTTGCAATTGCTCAAATCTGGTTTATAACCATCCTCGAAAAGTTCTTTATTCTGAGTAGCCTCGCTCGAAAGAGAATTCTCCTTGTTATCATCATTGCTTGTAATTGTATTTGTACCAGTATTACTACTACTACTAGTAGTAGTAGTAGTAGTCTTGATGTTACTTGGAGCAGAAGCAACAGCATTACCTTCCGGTTTTTTCTCGCCTTTTCTGTTGTTAAGAAGATTTCTTATCCTAGAAGCAAGAGGAGAATCCAATGAGACATGAGTGATGAAGTTGGTTCGAGTGTTCGAACCTCGAAGAAGGCACGCGGCTTCGTCGTAAGCTCGAGCCGCTTCCTCTGCTGTCTCAAATGTTCCAAGCCACATTCTTATCTTCTGAGTTGTGTCTTTGATCTCAGCAACCCATCTACCTGATGGCCTTTGTCTCACACCAACAAACTTGTTTGTGTTATTGCTGTTTCGGTTTCTTCCTTTGAACTTTCCTCCTTTGTTGACTGAAATTCCTGCTTTCTGATTCTGATTCTGATTCTGCTGCATGTTTGGTTGCTGAAAATGAATCTCCATCACAAAGTTCTTTCTAGAATTAGTACTTTTTGAGTTGAAAATAAATATGAAGAAAACGCTTTTGCTATTACTTAATTTTTTTATGCTATAATTTGCAAGCTATGAGATTCTATTTATATGTGTATGAAAAAGTTGGTAAGCTTTTCACTAATTAAGCAAGTTGGATTAATATATTACAATGTACATACTGTCTTGGGATTTGGAAGCTGTTTGATAAATTTTTGTGAAGAATATTTTAAAGAATTTGGTATGATAATGACTATATACCTTTGAAATTCAATTGGTGATGCCTTTCATTTTTCAACTGAATGGCCACTCCTATAGCTGTCGTTTGGAAGCAGACAAGCTTTCAATTTGGGTGTATGTGCCAAAAACAAAATCACCCAAACATTCTAAATTTAACATATACTGTCCCTAACTTAGAATTATTTTTTTATAATTTTTTGAATTTTCTCAGTAATAAATCAAATTGTATATTAGTAAACCATTTTTCTTGGAATAATTGTTGTGGAATCTTAGCAACCCTACATTTAGAAAAAGCCAAAAAAAATTATACATTTTGTTGAATAACCAAGTCAGCAAATATAATCTTTAAGGCCACGGTAGAATCAGCAATGACATAGATAAATAAATTAGAAAAGACATTAAGGTTAGATAGAGATTAGGGTACCTAGTCCTTGTCCCCTTTCTTCCCCTCTTTTTTGTAAGTCAAACAGTTGAAAAGATTATGGTGAAGCATGAAAGGTTGCCACTTGGAGCCTCCAAAATGATCTTAACATGTTCCCATAAACATAGAGACTAAAGCCATGCTTGCCACTAAGATGAAACTATACAATAATTAATTATCTAAAATAATTACACTATTTGATGTTAACATTAATTTTGAAAGAAAATATTGCATGCCACTAAAGTTCACAATGGATCTCACGTTAGACAAGAATGAAGATATGGGGAAAATGACATAACTTTATTATATCAAATTAAATTAGCAATCCAACATAGTAATGTTATCTTTGAAAATCTTTTCGTGATTCAAGTATATTGTGTTATGGAAGGAATAATAATATATTAATTAGTTAATCATGTAAGTTTAGTATAATTGCATGTGTTGGATTTTTATATTAAGCTTAATGCATCCTTGCAAAATTAATTTATAAGATGTGGGTGTAGCTACTTATAAATACTTTTTAAAATGGTTGAAACCCGAATTATATATACGACTTTTCTTTCTCGATAAATTTTCTTATAGTACTAGAGTTGGTATATAAATATAAATAGTGAGTGGTTTAATTGATAAAGAGAAATTGAAGTGATTGAATATCCATTTCATTAGAAATTTGATTAAATTATGTCAGAACATTAGATTTTAAAAAATATATAATAAAACACAATATTATTGATTTTCGTTAACCCAAATTGGTAAATAATAGCTACTTTTACGATTATAAAGTATATATAATTTTATTTTATTTTGGACTGACTCAATGATTAGGTATGGTTCAATCCACTTCTACACTCCAGAACAGTTTAATAGTCAGAATTTTATCAGTTAAGGAGAAAAGAAATCATTTTCTATTTTGTCCCTCAGCCGAGCAGGACTGGCCAACTGACCCTTATGATTAGCTGCCCTTCGTCACATCTCTGTCTGTCACGCATGGTTCAACCATTCAGGAACGGTCACGACGCCCTTACCCGCAACCGCGCCCCTGCTTTAAACAACGGCTAGTTCCAAGCATGTTTGCCCGTCTCAACGGCTAGTTTCTAGCAATTACCTATTTTGAGAGAGCGAATATCTCAGCCCGAAAATAGGGACCAATGGCCAAGTGCTGGGGGCATTTATAAAAACCTTCTCCTTTGAGAGAGTCAGGTATTCCAAAAGCATCTTAAGACATTCTTACATTGTACTTGCCTTTTCCTCTCTCGATTCTTACTTTAGCATCAGAGTGTCTTGCAGCTACACCCCCATCCTCCTTGGATTCCAGCATCGAAGGCGAAGTCTTTGGCCCACTTCAGGTTCTGATCAACCGGAAAAATCAGTGGTGACGTCTATGGGAAACCTGTTCTCCCCGTCTTTCTTTTCCCAGAAACCAAATATCAAAGAAATTTTTCAAGATTCCGATCATGGTCAGCCATGATAACGTCAACGATGCGCGCAACACCTTCATTCCCCCTATCAGCAAGACAGACAATGGCAGGGTAAACCCCTTTCTTGGAGACAATGTTTTTCAGCAGAGGGACGGAGTCACCGCATCTCCCTCCCCGGATCGCACCAACAACGTAGAGATCCAGTACTCAGAGGACCATCAGCCTGTCACAGTTCCACTGAACGCCGACTCAGCCATGGCAGCTCTGGTCGAAGCCCTCAACAAGATGAACTTTCTGATCCTCCAGCAGAACGCAAGAGTTGGAGCATTGGAAGAGATTTGATGTCCAAGATCTCCTCCACCAAGGAGCGAACACCAGAGATCTCGGAGTCATTCTCCCCAACACAGAAGAAAACGTCGAGTACCAGCGGATCCTGAATCTCTGCCGGTGAGGAAACGCGACCATACTCCTCCCCGGAGCCAGCACTCCCCGGGGGCCAAGAGAATAAGAAGAGGTTTGCGGGAAGAAAACCAACGTTCACCTTCGCCCAAACCTAAGGGCCAGTCACGAACTCCTTCTCCCCGTCGAGATCGCGGTCCTCACCCTGGCAGAAACGTCTGCTCTCATTCACGGTCGAGCAGCTACAGCAATAACGACAAGCCTCGAGGCATGTTATCCAGAAGATCATGGCCACTCGATTACCCAAGGAGCTGGATAAACTCCCACAGTTGGGCAATATAATGGCATGACCGATCCCGACGAGCACATCGAGAACATCGATGCCCTGCTCGATTACCGTGGTGTCAGAGGCGCCATCAAATGCAAGTTGTTCCCGACGACACTGAGAAAGGGAGAAATGTCTTGGTACAAGAGCCTCCCTTACGAATCCATCACCTCATGGAGGCAGTTGGGGAGGATGTTCTCGAGACATTTTACGGCCTCTCACCTTCATCTGAAGACAGAAGCCTCCCTCGAGGCTATCATTCAAGAAAAAAAAATATCTTCGAACATACATCAAAAGATTCAATAAAATGGTCGTTTAAGTCTCCACGACTGACGGCATGAAAAAATATTTGCTCGAACAAGGGCTTCATCCCCGCAGCGAATTTGCCAAGACGATTGGTATCGAAATCCCAGCAACACTGGACACCCTCCTCCTCAAGGCTCAGGTGTACATTCAGAGTGAAGAAAGGGAAGAAGAAAACACTTCCCAGGATTCAAGGCACCAAGAGAACGTCGGGTCCTCAAAACACGACGACTCCTCGTCAACTCGCCGGGGAGCAGAAAAAAGAAGGGATGACCACCCCCGGGAATCCCGAGATCACAAAGGATCATTTGGCCGTTTCCACGAGTATACACTGTTGACCACCTTGCGCGAGAAAATTCTCTCAGAATGCGTAAACTCGGAGTTACGGCAGGCATGGGTCAGTTTCCCAAAGCAGATACCTGCCAAGCCAAACACGGATAAAACAAAGTATTGCCGGTTCCACAAGAGCCATGGGCACATGACGAAAGACTACCTCCATCTCAAGGATGCAATTGAAATCTTGATCAGGGGCAAACACCTTAAGCAGTTTACGAAGAAGAAAGACGTTCCTCGACAGGAGGCCTAAGAATCGAAGAAGGTTGAAGAAGAAGTACCATCCTCGGACGACGTTAATCTCCAGGTTGCCATGAGCATCTCACGACCAGAAAATTTCTATGTCCATGATGGGCTCGACGTCCCCCTTTACTTCGCCACATATAGCCCCTGGGAAACCTTCCCCTTCTCCATGGTCATATCAGGAGGGGGTTTAACAAGGTGATCGTGGGGTTAGTAAAGAGGAAGTTCGAGCATCTCATCAATACGAGCTCGAACTAGTGTTCTACCCTCGACAAGATCCGGGGAGATTCAATTCCCATCACCTTCTATCACGAGAAACTCTTCGGCGAAGCCCCCAATTCCATTATTCCTCTGCTCATAAGGGCACAGATGGCTAACTTCGATGTTCGATAAATGCTGGTAGACCAGGGAAGCTCGGTCGACATTATGTACTCCCAATTGTTCTCCACACTTCAATTGGACGAGACGCACCTGACACCCTATGTAGGCTCAAACCTACAAGGCTTCAACAGTTCATTCACAAAGCCATGGGGATGCATGGAGCTAATTGTCACCTTCGGGGCAGTGGAGACGACCAGATTCATCAAGGTCTAGTTTTTGGTAATTTATTACCCATCCCTCTACCAATGCATTTTTGGACGACCAACATTGGCCGAATTGATATTCCTTCCCTCCACGGTACACTTGAAGATGAAGTATTACAATTTCAAAGGGCTCGTCGCCACCCTGTATGTAGACATAGAGTCAGTAAGAAGGTGCTTCGAGGCAGCCTCAAAAGGGCTGAACATCATCACCACTCGACCAAAGACGTCCAGCAATCCTGTTCTACCCTACATCTTCGAAGAGACAAAACCGCTGCCCCGCGTCGACCCCGTCGACCTCGATAGTCATTTCTCCAAGGACGACTTAAAGGACCGAAGGAAGAAGGGGAGGGAAATTCAGTCAAACTCAAGCAGCCCCTCAACATCAACAAGCTGTGACGAGCCTGCCCATCCTTTGCGGCCAATCCCAGATGGAGAATTCGAGCTAGTCCTCTTCAGAGACGACCCTCTCAAGGGAGTGAAGATTGAGACCAACCTCCCCGACCTTGCGAGGAAGCAACTGAAATATTATCTTAGAGAGAATGCAGACCCGTTCGCGTGGAGCGCTTCAGAGATGTCTGGGCTGGATCCAGAGGTGGCCTGCCACCAGCTTATCGTTGATCCCGTTGTAAGGGCAGTAGTCAGCGTAGGTGCAGACAGTCCCCAGAAAAAATGGAGGTTGTCGAGCAAGCTGTAAAAGATATCCTAGAGGCAAATTTCATTTTGGAAGCCAAGTACACTACTTGACTGTCCAATGTTGTACTCGTGAAAAATCTAATGTAAAATGGAGAATGTATGTTGACTATAGTGATTTTAATAGGGTGTGTCCTAAAGACGCCTTTTCTGCCGGTTTTAAATTATTGTCTTTCATAGATGAATATTCGGGCTATAACCAAATACCCATAGCCAAAAGCGATAAAAGGTACACAACTTTCAAGACCGAATCGGGCAACTATTACTATAATGTAATGCCCTTCGGCTTGAAAAACGTTGGCGCTACCTACCAAAGAATGATGAATAAAGTCTTCCAAGGAGATATCGGGGATATGCTCGAGATTTACATGGACGGCATGATCGTGAAATTCCATGAGGAATCCGACCATACACTGCATCTAAAGAAGGTCTTCGACCAGGCTAAGAAGTACAGGATGCGCTTCAATCCGGAGAAGTGCACGTACAGGGTACGGGAAGGCAAGTTCCTTGGTTTCTACCTAACAGAACGAGGAATTAAAGCCAACCCCGACAAATGCATAGCCTTCTCTGAATGTCCCACATCGAGTTCGAAAAAATTGAACCAATATTTGAATGGGATGCTCACCTTATTGTCTTGTTTCATTGCAAAATCTACTCAGCAGGCGCTCTTCCTTTTCAACCTCCTCTACAAAGGCGCGGCTTTCGAGTGGACAGAGGAATGCGAAAAACCCTCCTCCACCTAAATCAAGCGTTATTGGAACCACCAATCCTTTCCCGACCGGACAACGGGGAGACCCTTTATCTCTATCTCACCGTCGCTACTGAAGTTGTCAGCGCAGCCCTCATTCATGAAACCTCAGAGGGGCAGAAACCTATATACTTCACGAGTAAGGTGTTGCAAGAATCAGAACTCGGATATCAACAGATCGAAAAAGTAGCCCTGGCCCTCATCAATCCAGCAAGGAGGATGAGGCACTATTTTCTAGACCACACCATCGTAATGCGTACGGACTAGCCTTTGAGGCAACTATTAGGCCGCCCAGACATGGCCGGCAGAATGCACAAATGTTCGATGGAGCTATCCGAGTTTGACATCAAGTACGAGAGTAGAAAAGCCCTCAAAGCCCAGGTACTGGTCAACTTTGTGGCGGAGATGACCTTGCCTGCCTCCCTGAGTTACGGAGCTCGCAAGTGGACAATCTTCGTTGATGGAGCATCCAGCTCGACGGGGAGCGGAACAGGCGTCATCTTGGGAAACGGGAAAGGTATCCTCGTCGAGGTCACCCTATCTTTCCCCACCTCCAACAATCAGGTGGAGTATGAAGCTTTCCTTGCGGGTCTATGTAACACTCCATTTAATTATTTAGTCGTGTTGTAATTATTTCGTATGTTATTTATGATTTTATTGGCTTAATTAAGGGTGTGTGGTTAAGGATGAGTGTGAGGAGTTAACCTTAACGGAATAAAATTAATAAAACTTTAGGATAATTATAATTAATTAATAATAGGTGCGAAGTATTAGTAACATTATTGTTATTATTTTAAGAATCGCTATTATTATTATTATTATTATTATTATTATTATTATTATTATTATTATTATTATTATTATTATTATTATTATTATTATTATTATTATTATTATTATTATTATTATTAGCATTATTAATGGAATTATTATTAGGAGTAATAATATGATTATTATTATTATTATTTAGAAAATTAATAAAATAAATAAAACAATTAAGAGTAATTAGTGGGAAGTTAGAAGTCAGTTTCTGATACGTGAAAAGAGAAAGAGAAAAGAAGAGAAAGAGAGCTAGGGCAAGGGAACAAGGGATTTTTCCACCATTTTTGAAGGATCAAAGCTTGAATTTCAGGTAAGGGGGGAATGGAATTCAATATATGTGATATGAACATGAGAGGGTAGTGAGGAGTCCTTTCCCTCTTAGGTTATGTGCATTTTCTCCTTCTTGCTCGATTTTCGTATTTGGATCATTATTTTGTGATTGTTGCTGTTAAATAGTGGCTATGTAATGAAGGTATGTGTGAATTTGTGTTGCATGTTGTTTTCGAATAACAAATTTATGTGAATTTTTGTTGTTGCTGAGCTCTGATATAGAACAAATATGGAAATTTGGATTTTATGGGGTTAACGAAAAATAGGTTTCTAGCACATAAAATGTTGATAAAAATGATGAAACAATGAAGTAGAGTTAGGACCTTGGAATTAAACTGAAATAAAGATGATTTTGGATATGATTTAGGTGTTGGAATGGGTTTCAATGTGTGAGAACTCGTGTAGATCGAAAACTGGGATTTTTGGCATGCTCTCTGGTTGTACGTGTATGGGGGAGGCCATACGCATATGGGGGACACACCTAGGGGGTAATACACATATGATACGCACCCCGTCCGTAAGCCAGCACGGCCTTATGGTCGTACGCATATGATGCACGTAAGGGATGGGTCCATACGCGTATGGGAGTAGCCTTACGTGTATGGTGAGTTCTTTAGGGGAATTCTGAGGGAAAAGGCATCTGGCCATACGCGAATGGCAGGAGGAAATACGCATATGAAGTCTTGTGCGGTGAGGTCATATGTGTAGGATATGCAGGCATGTGGCGTAGGGAGGAGGTCATACGCGTATGGGCAGGGTTGTTGTGCAATTTTCCCGTTTTTGCGATTTTGTCCCGATTTCACGGGCGATGCAATTTCTCTTGATCCGTAAGACTAACATGATATAATTGGACATAGATAAAACTAGTAATGACATTAAATAGGATAAAACATGGGATTTTATGAGATTGTCTGGTTGAAATGTGTTGGATGTTTGTGAGCCAAGATTGTCGTATGTGGACGGTCTTGGGCTGTGGTGGTAATTCTGGAGGTAATTATGGTGAGTATTTGACTCACGTGGGATCATTGAGGATCTTGATTTATGCTTGAATAACTATTACATTATGCATAATTTTGTGTCATGCATTCATGTCATGTTATGTGGAGATGAGCTAGGTGGGAATCCACATGGGTGCCTAGTCTCGTCCGGACTCTATGTGGGAGTCGAGTGAAGATAAGTTGTAGTTCAGAGGAACGTATATGACTTATTCGAATTTCGATGGGAATCGGGTTCTATGGTGAACCGTATGTGATTGTGTTGATACTGCATGCATTGTATTATGTCAGCTAAGTCGCATTGCATTTGTATATGATTGAATGTGGGATGATTATGCCGAATGATGATGTGGCACTTGTATGTGCGTTGTACTTGTATTATTGGCGTGATTTGTGTGTTAACTACTCCTTAGCATGTGATTTTCACCGTGTATTATTGAATGTAGTTCTCACCCCTTTTTTGTTTGTTGTGTTTGTGCTCCTTGGGGAGTACAGATGATCTGGTACCTGAGTAGTGCTTAGAGCTTGTGTTTCTATTTGATCGAGTCTTAGGAGTCGCTCTGATATGTAACACGAGAAGGATGGGGATTTTGTTATGTTTTCATGTTATTTGTTCTTTGTTGTTTGTTACGTATCTGATTTTTATTAACATTGTTGAACCACGTATTATATGGAGAGTTGATGTAATTGAGCCTTTGATGTCAAACCATTGATTCAATTCCGCTGTTTAATCGAATTATTTGTTTTTATTAATAAATGAGATATGAAGTAATTTGATACTTCATGATGTTTTTTTTTAATGTGGCATCCTACGTGTGTAACTTTGATTCATTTCCATAATTTTTCGTATTTTCAAATTATTATACGAATGGGTAGAGTAAGGTGTTACAGTCTATGCCTCGTTGAAGACCTAGGAGCCTAGGAAGTCATAATCTACATAGACTCCCAGCTCATGGCCCTCCAGATACAGGGAGAGTATCAAGCCAAAAAAGATAACCTCTCCGAATACTTGACTTTGGTTAAAGAAAAAATGACGAAGTTCACGTTCGTGGAAGTAAAGCACGTTCCCCGCGAACATAATGTCCTGTCGAAGTTAGCGAGCACAAAAAAGAAAGGAGGAAACAAATCAGTCATCCAGTTGATACATCCTCGACCAAGCATCGAGCGAACTCCCTCAACCCTCGATGTAAACGTCATTGGAGACAGTGACTCCTGGATGACCTCGGTCTACAGCTACCTTGCCAAGGATGAATTATCATTCGACCCAAAGGAGGCTAGCATGGTCATGCGCAAAGCTTGTTCCTATGTTCTGGTCGAAAATAAGCTTTACAGGCGAGGGTTTTCCATTCCACTCCTCAAATTTGTTGAGCAAAACATGGTCACCCACATCCTACGCGAAATTCACGGAGGAATAAATGCCCACCACCTCAGAGGGAGATCCCTCACCAGGAAAACTCTACGAGCATGATATTATTGGCCGACCATGCAACACGAAACGAAGGAGTGTGTGAAAAAATGTGACAAATGCCAACGTCATGGACACATGCACCTGGCACCTCCCAACAAGCTCAAAACAATGTCTTTCGCGTGGCCCTTTGCATGGTAGGGTTTGGACATCCTAGGAACATTCGTCGTAGGATCATATCAGAACAAGTACCTGATATTGGGCATGGATTATTTTACAAAGTGGATAGAAGCAAAAGCTCTAGCTAAAGTAACGGCCCAAAACATACATTATTTCTACAAGCAAAACATTCTCGCCTGCTTCGACATTCCCCAGGCAATCGTCACCGACAACGGGACTCAGTTCACGAACAAAACTTTCCAAGAATTCGTCGCCAAACTGGACACCAAACAACACTTCGCATACGTCAAGCACCTGTAGACGAACGGGGAATCCGAAGCAGCGAACAGGATAATCCTGCGAGGACTCAATCGAAGACTGGATGAAATCAAAAAAAAATAGTGGGTCGAGGAGCTGCACAGCATGCTCTGGGCCTACCGGACCACGCCTCACTCGACAACCGGAGAAACCCATTTCCGGATAGCATATATGACCAAGGCGATGATCCCTATTTAAATACACGTTCCCTCCAGGCAGAGTGAAGCTCCCCTAAATAAGGAGGCAAACAACGAGGCGGTGAGGGAGGAACTCGACCTCATCGATGAGGCCCGATCAAGAGCAGTCCTTCGTGAGGCCTCGTTAAAACAAAAAATTGTAATCAGGTATAACGCCAAAGTCATATGATGATACTTCCAAGTAGGAAGTCTCGTCCTGAGGATAAATCACAAAGATTCTCGTGAAGGCAAAGTCGGTGCAAAATGGGAGGGACCCTATCGTGTTCGAGTAAAAATGGAAAACGGAGTCTACTACCTAGAACATCTCGATGGGAAATAACTCGCTCGACCATGGAATGTCGAAAAGCTAAAACAATATTATAGCTAAGGCCATAATAGTCGGTGTGCTTCGTCAAAACGATGGACACAATGTACCGACCAGAAATGTGTGCCTCGGTACAAGTGTTGCATATTAAATCAATCAAGGCAGACTTTTACTCTAGAATGAGCAAAACCCCTGCTCAACAGCGGTTCCTCGACTGAGCCCGTCGTCGCCACCGTACCACGAAAGGCAGAACGCACAACTTGTAATGGGAAGTTCACGCTGCAGAACTCAGGCCACGAACGCGACCTGAGCTACGCTCTCTTGCCCGGAAACTACCCAGGCCTTTCAACCAGTTCCCCTCATTGTCGAACAACTATTTTTCGAGGAAACCCCGCAACACAAAAATCATTCACGAAAATAACCCATACAAACGGGAACTCACGACGAGCAGCGCGTGACACTTAGCGAAATTAAGCAAAGTAAAAACATGCACACACAAACATCCAAAATAACTAATGCATAAGCGACCACCACGGACAAAATCACATATCAAAAATAAACGGCCACAAGAACCGCGATTGTAAGGATTACATAAAAAGGGGTCAAGCCCCACCCAAAGAAATTACAACATACGACACGCAGGCTGAAAATACAAAATAGAAAATCAATCAGTATTTGGTTGCGGCTTCTCGTGGGCAGGCTGCTCGTTCTTCTTGCCCAACTTGAGAAAATATGGGATGACAATATGGTCGTTCACCATGTTATGGAGGAACTCTGTCCCCTCGATAGACAGCTCAACCCCAGGGTTCACCACTTTCAACTGCTCTACCGTGTTGTTGAAGGCCTCCTCGGCAGCCCCTAAGCAGTCCTTCTCATCCTGGTTGATCTGCGTAACAAGCTCGGCACGAGTCTTCAAACTCTTCAGCTCATCACTCTCTTCCTCAGAAGGAGCCGCAGAAGCCCGTAAAGCAACAACCACATCCTCCACGACTTTCTTCTCTACATCCAAGGTATCTCGCTCCCTGGTAACCTTGACCAGCTCCTCCCAAGACTTCTTCACTGCCTCCTCGATAGCCTTCAGCTTCTTCTCCAGAACCGTGTTGGCGGCCTGAGTCTTCTTCAGCTCCATTTCCTGAAGGGCCCCCTCCTCCATATAGACCATTGTCATGCCCAAGACCCTCATTAGGCCAGCAGTGTCCTCTTACTCGGACGATCAAGCTTCTCGAGCGCCAGAGACTCTGCCCAATGGAGTGCAAGGGAGGAGCCTTCGAAGAAATCCTTCTTGTGGAAGCACGGGGGCAACTCGAACTTGTTTTCTCATGTTCGTCGATCAGGTCAAGGACATCTTCCGTCCATAAGCGGTTGGGCCTCGAAGTCACAAGTAACAGAGAAGTTTGGATGGCAGCTGTGGCAAACGAAGAGGTCTCTGATCCCGTTGGAGGTTGGACTGCCTGCTCGCCAAGGAGGTTTTTTCCAACTTTCTTCCCTAGCTTGAGCTTGGTCGTCGTAGTCTTCACCAAACATTCTTGGGCCATGGACATCTTGCCTGTAAAATAAAGTACACATGTTAGTAAATAAAAAACAACAACACAGGACAAGCTAAAAAGAAAAATGGATACCCAAAAGTTCCAGAGCCTCCTCACGCCTGTCGCAGTCGAGGAGCTCCTTAGTGTTAATATATCGAGCCTCCACCTTGGGCCCTCCGTCATCTTCAAAAATAATGTCCCCGCCCCTAGTCACACACTCGGCAGGGCAGAAACCATCAACAAAAGCCACCAGCTTGTTATAGTTGGCCAGGTCATCCTCCTTCAACATGATCGGCTTGGCTATATACTCCTCAATTTCCCTGGTGAAGTGGTCCTTGTTCCAGTTGAAATGGAGTTTCATCATCTGATGCCCCTTCATCTTGCCCTGCTCATCACAAAGGGGCTCTCCTTTTTCATCTGTAAAAATCTCCCATAGAAACGAAGAGTCATTGGCCCTCTCCGACACAGGCTCCACGACATAGTACCTTTCCTTAAACGTCCTGATGAACTCTGAAAAAGTCTTGAACAGCTTCCTCCCTGTTGCACCCTAAAATTTGCTCAACCTTATTCACTTGGTTTATGTTTCAATATCATTAGCATTTGCATATAGAGTCATGCACATAGCCTAACCATCTGCATAGCATAGCATAACAAGTCATCCAATAGGGACCAATCATTATTCTCATCTCTAGGAGCCTATCAAGAGTTTATCATTCTAATTCAATCTCATTCAAGTCATCAGAAAGAATTTGAAAGCTGAGAAGTCAGTGGGTCAAGCAGTGCATCCATCTCCTATCTGAGGGTATCTGAGGGTCAACAAAGAAATTGTGAGCTGTGGGCTGAGCATGGAGATTATGTGGACATCATGAAAGACTTATAAAGTCATTGGGAGAAGGAGACAAGTCACTTATATGATCACAAGAGTTGCAGTTGAAGACAGTCAACTAGAGTTTCATCTGGGGTCAACTCTAGGTCAACTCTAGGTCAATTGATTGATTGAAAGGCTTTAAGAGCTATTGGAGAGATGTGGGGTTCATCATTTGACATGTAAAGAAGGATGTGGTGATATGTCAAGAAGAAATCAAGGGAAATCAAGGAGAAGAGGAGTTTCTAAATTAGGGTTTCTGTGTAAAATCCCCTAATTTAGGTCAAATTTCCAAGCAAAATAAGTCAAAATGTAAGCTTCAAATGGATCCTTGTCCAACATGAAACTTGTAGAGGATCTCAAGACCTTTAGTTTGAGTGGTGGAAGACATTAAGGAGATTTATAGAACTCAAGTTATGGTCCTTACAAGTTACAGGTCATCTGAGGTATCTGAAATTTTGTCTGTGAAAGTGACTTGACTTCCAAGCAATTTTTACCCCTCAAGGAGATTTCAAATGAATTTCTGGTCAACATAAGAGTTGTTCCTCATTGTCTTATATTTCTAGAATGGTATGGTATGCCTTCATATGATTTGTGGAACTCTACTTATGGTCTTGGCAAGCAAAGGGTATTCTGGTCATCTGAGAATTACAGGTCATTTCAAACCTATGCCCAAAACTCATACAAGGAAGCTTCAAATGAAAAACTTCACAACATAAAACTTGTTCCAAATGACATTTTGAGTCTAGAAATGTGACCATGAAAGATTGGAAAGATTCATAGCACAAGGTTTCAAAATTGGTGGATTTAATGAATAAAAATGACCTAAAAAATGAGATTTTTCATACTTTGGCCAAATGAGATGAAATTATAGGTCATTTTGATTGGAAAAATCATTTTGAGAACATTGGAAAAAGTGGAATTTTGAGTTTGGTTCAAGTTTTGAAAGTTATTCATGGTTACTTATAATGGAAGTTACATAACCAAAATTCAAGGGAAAGAGTGCATGGGAAGCTTCTCCAAACTTCTAGGACTTTCTAAACTCATGTATATATTGGATTGAGTAATTCCATGCTATGGTTGGTGAATCATATTGATCAAAAACACAAGTTTCATACCAATCTTCCATTTTTGCAAAAGCTCCTCAAACTTCATCAAACTCTCATCAATTTTCACATTTGTTGATTTGATCATCATCACCATTTTCCATAGATCAGAATTCACATCAAGATTGGTTAGATTGGAGTAGAACTCGTGCCACACACCTCCATCATCCAAGAAGCAAGAAACTTGGAATTGCAAGATCCAAGGGAATTGAACAAGATCCAGTGCATACAGAATTCATCAACAAGTCCCCTGATTCATTTCCAATCCTTACAAGCATCAGATCAGAGAATTTCATAGCTGCTTTCTTCATTTTATACCAGGTTGGATTTCTATTCGAATTGCATGATTCAGCCAGCATGTTAGTGATTTGTTAGCATAGAATGGTTAAGTTAAGTTAGATGACGAATTACACCAAGTTTGAGCAAGTTTCATGGAGGTTGATCATGGTGCACTAATTCTGTTAGAGATCATAACATCAATGATAATGCAAGATAATCTTAGGTTAGTGGCTCAGATTACTCAGCATGGAATGTAGATCAGGTTAGGGTAAGAATTGGTGAGAATTGAAGCAATCAAGGACAGGTGAAAATGGTGGAGCAGTGTTATTGCACTCATCGTGTTCATTTATTTGTTGAGCTTTAGAGGAAGTTATTGATATGGCTGTGTAGAGGGGAAGAGGTAGATCATCTTTGCTTTTGGAATCGTTTGATTTCATGGAGGAACAAGAGAGAACAGAATGGTGGAAGTTCGTTCATGGCGAGAGGAGTTTCAGAAACCCTAGGGTTTCTAAGGTTGAAGATAACCTTTGAACCGTTTGATCTCTCGTTTGACTTTGACTGGGAGACTCAATCAATGGCCACGATTAAAAGATGGAGACGGAGGGAAATTCAAATGCTTATACGCACCGTTTCACTTATTGTGTCAAACTGGGCTCAGAAATCATTGCTAATGACACCCCCAAACGCATGGCCCAATTGGAAATGAACTAAAATAATTGCTTTATGCACCGTTTGGTTTTTTTAATCTTTGTTATCATTTTCTGATGCATATGGGCCCAGACGCGCTTGCTATGCGCGCCCCCAGTCTGGGCCCAGTTCATTGTTTTAACTGATTTTTACTACTCCCTGCACCTCTCTCAACTAATTCTCATTTTATTTCCTTTCAAAAACATTAATTCTTTCAAAAATCATAAAAAATTGGGAAATGCTTATTTTTCATTGGTTCTTTTTGCATATTACTCATAATTTTGTCAAGAAAAATATCATACAAAAAAATTCCAATTTCATTTTATTTTAATATTTTTGGCATATTTTTGTTTTAAATAGGTGTAAATATCATTTTGTTTGATACATGAATTTGGTAATTTTAGTTTGAATAGATGCTTTAACATTTTTAATCCATTCTTTTTAGGTTTGTTAGTTTAGATGTTTATCTTGTATATAAAATTTAGTTCAGGGATTAATTTTAGTTGATTTGTGTAGGTGTGAATAACATGAACCAAATTAGGGTTTAGGAGATAACATAGGTGAATAAGTTCATTTCCCTTAGGACTGAGAGATTGAATCTTTGGGGCATGGGACTATAGGGATTATGGGTAGTTATTAGATCCCTTAGAAAATATTAGGTTTCCCCTACTGCTATTAGTATTGTATGTATTTGCTTGACTGATGTGGTGTGCCCTCTCTGGGGATTATGATTTGTCTGTGTGGGTATTGGGATTGCCTTGGGGATTGGGAGAGTTGAAGACTTGTGATGATGAAGCCATTGGAGATCCAGAGATTGAAGACCAACTTCCAGAGTTGATGATGAGATCCTTTGCTGGCATCTGTTGAGGAGTCTAGGGTTTAGGAGCTAGGCAGAGCTCTAGATTAGAAAGCTTGTTTCTCAAACATGGAATGCCTTGTCTGCATCCATCCTTTCTCTATGATTCAAAGTCTCTTTCAAATATCCACCTCCTTCCTTTGGAAGGATCAGTGAATGTATTTGAAAGATAGAACTTTTGAGAGAAAATTGTCTGTATAATGTTAACAGTTGATGAGCCACCCTTGGTAGACAGTCTACTGTTTAACATTCACTTTTATCTTGTTGATTGATGTTCATCCTGAAGATTGAGACTTGAAGAAAAGCCATTGTAGACTGAAGATTGATAATCAAAGCCCTTGCTTGAAGGCTGTGGAGATGGAGATTGATGCTTGCTGAAGCTTGTAGCTGTTTGATGATGACTTGAAGATAGGTGTTGATGCAGAGCTGCTGTGGCTGTTTATTTTCCTGCTGTTATTCATTTATGATGTATTGATTGGTTTTCCCTGACTGTATTGTTTGTTGTTTAACCTGTTGGGTTGAAAGTGAAGTCTACTCACTTTCGCCTATTGTTTTCTAGGTTCGAGGTTGAGTGGGACTCCCTTGCGTCGCTTGTACTGTTGCATCCATGCATTTTACTGCTTTACTGTATATTTGCTATTGTTTCTGTTTCCGTCTATTCCCTTAGGATCTCTGTTTCTCTCTGTGCAAGAGAGGAGCATGATAGACACTAGGTCTTAACCCATGCATGATAACATTAGGTTAGTTTGATTCCCTTCGCAACCGTAGGTTAAAGTTCTGTCTCTTCTTCCTCAAAACAAACAGAAAAACACAATAAGATTTCAAACACAATAAAAGACACTTCTTCCATAAAAGAATGTGAACTCATCAAAACGTCATTTTTGTCCGCTTGGACTGTTAATCAGACAAACCCTTTTTCAGAAGGAATAAAAACAATCAAGACAGACTTGTGTCGTACGTGGCCCGAACTACGTTTGCTCTGATCTTTCATGCCGTATGAAAGTACGTAGGCATAGGATGCGACGTCCTAGCGAGTAACCTTCCCCTCCTTTCCCGTAGGTAGGCGAACTACGTTGACTCTGATTTCTCGTTCCAGACGGGAATACGTAGGCATAAAGTGCGACACTTTGCCGAGTCATTTTCTTTTCTTTTTAACCCTTAGCCTTTAGTTTAGATAGAAATAACAATCCATACCCGAAAACAAGCGTGGATCCCGTCGAGTACGACGGACGTGAGGGGTGCTAATACCTTCCCCTTGCGTAACCGACTCCCGAATCCAGGTTTTGGTTGCGATGACCATACCTTTTCCCGTTTTTGCGAGGTTTACTTCGAGCGTTTCCTTTCCCTCCCGTGGGATGAATAACGCACGGTGGCGACTCTTCTGTTCAGCCGGCGCCGATTTTCGCAGTAGCGACAGCTGGCGACTCTGCTGGGGATCCAACGTCCCCTGGCTGCTAAGGACTGCGATAGTTCTTATGCATTTGGGATCCAACGTCCCTTAAGAGAGTCAATCCTAACGCTTGTTTTCCCGTCGAGGATTTTGTATGGATTTATATTTCTGACCTTTATTTTCAGCATTATATATATTGATTATTATTGTTGTATTGGGGTGTGACGGGTGTTCTATGATTGAGAGATAAGCCGGACCTGGGCTTGAGTGCACCTAGAATTAGAGTAGAAAGTAGTGGGCGCGTGCCGGCTTTGCTTGCATTAGTGTCTCATGAAATCTACACTCGGACGAGGTTCTTCTGGTTGGCTTCTTTTTCTACCCTTTGGGTCGAAGGGGTTGTTGGTCAGCTGAATTGTCGACTCCGGGAACCGATCATTTGGAAGTTGGCTAAGTGAGGCCTCTTCAGGACTTGATGATGCCACTCCTTCTGGGAATCGTATCATCAACCCTGAAAGTCTGTGACGCCGACGACCGCATAGGATGCCATACCTTTGTCAGTTACTAGGACATCCACCTGTGAGAGGGTTTGGGGTTATGCAGGTAACTAGACCTTCAGATACCGGTTATTTGTTGATCAGAGATCCTGGGTATTTATGGAGAGTTTTGAGGTCTATCAGAGACCAGTTGGAGAGTTCTGAGGTCTGTCAGAGACCAGTTGGAGAGTTCGGAGGTCTGTCAGAGACCAGTTGGAGGTATGATCTGAGGTCTACCAGAGACCAGTTGGAGTTATGGTTTGAGGTCTGTCAAAGACCGTCGTTGGAGCTTTGTTTTAGGTCTATCTGAGACCAGGGTTTAAGGACTTCTGGAGAGTCTATCTGAGACTTCTTGATAGGGTTCAGGCTATTCAGCTACGGCATTTGGTCCCTGTTGCATGTTACTTGCATTGCATTGTTTGCATACCCATTACCATTGCATCCCATTAACGTGTGTCTGTGCTGCAGGTGCATTTGCATATCCTCCGATTCTAGTGCCCAGACTTCTGAGTATTGATTATGGCTGGTTTGAGGAAAACAGTTGCGTATAAGCTGCCTACACCTGATATTACCCCTTTGCTTGGTCTGATATCTCTTGCTGATGAGGAGGTTAGGAGGAGCTTCAGGATGAGTCATGGGAGATTACTGAGATTAGTCTGCAAGCCCATTGCTGATGAGATGAACGGGCTGTACACCTTGATGCAATTCTATGATCCTGCATTGAGATGTTTTACGTTTGCTGACTTTATTCTGGGGCCCACCATTGAGGAGTATGTGGAGTTTACTGAGCTACCAGTGCAGAACCAGGTTCCCTTCATTCACTCTGCTGCTGAGCCCAAATTGGAGGACTTAGCTAAAGCCTTGCACATGAACGCTGCAGAACTGTTAGTGACTTCTTGGCTTGGGGTTTCAGGTTTCTCTCTTGATTTTCTGGTTGGCAAGGCTCAGGAGTATGCCAAGAGCGGATGTTGGGTAGTTTTCAATGCTATCTTGGCTCTATGCATTTATGGAATTGTGTTGTTTCCTAACTTGCCCAATTTCGTGGACTTGGACGCTTTCCATATATTTGCTGCTGGTAATCCAGTGCTCACGTTGATCGGAGACTTCTACCACTCATTGCACTACAAGAATGAAAACAGAAGGGGAAAGGTTGTGTACTGCTGTGCGCCTCTGTTGAACATGTGGTTCAAGAGTCATCTTCCCATGAAGGGACCTTTTGTGGAGAGTGCAACCACAGCTAGCTGGTCAGAGCGCCTGATGAGGCTATCTTCCGAAGACATTGAGTGGTTTGATCGAGACCTGCTGGGGTCTGAGCTCATCTTCAGTTGTTCTGGGTATCCCAATGTTCCACTGATAGGAAGAAAAGGGTGTATCAATTACAACCCTTCTCTGTTCATTCGCCAATTCGGATATGCGCTGAAGAACCCACCAAAGGAGGAAGAAGTACAGGAATCTCTGTACTTCACCGGTGATTTGAAGGGGGAGTTATTAGCCAAGCTGCAGCATGCCTGGACGCATATCAACCGAAGGGGGAAGCCGTTGCTAGGGAAAAATGAGTGTCAGGCTTATGCACCATACAGAGTTTGGATCCAGGAGAGAGCAAGCCAGTTGCGGATGCCATTTCCAGATGCACCAGTCCTTGTTCCTATTCCGGTAGCAGAGCCAACTACTGTTTCTAGGGAGGCCTACGAGCAAGTTGTGAAGGAGAAAGAAGCCTTGATGAAGATCAATGAAGGGTTAGAGCAAGAGCTAGCTCAGATACGCAGTGAGAAAAATAAGGCCGTACATGCTTTCCAACAACACATTGAGCTAGTGAACAGACTAGGGGCTGAGTTGACTGAAGAGAGGAAGAAGCGCGAACGTCTGGGGCAAGAGTTCAGAAGCTCCCATGACATGCTGGAATCCAAAAAGAAGGCACTCGACGCAGCACACCGAGAGATCTCTTCTTACAATAAGACTTGGAATGCTACACTGACCAACAATAAGAAGAGGGAGGATAAGTTGAAGCAGCAAATTTCCGATCTCGAAGAGCAGTTGAAGTCTAGCATCAAGAAGTGTGAGGAAGAAGTGATGACCCGGTATAGTCTCCAGAATGCACTGAACAAGGCCATTAAAGGCAGGGATGAAGCTGTGTCTCAGAAGCGGAAGCTAGAGGATCGCTTCGGAGAAGGGGCATGGGAAGAAACTGCTGGTGACGTACGCCGTGTTCTCAAGAGAAGAAACCAGCTTGTTGAAGGGCTGCTTACCCGACCAGGTCATCCAGAGACCAAGAAGTTGCTAGAAGAGTATCAGGCTTATGGGAGTACTTGATCACTTCATGTATTAACTTGTATGCTTTATTTGCATAGTGCTGGCCATCACCAGGATTGTTGGTTGAGGTCATGCCTTCTTATTGTACTCTCAGTGATATTGTATTCTTGGCTTATTGGTTTTCTCTGCAATATATGAGGCTTTCTATGATTCGGCTCCGATCTTCGTATTGTTAGCACTGTCACTGCACTGGCACCTTCGCACTAGAATCGGGGAATGCTTTTCCCTAATGCACAGACGCACATTGCATTGCATTCATAGTCATATTGCATTACAGGTAATCACTGGATGGTATCTTATTCCCTACTCTTTATACCAGGTATTTTCAGGATTGCAGATCAGCGCCCGCACAGATATTCCACTCGCACCAACTGTCGAAGAATCATGGATCAAATGTAGAACGAGATGCAATATATGCGCGAGAAGCTAGAACTCTTCATGCAGACCATGGAGACTATTGCAAAAGGTCAGGAGAATTTGCAAGCTATGGTGCAGCCTCTGTTGGTCAGAAATGTTGGTCATGGGAATGAGGATCATCAGTCTGTGTGAGTCGACACTGTTCATGGGGATGGCACTCCCACGCCAGTGGCTCCACCTGTAGTCAATATACCTGTTGTTAATGTCAACAACGCTACCGCTGCTGGGAACGGTAACGTAGGAGTTGGGAACGAGACTGTTGTCCATAACGTTGGGCTTGGTGATATCAACTTGGGTGATAATATGGGAGGCAACGGCTTCGGTAATGTTGGATTCGGGTTCAATGATCAGGGATTCGATAACGCTGGGAAATATGGTTTCAATGCTCAAGGCTTTGGGCAAGATGGTTATGGTATGATCAATCAGAGTTACGGAGGATTCGGAAATGGAAACGGCGCCGGGTTAATGGCTTTTGGACCTGCTGGAGTTGCTCAGGGGTACGGCAACAGGGGGCGAGGCCAGGTGATGAATCAAATCAGAGTTGGTCGCAACAATGGATACGATGGGTATGGAACGGGGAATGGTAACTGGCAAGAAGATCAGCAGGAGGACGCTTTCTCCGGCGGAGGTTTCGAAGGGCCGATGGATGACTCCCAGAAGATCAGAATGCTAGAAGAGCAGATGAGGGGGGTCCTGAACCAAAGTGTTGTGGGCTTAGACATGTCAGCAATGGGTCTGGTACCTGGCTTGAGGGTGCCAATCAAATTCAAAGCTCCTACGTTTGATAAGTATAAAGGGGACACCTGTCCGAAAGTGCACGTGCGGGCTTATTACAGAAAGATGTCTGCGTATTCAACTGATGAGAGAATGCTAATGCATTTCTTTCAAGATAGTTTGTCAGGCCCTTCCCTCGAGTGGTACATGGGGTTGGAGCCAACTAATATAAAGACATGGAAGCAGCTAGCAGAGGCATTTGTAGCTCACTATAAGTATAACAGCGACTTGGCACCCAACCGGGTCCAATTGACGGGGCTGTCTCAGAAGAAGGGTGAGAGCTTTAAAGAGTATGCGCAAAGGTGGCGCGACATGGCTGCCAGGGTCCGTCCTCCTTTAGAAGACAAAGAAATGAATGACATGTTTATAGGCACATTCACAGGCATGTTCTATGACAAGTTGTTTCACACATCTTTGGCCAGTTTCTCAGACTTAATTCTGATGGGAGAAAAGATTGAAAACAACATTAAACAGGGCAAATTCCAGGCTGAGGAATCAACTGCATCTGGCAGTAACAGGAAGACTTTTGGTGGGCGCCGTCAGGGCGAGGCAAGCGCAGTGTTTGGGGGCCGAGGCCGAGGCAGAGGTCGGAACCAATATAGTCAGCCGCAGCAGGTGGCGAGTGTTACTATTCCATTCCAGCAACAACCATTTCAACAACAACAACCGTTTCAGCAGCAGCCAATGCAACAACAACAGCAGCAGCAGCAGCAGCCACAGCAGGGGGCACAGCCTGCTCAGCGAAGATTCCAGGGTGGTAAACCAAGGAGAGTATTTGAAAAGCCTCCCTCAACGTATGCTGATTTGTTACAGACATTGTTGGGTTTGAACCTGGTAGAGAAGAGAACTCTGGCACCGATAACGGGAACTCCTCCGTATGGTTATGATGCAAGCAGGCACTGTGAGTTCCATTCTGGGGCCCCGGGCCATGATGTAGAGGGTTGCCATGCTTTTAAGCATGTTGTGCAGGATCTTTTGGACAATAAGGCTATCAATTTCGGAATGGCAGGTCCGAATATAGTGCAGAAACCCATGCCTAATCATGGGGCAAACGCCATTCTAACTGAGGAAGGGTTGAATTTGATTATGAATGTCGAGGATTTGAAAACGCCGCTGAGCGAGATAAAAAGCAGATTATTGCAGGGGGTGTCTATCCTGGTTGTGACGAGTACTGCTTGGAATGCTGGACCCTAGCTGGGGGGTGTGATGAATTAAAGAAAGGCATTCAGGCTTTAATCGATAGCGGCACGTTGCAGTTTGACCGAGCAGCAATTGGAGAGCCTGCAGGGGCAGTAGCAGATAATCAGAGTGATGTGGCCACTGTAACAATTCCTCGGAAGACAATCACTATAACAGCACCGGTCCAGCGACCGTCGATCACCATAACTAAGGCCGAACCAATCCCGTACGAGAGCACAAAGGCAGTCCCATGGGCATATGGGTTGGAAGTGTATTGTGACGGAATAAAGATTGATGTTAATAAGCAGCCAGCCGAGACTGTAGACAATGTTGTTGGTACCGGAGGCATGACAAGGAGTGGTAGGATCTTCATATCGCCTGAGGTGGAGGCCGAAAGACTGGCAAAGGGGAAAGGAAAAATGGTTGAGAATGTCCCAGTGCAGGCAAGCGAAAAAGCATCGGCATCGAAAGATGTGGAAGAATTCATGCGCTTGATCCGTAAAAGTGATTATAAGATTGTGGAGCATCTGCAACAGACGCCATCAAAGATATCTATCATGTCATTACTACTATGTTCGGAGGCTCACAGAAATGCTTTGTTGAAAGTCCTGGATACTTCCTTCGTACCCCAAGACGTTTTCGTGAATCAGCTGGAAGGGGTGTTAGCACATGTAAATGCAGGCCACAGCTTGGGCTTTACCGACTTCGATTTAACCCCTAAGGGGAGAGATCATAATATGGCGCTGCACGTATCTGTCGAGTGTAGAGGATCAGTCATGTCGCATGTATTAGTCGATACCGGATCGTCTTTGAATGTGCTGCCCAAGAAAGTGATGATGAAGCTAGATGTCAGAGGAATCTTGTGCACGCCCAGCGACCTGGTAGTCAGGGCATTTGATGGGACGCGAAGAACAGTTTTTGGATCGATAACATTGCCTCTACAGGTGGGGCCGGAGGTGTTCGCAACTGAGTTTTATATCATGGACATCCAGCCTGCATATAGCTGCCTGCTCGGAAGACCCTGGATTCATGGGGCTGGGGCAGTCACGTCTACCCTGCATCAGAAGTTGAAATATATGGTGGGAGACAGCATAGTCACCGTATGCGGAGAAGAAGACATCCTGGTCAGTCATCTATCGTCATTTAAATATGTGGAGGTCGATGGAGAGATCCACGAAACACCCTGCCAGGCATTTGAAGGGTTGCACATCAAGAACAAAGGTCCCGGGTCGAGCAAAGCGTCGGAGATAGTCGTTTCGTCATATAAAGAAGCTCAAGCTCTGGTGGAGGCAGGAGAAACAAAGGGCTGGGGCAAAGTGCTGGACATTCCTGTGAAGATGGACCGGTTTGGACTGGGGTACCAACCGTCGTCATCAGCTCCTGCTGTGGGGGCACCCCGTTTCAGAGGGCCAATAACCATCTCTGCCAGTGGAGTATGTCATGAGACCATCAACGCCGCTTCAGAGTCTGACGAAGGAGACAGCGACTGTGATATGGATGCCTGGATTCAGCCAAGCACGCCAGGACAGGGACTGTGCAACTGGTCTATTCAGGAGCTTGTTCCTGTGACTCTTAAACAGTAATGCTTTGTTTTATTAATTGTTGAATAATCTGATGTCTTGCCCGGGGCATCATGATTTGCTTAGGGTTGTGCTGTTATGAACATTGCGTGTTTATCATTAAATAAAAGGCGTTTTTCATGTGCAAATATTGAGATCTCTGTTTTTCTTGTTTTGTATTTTTCAATAAAACGGCAACGTGGTTATTCGCTCTATACGCATTTTGAAGCATTTAACCATTCTTTTTGCAGGATAACATTTTCAGATGACATCCTTAAACCACCTATGACTCGTCCCGACTTTGAACATCCGGTATTTCAGGCCGAAGAAGAGGTTGTTGAAGATGGTGACGTTCCTGAAGAACTGTCTTGGTTGGTGAAACAAGAGGAAAGAGTCATTCTGCCTCACGAAGAGGTCATCGAAATTATCAACTTAGGGTCGGAAGGGGTTGAGAAGAATATTCGTATCGGAGCCGCGCTGCAGAGCGATATCAAGCGAAGACTGGTTGAAATGCTCCGAGAGTATAATGATGTGTTCGCTTGGTCGTATGAGGATATGCCAGGGCTCGATACAGATATGGTTGTGCACCGTCTGCCATTGAAAGAAGAATGCCCGCCGGTCAAACAAAAGCTTCACAGAACTAGACCAGATATGGCAGTGAAGATCAAAGAGGAAGTTCAGAAACAGTGGGATGCTGGTTTCTTGGCTGTGACAAAATATCCCTCATGGGTTGCTAACATCGTACCAGTGCCAAAGAAAGATGGCAAGGTTCGAATGTGTGTGGATTATAGGGATTTGAACAAAGTGAGCCCAAAGGATGATTTTCCACTTCCTCATATCGACGTGCTAGTTGATAATACTGCTCAATACTCCGTATTCTCCTTCATGGATGGCTTCTCAGGCTATAATCAGATTAAGATGGCGCCAGAGGATATGGAGAAGACTACTTTCATAACGCCTTGGGGAACATTTTGTTATAAAGTGATGCTCTTCGGTTTGAAGAATGTTGGGGCAACGTATCAGCGTGCGATGACGACTCTTTTTCATGATATGATGCATAAAGAGATCGAAGTTTATGTTGACGATATGATTGCCAAATCCCAGACGGAGGAAGAGCATCTGGTGAATCTGCTGAAGTTATTTAAAAGGCTTAGGAAGTTCAGGCTGAGACTGAACCCTAATAAATGCACCTTCGGGGTGAGATCGGGTAAACTGCTGGGGTTTATCGTAAGCGAAAGAGGAATAGAGGTCGATCCTGCTAAAATAAAAGCGATCCAAGAAATGCCGACGCCTAAAACAGAGAAAGAGGTGCGCGGGTTTTTAGGGAGGCTGAACTACATCGCCCGGTTCATATCTCACCTAACAGCTACGTGTGAACCATTGTTCAAGCTATTGAAAAAAGATCAAGCTGTAACGTGGAACGAAAATTGTCAAAAGGCGTTCGATAAAATAAAGCAGTATTTGCAGGAGCCTCCTATTTTGATACCCCCAGTGGCAGGGAGACCCTTGATTATGTATTTGACAGTTCTTGAGGGAAGCATGGGTTGTGTCCTCGGTCAACACGACGAGACAGGAAGAAAAGAGCATGCGATCTACTACTTGAGTAAGAAATTTACAGAATGTGAATCTCGATATTCAATACTTGAAAAAACTTGTTGCGCGCTAGCCTGGGCCGCCAAGCGTTTGAGGCAATACATGCTGAATCATACAACCATGATCATCTCGAAGATGGATCCTATCAAATATGTATTCAAAAAGCAGGCACTATCAGGGAGAATTGCCCGTTGGCAGATGGTCTTGACTGAATATGACATCCAATACGTCTCGCAAAAGGCTATAAAGGGAAGTGTACTGTCGGAGTACTTGGCAGAGCAGCCTATTGAAGATTACCAATCGATGAGGTTTGATTTTCCTGACGAGGATATCATGTACCTAAAGATGAAAGATTGCGAAGAGCCGTTGCCAGACGAAGGACCCGAATTGGGTTCCAAGGGGAAGATGATATTTGACGGAGCTGTGAATGCTTACGGTAGCGGAATAGGGGCAATTATCACTACGCCACACGGGTCGCACATCCCGTTTACTGCTCGATTGACCTTTGCAGTTACCAATAATGAGGCCGAATACGAAGCTTGTATAATGGGGCTTGAAGAAGCCATTGATTTGCGAATCAAGAATCTGGACGTATACGGAGATTCAGCTCTGGTGGTGAATCAGATAAAAGGGGAATGGGAGACACGTCAGCCCAATTTGATATATTACATGAATTATGCAAGGAGATTGTTGCCTTTCTTTGACAAGGTTGAATTGCATCATGTACCGCGGGCGGAGAATCAGATGGCTGACGCCCTGGCCACTTTGTCTTCCATGTACAAAGTCAACTTCTGGAACGAGGCTCCCCGAATCATTATCTCTCGGCTGGACAGACCTGCCTTCGTGTTTGCTATTGATGAGGCATCCGATGACAAACCGTGGTATTTTGATATCCTTAACTTCCTGAAGAATAAAGAGTATTCGGCTGGGGCATCCAGTCAAGATCAGAAGACTCTCAGGAGATTAGCGGGTAATTTCTATTTGAATCCGGATGGGGTCTTATACAGAAGAAATCACGACTTGGTGCTGTTGCGTTGCGTGGATGAAAGAGAGGCAAAGTTGCTCATGGAGGAGATACATGAGGGTACCTTTGGCACGCATGCTGGTGGGCATGCTATGACGAGAAAGTTGTTGCGGGCAGGTTATTTTTGGCTGACTATGGAAACTAATTGTTTCAAGTTTGCAAGGAAGTGCCACAAGTGCCAAATCTATGCTGATAAAATCCATGTGCCTCCGAGCCCTCTGAATGTGATGTCATCGCCATGGCCATTCTCGATGTGGGGAATCGATATGATTGGAAAGATCGAGCCGACAGCTTCTAATGGGCACCGGTTCATTCTAGTAGCAATCGATTATTTCACCAAGTGGGTGGAAGCGGCGTCTTACGCAAATGTAACAAAGCAGGTGGTGGCCAGATTCATCAAGAGAGATATCATTTGCAGATATGGGATCCCCGAGCGGATAATCACTGACAACGGTTCAAACCTGAACAACAAAATGATGAAGGAGCTCTGTCAGAATTTCAGGATCGAACATCGCAACTCCTCCCCTTACCGACCCAAGATGAATGGCGCTGTTGAAGCAGCCAATAAAAATATCAAGAAGATCGTTCAAAAGATGGTGGTGACCTATAAGGATTGGCATGAGATGCTACCTTTCGCTTTGCACGGTTATCGTATGACGGTACGCACATCAACCGGGGCAACCCCGTTCTCGTTAGTATACGGAATGGAAGCAGTGCTGCAACTGGAAGTTGAGATCCCTTCTCTGAGGGTATTGCGAGATGTTCAGCTAGACGAGGCAGAATGGGTGAAAGACAGGTTGAACCAACTGAGTTTGATGGATGAGAAGAGGCTAGCTTCTCTAGCATATGGTCGTTTGTACCAGAGCCGAATGAAGAAAGCATATGATAAGAAGATACATCCGCGGAGCTTTCAGACGGGCGACCTTGTGCTGAAAAGGATTCTCCCGCCGCAGGCAGATCACAGGGGCAAGTGGACCCCTAACTATGAAGGGCCCTACGTTGTCAGAAAAGTCTTTTCAGGAGGAGCGTTGTTGTTGTCCACCATGGACGGTGAAGACTTTACGTCACCTGTAAATTCGGACGCAGTTAAAAAATACTTTGCTTGAAATTGACCCGCTGGACAGAAAAAAGAGAGTCCAGGCAAAAATGGGGCATCCTGGCGAACCAAAAACATAATGAAAGGTTCGGGCAAAAGTTAGGGATAAAATTGAAAAAATGTACACCCGCGAAGTTGAAAACCTACACTGGGCGGCTTCGGCAAAAAGGGGTATCCCGGTGAACTGAAAACCCGTAAAGGGCGGTTCACGCAAAAGTTAGGGATTTGAAAAGCAAACGACTGCAGTCCGAATTTGATATTGCAGTGAGCATCAGTGCGGGAGAATATACTTGAGGGGTCGATTATCAGATACAATCTCTTCGGAAGTGTGGATACCGGAAAAGCATTGGAGTCGGACGAGTCATAGGAGGATCAGTTCGTGGTGTTCATCTGCATCCCGTTGCCGACATGTGTACAAATTTAATTTGTCAATATATTTATGCTTCTTGTGCATACTTGTATATTTGCTTTGCGTAGCTTCCTCTTTTCAAGAGTTACATCCCGTGTACAAAACTCCGCCCATTCAGGGGCCCAATCAATAAAATATGTCATTCAGTACTTGATGTTATCTCTTTACTGTTTTGTGCATGATAAACGCCTGAGTTTAACGAAACTAGCATGTGTATAACGTCACCGGCCCTTGCCAATAATTGCTAAAACTTTGGATTAACTGGGAATAATGTCACTAACGCTAACCTAAATAGATTTGGTTGCATAGGTTTGTCTTGTCTTGTTTGTGTTGTTGCAGGTTTCATAGCCGTACGAGGAAGACGGTCAAAAGATTGCAGTAACGAAAGACTCGACCCCCGCGCATGTCATGCATAAGGATCGAACTCCCCAGCTAGCCGTAGCTTATCCAAAGGACATGCTCCAGCAAAGTCATTTATCCTCAGCAAAGTTTGGCGATTCCAAGATCGAAGGCTGTATTCAGACAGTGCATCTCGAGTAGAGTGGTTTAGCCTCAGAAGATTAATATTTTCAAGTGGTGGGCTATATTCAGACAGTTTACCTTTCCCCGCGGGGTCAGTTACTCTCCCCCAGCGGAGTCAGTTTGATTTTCCCCAAGAGGATCGTTCCGTCCCCGATGGAGTTCCCTTTTCAGCAAGTATTTTCATTCCTCCCAATGGAACTCGAAGATTAAGACGCTCCCCGGCAGAGTTGGTGTGAGTCCTGGTATTTATTTTGTCAGAATACCGTGTGATATCAGTTCACTCTCCAGCAGAAGTTCAATCATACCAGGCGCATCCGCTATTCTCCAGCAGAGTTATATTCCCCAGCAGGGCGTTACTTCAAGGAGGTGATTGGTATTGAGTTCCCAATTTCCCAGCTGAGTCGACTTCACTCTTCCAGCATTTATTTTGCGGGAATAATTCTGTAGCATCTGGCTATCCCCAGCGGAGTCAGCATTGTCTTCAGCATTTATTTTGCTGGAGCAGTTCCTGTATCCCAACAGTTCAAGTCTGCATTGGCATCGGCATATAGTGTCATACTTGCATCCACCAAATAAAGCGTAGCATTTCCATGTCGAATGGAGCATTGCATCGTTGTCAAACATACGCATTTTTGAAACATAAACTAGGTTGGCTAACCGTTTGTTTCAAGTATTGTTTCTCTGGCAGGTAGAGAGAGCGCTTGCTCAGGTGAATCACCAAACATTCGAGGTCTCGACGTGAGACATTCAATGAAGTGTCAGCTTTGGCATTATTCCCCACAGAGTTATCATGATGAAGTTTTCTTTGTGAATTTCTCGTGTTTTCCCCGCCAGAGTGAGTAGGCAAAATTTATCCTCATTCTCAAGCAGAGTTGTTTGTCATCAAAGGGTTTCATGAATCAGAATGTCAGAGGCTGCCGCCGGTTATCAGAACAGGCGTCCGGTAGTTTGGTTTCCAAACATCCCCAGTAGAGTCCGCCTCAAAGTTGTTGTAACGTCAGTGATAAGAAGTTTGTGGACCAATGGAAGGATGAGTCCTGACGAGGACAATTTTATTGACAGGTTTTCTTCGTGCTAGCAAAGAGTGGAGTCCTTACGTGGACAGGTTGACATAGTATTCCTTACGTGGAAAGGTACGGTTCCTTACGTGAAAAAAATGTGAGTCCTTACATGGACGAACCAGAGGTGTTTCCTTACGTGGAAAGAGATGGCATTCCTGACGTGGAAAGATTGTTTCCTTACGTGGAAAGATGGGAGTCCTTACGTGGACAGATCGAATAAAATCGTATTCCTTACGTGGAAAGCTTGGAGTCCTTACGTGGACAGCTCAAGAGTTTTATTCCTTATGTGGAAGAAAGTTGGTTTCCTTACGTGGAAAGAGGAGATTCCTTACGTGGAAAAGAAGAGGTACTCCTAACGTGGAAAGATTTTATTCCTGACGTGGAAGAGTTTAGTCCTGACGTGGACAGATGCAGAAGAGATGATTCCTTACGTGGACGGTGTTATTCCTAACGTGGAAGAGTTTAGTCCTAACGTGGACGAGTTATTTCTGATGAGAGGCAGACGAGCCGTCCCCAACGAAGTTGTCGAGATTTTTCCTAACGTGGACGAGTTTAGTTGAGAGTTCTTTGTGTTGACGACACAGGCGTCCTAACGTGGACAAAGTTTTACTCTTGCAATGATAAAAGCTTTTCAGGCTGATGAAAATAATCCCCAAGCAGTGGCGCAGTTTATTTCTGCGGTTGGCAAATTTCCGGGTTCTTAGTATTCAACCGTCTCGTACCTCGAATGTCTAAAGGCTCCGGGCTCTTCACCCAATCGGGTCCAAGTCGCTTGAATAGGGGCAGCTGTTGCACCCTAAAATTTTCTCAACCTTATTCACTTGGTTTATGTTTCAATATCATTAGCATTTGCATATAGAGTCATGCACATAGCCTAACCATCTGCATAGCATAGCATAACAAGTCATCCAATAGGGACCAATCATTATTCTCATCTCTAGGAGCCTATCAAGAGGTTATCATTCTAATTCAATCTCATTCAAGTCATCAGAAAGAATTTGAAAGCTGAGAAGTCAGTGGGTCAAGCAGTGCATCCATCTCCTATCTGAGGGTATCTGAGGGTCAACAAAGAAATTGTGAGTTGTGGGCTGAGCATGGAGATTATGTGGACATCATGAAAGACTTAGAAATTCATTGGGAGAAGGAGACAAGTCATTGATATGATCACAAGAGTTGCAGTTGAAGACAGTCAACTAGAGTTTCATCTGGGGTCAACTCTAGGTCAATTGATTGATTGAAAGGCTTTAAGGGCTATTGGAGAGATGTGGGGTTCATCGTTTGACATGTAAAGAAGGATATGGTGATATGTCAAGAACAAATCAAGGGAAATCAAGGAGAAGAGGAGTTTCTAAATTAGGGTTTCTGTGTAAAATCCCCTAATTTAGGTCAAATTTACAAGCAAAATAAGTCAAAATGCAAGCTTCAAATGGATCCTTGGCCAACATGAAACTTGTAGAGGATCTCAAGACCTTTAGTTTGAGTGGTGGAAGACATTAAGGAGATTTATATAACTCAAGTTATGGTCCTTACAAGTTACAGGTCATCTGAGGTATCTGAAATTTTGTCTGTGAAAGTGACTTGACTTCCAAGCAATTTTTACCCCTCAAGGAGATTTCAAATGAATTTCTGGTCAACATAAGAGTTGTTCCTCATTGTCTTAGATTTCTATAATGGTATAGTATGCCTTCATATGATTTGTGGAACTCTACTTATGGTCTTGGCAAGCAAAGGGTATTCTGGTCATCTGAGAATTACAGGTCATTTCAAACCTATGCCCAAAACTCATACAAGGAAGCTTCAAATGAAAAACTTCACAACATCAAACTTGTTCCAAATGACATTTTGAGTCTAGAAATGTGACCATGAAAGATTGGAAAGATTCATAGCACAAGGTTACAAAATTGGTGGATTTAATGAATAAAAATGACCTAAAAATGAGATTTTTCATACTTTGGCCAAATGAGATGAAATTATAGGTCATTTTGATTGGAAAAATCATTTTGAGAACATTGGAAAAAGTGGAATTTTGAGTTTGGTTCAAGTTTTGAAAGTTATTCATGGTTACTTATAATGGAAGTTACATAACCAAAATTCAAGGGAAAGAGTGCATGGGAAGCTTCTCCAAACTTCTAGGACTTTCTAAACTCATGTATATATTGGATTGAGTAATTCCATGCTATGGTTGGTGAATCATATTTATCAAAAACACAAGTTTCATACCAATCTTCCATTTTTGCAAAAGCTCCTCAAACTTCATCAAACTCTCATCAATTTTCACATTTGTTGATTTGATCATCATCACCATTTTCCATAGATCAGAATTCACATCAAGATTGGTTAGATTGGAGTAGAACTCGTGCCACACACCTCCATCATCCAAGAAGCAAGAAACTTGGAATTGCAAGATCCAAGGGAATTGAACAAGATCCAGTGCATACAGAATTCATCAACAAGTCCCCTGATTCATTTCCAATCCTTACAAGCATCAGATCAGAGAATTTCATAGCTGCTTTCTTCATTTTATACCAGGTTGGATTTCTATTCGAATTGCATGATTCAGCCAGCATGTTAGTGATTTGTTAGCATAGAATGGTTAAGTTAAGTTAGATGACGAATTACACCAAGTTTGAGCAAGTTTCATGGAGGTTGATCATGGTGCACTAATTCTGTTAGAGATCATAACATCAATGATAATGCAAGATAATCTTAGGTTAGTGGCTCAGATTACTCAGCATGGAATGTAGATCAGGTTAGGGTAAGAATTGGTGAGAATTGAAGCAATCAAGGACAGGTGAAAATGGTGGAGCAGTGTTATTGCACTCATCGTGTTCATTTATTTGTTGAGCTTTAGAGGAAGTTATTGATATGGCTGTGTAGAGGGGAAGAGGTGGATCATCTTTGCTTTTGGAATCGTTTGATTTCGTGGAGGAACAAGAGAGAACAGAATGGTGGAAGTTCGTTCATGGCGAGAGGAGTTTCAGAAACCCTAGGGTTTCTAAGGTTGAAGATAACCTTTGAACCGTTTGATCTCTCGTTTGACTTTGACTGGGAGACTCAATCAATGGCCACGATTAAAAGATGGAGACGGAGGGAAATTCAAATGCTTATACGCACCGTTTCACTTATTGTGTCAAACTGGGCTCAGAAATCATTGCTAATGACACCCCCAAACGCATGGCCCAATTGGAAATGAACTAAAATAATTGCTTTATGCACCGTTTGGTTTTTTTAATCTTTGTTATCATTTTCTGATGCATATGGGCCCAGACGCGCTTGCTATGCGCGCCCCCAGTCTGGGCCCAGTTCATTGTTTTAACTGATTTTTACTACTCCCTGCACCTCTCTCAACTAATTCTCATTTTATTTCCTTTCAAAAACATTAATTCTTTCAAAAATCATAAAAAATCGGGAAATGCTTATTTTTCATTGGTTCTTTTTGCATATTACTCATAATTTTGTCAAGAAAAATATCATACAAAAAAATTCCAATTTCATTTTATTTTAATATTTTTGGCATATTTTTCTTTTAAATAGGTGTAAATATCATTTTGTTTGATACATGAATTTGGTAATTTTAGTTTGAATAGATGCTTTAACATTTTTAATCCATTCTTTTTAGGTTGGTTAGTTTAGATGTTTATCTTGTATATAAAATTTAGTTCAGGGATTAATTTTAGTTGATTTGTGTAGGTGTGAATAACATGAACCAAACTAGGGTTTAGGAGATAACATAGGTGAATAAGTTCATTTCCCTTAGGACTGAGAGATTGAATCTTTGGGGCATGGGACTATAGGGATTATGGGTAGTTATTAGATCCCTTAGAAAATATTAGGTTTCCCCTACTGCTATTAGTACTGTCTGTATTTGCTTGACTGATGTGGTGTGCCCTCTCTGGGGATTATGATTTGTCTGTGTGGGTATTGGGATTGCCTTGGGGATTGGGAGAGTTGAAGACTTGTGATGATGAAGCCATTGGAGATCCAGAGATTGAAAACCAACTTCCAGAGTTGATGATGAGATCCTTTGCTGGCATCTGTTGAGGAGTCTAGGGTTTAGGAGCTAGGCAGAGCTCTAGATTAGAAAGCTTGTTTCTCAAACATGGAATGCCTTGTCTGCATCCATCCTTTCTCTATGATTCAAAGTCTCTTTCAAATATCCACCTCCTTCCTTTGGAAGGATCAGTGAATGTATTTGAAAGATAGAAATTTTGAGAGAAAATTGTCTGTATAATGTTAACAGTTGATGAGCCACCCTTGGTAGGCAGTCTACTGTTTAACATTCACTTTTATCTTGTTGATTGATGTTCATCCTGAAGATTGAGACTTGAAGAAAAGCCATTGTAGACTGAAGATTGATAATCAAAGCCCTTGCTTGAAGGCTGTGGAGATGGAGATTGATGCTTGCTGAAGCTTGTAGCTGTTTGATGATGACTTGAAGATAGGTGTTGATGCAGAGCTGCTGTGGCTGTTTATTTTCCTGCTGTTATTCATTTATGATGTATTGATTGGTTTTCCCTGACTGTATTGTTTGCTGTTTAACCTGTTGGGTTGAAAGTGAAGTCTACTCACTTTCGCCTATTGTTTTCTAGGTTCGAGGTTGAGTGGGACTCCCTTGCCTCGCTTGTACTGTTGCATCCATGCATTTTACTGCTTTACTGTATATTTGCTATTGTTTCTGTTTCTGTCTATTCCCTTAGGATCTCTGTTTCTCTCTGTGCAAGAGAGGAGCATGATAGACACTAGGTCTTAACCCATGCATGATAACATTAGGTTAGTTTGATTCCATTCGCAACCGTAGGTTAGAGTTCTGTCTCTTCTTCCTCAAAACAAACAGAAAAACACAATAAGATTTCAAACACAATAAAAGACACTTCTTCCGTAAAAGAATGTGAACTCATCAAAACGTCATTTTTGTCCGCTTGGACTGTTAATCAGACAAACCCTTTTTCAGAAGAAATAAAAACAATCAAGACAGACTTGTGTCGTACGTGGCCCGAACTACGTTTGCTCTGATCTTTCATGCCGTATGAAAGTACGTAGGCATAGGATGCGACGTCCTAGCGAGCAACCTTCCCCTCCTTTCCCGTAGGTAGGCGAACTACGTTGACTCTGATTTCTCGTTCCAGACGGGAATACGTAGGCATAAAGTGAGACACTTTGCCGAGTCATTTTCTTTTCTTTTTAACCCTTAGCCTTTAGTTTAGATAGAAATAACAATCCATACCCGAAAACAAGCGTGGATCCCGTCGAGTACGACGGACGTGAGGGGTGCTAATACCTTCCCCTTGCGTAACCGACTCCCGAATCCAGGTTTTGGTTGCGATGACCATACCTTTTCCCGTTTTTGCGAGGTTTACTTCGAGCGTTTCCTTTCCCTCCCGTGGGATGAATAACGCACGGTGGCGACTCTTCTGTTCAGCCGGCGCCGATTTTCGCAGTAGCGACACTCCCCTGCTTTAGGGAAACCCATTTGAACTTCCCTCGCACGACCTGGCGTTGGAGGTGGAAGACAGTGAAAAAGATGGGGAGAGTGGCTCCAATCTTCAACTACTTGCACGTAATCTCAAATGCTCGAATTAAGGCAGTCAATTTAGGAAGAAGTTGAGAGGGCGCAAAGTCCAGATGACCAAAAACTACCACTTGGAAGTCTGTGAAGGGCATCTTTAGCCCAATCTCCTTAAAAACATATTCGTACATGGCAAAACACTCGGCGTCGTAAGCCGAGCATATTAGGTCATATTTCTCAAGAAAGTGAACCCTCCAATCTTCCTTGTCCCCCACCGTCATGAAAGCATCATGAGTATAGAAGGCAAAGAAGGAGGCATGCTCCCGAGGCTCAGCAGAAATTCGTTCTCCGTCAGGACTCCCAGGAGCAGTTTCATCAGAACTGCTATCACCTGAAGAGCTCTCCTCGGACAGCTCCCGCTCGAGCATAATGTTATCCTTGGTATTGTGAGACATCTCATTTACCTGAAAAGCATAGGACAAAAGTGAATTCGATGGCAAAATCAAATTCACCCTTCCACCGCTAGTCAAGTGAAAGGGCGCGCGAAGGCCCGAGGACAACGTCCTCGACCTAAACCCTTACTCAAACAGCGCAACGAAGGTGCGAGAAGATTCTCCATGGAAATCCCTTAAAACTTCACGAGGAGATCCTCCCTAACACTTTACCCAAAATTTTGTTGAAGATCCACCGGAAAACTAATGAGTACACCAGAGACTTCATAAGTTCCATCAGCGACAAACTCATTCATCTTCGTAACGGTTCTAGAACCAACGAAAAAGCCTAATATATATAATATTATGGTTTAGTTTATATTAATATCCTTAAATCGTACATGTTTCTCTTTACTGTTTACATATATGAGTTATACTCAACAAGCTATACTTTGGCAAATATTAAACCCCTATGAAGACTTTCTGCATAACGATAACATCTTGGCAGCTAGGGAGGTACACCTCTTACTTAACAATGAGAAACATGTCACAAATCCAAGAATTACATGAACTTGTCACTGATAACACGAAATCATATAGATATTTTCATGCATAATTCAACTAAAGTCTAACCGTTTTCGATCCGATTTCGGGTTATTTCCATGTATTTGTCTGATGTTTTTGTAGGTATTCAACGATCACGTCTAAACAAGGCAACATGAAGAAAAGAAGCAATCCCAGATGAAATATGGACGAAAAAGGAGTGAAAACACAATGAAAAGCGCAGCAGACAGTTTTTGCTGATGTGACGACCGTCACAGATGCATGACGACCGTCACACGGGTGACGACCGTCACACCTTGTGACGACCGTCATGCAGGCAAAAACGCCCCACTCAGATTACACGTCAAAAGAGCAGTTCCAATTCCCATTTAATGGTCCACTACTCCCTAAATTATCTGCCTCAAGGTCCATCATCCTCAGAGGTAACCGTTGGAATCCCACCTCTATAAAAAGGGAAGCAGGGGACTTCAAAAAGAGAGCTGCATTCATACCACGAAGTGCTGCCCAAATTTATTTTCAAAGAGCAAATTTAATTTCCAGCCTTTTTATTATTTGTATCCATTTCTCCAGTTTCAATTGTATCCCTTTCCTTTATTTCCCTTCCCATTCTACTCATTCCCATTTCCGCTCTTCTGTATTTGTTACTGCACTGTACGATCGAATTGGAACTAAAGACAGAATCCTGCCAACATCTGTGGAGGATCTGCCCAAAGGCCAATTGGCATTATTTACAGGTTTTCATTTTGATCGACTCTTATTTTATCATAATGCAATTTATTATTTATTATTATTATTTATGTTTTGTTTTTCCAAATTCCATGTCTAGCTAAACTTAGGTAATCGATATGTAGTAATAATTCGGATGGGATTTGATAACTCTTGTTTGAAAACTTTCTTTTCACAAAAATAACTTATGGTCTAAGTGTTTAAAAATTGATTTACGAAATAAACTTCGTCGCGAAAGCGAGAACTTGTTTTAAAGTAGTTTTGCCACGAAAGTGGGAAATTAATTAAGATACGAACCAACAAGCGAAAGCTGCGGTAAGGTCAGATAGTAAACACTAGGCATTTGTTTTAATAACAGCGAAAGCACTTTAAAACTAATTAGAACTTAGAGATTTCCAAAAAGTAGTTTTAACCCCGAACGGAACACGAAAGTGTACGTTAGGCCCTTAGGATTATGATTAGCGTCAATAACCATCGTGAGACGAGAGTCTTCAAATCTCCACTTTCTGCTTAAGTAAACTGCGAAAACTATTTCATACACCAGTAACTTATCAAATCCCTGAAGAACATAACTACTACGTATCGATTCAATTAATTAAAATCTAAATAGTAATCTTAGTTTCCCCTCTTAGTGACAATCTTATTCCCTTAAAACATATTTGTAATACCCCAAATTTTGCCCTAAGATTTGTCGTCGCATTTCATTGCATTTAATTAATTACTAACAAATTTGTGTAGTCGTTTGACTTTTTGCAGGTAAATATCATATGGCATGTATTTTTTTTCTAAAAAGTAAAAATGGCACAATTGGCAAGAGGACATGTGTAAGGAGTTGTGAGTGTGAAAGGTTGAGAGTTCTAATCTCACCTTTGTCACTTTTTGTTTTCTATTATTTTTACTCTAAATTTTTCTATCTTTCATTAAAAAATAACAAAAATAGTTTTTTATTATTATTTAATTATTATTTTCGTATTTTTATTAAATCATTTTTTAAAATATTATTTTTTTTCACTTTTTTCTAAATTATTCATAAAAATATCCAAAAAATCATAAAATAAAAAATATTGAAAATTTTTTTTTTCTTTTTATAATATTTTTTATTTTAGGAATCAATAGGATTATTAGTTTTTTTTTAAGTTTATTTTAATTATTTTAAATTATTTAAATTTTATTTTTTCTTAACTAATTATTTAGTTTGGGCTTTAGGGACATTATTGACAATTTGGTGTTAACCCTAATTTGTTCCCTATATATATATGTGTTGCCTTGTTGAAAAGTGGATCAGAAGGTTTTCTTCAGAAAAGAGGAGAGAGAGGGAGAAACAAAGGAGATCCCCAGAGAAGAAAGGCGGTCATTCCCACAACCCGTCAGAAGGATTGGAGCTCTCCAGTGTTCCCTTATTCAAACCTTTTTCACATTTACCGAAGCAAACCTCCGCTTCGTAGGTTAAATTACTAAATCTTTTGCCTTTTCATGTTTATGTGCATATTTTGCCATGTTAATGTGTTTAGGTCCGTTAAATTACTAAACCTTTTGTTTTTTCATGTATATGTGCATATTTTGCCATGTTAATCTCCATTTGTGTTTAGGTCCGTAGATTTTAATATCAAAATCATTTTTTATCAAAACTTTTTTTTAAAATCAAAACCTTTTTTTTTATTTATTATTAAAACCTTTTTTTTAGTAAGACCTTTTTTAAAAACTGAAAAGCCTTTTTGTTCCCAAGAAGAAAAAAAAACCTTTTTGTTCCCAAAAACCTTTTCCCAAAAAAAAACTGAAAAGCCTTTTCCCAAAAAACTGAAAAGCCTTTTCCCAAAAAACTGAAAAGCCTTTTCCCAAAAAACTGAAAAGCCTTTTTTTGGGATGAAAAACCTTTTTTGTTCTAAAAAAACTGAAAAGACTTTTCCTCCAAAAAAAACTTTTTTTATAATTTAAACTTAATTTTTTTTATAATTTTAACTTAAATATTTTTTATTAAAAAATTAAAACCTTTTTTTTATAATTAAAATATTAAAAAATTAAAACCTTTTCGTAAGGAACTCCTGATGTTTGATGTTTGTCGTGTCATTTTATGTACCCTTTTATTACTTTTCTTTCTTTTGGCATTTCATGTGCATGCTCGAGGTTGAGATGTGCTTGTGGTGGCCACAGCCCCACACTATTTTTCTCCCTCACTTCATTCTAAGTGTCATTACATATTTTCATATTCTTCATGTTTTCAGAAATGTTTCTTTGTTTCTTTATACTCTCTGTCTTTATTACTTTTCTTATTTATGTACCTTAATTATTCCTCCATATAATGATTTGTCATATTTTCACATTTTTTTACAGTTTTATCCTTCCGAAGGATTAGGTCCAGCCTTTTGGTCGCCGAGTCAATAGCCTTACCCCTTTAATGGATCAAACCCTGTTTAGCCTAGGTGTCCCGCCGTGGGCAAAATTGCTTTTATCCTAGTGTTAGGCCAAAAGAGTCGTTGTACTCTGTTTTAAGGTTTTCCGCCGTGGAATCCCTAATTTAACCCTATTTTAATTTTAATTAACATTTTTTAATATAGAGATTGGAGTCTCTGAACAAACCTTGGCCACAGTCAAGACGTTTCTAACCTCCCTTTTGAGGGGAACTACAGTTACTCTGATTCCATTCCCGTAAGGATATGTAGGCACAAGATGCGATGTCTTGCCAAGTAAACTTAGAATTAACCCCTAGGTCTTTTTTAATTTTCAATCCTTTGTACATACCCTAAAGCAAAATAATTAATGAAATAAATAAAAAAAAATAAACAAAAGGTTCCCGTAGAGTACTACGGAAGTTTAGGGTGCTAATACCTTCCCTAAATTTAACCAACCCCCGAACCTTAGATCTCTCCCCTTTAGGTTTTTCCTTTCTTTAACCTTTCCTTCGGATAAATCAAAGACCGGTTGTAAATGAATTAAGATTCAAGTTAATCAATAGCTTGACATCCAAATTTCACCGCAACAGAAAATGGCGACTTCACTGGGGACTCTCCTAACTATTGAGGGTTATCCCTATTTTGTTTATTTTTCTTTATATATTTGTTTTATTATATATTTTGCTCACTTGTATGTATATATTGGGGTACCTTATTTGGAGTTATTGTGTTGTGAGATAAGTCCTACACCCGGACTTGAGCGACCTTATGATAGGATGGCTGATATATTCGACGAGGCTTATAGGGAGTGAGTCCCGACTAAGCTAAATCGAGAATCACCGCTCAGTTGAGACACTTTCGAAAATGGTTCGGTTGATCGAGTGTAGTCGTGAAAACTTTTACCGTTATCGATTGGAGTCTGTGATACTGGGAACCGTAGTACCTTTACACCATCTTGACCTTATATAGGACGTAGTGCGGGAACTATGTGGGAGTAGTCCTACAATGGTTGCTACGCGATACTACACTCGAACGAGGTTCTCTTGAGAATATTATCGACCCTTGAGTCAGTCGAGAAGTTGATAATATCCGAAAGATGGGCTGATGACTTTGGGCACTTTTTAGAACCCTTGTTCTGCAGGTACAATTAATCTATAGTACTTACCTTTTGGGAAGGGTAGACCTTAACTCCATTCGCGGTCCTCTAACCTAGGACCTTTGTGTGTGTATTTGTGCTTTGCATCCATAAAGCATCATATCATTTCTAGTTTCAAGGAATTCAACGGTCCTTTGCAAATTCAAAAAGGTCCTACATTTTAGAGTAAAAAAAAAGTTCTTTTTAACTTTCCTAAAGGGAATATTTGCAATCGACCGTCGAAATTCTTGGAACCATTACATGGCATCAGCATCGCATTTTTGCATTGCATTTGTCCCCCAGTTTCTCCTTCTTGGTCCTATCGTCTTCTAGTGTACCTTTGAGTCGTCAAGCTGATTCCTCGACACAAATATCAGACCAGAAACGGAACAGGAGTCACTTTGATCCTATTCTCATGACTTACACAGAGCTATATCCTGACTTAGTCCGGCAAGGACTGATTACTACAAAGGCTTTACCACCTCCTCTTAATCCTCCGGCTGGATTTAGGGCTGATCTCCATTGTGCTTCCCATGAGGGCTCCCTAGGCCATGACTTGGAGCATTGTTTTGCATTGAAGGCTAGAGTATGTGAATTGGTTAGAACTGGAATACTTGATTTTACAGACAGTCATCTGAGCGTCCAGATAGATCCCTTGCCAACACATCAGAATTGAAGCTTTGTCATTGGGCCTTTTTTTTTCTCGTTGTTTGCATTTTCCTTATTTTGTTTAAGTTGTTTGCTTTTAATTATGTTTGTACTTTCATTAATGAAATAAGCATTGCGACTTTTGATTCAATTCATTTCCGTCCATTTATTTGCATCTTTATGCTTTATTTTTCAAATGTTTACTTCTTGTCCAAAATTTTGATATGCTAAGATCGGAGGGAGGATGATGAAAACTTTATACCCATAATTGTTGTCAGTATGCTTTCAATCAAACCTTGTTGACGATGTAAGGCATTGATTCAATTCCCAAACACTGGAGAAATAAGGAAGTTAATCCCTCGTCACCCCCTTCGGGCCTAGAAGTTGGAGTTTCTTTCGTTACAAAAAACCCACAATTTTAACCTTGGGATGGGTAGTTCTCAGTTAACTTGGTTGTGTGTTCATACGATACACCTTTCATTAACAAATTTTCCTTCGCACACGTCAAACAAGTGTCGAAGATGTTTTCTAATCAAAAGGTCGATGATGGTTCACCGTAACCATTAAAATCAAACAGTCACTTTCCTTCACACAAAAAAATAATATAAAAAAATCAAAAGAAGCCCGCTAAGTCAAAACCTATGAAGGAGACTTAGGCAAAACTAGGGCATCCCGCTGACTGTAAACTCTAAAATAAACAGTTCAGGCAAAATTTAGGGATAATACAAAGAGATTTTTAAATCCTTATCTTGAAAATCCTCAATGTCAAAACAATCAAATGTTATAGGGGAGTAGTGGCTGCCTTTTCATAGGTCCCTTTGACTTCTGAGTCATCATTGCTACGATCAATGAAATCCCTAACTTATGGGAACCTGAATGCATAGTATGAGTTAACTGAGCATAGGATTGAAGATCATCACGTAGATTGGGTGGGTACAAATAACTTTTGAGCCTTTATCTTTTGTTTCATAAACCGTGAACCAGGCCACGTTACAACCCTCAAAAGACCTAATTGAAGCAAAGTTTATTTTGAAAGTATACTACAGCAAGGTTGCGTAACCTGACTCCTAAAGATCTTTGTGAATCATTTATTTTGGCAGTACACCTTTGTTTTAAACTTTGAGCGTCTTGAACCGTTGTGTTCTGACTAACGACTCATGTATTTTCCATCTTTCAAAAATAATTTTGATTTCAAAAGTCGCATGAACTTTGCATTACCATGTTTGTATGAATGTTTTTGTTTGCAAACTGGCTTTCCTCTAAGGAATTTTCAAACAATGAGAAACTTGGTCAAGTGATCTTATCAGGGGCAAGTTCCTTTTACATCCTGTCAAAGAATCAGTTCAAGATTTGTTCAAGGAAATATCTTCTCAGATTTGGTTTATCCAGAGAATTGTTCAAGACTCAGACTGGGGCAAGCCCTCCGAGGATACAGCAAAACAGTCGATTCCACGAATCAGACAGCTGAAGCAATTATCAGTTCATTTGACCTGGGGCAGTTTACTTGCATAATCCCTAAGCAGTTATTCATCATTCCTACAGTGACTATCAACTTGATACAGTTTAATAGAATGACAGTGATCTCCGTGTTGAGGAATCAGTCCTCCAGTTTTGTCATCTCACCGAAAGAGTCGAGCCTTGTCGTCGATGTCTGCATTTGCATTTGATCATATCTCATAGCATAATTCCTATACATGTGCATATCTTGGGTGCTTTATTCCCCATTTACATTTCTATCTTGGGTGCTTTACTCCCCGTTTACATTTCTATCTTGTGTGCTTTACTCCCCATTTACCTCTCTATCTTGGGTGCTTTACTCCCCATTTACATTTCTATCTTGGGTGCTTTACTCCCCATTTACATTTTTATCTTGGGTGCTTTACTCCCCATTTACATTTTTATCTTGGGTGCTTTACTCCCCATTTACATTTCTATCCTGGGTGCTTTACTCCCCATTTATATGTCTATCTTGGGTGCTTTACTCCCCATTTACCTTCTATCCTTGGGTGTTTTATCCCCCATGTACCTTTATCCCGGGTGTTTTATTCCCCGTTTACTAGATATTCCTGGATTTACCTAACATCATGGTGTTTTACCCCCATTTACTTTTTTTTTCCCTGAGGTCGTGTTTTACTCGCGTCTTACCTTGTGGGCAAAATTTATTTACTTGGCATCATGGGTGTTTTATCCCCATTTGCGTTTTTCTCCTGAGCTCGTGTTTTACCCGCGTCTTACCTTGCAGACAATTTCTAATTTACTTGGCACCTATCAACAATTCTGTGTCGTGTCTACCCGACGTTCTTCCAGATATGACATGTCTTCTTCCCTAGTGCAATTCCTCGATGGGTCGTCCCCTGTGACGTTGTTTCGTCTGTATCCGTGCATTTGTCATTTTCATCATACGCATCATATCAGATTCATATCATATTTAGCATTATAGTTCGTTTTGTTTTGTCCATATCATTGCATAGCACTGCGTCTAAAGGCAAAATTTTCGGTTATCTGTATTTAAATCCCTCCACCATGATTTCTCGAGTCTCCGTTGCTCGAATCACCCGGTGAAGTTATTTAAATAGGGGCAACTGTAATACCCCAAATTTTGCCCTAAGATTTGTCGTCGCATTTCATTACATTTAATCAATTACTAACAAATTTGTGTAGTCGTTTGACTTTTTGCAGGTAAATATCATATGGCATGTATTTTTTTTTTTAAAAAGTAAAAATGGCACAATTGGCAAGAGGACATGTGTAAGGAGTTGTGAGTGTGAGAGGTTGAGAGTTCTAATCTCACCTTTGTCACTTTTTGTTTTCTATTATTTTTACTCTAAATTTTTCTATCTTTCATTAAAAAATAACAAAAATAGTTTTTTATTATTATTTAATTATTATTTTCGTATTTTTATTAAATCATTTTTTAAAATATTATTTTTTTTCACTTTTTTCTAAATTATTCATAAAAATATCCAAAAAATCATAAAATAAAAAATATTGAAAATTTTTTTGTTCTTTTTATAATATTTTTGATTTTAGGAATCAATAGGATTATTAGTTTTTATTTTAAGTTTATTTTAATTATTTTAAATTATTTAAATTTTATTTTTTCTTAACTAATTATTTAGTTTGGGCTTTAAAATGGGCTTTAGGGACATTATTGACAATTTGGTGTTAACCCTAATTTGTTCCCTATATATACATGTGTTGCCTTGTTGAAAAGGGGGTCAGAAGGTTTTCTTCAGAAAAGAGGAGAGAGAGAGGGAGAAACAAAGGAGATCCCCAGAGAAGAAAGGCGGTCATTCCCACATCCCGTCAGAAGGATTGGAGCTCTCCAGTGTTCCCTTATTCAAACCTTTTTCACATTTACCGAAGCAAACCTCCGCTTCGTAGGTTAAATTACTAAATCTTTTGCCTTTTCATGTTTATGTGCATATTTTGCCATGTTAATGTGTTTAGGTCCGTTAAATTACTAAATCTTTTGTTTTTTCATGTTTATGTGCATATTTTGCCATGTTAATCTCCATGTGTGTTTAGGTCCGTAGATTTTAATATCAAAACTCTTTTTTATCAAAACATTTTTTTAAAATCAAAACTTTTTTTTTTATTTATTATTAAAACCTTTTTTTTAGTAAGACCTTTTTTAAAAACTGAAAAGCCTTTTTGTTCCCAAGAAGAAAAAAAAACCTTTTTGTTCCCAAAAAAAACTGAAAAGCCTTTTCCCAAAAAACTGAAAAGCCTTTTTTTGGGATGAAAAGCCTTTTTTGTTCTAAAAAAAACTGAAAAGACTTTTCCTCCAAAAAAAACTTTTTTTATAATTTAAACTTAATTTTTTTTATAATTTTAACTTAAATATTTTTTATTAAAAAATTAAAACCTTTTTTTTTATAATTAAAATATTAAAAAATTAAAACCTTTTCGTAAGGAACTCCTGATGTTTGATGTTTGTCGTGTCATTTTATGTACCTTTTTATTACTTTTCTTTCTTTTGGCATTTCATGTGCATGCTCGAGGTTGAGATGTGCTTGTGGTGGCCACAGCCCCACACACTATTTTTCTCCCTCACTTCATTCTAAGTGTCATTACATATTTTCATATTCTTCATGTTTTCAGAAATGTTTCTTTGTTTCTTTATACCCTCTGCCTTTATTACTTTTCTTATTTCTGTACCTTAATTATTCCTCCATATAATGATTTGTCATATTTTCACATTTTTTTACAGTTTTATCCTTCCGAAGGATTAGGTCCAGCCTTTTGGCCGCCGAGTCAATAGCCTTACCCCTTTAATGGATCAAACCCTGTTTAGCCTAGGTGTCCCGCCGTGGGCAAAATTGCTTTTATCCTAGTGTTAGGCCAAAAGAGTCGTCGTACTCTGTTTTAAGGTTTTCCGTCGTGGAATCCCTAATTTAACCCTATTTTAATTTTAATTAACATTTTTTAATATAGAGATTGGAGTCTCTGAACAAACCTTGGCCACAGTCAAGACGTTTCTAACCTCCCTTTTGAGGGGAACTACAGTTACTCTGATTCCATTCCCGTAAGGATATGTAGGCACAAGATGCGATGTCTTGCCAAGTAAACTTAGAATTAACCCCTAGGTCTTTTTTAATTTTCAATCCTTTGTACATACCCTAAAGCAAAATAATTAATGAAATAAATAAAAAAAAATAAACAAAAGGTTCCCGTAGAGTACTACGGAAGTTTAGGGTGCTAATACCTTCCCTAAATTTAACCAACCCCCGAACCTTAGATCTCTCCCCTTTAGGTTTTTCCTTTCTTTAACCTTTCCTTCGGATAAATCAAAGACCGGTTGTAAATGAATTAAGATTCAAGTTAATCAATAGCTTGACATCCAAATTTCACCACAACAATATTCTACCTAGCTAAACATAGTAACTCCCGAGAACACTAGTTTGATTACGAGTCCCTGTGGGATCGATATCTTTTATTACTACGCGATAGACTGTGCACTTGCAGTTAGTTGTATTAGACATAGAAAGTCGCGATCAAGTTTTTGGCGCCGTTGCCGGGGACCCGTTTAGTCAATAGTGTAACCTTCTGTTACGCCGTATAGTCTAGGTAAACAATTTTCATATTTCCTTACTAGTGTTATCGATTGTATGCCAAGTGATCGCCCACAAAGCGATATATTGAAACCTTCAGTCGCAGAACTAGAACGCTTCTTACATCTAAGAAGCCGAATCATTGAGTACCAACTCAAACATAACATTCCTGATCCTCTCACTCCCATTCCCAAATCCGAAGAAGAACCAAAGATGGCTGAAGGACCTCCGAACAAACCGCTGAAGGCATACGCTACACCATCGCAGATGGAGCCTAGAAGTAGCATTGCTGCCCCAGCTATTACCCGAAATGATTTTGAGCTGAAACCATCATTGCTGTCGGCTGTACAACAAAACCAATTCTCAGGAAACGCAACTGAGGATCCGAACGAACATCTAACGAAGTTTGTACAATACGCGGACACAGTGAAAGCAAATGGAGTAACTCCAGACGCGATAAGACTTCGTCTTTTCCCATTCTCTCTTAGAGACAGAGCGTGGACATGGTTACAATCATTACCATCCAACTCCGTTACAACGTGGGAGCAATTGAAGAACGTCTTCTTAGCGAGATATTTTCCACCAAGCAAAACTGCTATGCTTAGAGCTCAAATCAACGGATTTCGACAGAAAGATACTGAATCTCTTTACGAAGCATGGGAACGATTCAAAGATATGATGAGAACATGTCCTCACCATGGTCTAGAAGACTGGGTGACAATCCATACTTTCTATAATGGGCTTCTATACAATACTAGATTAACCATAGACGCTGTCGCGGGCGGTGCACTTATGGATAAGCCATACGATGAAGCCTATCAACTAATAGAAAACATGTCACAAAACCATTGCCAATGGGGAGGTGAACGCACTCCGAATGAGAAAACCTCAGCGAAAGGTGGGATGTACGAAATCAGCAGCCTTGAAAAGTTCAATGCTAAAGTAGATGCTCTAGCACAGAAGATCGATAGTCTGACCGTTAACCCCACTCCAACTGTCGCTGCAGTGACTCCAAATTGCGAGTTATGCGGAAGTACCACTCATAATGCACCTGAATGCCCATTGCTAGCCGGAATCCCGCCAGACCAGGTAAATTATGCTCAAGGAAATCCCTACGCAAATACCTACAACCCAGGTTGGCGAAATCATCCAAACTTTTCTTACAAAAGCGAAAATGCATTGCAAATGCCTACTGCTCCGCAAGGATATCAAAAACCAGCTGCTCAGAATGCACCTAGGAAATCAAACCTCGAATTGATGATGGAAAAGTTCATAGCTACTCAAGCTCAAACGAACAAAGAGTTCCTGAATCAAAACATACACACTAGCGAGCAAATTAAACAGTTGACAGGAAAAGTAGACGCTTTAGCCACCCACAACAAGATGTTAGAAACTCAGATATCACAAGTGGCTCAACATCAAGCATCTGCTGCCGCACCTGCTGGCACATTTCCTGGACAACCCGAACAGAATCCCAAAGGCCAAGCAAATGTTGTGATACTAAGAAGTGGAAAAGAATTGGACGAACCGATCGATCCGAGGATCGAAAACTCAGCCATGCAACAGAAACCAACTGATCAAGCAGAAAAGGAATCTGAGTTAGAGAAGAAGGAAGACAACGAGAAGGAGGATACCGCAAGTGAAAAAACTCAAGCACCTCCAGCGCCATATAAACCACCTATCCCTTATCCGCAAAGACTAATAAACTCTAAAACTTCAGGACAGTTTAAGAAATTTGTAGAGCTCCTTAAACAGCTGAATATTATTATTCCCTTTACAGAAGCGATAACTCAAATGCCGTCATACGTCAAATTTCTCAAAGAGATCCTGTCAAATAAGAGAAAGATCGAGGATAACGAAACAGTTACACTTACTGCAGAGTGTAGCGCTATTATTCAAAACCGCATGCCTCCTAAATTAAAAGACCCAGGTAGTTTCTCCATACCCTGCGTCATAGGAAAGTTCGTAATAGATAAAGCTCTATGTGATTTAGGAGCCAGTATCAGTGTTATGCCCCTATCTATATGCAAAAAGCTGAATATGGGAGACCTCAGGCCAACCAAAATGTCCGTACAATTAGCTGACAGATCAGTAAAATACCCCGTCGGAATACTGGAGAACGTTCCAGTACGCATAGGACAATTCTACATTCCAACCGACTTTATAATCATGGACATCAAGGAGGACACTGTAACCCCAATTATCTTAGGAAGACCATTCCTAGCTACAGCCGGAGCGATTATAGACGTGAAGAAAGGAAGGCTAACATTTGAAGTAGGAGAAGAAAAGATAGAGTTCATTCTCACCAAGTTCTTACAAGCACCAGCCATAGACGATACCTGCTATTTAGTAGATGAAATTGACGAATGCATAAGAGAACTTGAAAATGAGGAGACCACGTATTCAGAAATAATAAAGATTCAAATACCCGACATTTCTGAAGACGACAATTGGCGTAAACCGTATAAAGACGACAGCCTAAGCGAAAGCTTAGCACTGACACCAAACCATATGCCAGGTCCGAAGAACCCATCTTTAGAACTTAAAACTCTACCCAAAAACCTCAGATATGAATTTCTAGACGATGAACTAAAAAGACCAGTAATAGTCAACGCCGACTTAGGACAACCAGAAACCGAAAAGTTATTAGAAGTCCTAAAGAAGTACCCCACCGTGTTAGGCTATAACATAAGCGATTTAAAAGGCATAAGCCCTTCGATCTGTATGCATCGAATTACAATAGAGGAAGACTCTAAAACTTCTCGAGAGCATCAGAGAAGACTAAACCCCATCCTGAGCACTGTAGTCCGAGATGAAGTAAAGAAATTACTTGATGCAGGAATCATCTATCCGATCTCCAATAGTGAATGGGTTAGCCCAGTTCATGTCGTACCAAAGAAAGGAGGAGTAACAGTAGTTAAAAACGAAAAAGGCGAATCGATAACAAAAAGATTCGTGACTGGAAGTAGGATGTGTATTGATTATAGGAAGCTTAACAAGGCTACGCGCAAAGATCACTTCCCGCTACCCTTCATAGACCAAATATTGGAAAGATTAGCCAAACATTCATATTTCTGCTATCTAGATGGTTACTCAGGATTCTTCCAAATTCCCATCCATCCTGATGACCAAGAAAAGACTACATTCACCTGTCCTTACGGTACTTTTGCTTACCGCCGAATGCCGTTCGGACTCTGTAACGCTCCAGCAACCTTCCAAAGATGCATGATGGCAATCTTCGCAGATTTCATAGACGACATTATGGAAGTGTTTATGGACGATTTCTCGGTATGTGGACAAAGTTTCGAAGGATGCTTACAAAACTTAGAAATGGTACTAGAACGTTGCGTAAAAGTAAACCTCGTCCTAAATTGGGAGAAATGCCATTTTATGGTCCGACAAGGAATAGTTCTAGGACATGTCATATCAGATAGAGGGATTGAGGTAGACAAAGCCAAAATAGAGATTATAAAAGATCTCCAACCTCCAAAATCCGTACGCGAAATACGGAGTTTTCTAGGACATGCCGGTTTCTACAGAAGATTTATAAAAGATTTCTCGAAAATCACAAAACCTTTGACCGGCCTGTTAATGAAAGATGCTGAGTTCGTCTTTGACGACGACTGTTTAAAAGCATTCGAAACATTGAAATCAGCCCTTATCACCGCACCAATCATGCAACCACCAGACTGGAGACTACCGTTTGAAATCATGTGCGACGCGAGTGATTACGCTGTAGGTGCAGTTCTAGGACAAAGGAAGGACAAGAAGCTCCATGCTATATACTATGCCAGTAGAACCTTAGATCCTGCCCAAATGAACTACGCTACCACAGAAAAGGAACTTCTAGCAGTTATATTTGCGCTTGACAAATTCCGTTCTTACTTAGTAGGAGCAAAAATTATAATATACAGAGACCACGCTGCCATAAGGTACCTCATAAGCAAAAAGGATGCCAAACCAAGACTATTACGATGGATCCTGTTACTACAAGAGTTTGACTTAGAAATCAAAGATAAGAAAGGAACCGAGAACGTTGTTGCGGATCACTTATCCCGAATAGAAGGCATCAGACATGAACCAGTACCGATAAATGACGATTTCTCGTACGAACGTCTGATAGCCAAATTAGAAAGTGACACACCCAATGCAATCTCGGAAGATCCAGAATTCGAAAAAGCCGTAGAAGCCGTCTATGCCCAAGTCACATTACCTTGGTATGCTGACATCGTTAATTACCTCGCTGCGGGCGTGCTTCCACCAGATCTTACTTATCAGCAAAAGAAGAAATTCTTCCACGATCTGAAACACTATTATTGGGACGAACCCCTACTCTTCAAGAGAGGGGCCGACAACATATATCGTCGCTGTGTACCAGAGGAAGAAATAGAAAATATTATTTCCCAATGCCACTCAGCACCATATGGTGGTCATGCTAGTACATCCAAGACGTGCGCTAAGATTCTCCAAGCTGGCTTATTCTGGCCTAATCTCTGGAAAGACGTTCACATCGCTGTGCAAAAGTGCGATAGATGCCAACGAACTGGAAACATCTCACGACGCGATGAAATGCCTCAGAAAGGAATCTTAGAGGTAGAAATCTTCGACGTCTGGGGAATAGATTTCATGGGACCTTTCCCACCTTCTTTTGGAAATAACTACATACTCGTCACTGTCGATTACGTGTCTAAATGGATAGAAGCCATAGCTGCTCCAACAAATGACGCACGAGTAGTAATCAAACTCTTCAAGAACACAATCTTTCCTAGATTCGGTGTACCCAGACTCGTCATTAGCGACGGAAGATCTCACTTCATATCACGAATATTCGATAAACTTCTTTCTAGATATGGAGTCAAGCACCGAGTAGCTACACCTTATCATCCGCAAACTAGCGGACAAGTAGAGGTCTCGAACAGAGAAATAAAACAGATCTTGGAAAAGATTGTCGCTACCTCGAGAAAAGATTGGTCATCAAAGCTACAAGAAGCTTTATGGGCCTATAGGACCGCATTTAAGACACCAATAGGTACTACCCCCTATAAATTAGTTTACGGTAAATCCTGCCATCTCCCTGTAGAGTTAGAGCATAAGGCCTTCTGGGCCATTAAGACGCTTAACTTCAACTACACCGAGGCAGGAGAAAAGCGAATCCTGAACTTACACGAGTTGGAAGAACTTCGATTAGACGCTTACGAAAATGCCCGTATCTACAAAGAACGAACTAAAAAGTGGCATGATAAACGTTCAATCAGGAAACAATTCAGTGTGGGAGACATCGTATTGCTCTTCAATTCACGATTAAAAATCTTCCCAGGAAAGCTAAAATCTAGGTGGTCTGGACCCTATGAAGTGACTAAAGTACTTCAGAGTGGAGCTGTCGAAATTACCGATAAGACGAATGCACCGTTTATCGTAAACGGGCAACGTCTAAAACATTACAATAAGAACGACAATAGTCCTCAAGTCAGCAATATAACATTGCTTGAGCTTTCGGCTCAAACACCCGAATAGCTTCTCACCAAGCTATCGTCAGGCTTTAGACGTTAAAAACAGCGCTTATTGGGAGGCAACCCAAATTTCCCTCGTTATTGCATTTCATTTTCCCTTTAAAATTCTACTTTGAAAATTCCAACAAAAATCCTAAAATTACTACTACTTTCTACTTTCGTTCATTTTCGTACTTTTATTCTTATTTTATTTTTTCCTTTTGTCTTTTGTTTCTACCACTTTTCGTTTCTAAAAAATCCTGACTTCAAATTTCTTGTTTCAAACTTTTCAGGATTTTTAAAGCCTTCAAAACATTTCTTCTATTTTCTCCGAATCACCTGCGAATATGGCCGAGTACGATTTCACAAAGGTTCACTTCAGAGGACTCGCTCAGAAAGCAAGATTTGCAGCACTGACCGAAAGAGAATTCGCCTTAACCCTGTATTATGATAAGGCTACTATGGATAAACTAGGGATCACGGATAGCATTCAATACCTGTTCAACCAACTGGGTTGGGAGAACACTGCTCTGAAAACACGTTTCGCTACCTACAAGGATCTTACCTATGAATTCCTCAGTTCCTTCAGATATACACCCAACTATGGTTTTGGATCCAGCACAGAGTTGATTACCTTCCGATTGTTTGGAATGGACCAAACCCACAGCAGGATGTCACTAGCTAACCTCCTAGGATTCCCTAGCGGACCGCATGTGTTCATCAGTGCAGAAGATGACGATATTGATTTGCAACTCGAGCACTTCTAGGGTAGAATCACAGGCGACTATCACCCTGAACCAGACAGAATTTACAATGATGACATTCATAACCCAGCCTTTAGATACTTCCATAAGATACTAGCTCACACCTTGTTTGGAAAAGAAGAAAATATTACCACAGTGTCTAAGGAAGAGTTATTCATCATGTTCTGTGCTTCTCAGGGACGGACAGTAAATGCAGTGCCTTTCATGATGAGATCCTTCAAACGCCTCACGCTGGAACCTCAGACACCTATCCTTATAGGGGGACTAGTAACAATGATTGCCCACGAGCTTGGCCTCAGATTCCATCTAAATGTCAGCACTCGTTTTGGTAACATCAGACCCATGAACATACAATTCTGCTTTAACATGCGCATCTTAGGGAATATGGGACCTGGATCATATGAGTACCTTATCAACGAAAAACCAGTACAGCTATTCACACTGCCTGATCATCTGATGACAAGCATCCACAATAAGGATAACTGGCTCTACGAATTGGATGAGCCTATGAGACCTCCTTCACCATAGTCAACGCCCCAGGACTATATATATGACAGTGACCACATCTCTGAGGCACACGACTACATGTACTATGAGGACGCCGCCTCTGAAACTGAAGTAGACCCTATGACTCCTCCACACTACAATACTTATCCTGAGCCTATCCCTGAGGAAACAACCGACAAAATGGATACCGTGTTACTCAGATTGGACGACGTTGATAAAGCTCTGACTAATGTAAAGGCCGATATCGCAGGCATGCATAGTGACCTGGTAGGCTTCATGGATCTAGTCTGCGACCAACTCGACTACTATTCACAGAAATTCGAGAAATTGAAGGCACGAAAAGATTAGTTATTAGCTCGTAGCAGTAGTTTCAGTCTAGTCTAGTCTAGTTTAGTTTAATTTACTCACTTAGAATTTTCACATTGTTCGTTTCATTATGTACTACATACAATTGTTTCCATTTTATGTTATTTCAATTCTAGTTTTGTTCAATTATTCTGTTTTCGCATTATTTATTGATTGTTGGCTATTATATTACATCACCGTAGCAATACTACGCTTTAAAATCACCCTGAATACGCCCTCAGAGCAAAATTCTGCGTTCTGCAGATTTTGCTGCTGTGACGACCGTCACAGCCCCATGACGAGCGTCACACGGGTGACGACCGTCACACCTTTGTGACGACCGTCACGCAGCCCAGAACTGCAATCTGGTATAACAGAGGTCGTGTACCCTTCCACTCCCCCCATTATCACTTTCAAACTTCCAACATTCATACCCCACTACAATTTTTGTCATCTCCATCTAAACTATAAACCCCAACTCCAAATTCAACCTCCAAACCACCGTTCTGTCACATTTCCATCTCTGCCGAAAAACCCCAAAACCTCTGAAACCTCTCCATCTTCAACAATGGCCGGAAACGCAAACATCAACAACATTTCCTTCCCTGAGGGCGAGTTAGGCGAGAGACAACGAGCACAGTACACTGCATTTCATCAGAGGTCTCTCCAGCCAACTCACTACCCGCACCTTCCATCACTTACGGAGCTCGGACTCCTCAAAGGTGTAACCTGGATGCTTCAACGAGCAGGCATCTGGAACCTCTGCTCCAACCCCCAGCCGACCTACGAACAACTCACCCTTGAGTTCCTGAGTTCGTTCTCGTACATCACCAGCAGCGGCGAACTCAACCAGAACTCAGGTGCCGCTTGTTTCCGGATGTTTGGCGTTAACTATCAGCTGCACCAAAACCAGATTGCCGGCATCCTACAGTTACCCCGCGGCGACAACGCTCATCGCCGCATCACTGACCAGTTCCAGCACGAAGCTTTCGCGCTGTGGTATCAGTTGACCGGCCTAAATGCCGATGGTTGGCACTCCCTACACGCCACTCACATCCATAACCCCGCCATCAGGTACTTTCACAGGGTATTGAGCAACATCATCTTCGCCAGAGACAGCAACCACAAAGTGAACTCCAAGGAGCTCTTCTTTCTTCATTGCGTCTTCAACAACGAACCCGTCAATGCCGCCCCGTTCCTGCTGGCCCACATTCAGGCCAACTGCAACCGTGGCTCGAAGCCATTCTACTTTGGCGGGATTGTCACGGCCATTGCACTTGGGTTGAACCTGGGTGACCGCCTTCAGCACCTCCATTCCATCCCATCGGTGTTCCTTGACACCGACCACTGCAGGGCCTCCCATCTCATCCGCTCCCGAGCTGACGGGAAATATCATCCGGTTGTGCGTGGCAAGACCGTCAGAAGCATCATCCTTCCGTCCCGCACCCGCATCCATCCTGAGGACCGTACCAACTGGTTGTTCGACCTCACTGCCCCTCCTGCTGCCGTTGTTCCTACTCAGGAACCCACTCATGATTCCGAAGATGAAATCCAAGCTGAGTTGGACAGGTCCGAGCAGCCAGAGGCATCGCAGCCTCCTCCTCCAGTAGGTACATCATCCCGCCGTCGCCGTCACCATCCCGTGCCCGACTACACCGAAGAGGACCTCTGTCGCTCCCTATACCAGCAGGCACAGATACTCACGATGCTGCAGCAGCAGAACCAGCGAGCTGACCAGTTCGAAGCTTGGCACCGGACTCAAATGCAACAACTTCACACCGGCCAAGCTACGATCACTGAGAGTCTAGCGAATCTGACCCTGCAGGTTGAAGGCCTCCGAGACACGGTCTACCACACCGGAGCCATGAGCTACGAGGATAGAGTCGCCCTTGCTAGATCCAGAGGACGCCAGCGTGGACGTGACAGGCCCTGGGACTAGATTTTCATTTTTTCCTTTATTGTTTACTATATTTCTGTTCTATGTATTTTCATTTTCAGTTGTATCTCCCTCTCGCATGCTTCAAGAATCAGTGAGGACACTGATCGAGATAGTGTGGGAGCGGAGCCTTATTTCCACTGTATTCAGAACCTCCCTTATTTACTGTATTTCCATTTCACTGCACTTTTGAATTTTAGTAAGTTCTATTTTACACTTTCTATTTCTAGCAAATAAAACGCGTCTATATATTTTTCACGTTACGCAAACAATCCCCACATTTTTCGACGTAAACAAAAACTTTCATTTGTTCCTCAAAAGCAAAAGCATCACGAGAATGCACCTGAGTTCAAACCGAGTTTTGAAACTCCGAGGAAACGACAGTTCTAACAAAACCAGTATCGTCCAGACGCCTTAGATCTCTAGTTTATGCGAGTCGGTTTCACCACCTACGTGTACCAAAGTCTCAAGTGTCTACGCAAACTCAACCCCAAGTAGTTTATACTAGCAGTCAGCACCATCCTAAAAAACACTTCTAAGCAAGCGACCGATGCAAATAAGTGTATGATCTCCAAAAAGATGAAAAATCATGAAAAGAGAGCTAAAAAGCCCAAGAATATAAGATTCGGTTCCTTCTAAGTTAGGTGCTCCTCACCCGAGCATTTAGCCCAACGGCACGAAAAACGCATTGAAAAATCAATGACACCAAATTATGATCAATGAAGAAGATCAAAAACAAAAACGAGATCATATTCACTAACAGGTCGACTTGCCATGAGAGTGTGCGGACAACGGGCTTAATGTGATTGCGCTAGAACAAACAGGGTGAACTTGCCGCGAGAACCTTGACACCAAGATACGGTAGCATGACTGAGACCGATTTGCAATAAAAGGGAGACCTCCGGAGACTTGTAGTCCAGTGTCGTCGCGATACTCGTCTTGTTCCTACCAAGAATCCCGGTTTTTCCAAACTCCGCGAACGAAGAAGCAGCCTCGTGCTTGCCGACTTTTTCACGTTTTACTTGAGGACAAGCAAAGATTCAAGCTTAGGGGAGTTTGATAACACGAAATCATATAGATATTTTCATGCATAATTCAACTAAAGTCTAACCGTTTTCGATCCGATTTCGGGTTATTTCCATGTATTTGTCTGATGTTTTTGCAGGTATTCAACGATCACGTCTAAACAAGGCAACATGAAGAAAAGAAGCAATCCCAGATGAAATATGGACGAAAAAGGAGTGAAAACACAATGAAAAGCGCAGCAGACAGTTTTTGCTGATGTGACGACCGTCACAGATGCATGACGACCGTCACACGGGTGACGACCGTCACACCTTGTGACGACCGTCATGCAGGCAAAAACGCCCCACTCAGATTACACGTCGAAAGAGCAGTTCCAATTCCCATTTAATGGTCCACTACTCCCTAAATTATCTGCCTCAAGGTCCATCATCCTCAGAGGTAACCGTTGGAATCCCACCTCTATAAAAAGGAAAGCAGGGGACTTCAAAAAGAGAGCTGCATTCATACCACGAAGTGCTGCCCAAATTTATTTTCAAAGAGCAAATTTAATTTCCAGCCTTTTTATTATTTGTATCCATTTCTCCAGTTTCAATTGTATCCCTTTCCTTTATTTCCCTTCCCATTCTACTCATTCCCATTTCCGCTCTTCTGTATTTGTTACTGCACTATACGATCGAATTGGAACTAAAGACAGAATCCTGCCAACATCTGTGGAGGATCTGCCCAAAGGCCAATTGGCATTATTTACAGGTTTTCATTTTGATCGACTCTTATTTTATCATAATGCAATTTATTATTTATTATTATTATTTATGTTTTGTTTTTCCAAATTCCATGTCTAGCTAAACTTAGGTAATCGATATGTAGTAATAATTCGGATGGGATTTGATAACTCTTGTTTGAAAACTTTCTTTTCACAAAAATAACTTATGGTCTAAGTGTTTAAAAATTGATTTATGAAATAAACTTCGTCGCGAAAGCGAGAACTTGTTTTAAAGTAGTTTTGCCACGAAAGTGGGAAATTAATTAAGATACGAACCAACAAGCGAAAGTTGCGGTAAGGTCAGATAGTAAACACTAGGCATTTGTTTTAATAACAGCGAAAGCACTTTAAAACTAATTAGAACTTAGAGATTTCCAAAAAGTAGTTTTAACCCCGAACGGAACACGAAAGTGTACGTTAGGCCCTTAGGATTATGATTAGCGTCAATAACCATCGTGAGACGAGAGTCTTCAAATCTCCACTTTCTGCTTAAGTAAACTGCGAAAACTATTTCATACACCAGTAACTTATCAAATCCCTGAAGAACATAACTACTACGTATCGATTCAATTAATTAAAATCTAAATAGTAATCTTAGTTTCCCCTCTTAGTGACAATCTTATTCCCTTAAAACATATTCTACCTAGCTAAACATAGTAACTCCCGAGAACACTAGTTTGATTACGAGTCCCTGTGGGATCGATATCTTTTATTACTACGCGATAGACTGTGCACTTGCAGTTAGTTGTATTAGACATAGAAAGTCGCGATCAGTCACTGATTACTATCTTGGTCAAGATCTCAATTACATTCTCTGAAGTATGAACCTCTTCAAGAAATATATGTCTATATGCAAGTAACCACTGATCTTGTGAAACCTCACATAAATATGTTTGGTCCTAGCATGATACACCCGATTATTTTCCAAATAAATGGCATGCTAACTATCATAATGCAACCGAACTCCACCTTGCTCAATACTCAATTCTCTCACCTATCATGTAAGCCATATGCTTCTTTGGTAGTTGCAGCTACCGTCATGTACTTTTCTTTAGTTATTTACACGGCCTTTAAGGATTTAATCATGATTTCCAACAAATAGGTTCTCCTACTGAAGTAAAGACATACTATATTGTAGACCTTCTATCATCCATATCACCAGCATGGTTTGAATTAACATATCCTAAAACTGAATGACCATCCTTTTCATTGCTAAACAGGATACCATGACTCATGTTACCTTTCAAGTGGAAATCATATTATACATTAAACAACCAACATCACTAGATTAAGAAACCTTTGACATGTACTCAACTTATAGATTTGTCTTTGTATGTTGATATAATGAGAGCTTAAAGTGATTCGCCAATGGAGTACTCAAAACCTTCTAATTACTCATGTCAAACTTATCTAGCACTTTTTCAATTATGATTTTCTAAGAAAGCCATAATTTTCTAACCCTCTTATCCATGTGAATTTTCATATCAAGAATCTTCTTAGCACCACCTAAGTCTTTCATGTAAATCTCATTTCTCAACATGATTTTCAGTTCATTTATGTCATGTAAAAGATTTGCACCAATCAACATTCAGTAACAAGAAAATAAAATAACCATCAGGCTCCTAACATAAATACAACAGTCATACTCACACATTTTCTAGTAGATCTAAAGCATGTATGAATCAAAGTGTTTGCACTATTACCTTAGAAACTACTTTAAACCATACAAAGACCGTTATAATTTACAAACTTGTATGCCATGTTTAGTGACACTGAACCCTTTTGGATGTTCCATGTAAATTTTCTCATCTTGATTACTGTGAAGAAATTATGTCTTCACATCTATCTACTCTAAATACATGTCATGGCTGGCTACCAAAGCTAACATTGCCTTAATAGAAGTGTGTATAACGATTGGGAAGGAAATTTCATCATAGTCAATACCTTTTTGTTGTGAGTATCACTTTTCTACAAGAAGAGTCTTGAACTTTTCCCCCTCTTTTTCTCTTACTGCAAATTTTCTCTTAAACAATCACTTACAACCAATGTTCATTTTCCCTTTTAAAATATGAACAAGCTCTCATGTATGATTTTTCTTCAAGAACTTTGTCTCCTCAACCATTTAACCCATCTAAGTATCTTTCTCCTAGGTAGTTATAACTTCTTGAAAGTTGGAAGGGTCTTTAGAACAAGTAAGAAGTGCATAGGTTGTCAAGTCTTCATACACATCTCTTTTTGGTTGATCGACTAAATGTTGCTTTTTGTCACGTACAAGAATATAATCATGTACTCCAACTCAAAATCTAGGTCCATGGTCAATTTCAATATCAGAGTTTGATCCCTCTTGTGGAAAAGGTCATTGATGTTTTGGTTTGAGTTAGGGAAAGACATTTTTGAACTTGGATGTCAAGAAAGTAATAAAGGTTATCTAAGTCCTTTAAGAAAAAATGTTTGTGAAGATAGTGGATAAAGTTGTTTATGGTTGAAGATGAGTTGCTTGTGACTATAACATCATTAACATAAATCAAAATGTATAAGGTAATCTTAAAAGTGATTTTAATGATGAGAGATATGTCATTTTTGGTGGATTGAAATCCTAATTTGGTGAGAAATAAGTGAAGTTTTTTAAACCAAACTTTTGGAGCTTGTTTCAAGCCACATAGAGATTTCTAAAGTTTACAACAATTAAGAAAGGTATCGTTTGTTGGGAGAATTTTTCATTAAGGAGCATTAAACATTGTGGAACTTCTTTATTGAGCAATACCTTTGTGAGAGACACACCACATGTTCATCCAAAACCTTAAGGTGATAGGTGGGTGGGTTCGTTCACTTATAAATGCTTAAGTTTCCACATTTCCAACCAATGTGGGACTATTACTCACACTTGTTATATTCTCAACACTCCCCATCAAGTGTGAGTCCACAATGCTCCCCCTCAAGTAGAAGTTCTTCTTACTTCCACAAACTCTTGTACCGCACGAAACGTTTCTTACTCACCACCTTTGTGGCATCGTTGACTTTTGATACAAGTAAGTCGATCCATTTCTCAGTGGCATCGTTGACTTTTGATACAAGTAAGTCGGTCCATTTCTCAAACCAGACTCTGATATCATGTGTTGGTGAAATTTTTCACTAGGGAGCATTGAACATTGTGAGACTTCTTTTTTTAACAACACCTTTGTGAGAGACACACATCAAATATTCATCCAAAACCTTAAGGTAATAGATGAGTGGGTTCTCTCACTTATAAATGTTTAAATTTCCATATTTTTAATCAATGTGAGACTATTATCCACATTACTCACACTTTCATATTGTTAACATCGTTGATGTCGATTTTTTAAATAGGCCAATTTTTGGAAAGAGCAATGGCTATAATAACACGAATGGTGGGAGGTTTAATGACAAAATTCAAAGTTTTTGAAAAATTCAATACTTCTTATTGATGATACTCTTTAGCCAGAAGTTTGGTTTTGTATTTTTAAAAAAAACCACTCTTTTATAATAGTGACCGAAAGAGTAAATGAGTAGCAGAATCTACCTTAGAAAATGAACTTTTTAAATTTTTTTATCTTTAGTACTTAGTAATTAGTATAGAATTAAAAATGGATTTCATGTTTGTAATTTTTGTGCACTGCAGAAAAATGAATTTTTTTTAATTTTTTTAATCTTTGGCACTTAGTATAGAATTAGAAATGAACTTCATGTTTGTAATTTTTTTTATCGCTAATTCAACTTTCTTTTTCTTTCCTCCTATAAAATATAATTTTCTAATTATTTGTTTGGAACTAAAAAATGCAAATACCATGTGTTCTTTTAGTAAATATAATTTTGTTTTCAAATAGATAATACTAAGAAACTTGTGATGTTATGCTTCAACTACTAATGGGATAAAGGGAACCTTTATGATTTTCAATGAGAATCTTTCTCCCCTAGAAAAGACAAAGACTCTGCCTGCCTATTTTTATTTTATTTTTGAATGTGTATCCTCATCTTTTAGTTTCCTTGGTTGCTTATCAGTTGTAGCCTTTACTTGTCTTTTAAAGTCAATTAGCTCATTTAAAATTTATCAAATTGTAATGCCATAATATTTTATTTAGAGCCAAAAGGAATTGAAATGTAAGATATAAGTCAAATCAATCTATATTTTAGAATAGTAGTAACAATTATCTTAAAGACACATTAAAAAATCAAATATAATAATGTTGTTATATTTGGAGCTTGTGTATTAAAAATTTTAAAAGTTCAAAATTATTACTATTTTTTTTTTTTACGTCTATAGATAAAATAGTATTCAGCCTAATAGCATCTGAAATTTAAATACAATTGTAAAATCTTGAGTTCCAACTAAAACTATAGTATTCAGCCTAATAGCATCAAAATGATCAATTAATTTAGACTTTAACCAACAATATTAACATTATCAATTAATTTAGACTTTATGACTTTATTGTTTTTAATATGGATTATAAAGACACATGTTAGCTAAATTTTTTTTTTTAATATTTCTCTTGATAGTATATAGTATATACTATATAGCTCCTCTAGGCTAATAAAGATTGGAATTTGGAAGGAGTGGTTTGTGTTAAGAAATGAAAGACAAAAATAAATGCATAAAAATTGATTTAGCACCCTTGATATGATATTCAAATAACTATATATCATTTGTGACAACCTAAAAGAGTATATCATTAATTTTTCAAATTCCATTATTAAATAGTGTTCTTCAACATGTTAGCAATAATCATCCAAATCTCATAACCACTAAGTCAATACATAAAATAAAACTAGATATATATAATTTATAATTAAGAAAAAAAAGGTGTTGTCGCCACTATAAACTAATTGCCACCAGATGTATAAAGTAAAATAGTATTTGGATTATATGATAACCGATATCCATGGCTACCCCTGTCCACTGACCTTCACAACAGGATTTGCAAGTTGCAACCATTACTCTTATCCGATATTATATGTACTTTATACAATTGCTCAATGTGTTGACAAGTTATGTAAAAAATATTAAGCTCATACCATGCGTAATTTTATTTTGCTTGCATGTAAAACTCCTCATACTTATTCTCATTTTGTAATCTCCCAAAACAACTTGTTTTGGAGTTAGGTTTGACAACAAGGACATAAACCAACGGATAAACAAATAAATCAATGACATTGTTTCAAAAATAACTGGTCAAAACTGTTACAATCTGAAAAAAAAAAAAAAAAAAAAAAAAGAATACTAGAATGCTATGTGGCTTACAGAATCAAGCATGACTCAGGGTGGCGCGCCCCGTCCCCGCCATCCAAGCAAGGATCAAGTCACGCAGTTCATTCCTTTTAACTATAACACATATACACATTTAACACCAAAACTGTTTTTCAATCTAACCAACCCAACACCTCTAAAAAAGCCATACCTCAAAAGTCATGGGGTGGATACTTGGATTGCCAAATATGGTTCAGCAACCAAGAAACAGTAACCAGGTGCAGCTGTTGGTCTGGAACAGGCACTGCAAAGCTAAAGGAACAAATCTGACCTGACACGGTAGTTTCACAAAGGGCAACCATAACATGCCATGACAAAAGACACAAATTTTCTTAAGGTAATGGACACGCGAATCTAAAATAGCTAGGATGATAGAATTGACTGTAGTGCAAGCTGTTGCTGAGGGTGCAATGATGACCAGGTTGAAGCAAGGGTAGAAGGTGGCAAAGTCTGTTGAAGTTGCCTCAATAAATTAATCATCCGACTTACAGTTTGTTCTGTCGCCAGATCAGTTCCCGCACATAATATCTACATCATAATGGAATATGGGTGCCAAACAAACATTAGTTTATAGAGGAAATGGAAATAGAGTAAAAAAAACTATAAGCACTGACTAAAAACTAGCATTGGTAAAAAATGTACCTCAGCAAAAATTGCAACAATCTTGGGAAGATATTGATTGTTTTGACCTATAAGTTCTCTATCAGATCTGAAATTGAATAAATGTATAACACATTAAAATCATTAGTCAACAGGAAGCAGAGACAGCAATTAGATATAAAGCATTTTATTCAAAACATGTTCTGGATAAGACTTCTACCTTTCAACCATTGAGCAAAGTAGGTCGTGTACAACTTTAGCCTCAATTAAATCACCTTTTATAGGCAAGCAACTTAGCCAGGCAGGAACAACCTGCAATCAAGAAATGATCAATGAAGTAACAAATCAAAACAAACAAGCAGGGTGGATGTTTGCTCTAAATCTCATTTCTACAAGGAAAACAAGTGGCATGCAAATTAGTGCTAAACTTGTGTCTTCGACTAGGGTTACAAAAATATTAAGTGGCTTGCAATATCATTAAGTTTTACTGAGTGGAAGTGAAACCATGATCCATAAATATCTCATAGTAATTTTCTGCATTTAATATAATATTATATAGGAAGCCATGTGTAATATTTGGCAAAAGCTGTAAGTGACGCCCTCTATATTGCTAGGACTGGATTTGAATAAATGCAAGTCAAAATCATAGCTCAGAATTTCATTACAGGAAGTAGTTTTAAAACAGCAAACTCAAGAAGTATGACGACTAACAACCTGTACTTGCTCAAGTGATATTATGATCGCATGCAAGACTAAGATCAAAAACAAGTATGCTGTACCTGTGCTGCATTTATGCTATCGCGGTGAAACTGGCATATTTTCCCAAGAGCTGAAACAGCATTATCATATGCCATAACATTATCAGAATCCCGTGCATTTGGATGTGTTATTACAGCATTTAACCTTGAAAGTGCCTCTGTGATATAACCACACAAAAAATGATTATAATAAGGGTGTAATAAGATATGGATAAAATAAGAATTAAGAAACTGGTGTGGGTAACTGACCTCCAACAAGGGGTTTGAAAACAGATCCACCAAACTCCGCACATACACCAACCCCGTAAACAGCTGCCTGAGAAGATATTTGAAATTTGCTTTGAGAAAATACATATAAATGTAACAAAACTGTAAAAGCAACATTAATATAAAGTAAACCAAAGGTAGGAACCTGTCGAACATCTGAACATTCATCGTTACAAGCTTCTAGCAAGAAGGGAAGAAATGAATTATAATATCTGTAGCAACAGCATAAAGAATTTCAAATTCAGAACAAATCATTCAAAATAAAGAGAACAAATAATTGTGTACATCAACTTAGAGAGTTCCCAAAGAATAAAAGAAAGGGCAAGAGTTTTTTTCTTGTGAAAGAAGAAAATTTCTTACTTAAGAGCTGCTTCGCGGCAGTGCTCCGCAACGTCATCGAATATACATATGGCAATTCTCCTTTCCTCTGAGGTTTTGTCTTTACCCTGATTATAAGTTGTGAACAAGGGAAATTTTTAATTCAGAAGGTTATATGACTTACATCTCTAACCGAAGCTATAGGTATTGGGACAAACATTAACATGTCATTCACAAATCACAAGAGGGGGCAGGGGGTAATAAACTACAAATCATAATATGAAAATTTTGTTTATCTAAAAAATGTTGTAAGAAAATTTCAACATTTATTTACATTCTTTAAAAGAACAAACATAAAAACAAAACAAAAGATAATAAATATACAACCTATAATCGCATCCAATAACATTTACAGGGGGGAGTAGTACTATCAGAATGGGGGCTGCACGATATTTTCCACTTTTCTGGCTAAATTTCCTTTATTTCCCCATTAAAAAACAAAATGGAACAAATAAGAGAACTGATGCCTTTATAAGAAAGAACTCATGTTTATCAAACGATATCATTTTTTCCTTTACATTAGATGTTCAAACTTTATTAAATAAGGGAAAATGTCTGAGAAAAAAGATATGAAGGGGCAAAGAAAAAAAAACTTTAATAAATAATCCTAAAAGAAAATGAAGTTTCATTCCTGCAGCAAAAAGAAGACAGGAGACAGGGGTGTAAGAGAACTTACAAACATAGGTGTTAAGTATGATGAAAGCTCTTCAAAGAAAGGCAAAAAAGATGCTCTGAATGTTTTTATCAACGTCCCCAAGCAATCACCAATCTAGCACACAACATGATTCAACATAAGAGCTAGAAAAGCATGCACATAAAGAATGCAGTTAACGAGATGATTCAGTTGACAAACATATTAATCATACTTGATCAAAAAGTTCTTCTTCTTGCTCATTTTCCTCCTTTAGTAGTTCTCTTTCTTCAGCATCAAAGTCTTCTTCTTTGGCTCTCTCTGCTCTTTCATGCTTCCTAGATGAACTGGCAGTGATGACTTGTTTAATCTCATCAACAATGCTCCTTACTTGCTTTTCATCTAGATGTGGTCCTGAGACCTAAGAGAAATAAACGATAGCTAACTTCAGGTTCGAACAATAGCTTAAGGAGAATTGATGACTTGAAAAATACAATAAACAAAAACAACATTGTCGTAGCATAAAATATTACAATTCCTATCGCATTATATTTCACATCTCATTGTAAATTGTATTCTACATGACAAATCCCTCCGAGACACAGTACTACACAATAAGAGCAACAACAAATCATTTGGCTATGAATTTCTCCTTCACTTGTGATTACTTGAAAAAAAGGTAAAAAGGATTGCATGTCATGGAATAGTAATTTATTTCCAATAACACAATATATCCTCATATATGAATATTACAAACCTGTATGCATTCATTCAGTGCATCCAACATGCTTGCACAAATTTCTACCTCTGGCTCCTGGAAGACAACTAAATACATTGATACAAGTACTAAAATTAAAAATTAAAACCAAAAAACCAGAACTATAGGCAGCATTTTAACCTTGTGTAAAGCTTCCACCAAATTTGGAATTATATAATCAGACAATTGTTTTAAGTAAGCTGCATCACGGCCTTGTGACTGCCCCTTCTCTATAGCCAATTTTGCTGAAGACAACAGTTGTGGCGTAGCTATTTACAAAAAAGGTAGGTCGCATTAAAAATTCAGTAAGAACTGCCAAAAATACATACTAGAAGCAAGGTTCTAATGGGATAAAGAATATACCTGAAACAGCTGCTTTCCTAACTTCTTCGTGGAAATAAAATTTAAGAAGAGGAACCAATGTGAAAGCGACCTAGATGATTCAACAAAGTTAGCAAATAAATATTTTTGTTAGAGCAATGCCAATGAAATAAAAAACAATGCCAACCTGGTCAATCCAAGGAAAAAAACCTTCCTTCAACTCATCAGCATAGCAACATAACATGTTACATGCTGTAGCCTTCTCCTCCAGGACACTAGTCTTAATGCCTATCCTTTTGTCCCCGAGAGTGATGGTTTCAATGCTACAACACGAACAGCCAGGCAGTAAGTAGTCAAAAGCATGTTAAATGTCTATTAATATAGTCAATGTCTCTTTAATTTTCAGTCATAAAAAATGTGAATGTTTTTCTATGCTTATTCCATTTGTTTATATAATAAAAGATTAATTGACAAGGATACCACCATATAAATATAAATTAATTAAAGCAGCAAAATGCAGATCACGTTTACTCAAATGGCCAAAAACATTGTTTAAAATAAAGGCAGTAGTAGAAAGTAGAAACTCAAACAAAAGAAAGGACCGTATAAAGAAGTGAAATAAATATTAAAATTGATCCAGAAACACATCATTGATATAATTCTTGTGACCCGAAATACAGTAACCAGAATCAGAAGGACACCTGTCATCCTCTTCGTCAAATTCAGCATCAGAATCTGTTGATGTAATTGTCACATCAGGCTTAAGTTGTGCAGATTGAAGCAAGGGAGGCATGACAAATCCCATGTATGGGAGAAAATCCTGCCCAAGGCACTTGCAAAGTCGTGCCCATGCCTGAGAATATAAAATCCAAGTGAAAATCTGAGGTATAAATGTATTTAAACCATAACAATAAAACATAAATATATGATCCAAAGTTGATGTCAACAAATGGAAGGAAAAAAAAAAGGGTCATACTTGTAACATGTAACTTGCAGTTGGATCATCAGCATCCAGTTGAGATTGTTGCAGTGACATCAAGACATCCATGACCTAGTAAATGAAGAATGAAAATCATACATTAGCACACAAAAAGTGAACAACAATCAGATTGTATGAAATAATATATAAAAACTATTTGGATAAAAAATAAACACAAGAACTAACATGCTAAAATAAATTAACAATCACCTGCTTGGCATCATCCCTGAACTTCTCTTTTCCAACAGCCATTCCTACCAAACTAATACACTCCATTGCTTTGGCACGAAGCATACGATTAGATTTATCATTTGCATTCAACAAAATAGCTTTTAGGTATGGAGTTACAGCATCATAATACTTCTGAAATTTTTCCTGTTAACATGAGATTTTTAAATTTATCAAATAAAAAACTTAAAAACAATGTGATTCCAATAAAGAAGAATTGTTATATAAAGCACCTGTGAAGAATCAGCAACAGATGCTAATGCTGTCAAAGCACCTTCTTGAACCATCTGGTTTCCACCCTATAATTCATGCATCAAAAGAGATGAAATCATATAATTCCAAATTTATCATCCCAAATATATAAAATATAAAGCAGCATAACACCTTTGGGTTATAAGTACTTTGCAACAATTGATGAAACAAAGTAACATTATACAACAATACTCAGAGTCATGAAAGAAAAACTAACAAATTAGAAATATATGGCTTCTAGTATCAAAAATTAAAGATGGGTAAAAAATAGATAGAGTGACTGCAGATCCTCTCGGTTCTTGGAGAACAAAACAACAAACTAATGAGAATTCATGAAGGTTTCATTACTTTCAAACGAAATCAAAATGTATAACCAAACAAAGGCCATATGATCTCCTTCACCAGAAAAATATTACTTATTCTCAGACGTCCTTGCTATAAATATCTATAAATAAATACCTGAAGGAGTACAAGAAGTTTGCTCACAATCCCATCCAAATAAGGTATTAGAATATCTGGGTTGCAATTCTCGGTAAAATTTAGCACTGCAGAAGCTGCATGAGCCTGCAATGAAAGTAATAAATTGAATGATAATACGATTAATCACTTCATAAATTCAAATGTGATATCAATAATCAGGAACTCCCGATTCATATTAACACATTAGTAGTCGCACTAAATGGCACTAAACTACTGACCCAGTAATAACAAATGAAGAGATAACTTGGGCAGAAAAACTCTAATACTTCAAAGAAAATAACCATATAAGCCATGATAAAATGATGAAAATATATTAATAATGCATAATCCATAAAATTAGCCCAGCCAGTTTAATACTCTCATGTCAATATGTCCGTTAAGTATGAGAAAACCCTGCACAAAGCCTTTAGAGAACTGAGGATAGTTACAGCGGTATACAAGATATGTGAACAGACACTAAAACCTATGAACAGTCCATGAGGTAACACAAGATAATAAATGCATGAGATTACTTTGACCAAGCACGTGCAGAATCAACCAATGCATAGAAAAAATGTCCAATATACATAATCAAGGGTCAAATAGAAGAACAAGAATCGAATCCAATAAAGCTAGATTATAAAGTCCGTCTTAACCTAATATGATTGAGAACATGGAATGGTCAATAAAAACAATTTTAGATGACAATAAATTAATATAGTTGACAATGTAGTTGGTTGAGTTAAAAGTGCAAACCTGTACTCGAGGATTTTGAAAATCATCCATGGCTCCCGCTAATGCAGGAAGCACCAAATGATGATAGTTAATCTGCAAGTTTGGTCCCAAATCTGTGGACAACTGCCCAATTGCGTTTATAGCCGCCCACCGCACCCGAGGGTTTGGATCAGAAAATGAACTCAAAACCATTGACAATACATGCTCCAGATTTTTTGTCATCACCTGCACCACCAAAAATTAGGTTTTAATATACATGCATAAGTTATTTTTCCACATAATAATCCCAATTATTCACCAACAACGCAATCAAAACAAAGGTTTATATTTGAAAACAAAGGCTTAAATTTGAAAAACTGTTGAGACAAAACAATAAACAGATGTTGTCCACTTATAATTGTAACTTAAATACAAAGGCATGAACATTTTTTACAAAACAACAATAAAATAATAGCTAATACAATAAATTTAAACAAAAAATCATTTATGTGAACATGGGCCAGTACAAATAAAAGAATACCTTGGAACAACCCTCTGCAATTTGTGCAAAGGCAACGAGTGCAGCATGGCGCTTTTGCCATTCAGGTGCAGCCAAGTAAGTTGGCAACAACTCAGACGCAACTGGAACTATCGTGTTCCCGCCCAAAGAAATTGAAAGTCTATCCAAACATTCCTGTCCAAATCCGTAGTTACTAGTCTCACCAGCATCCTCATCTTCAGACACTGCGGCATGCCAAGCAGCATCATCCTCAATATCCAGCAACAAATTCATCAGCACGCCAAATAGCTTTTTCACAAACTGCGGCAACTTCCTCATCATCCCAGGAGCACGCTCCCTCGCCTCAGCAAGGGTAACAACAAACTCAATAGCCAAATGGCGAGTCCCTTCTTCCAATGACTCGGCCTCACTGATTTGCAGCATGGCACCAACAACGTCAACAATCTGCCTCCGCAGGAAACGTGGCTCAGTCCCTGCAAGCTCAATGAGGAGCTCAAGTGCATCCTGTGCAGTCGCCTCCTGGCCAGAATTCAATGCCTCTGTCAATGTCTGCATCATCAGAGGAAGCAAATCTTGGAACCTGTTATCACACGTGAACACGCACTTAGTAAGAAGTTTACAGTTAGAACAGATGATTAAGCCAATAAAGGTAACAGTCTCCCCAACTTCATATATAGAATTCAAACATTAATCATAACTAACTACATATCAACTTTTCACAAAACCTATAAACTAAACTCGTTCCAATTTAATATACAGTATGTTGTTAGTTTATGATAGCTTTGCATAACAAACTAAACCCATTCCAATTCAAGGTCTATTTTGCTAATCTATGATAAGCTATGAGTAACACCAATTCCCTAAAATGCTATAGAGGATAGGCGCTATTGTGAAGCTATTGTAAAGAGCAAAAACCAATGTGCAAAGTAAGCATAAATACTCAAAAGTAAAAAAATACACACAATTAAAGTGACCATTGTACTTAAAGTAACCTAAAGTACAGTGCAAAAAATCTAAGGCAAACAAGAAAAATAAAAGAACGATTTTTGAGCCCAAGTACAACATTACTCCTAAATGAGTATCGAAGATAGAACTTTATACCCTAAGGGTCTGTTTGGGAGTTGGTTTTTGGAGGGTTTTGGAGGAGAAGGCTTTGGAGGGTTGCGTCTATAAATGTTTTTGATATTTTTAAAAAGGTTGAAAAACAATATGATCTTAAATTGAAGCATAATTCAAATTTACCTACAATAATCGAAAGTTAAGTTAAGTGCATGTCAATTTTTATATGAAACCTGTGAACTCGTTCAATTCAAGTTAAACAAAATTTTAGCATAATTCGAATTTAACAGCAACAATGGAAAGTTAAGTACATCACAATTTTTGTATATATTAAGCCGGTCAATTCAAGTTAATCCAAATTGGAGCTTAATTCAAATCTGCACTGTTCTTGCATACTATAGACAACATAACTAAGCCCATCTCAATTTTTACATGAAACCTATAAATTCGTTCAATTTAAGTTAATTCAAATTGGAGCATAATTGGAATTTGTAATACCTGTCACGGTCGGAGGGATTGGAGAGACACTGAACAAAATTGATACTGGCAGCAAGGGCAGCGATGCGGACATCTGAGGAGGATGTGGCGGCGCTGAGGCTGCGGAGGAAAACAGAGTGGAGAGTTGACAATTGAGGAATTAGGGTTTCACCTATGTAATGAGCCAGTTGAGCAAACACAAGGAGAGAAATCTCCTGAAGCCTAGCGTCAGGCGAAGTAACCCACTGGAAGAGAAGAGGTAGTAGGTCAGGCCATGAAGCAAGGTCATCGGAGAGAAGCGCAGAAGCAAGTTCAGAAACGGTGTCACAAAGCTTCTTGGCAATGGATTTGACAGGTTCTTGATGGAGAGAAGAGAGGAGGAGGGAACATAGGGTGGTTTGAGTGGAAACCGTGAGGCGTGGGTAGATGAAGGAGTCGTCGTGGTGGCGCGTGAGGTGACGGCGGAGGAGGATTGTGGACATGGTGCGAGTTTCTGGGTTAGGGGAAGTATGAAGAAGTTGGGCGAGATTGAGAATTAGGGAATCGGGGTAGGTTTGTTTGCATAGGTTGAAGAGATTTTCGGCTTGGGAACGGAGGTCGTTGGAGGAAGACATGAGGTTTGTGATTAGGGATTCCAAGTGAGATGAATTGGGGCCAAGAATCAGAGCCATTTGGGACTGATTTGGATCGGTCGCCATGGTTTCGTTGTGAATTGTTGTGGCGGAGTGATGATGGAGATGAAGATGGCAGAGAGAGAAAGAGTGGCGGAGTGTTTTTGGATAGGGGAGAAAGAGAGAGGGGAAAGGGAGGGAAGAAGTGTGAGTCGCTCGAAAATCGAAAACAAGGGTTTTTGTTTCTGTTTCTTAATAGTAAAAGGGATTTTTAAGGCGCGGTTATGCGGCTCCCTCAATTTCTTATCGTACGGTTATTTAGCGTTTCACCACTTCCGTCTCGCCACGTCACACTCTCTCTTATTCATTTTTATATCACGATATTAAATTCCCTTTTATTTATTCAAAAAAAATAGTAGCGATGTTTGTTGAAAAAACAAATTAATAATTTAATGTTCATCATGATTCATGAATGAGTGGATTGTCTTATATTAGCATTCGGGGGAAATATCTAATTATCAATTGAATTGGTTTAATAAAATTTAATTTTTAAAATTCAAGAAAGAAATAGAATAGTATATATTAATTGTAAGTTTTATTATGTTTTTATATCTTTAATTTAAATTTGTATCTTAGAAGAAGTTGTTTAGTTCGAGAATTATAATTGGATGCTCTACTTCTATGAAAAAATTAAAAATTAAAAGAGTTGATTAAGTGTTGATTTTGAACAGTGATTCTGACTCTGTTACGACAACGAGGGGTGGATCAGCATGGTTAACAATCTAATGTTCGAGTTAATAAAAGATTCAAGATGGGTATATTGAAATTTGAGATTAGAAATTGTGTACTTTCTTATAGCATGTGAAGAGTTTTTATATTTTGCGTCGAGTATAGTGAGCTTGAAATGGAATGGGTCTTAGGCAGTTGGGCATTTTATCGATCCAGAACAGTTGTCCCCAAGGCTTTGTTAGGCACTAAAGGAGTCGGGGAAAACCTTAAGTATGATTGATCGGCCTTAAAGTCGTAGTCTGATGCGAGATAGAACTATATCGCTTGGGATTTATTTTCTAAAGAAGTAATGGTGAACATGAACATATAGTGTGGTCCCATCGACGAAACGATTTGTTGCTCATTCATGGCACGTGCAATGTCGTGACCAGGTAGGGTATGGCGTAATTTAGAGAGTACTTGAGTGCCCTTAAATTAATGTGCGTTCACGAGTGAAAATATAGTTGTTGATCTTATGGACTTTATTAATAGTTGGTTTGATCTTTCAGTTGTCATTGCTTGTAAATATAATGAGTTGAATATTTGGAAGTTTTTGCAAGCTTTTAGTTACTTTTCTAGAGAAATGTCTTCGTTCCTTTTTCCTGAAAAAATCACTAGAAGTGTTTCAGAGTTTCGCTTAAAGCTTTTGCATTTTTTATTTTCTTACTTCATCAATTTCCCATAATTAAGTACCCTTCTAACTCAAGTTTTAGATTCAGCTTTCCCTATTTTCTAGTCAGGATGTGCGATAATACTATTGATTTAGTGAGTGATTTTGAGGTGGAAACTTCATTTGGGTCATCCCATGATTCTCACCATCCTTCTCAAAATTGTGATCACGTAAGACCAAAAAATGGGATTCATATCTGACAATTCTAGGTCATAATGGATGTATGAGACTTTATCCGAGTAAGAAATTGAAGATGAGAAAAGTACACAAGAAGGGGGTTGAATTGTGTTTTCCGTTTTCTTAGTTTGCATCTGATCAGAGTTCAAATTTTAAAATTGGTGTTCAGATTCTAATTAATTCTTAGCAGCAGAATGTTAACAGAAGCAAATAAATAATAGCAGAAGACACAAAGATTTATATTGGTTCCTCCCAAACTGAGAGTAGTCCAAACCCTTTGCCTGATATAAGATTTTCACTATAATCAAAACATGATTACAATCTCTTATGTATTCTGCATAAGACTTTTACAATTGCTCAGACCCAAGGTCCAAGACTTCTGCTCAAGCCCCTCACTCGAGACTTTCTGCTCAGGTTCCACAAATCCAAGACTTCCTTGCTCAGGTCCTCAGCCCAAGACTTCAGCTTCAAATCCCATGAAACGAGTCTCCCTGCTTGAACCCCTCTAGTCAAGACTTACTGCTCCAATTCTATGTACTGAGCTATGCTGCTCAAGACATGCTAGCTTAAGACTTCTGCTCTAGATGCCATGAAATAAGTTTCCTTGCTTGGTCCCTCATATACAATACTTATTATTCCAAGTTTCATGCACCGAGCTAACCTTGCTCAACCAACCTACTTGATTAAGACTTTCACTGCTCAAGCACATAGCAAGAGATTTACGTGGCTCAAACATCTTGGATCGAGACTTCCTTGCTTGTATCCCAATGATACAAGACTTTTGCTTAATCAATCCACTTGATTAATACTTTCACAACTCAAGTACATAGTAAGAGACTTACGTGGCTCAAGCATATTGGCTCGAGACTTCTTTGCTTGTATCCCAATAATATAAGACTTATGCTTAATCAATCCACTTGGTTAATACTTTCACAGTTTAGGTAGATAGTATGAGACTTACGTGGCTCAAGCATCTTGGCTCGAGACTTCCTTGCTTGTATCCCAATGACACAAGACTTTTATCTAAACTTTTGAACAAGCTCAGTAGAATAGAGAACAAGGTGTACATGATACAAGTATCAGAGGTACGGGAAATCACCATAACAAAGACCTAAATCACTTAAGATTTCTAAGATATTCAATGTGTAAGAAATCTTAAGACTTTTACAATTACAACTTACAACAGAAAATATGTGTTTACAATTGTGTTGATAATTGCTGATCTTGTTACTCCTTCTTCTGGATGATCTTTGTTAAAGATTCAGTTTGAACCTTCAGTCATATTTATAGCATTTTCATAAAATAGTCGTTGAAGAGGTAACTTGATCAAGACCATTTATTGTTACTCCATAATACAAGACCTGTCGAAGATAGATACGCCAGAAGATCTTAATCCAATGTGTAACATGTTTTACTTTTGAGTCTTCAAGAGATTTTGTACTATTAAAGTCGTTGAGAGTAGATATCCATAAAGCATCTCAGCCTTTCTTGAGCCTTGCAATCTATAGACTCTAGCTGACAAACTAATTTGACAATGTCACACCCTAATTTTTGACCTTAAGATCCTACCTCCTTGTGTTTGTTTCTGCTTGTTTATTCTACTTGTGTGTACATGTTTATTATGGCTAACCAACTTGTGCAGACGCATTAATTTCAAGTGGAGACAATATTCGTTATCACCGTCAAACCTGGCGGAGCATAACCCTTATGATTCAAAGATCCTAGGGTGTCTCGCTGGGTCTGATATTTTCTTACTAAGGATCAAGGTTTTTTCCATCAAGATTCCTCAAGAGATATAGTGCATTAATCTCCAACTGGAGTTTGTTGGGCATCGGTGTGTTAGACCTTTTGGTTTCAAGCCCAATTGTTATATGAGGTGTTTGTTTTGGGAATTTTCACCATTATTGAGAGCTTCATGGTTTCATCGAGGCTACATTGTTTCATACAAATTGATGACCTAAAAGAGTAAAGCTTCGTAAGGTTTGAGGATCTCAAGATTCAAGCCTTAATATCCATGAGTTTTAGTGAGGAATAACTCCTATGAGGTCACTACTAAATTCAAAGAAGTTTATGCATCATGTTGGATTCAAGATTTGCAAAATCCTAATTTAGTTGGAGAGAACTTTACAACTAAATCAATTCAATTAGAGTATAAGACATTAAGAATGGGTGCAAGAAATCACAAGGTTGCAAACGTAAAAGCCAAGTTTCAATACCCACTTAATGACAGATTATTCATATTAAGACCAATTTTTTCCTTCATGGCAAAGTTACCAAATGAAGAATGGAAAGCTAACTTCTTTCATTAGCTCGAGTGTTCATGGACGAACTAGCAAGACTAGCTCATAAAGTCGGATGCTATAACTCCCAATCAAATTTGCCCAAGAAGTATACATACACAGTGGAAATTATAGAATTAAAGTTATAACAAAGCAGGACACTTTTAATCATCCTTGAAAGACACTGTAGTCCTCTCTATACAATCAACCAAACAAGCACAACATAGATTCCTAACTAATTGATTAAAATCCTATAATCCTCTAAGAAGTCTATGATCAAGGACGTGCATGAAGAGTAAGCCTGGTATTCGCTTTGTATCCGTTTTACCGCAGAATCTTCAATCCTCAATCGACTGGGCCTGTTTATCAATAATACAAGAGATTTGTGAAGAGATGTCGTCCAAAATGTCTTATGGGAGATTAGGACCTTGAGTTGGGATTCGTACCGTCACGGCAACAGGCGTTTGTCCCTTTCTTGTTTAGAGAACAGCAGAAGAAAATCAACAAATAGCAGGAAAATCGTAAACAACCAATAAGCGCGAGCTGAAAGCAGAAACAAATTACCTGCCATAAGAGCCATAATCTGGTACGCCACTTCAACCGTTTATACAAGACTTTTCCACGCAAGCGTCAACTCAGAACCTGCCATAAACAAATAAGAGTCAGAACAAGAGACTGAAATTACATCAGGTCATGGATAAGCAGGCAGTGAGGTTTGGGCAACAGCTCCGCCAGTCCTATTACATTTCAAGTGAATTTCGTTCCCGTTTCAGTCTCCAACTCACCAAAACCGTGACAGTGCTGGTCCGCAGTTACCGTTGAAAGTGTGTCCGACGCCAAGCAATCTCGTGAAGACGGCCATTTGCGTGTATGCTCCTAATGTGTTCAAAGCAATACATTAGTTGTGAATTCACAACCTTTCCAAATCTCGAAGTAAATAGAAGAATCCATAATGTCTCAACATCAGATAAAATGTTGCATACCTTGACCATGTCGTTTCCACGCTTTCTCTGATTCACTTGGCTACTCTGCGACCACCCCATCATCGTTGCATAAATTGGGTTCAACCCGTGGGCTCGTGGGCAAAACGCAACGAGACCGTCCCTGCATCACAAAAGAGAAGTTATCGAGACGTTAATGAAAGCATTATCTGTTTTAAAGGTCACAACTGCCTAGCCAAGATACGATCAAGCCGCATCCATGTCGTGCAACAAAAAGATAGATAGCAGCTCCGCCTCAAGCTTGGTGCTCAAAGGAGCTTCACCAACGCCGGATAAACGCCATTGTTTCTAACAGTTCATCAACCTGTCAAAGCAATGCAACCATTATTTAAAACAACCATTATAAAAGGAGGTTGGAAATTAGATAGCAGGAAATAATTGAGAAGTTTCAGCCCTCAGTTCAACTCATCATTGGGCAGAAGCTCGAGTAGCCGGAAGGACAACAAAGGGATTTATCGTCAACTCCCTACCAACTCGAAAGCATCAACGGACATTCAAAAGCAACAGTGACCGTAAACTTCTTAGTTCAAACGTAGTGTCGTCATCGCCGGTCCGAAACCTTTCCCGGCAAGCACAAGACAAGGCGAATATCTGAACTCAGAACATAGTTTTCCCTGCAAGAAGAAGAGAAGCATTAATGCAACTTCAAAACATTAACGCGGAAGTTAACCAGCAACAGTAAGGATACGAGCCCAAATATCACAAATCAATATGAAAGGTAGAGGTTCGAGACTTCCCAAAATTGAAACCAACATTCCATCGACAGAATCAGAAGGAATTTAAAGTTGTTTCCCAAATCCATCAAGCCACCAGACAAGAATCACTCAAATAAGGAAACTCTTCAAAACAATTCAAATGGAGGCCCGTCACCTTCACCTATAAAAGGGCGAAGAGAACACACAGAGGGAGGAGGATTTTAACCACACAAAGCTTCGATGAAAACATCACAAGACAACGAGAGCTCAGGTTGAAAGAGGCGTCATCCTCGCTTTCGCTCAGACGCTCTCATCGAAGCATCATCGCTAACAAAATCCATATCACCATCGAGTTGCAAACCCACAGCCACCACGAGCTCAGACTATCCTCAAAGTCTTCATCGCTGCAAGGAGGAGTGGAATCGAGCATCACGTCGCCACGCCGCCGCCGATTGATCCTGGGTAAAACCTCACTTTTTCCTTTAAAAAATCTAATGATTGCATGTTGTTGCTTGTGGCCAACAGGTTATGAAGAAGAATCGGCGGAGAACAATGGAGAAAGAGAACGACGACGAAATCACAGAGAGAGAGGGAGAGAAGGAATTGAGCGGCACCGAGAATGAAAGTAGGGGGGTCAATTTGGGATTAGGGCTTTCTTTTTTTTAACTTTGTTTTATTTGTAATATAATCACATGTATGTGCACACACATACATACGATGCACCCTCACGCACACTGCCATCAGATCTCCAACGGATTTCATCGCACGACCAACATCACGCGCGACCACCATAACCCGTACACCCTGCACACATAGAATCAATCTGCCCTCTAATCCCTTTCATTATCTCTAATTCTGTTTTAATTAACTTAATCTCTCACTAAATATAATTTAATTAATCAACTATTATTTAACCTATTTATTTATTCAACCAATTTAACTTTAATTTAACCAACTTATTTTCACCTTTTTATTCATTTAATAATTTCTATAATAACCTTTTTATTCATTTAATAATTTCTATAATAACCTTTTGAAATAATAATAATATGACTTACTCGTATTCCAAAAACTCTTTCTTCATATTTTAAAATAACTTTTATTTAGCAAAACAAATAATAGCAAGGAAAAATCTTTTTATAATTTAATCTACTTTTATGATAATAATTAAAACTCTTTTATTTTAATAAGCCTTTTAAAAATAACTTGTTTTTCATTTATTAATAACTAAAAACTATTTAAATTCTACCCTTTTATATTTAATTTATTTTAGACAACTTTCTCTAACTAATATTTCGATTTTATTCATTTTTATTTAATCAACTTAATAAACCTTTTATAAAAATCCACATTGTTTATCTAAAATTAATTTCATCTAATTTAAGTCATTTATAATCTAATCTAATTTCACAAGTGTAAGATAATTTCTCTCCAAATCAATGAACTAATTAATTTAACATTTTTCTAAAATCAATCTCACCAAACTAATTCAACATTCCCCTTGAAATTAATTCAACTAAAATAAGATCAACTCCCATAAACCAATCGTGCACGCTTGCATCCCCGCATCGATTCCACTCACATATGCACAATTTACACACTTGTCGTAGCGCTTTCATGCGTTTGTGAATGCTTTTACTTTATCCATAATTTATATTTATCATATTTTACCTTTCGGCAATTTATTTTATCGCATTGCATAATGTCCAAAGGAAGAATTTGCGCGTAACGTAAAACTTGCGCGTATGCATATCATTTGCATCATACTCCCTATTGATCCTTGATCTCATTCAAGTCGATCTTTTAAGATAGATCCTACCCATAGGAGGACCTTTGTCTTTTATTTTTACAACTTAGATAAAAACAAATCAACTCAATCAAATTATTCAAACACATTAGAGAATAAGATGTTCGTCATCTTGACATTCGAGAAATAAATCTCTTGCCCCATAACAATACAATCAATATGTAGGGACTTTTCCGTTTAAGAGAGATAGTAGCGTACTTGTCGATTAAATTCCGAGTGCTTGAGCCCTTCTCTTAAGACGATGCAAAGACTATTTTACTACAAGTTGTGGCGGCTAAGTCAAGTATTCTCCCTCGAGATGACAACTCGTCTTTTCTTTTAGACCCAATCAATCAACCACCCTTATCCCTTTAGGGACTTTGACCACAGTCAAAGAGTTCCTCAAACCCTTTTAGGGGAACTACAAATACTCTAATTTCATTCCCGTCAAGATATGTAGGCACAAGATGCGACATCTTGGCGAGTATACTTAGATATAAACCATTAGGTCTTTTATCCTTAAGCAGATAAGCCTTAGCAATAAACAACACTAAAACAAGAGGTTCATGTAGAGTACTACAGGAACTTAGGATGCTAACACCTTCCCTAAGTTTAACCAACCCCTGAATCTATAACTCTCTAGCTTTTGCATTTGCATTGCATTGTGGGTAATTCGATCTTTTTCCCTTCCTTTGGACAAATGAAAGACCGATTGTAATGAATTTAGATTCAAGCTAATCAATAGCTTGGTATCCGATTTTCACCACGACAGACAATACAGCTTACTTTATGCAGAACGAACAATTTCAGCTTTATCACAAACTCTGAATGGTATCAGAAGCCAATTTGTATTCACTAAGTGTAGAGACAATTATGTTGCTTCTTCTGATGCTGAGACCTTCAACTTCAGAGTCTACGTCGGACATCACTTAACAAGTGTTCTTCAGTTTCTGCCACCAGAAGCTAGCAACTCAACAACTCTCAAAGTGTGTTTAATGTAACACAGATTCTAACTATAATATTTACAAGTATTAGAACTTGCACACATGTAACAAACATCAAATAAAACATTGTTATTTCAATACTTTATTATCATCAAAACCCAAGAAAGATATGTCATGAACAAATCATGTTCTAATAGAAATTTCTTCTTATAAATTGTTAGACGTTCTTATATCAAATGTTGGCAAAAGAACAACTCACGCCAAAGTTCTTATGCCCCTTTTTATCTTGTTGAGAGAGGAGGTAAAAGCCAATTTGCAAAGGATAGAATGTACTAGATATTTTATTAAAGTCTATATAAGGATAAAAGTTTGTAAGCCTAACGACCTTGAGGTGATAGAGTATTTAAATCTTCGACGTCACTCGAGTGCGTTAATGTATGCTTAGGTATATGCAAAAGTGGCAGACACTTCTTCGGCTTTGAGCACTGAGATCGTTCTGCATGATGCTGGCATTATGGTCAGTGATCATTCAAAGTGGTTGGTCCTTCTTATGACATAGGCTAAGAGGATCTGCAGTTTTTTTGACAACTGCATGATCTCATTCCATGAGTGTTTGTTTACAAAAGAAGGACTTTGTTTGCCTTTTTCTTAATTTGAGGTAGTCATTGTTAAGTGAGAATATGGAGTGGAGAAATGGTTTAGACGGGTGATTATACCTTTATTTAAAAAATCGACCGATTTTCCAAAAATATAATATTAGAGCTATTTCAAAAAATGTGCAGAAGTCTTAAAGTGAAAATAAAGATCTTATGCTCGTGTTGAAATTCAACACGTTAACATATACACACATCACAAATCTCACAGATTGTTCAAAGACGATGGTTAAATGAGTATTTATAGATTACATGAGATATGTCTTGTACAATGCTTCGACTAATAATGGATTTTAACAACACTAGTATTCTAGAGTTTAATCAACATTAAATCTCAATTAGGTACCAATTCTAACAAAATATACTCTTACGTAATAAATTTTTATCAACTAAAATATATGATAACCTACACTAAGAATTGATAACCTAAGCATGCAATATCCTATAAAAATTACTATACAAGTGTGTGTGTGTGTGTGTGTGTGTGTGTGAGAGTGAGAGAGAGTGTGTGTGTGTGTGTGTGTGTGTGTGTATGTGTGTGTGTGAGAGAGAAGGATATATATATATATATATACAGAGAGAGAGAGAGAGAGAGATTGGAACAAAATTGATTTGTCCCATATCGCTTAGGTTTTAATGATAATAAAGTATTTGAAGAACAATTTGGTATACTAATGTTTGTTCTAATATGTAGGACCATAAACTAAAATTTCATATAGAATTCAAGTATTTAAGAAGAAAATTAAAGACCAAAATATAATGGATCAAAATTTGAAGATTGAAGTTTAAAGGAGTCAACCTCAAAAGACCAAACTTTGAAGAAGTCAGCTTCTAACGATTAGAATCTAAGTCACTCAAAGTGCAAGAATCAAGGTGACTCTGATAGGTCACTATTTATCTATGAACCTACTTTGTCATGTGAAGACCTAAAGCTCTATTTTTTCATAGAGTTTGTTGTGATGTTAATGTTAATTCTTTTTGTAGCAAAGGGATTTCAAACTAGCCTTGACCAACCTTGACTATTTGGTGAAACGTCCCAACGTCTCTTTTGAAGCTTCTCAAAGGACTTTACTGTGTCAGATATTCAACTACTATTTTCCTCTCTATTTAAGGAGTTGAAGACTTGAAGAAAAAAATATATTAATTGTCACTCAAAGAAATGTTACTCGGTCAGCAAAAAAAGCACAAGTTGAACTTAGGATTTTGCATCCTTATATATCTTAGAAATCCCAAAGTATTAAAAAAAGTCTATTTGCATTGTATTCTGTACACACCTCTTATTCTATATCAAGTGTATTTTCTAAAACAATCATTTATGTACTAGGTAGATTATTATAAGTCTCTTACTAAGTGCTCGATCATTTTAAATCTCTTGCTTATGTGTTTGAGTATAGAAGTCTATTACTAGTGTTTGAGCATTTGAAGTCTCTTATTTATGTGCTTAAGCATAAAAGTATCTTACTTTAGTGATTGAGTGTTGGAAGTCTCTTGCTTGTGAGCTTAAGCATAGAAGTTTCTTACTTTAGTATTTGAGCATTGGAAGTTCTTCGCTTGTGTACTTGAGCAAATTGTAATCTTATGTGATTATAGTGAAAGTCTCTTGTAAGTACAATGAGACTGGATTACCCTCAAGTTATGAGAGAAACCAAGATAAATTTATGTGTGTTATTTTTATTTCTTGCATTTTATATTTCTTACCTACCTCTGACTGAATCAGATTATACAACTTGTGTTTAGAATCTGACCAAGAGTTAAAAAAGAAATAAAAAGTCAACACAACTCAACCATCCCATCTTTCTTGTGTTTTTCTCACCTTTAGTTGGTATCAGAATCTAGTTCGTGCTTAACACATCAAGAGAAAAAATGACAAAATGTTTCAATGATGGAATTGCATTTAATGATCATGTTCCCTATTATGCTTTGGTAAAACCAAAGCATTGCATGCCAGCCAAAGAATGGACAACCATTCCCAAAGGCTAACTCCGACTGCTAAAAGACTCCCCCAACACCCTAAATTCTCGACCAGTATTAAGGGAAACTGTTCTAGGCCAAATAAAGGCCCAATAAGGTGAGGCTCATTCCTCTCACCCACTTTATTGAGCCCAAAGTATAAATACAGTTACAAAAGGGTTTCAAGTACACAACTTCTAATTTCCACTTTCATTATGATTATCTTGAACCCTAAATTGACTTGGGTGTTAGAGTGCTAACCATGCAAGTACCCCCTACTGTGGTCCACCGTATCAGAGATTAGCAACACCAGTTCAAGATCAACGTCTTTGATTCAAGAAGCATCAGGATCACAACCTTCGGCCATAGGTTTCTCCTCATTAAATCGCCTAGGAAGCTTCCTGTTGCACCCCAAAATATGCCCTCGCGTTTTTTAAACTTTGACTGGCTTTTACTTCGCATTCATCCACATATCATCTAGGTCAATCATTTCTCACATATTGTCCATGTTATCAGCCGGAATGGGTTTGTCGGGATTACAGCCGCTTTGTTCGCATTTTAGACAATTTAAACCAGTTCAAATGATAAGATTTATTTCGAAATCGAACGAATGTCGTATTTCTCACTGGTGGTTTAGTCTGTGCTGATAAATTTGGTGCGTTAGTTTATCGCTTTCAAGCATTTCGGCATTCGCCTCTTTCATTCGTTTTTTATTTCGTTGCATTTTGTGATTTATTTTTAACAGTCGTTTGTTAATTTAGATTTGATTTTGATTTGTTTAGATTAGTTATGTTTCTTTTTTTTTAATATATTAGTTTTTAATAATTAATAACTAGTTTAAGATTTAGCTATGTTAATATAATATAATAGTAAGATTGTAATATTGATTAATTAGAAATTACTTAGGATTTTAATTTAGAAAAATAGAACTAGAATTTAGATTAGATTTTAGAAATAGAATTTTAATTTAGAGTTGAAAATAGAATTAGATTAATTAATTAATTAAAATTAGTTTAAAATAGATTTAGAATTAGAATTTATTTGTTTAGAAATTACTTAGGATTTTATTTAGAAAATAGAATTAAGATTTAGAATTTAATTAGTTTAAAGTAGAATTAGAATTTAGATCAGAATTTAGAAATTAATTTTTTAATTAGAATAGAATCAATTAATTAGGATAGAATTAGGTTTTAATTTAATCAATTAGATTTATAATAGAATTTTAATTTAGAGTTGAAAATAGATTTAGAATGAGAATTAATTAATTAAGTTTTTTTAATTTGTTGCAAATCAGTCCAAACACTTCATGCCAAACTTCTGCAAACGTACACCATTGCCATTGTCCACTACCCACAACTTGCACCAAAATAGCTTGCACCAAAACACCGCCAACCTCCAATCCTCCTACAACCCCTTTCTTCTCAATACACACATCACCAAACCTCCTTTCGTCCAAACGCGATTTCGCTCAACCTCATGACCTAAATCCTCATCATCGCCTTAACCCCAACCTCTTCCACTGATGTTACGTTAAACTCGCGGCCAACCACCCTTTGCAGACAACAACAAAATCTTAATAAAATATAGACGAAGATAGAAAGAAGTGTCAAAAGTGAGAGTAGAACAAAGAAAATTATGCGACATCGAGACCGTGAGAAGGAAGACGATACTAGAAGATCGAGGTCTGATGGTATTCGAAAAAACCTCTCGAAGTCGTGTTTTTTCGATTAGTGCTTTCTTCTTCTTCAGTTTGGTTTTGAAACGGCAACATTAGGTTTCCTTGATTTGGTTACTTTGTTATACCTGATTTACACCTCACATTGGGCCTTTGACCCAATCTAGGATCCTTGTGGGCCTTTGCCCATTGATCTGAACTTTAGTGAGAGTTTATAATCTGATTTTGATTATTTGTTTAGTTAGAATAGTTAGCTGATTTTTTCTAGTTTTAGCATTTAGTTTTTATTAGATTAGGACTTAACTAGATTTTATTTAATATTAAGTTTTAGGTTTATATTATGATTAGTCTTAATTAATTAATTTAGGATTACCTTTAGGTTTTCTCTTAGAATTTAATTAGGGATTAGAGTTTAAACTTAGTTTTTTTAAACTATATTAGAGATAGTTTTAAGAATTTAATAATTTTAGAATTAAAATTACGTTTTAGTTTTCTTTAGATTTTAACTTAGAATTTATTTAGATATAGTTAACATAGGATTAAGCTTTTTAATTCTTAACTTTGATTTTCAATTAATTCTCGAGTGCGTCTGTATATACTTGTACTTGTTTTTTGTAAATTTTATTTTAATTTCAATATCTGACGTTGTCTGTGATTGCGTCACTTCGTGTTTACTTGCTGTTTACCTCATGTATTCGCATGATCCCTTAGGATTCCTAGCCCGACTTAATTTCCGATTAAGTTAGGTGTAGGAGAAACATTAGGCTTTCAATCCAAGTATGACAATATTAGGTTAGTTTGCCTCCTATTCCTGATTTTAGGGCCACATTGCATGACAACAATTAGGGTTCAGTTTCCCCTAGGTCTTTGTGTGCGTCACTTTCTTATCACCTCAAATTTTCTTCAAGACACTTAATAGAGAATGATAAGCATCATGCGTTACGAGCCTTAAGTACATAGGGAATGATGAGTGAGAGGTTTCTCCTCGCTTGTCTAGAGTGTTTAGCGTATGCCCTTTGGGCGATATGTGACACATTCGCCCCCGTGTCATAGTCATTAGTGCGACGTGAGTCTCCAAATAACTCAACCCACTTCATTAAAACTTATAAACAAAATTTAAACCTTTTTATCCTCCAAGATTGTTTCAAACTTCACTTTTAAAAAGAGTACGTTACTTTTCCGTTCTACCGTAAACAGGCATCGTCCCTAACTGCTAGAATGGAGATTTAACGTCACTCATAAAAAAACGCTTAACCAACCAGTGGTCTAGTTTACCCGAACTACGTTTGCTCTGATTTCTCATACCAGATGAGGATACGTAGGCACAAGACGGTGATGTCTTGGCTAGCAACCTTCCCCCCATCACCCGTAGTTACCCGAACTACGTTGACTCTAACTTTCTCATTGCACGAGGGAATACGTATGCATAAGGTGAAGATGTCCTATCGAGTCAGTTCTTTCTCTTCACCCCCGTTTAGCAGTAGATTTTAGATAACATTCACCCATATATTAGACAACAAGCGTGGATCCCGTTGAGTACAACGGACGTGAGGGGTACTCATACCTTCCCCTTGCGTAACCGACTCCCAAACCCAATATTTGGTTGCGATGACCTTGTCTTTCCCGTTCTCTTAGGTTTTCTTTGATCATTTCCTTTCCCTCTCTTTAGGATAAATAACATTCGATGGTGACTCTTCTATTTGTTTCCACCGGCCCTTTTTAGCAATTGCGACACTTCCCTCCACCATAGTTTCCATAATCTTTTCTATTTCTTGTTCCACAATGGAACAATATTGTTGTTTAATTTTTATTGTTTTAAAAGGATTATTTCCTTATTTAAATTATTTGGGTATTGAAATTTGAAAAGTAAATTGTCTAACCATTAAAAATAACGAGTTTGTAGATGTTATTGTAACCCTCGATAGGATAACATAGATCGTGCTTCTGACACAGATCCCTCGCTTGGCGAAACACACTTAAAAGCGCAATTGAATCACGTTCTCTTAAGAACTAGCCACTCCAATAGCGTATGTGGTGGAGATCTGGAGACATCCGCCTCAAACCATGACAAAAACTAGGGGCATAAACATGAATTATACCCTTGTTCAGGGACAGTTCTCAGCGATGCTGGAGAATAACATCAACTTTTATCGACCAAGACCATTAACGAAAAAACTTAGTTACAAATGGAAGTAAATAACAAATGGCATCATAGACCTGGAGAGGAAACCACCAATGGGACAAATGGCATCAAATGACTAATGAAATCAAAGACCCATGGAGAATACCTCCAGCATGAAAAACCCTCACTTACAAAAATAATTAGTTTTAAATATGGAAGGGGAAGTGTCAGTGCATTCTTCGACTTAGCAATATTTTGAATGATTTTAAAACTAATATTAAGACTTAGACTTAGAATTTTTATGTATTAGACGGGATCAATCTAAGCTTAAATGTGAATTAATCATCATTAGCCTTAGGATGCATACAAATAGTCTTTGAACAACTTTTGAAAGGTCTTAGGCATGTCATTCACACCAAAAACCAAGTTTGTGTGTCAGAAACACAACACAGACCGACCTATATGTGTTCAAGCCGATCAGTAGAAGCTTTTGCTTCAATACAGGCTGACATATACGACTACAGGCTGACTCTCATTCTCCAAGAATGCAGCACGTCGATTATGTCCATAGGTCACCTTTTTTCGGGCCGACTTGAAGACCTTGATGGGTTGACCTATTGCTTTTATAGGTCGACCTATAGCCTTACAAAACATTAAATTTCCTTAGCATCTTATTTTTCTTGCATCCTTTTTGCTTATTCCACACACACGCATGCGCACACGCACACACATACACGCGCGCGCATACACTCACACACACACACACACACACACATATACTCATACATGAACCTTTTATCTAGCAAGGTCAATGTCATTTGAAGGTTTTTGACAAGATTACATCAACACAGATTCGAGTGAGTGAAGGCCTTAGGACAAGGTGGTTTCCTTGTATGGGAGTAACGCGAGACAATAAATCGTGTTCGAGAATCTTGGGTTTAACAAGTGCATGATTGGGATAATCGGAGGATCGTAGCTGCATTATTGGTGACTTGACCAAGTTTTAATTAAGGGTTTGGAGGTGGTTGATTGAACAACAAACAATAGGGTTTGTGGGGTTAGAACTCTTCATCTTTTGTATAAACATTTTTGCAAAGATAAAGTTAATTACAAGTATCTTAATTCGATTTTGGATTGAGGGCATACGTACTGATAGCGAGGCCGATTGGGGAACTTCCTAAACAAATCTTCTATCTCTTTATCATTTTGATTTTCTTTAATTGTTGTTCTTGTAAATTATTGATTTCGTTGTTGTTTCGATTAATTTGATTGGGAATTGTTTTCAACTATCTTTTATATTGTTTTTGTTGATATAATCACAATCACTTTGATTGTGATTAACTTTTTACATCAACAAAATAAATCGAATTTCCAAACATCATCAATCGCACAGAAAGTGTTTGATAAATTGTTTTGAGTATTTCTATCGCTTTGTGTTCATTGTAAAATAAGCATTATGAATAGATTTGCATTTGATTGATCTGTGACTTGATCATTATTAAATGATTTGTGTTTGTTGCGGTAAGAATTGGATATCAAACTATTAAGTTAACTTGAATCACAAATCTTTAAATATTCACCACCGAGTTTTGATTTATCCAAAGGAAAAGGTAAAGATCGAAGAAAACCCTAAGTATGCTATATAACAACAAATCTAAGAAAATATAAGGTTCGGAGGTTGGTTATATCTAGGGAAGATGCTAGCATCCTAAGTATCTTTAGTACTCTACATGAACCTCTTATTTGTATTTGTGTTATGCTAAATTTTGCTTTCTAAGGAAAAGGTGCTAAGGTAAAGACCTAGGGTATTTAGTAAGTATGTTCGCCAAGACGTTGCATCTCGTGCCTGCGTATCCTAACTAGGATGGAATCAGAGCATCCGTAGTTTACCTCCATAGGGTGGTTAGTTGTTAGTAAGATCACCAAGGATATAGATCCTCGTGCCTACGTACCCTCATTAGGGAGTGAGGAATCAGAGCATCCGTAGTTCACCTAACTACGGGTGAAGAACTCTTGACTGTGGTCAAGGTTCCAAGGAGAAAAGGTAAGTGTTCGTGGCAAGACACCTACATAGAGTTAAGAAACTATAAACCTAAGGCTAGGTTAAAAAGGGGAGGTAAGTGTTTATGGCAGGACACTTACATAGAGTACGGCGACTTTAATCCTAAGGCTAGGATAAACGGGTAAGAATCTAACAAAGTCTCAAGGGAATGGTGGACAAGGCTATCCTAAACATGACATGACAGTCAATAGAGGGAATTATTTCCTTTGGAATGATACAGAATAGATGCTAACCTAATTTTGTCATACAATGATTAAGAGCCTAAATCTATCCTACTTCGCTCTTAATCAAAAATTAAGTCAAACTAGGGGATCCTAAGGGAATATGTGAACGTACAAGTAAACAAACAATCGAGCCATACACATAAGCATCAAGGGTACTAGACACAAAATGAAAATCAGGCAAGGAGAAATAATATGACAAAATTACATGAATTAAATGGATGATGATGAGCACAAGATGATGAGTAATGGCATGGTCAAGGCAAGAATCGAAATCAAACTCAAACAGAAAGAACCTAAGTCGCAAACTCACAAAATTAGTGATTAAATCAATAATAAAACTAACTAACTAAAACCTAAATATTTTAAACTATAAATCAAAAAGATTGGTTAAAAAAGAAACTGGTTGAAGAAAATATTTTTGAGTTTTTGTTTTAACAAATAAATTAAATAGGAAAATATATTCCTAAAAAAAAAAGTTAATTGAAACCAAATATCAAAAATAAAAATAACTAATAAGATTAATAAACATAATTAACAAAAATTAATAAAATTAGTAACAAAAAAATTAACAAAATCATTAACCAAAATATTTAACAAAGATATTTTTCTATAAAATGATTAACAAAAAATATTAAAGATTGTTAACAAAATAAAATTAATAAAACAAAATGATAATAGAAATTTTTAACAAAAAAAATTAACAAAATTGTAACTACTAAAAAAGGTGTAACGAGAGGTTTAGGCTTGATGGGGTGTCAAAAGAATTCACTATGGGCTAAGAAGAAACAGAATAGGGTAAAGCCCATATCCAAGGCAACCTGGGTCGGGTCACGGGTCCAACATGACCTTTTTAACTTGGTGCCAACAAAACCTAGGGAAGGAACTTACATGGCCGCTGAAGAAAAACTGAAACCAATTTTCATTAACGGAAAAAAAAGAAGGTCTTTCATCCTCAGCATCACATCCCCACACGATTGTTTCATCTCAAACGCAGAAAGACGCGTGAAAACAAAAGCTAAATAATCTTCCTCCTCTTTTATTCTACGCTTCACAAATTCAATCTTTTCCCCGTTTCACTCTCTCGTGATTTCTCTTTTTGGCTTCGCGGTTTGTGTTATTCAATCAAGTGGAAACGTTATGATTGTCAAAAATGTAGGTTACAGCAAGGTAAAGTTATTGTTGTTGTTGTTGTTTGGTTTCCATCGTCACAGTTTTGCGGTTGCGCGAGGCAGGGTCGCAGTGGGTGGTCCGTGTGAGTGCAAGTGCGTGATGGTTTAACGGTGGTGATGTCGTAACGTTTTGGAGTGTGATGGTTTATTGAAGTGTTTGTGTCCTTGCAACGGAAACTGGAGCGTAAGAACAAATTTGTTGTTGGTGGTTTGTTGCTGAAAGTATTGTTTAGTTAACTTGCACTTTCTTTCATGAGTGTAAAGGGTGAGGAAAGAGGTTGATGTATGCGTCTTGCTTCGAAATGATTTGTTGTTGAGACAGTGACGAACCGAAGTTGTTTAAGGATGGTTTTATTTCCTGGTGGAAAACAAGATAAGCTTAAGGTTGGCAAAGCAATTTACATGGTTGTGATGGTGAATCCAAGGCGTTGTCGGTGGTTGATCTTTGGTTCAAAACATTTGGAAGGAGAAACCGAAAGAAAACATGCAGAGTCATAGGAAAGAAGAAACTAACAGAGATTGGCAAATTATTTTGGTCGTGTGAGGTTCTTTGTGGAAAGGAAGTGGAACATGGTGGTTTGATAAGTGTGGTAGGTAGGGGTGGCAAAATGGATGGATTGGATGGATATGGATTGGATTGTTAATGGATGGATCAAAGCAATCCATTAATCCATTAACAATCCACTTAACTCTCTTAATAAAAATCCAATCCAATCCATCCATTAAAAGATAAAATCCATCCAATCCATCCATCCAAAAAATTAATTTAAAAATTCTTAATTTAATAAGTGACAAAATAATATCCAATGGATTTATAAAATGAGATGGATGGATTGAATCCATCCATATGAGTTAGTGGATGGATTGAATCAAATCCATTAAATTATTTTTTGTCTTATGGATGGATTGGATGAATATTATCTAAATGGATTTCATTGCCACCTCTAGTGGTAGGGAGTGAAACCTTTTTTACTGGCAATTTTGGTTTAGGAGGATATGAATTAAAGGTAAGATTTCTCCATATTTATTTTTCTATTCCTCTTCTTTCTTCTTTTTTAATTCAATTTTAAAACCTCTTTTTCTCTAAATTCTGAATTTTTCTATTGTATTATTGTGTTGTTGCTTTCAAATACATTATAGGTTACTTGTTGTTCTGTCATGGTTTTGTAACATGTTTCAGAGGAAAGTAGACTATGGTTGTGATAATAGGCATATTGCAGGTTGTTTGGCATGTAGTGGTGGTTTATTTTGGTCTTGAAAAATGCAGGTTCGTAGATATTTGTAGCAGGTATGTCGTACAGAGGTACAGGTTGGGCAAGGATCTTGAAGGATATTTTGGCATGGAGTGAGGCTTGTGGAGCAACGTACAGGCAAGGCATGGTGACTGTTATCAAGACTTGTACCTTGTGTTGTATTACTTTTTTGTGTAAAATGGCTTTTGTTTGGAAATCATGTAATGGGCTTTTGTTGTATTTGGATTTTTTTTGTATTGGAATTTTATTTGAATATGAGAAATTGGTTTGAAGCCAGAAAATTGAGTTGGATGTGAAAACAAATGAGTAATTGAATTGGAAATGTGGATATAAATATGGTTTTGAAATTCGGATAAAGTATTGGAATGGTTTTTGGACAACTTAGTTTAGAAAGAAAAAAAAAGATATTGGAACTTGGAAAAATGGTGAGAAAAATGGTTTGAAAATGGATATTTGGACTTGAGTTTGAATTAAACAAATAAAAAAAAGGTTTTTTAATTGGTTTAAGAATTGGTCAAAATAGTTTATGGACTTGGAATGTAAGTAAAAAGGTTTGGAATATGGACATGGATTAGAAAATGGATTTGAATAAATTGAAATTGGTTACGGGAACGGGTACGGGTAATGCGCCTCCACGCCTGAACATCGCTTAAAACCTTGATAATTGAATTTGACGTGCCACGATTTCTGAAAAACATCACAACCTTGGATCCATCTTGGCATGATCTTTAATTGAACAACAAGCTTGACAAATCCTTGGATCAACGACGAGAACTTGAACCACACAAGCAGGACTTGCACGCAACTTAACTATTTTAACCTTTGATGGCTTTGTACCTTGACTTCAATAGACAACTTGAATTTACACGAAACCCTGACTTGATAAATTATTGATCTATGACAAACCCATATTTAGAAAACCCCTATTTCTTGACTAAGATCAAATCACACCACTTGACCTGAAACAGTATTGCACATACATTGAACCTGCTAGTCTCAGGTGAAACTCAACTAAACGACACTTGCCGATCATAAATAAAAAGGGTGAGAAACCCTAATCTTCGTGCCTTGAGTGCATATTGATGGAACAATGACTTGATGAGAACCAAAAACTTGATTCAGAATCTCTGCCAGAACTTGATAACCTAATACTGAAACAAATCACTTGTTTGACCAAAATTAGGTCAAACTTCCACTGAATCTCAAACCACACCATACACACCCTTGACCTGACAACCTTGCATGATCCTTGATTCAGTCTTGCAAGACATGAGCCTAGAAGAACTTGTGATGAAACCAAATTACACTGGATTATTGAGGAAGGGAGACCCCTTGAGAGTATGAGAAACTGCTTGCCTTAAGTCTCTTGAAGCAACCCCTGTTTCACAAGTGAAACAAAACAAACAAAGTCTAAAACTTGGTTAGTTATGTATGGGTGGTTGACCTAGAATGATATTGTAAGTACAGAGTATGCCTAAGAGGGGGGGGGGGGGGGGGTGAATTAGGACTTTAGAAATTTTTCCGGTTTTTATGGTTTCTTGAAATTTTACTGGTTTGTGTTCTTGGTTATGAAAGCAGAAGAAAATAAAAGAACAATGGACACCAGGATTTATAGTGGTTCCCCTCACAATCCGAGAGTACTCCACTACCCTTTCAACACGAAAGAGAGTTTTCACTATTGTTTGATAAAGTACAACCTATCATACCATCAACCGGTGAGGCCTACTATCAAACAATAAAACTAACAAGTGTACAAGAACAATCCTCTTGTAAACACTCACCCTTGTGTCCAACAATTCTGGATCACAAGTCAGAATACAAATACTTGTAAAGATTTTTGTTTTGAGAATAATAATATCAAAGTTGATCTTCTCCAAATGATCAAAATTCACTCTTATAACTTTCAACACAAGTGTTCAAAGATGAATATGAAATTTATGCACATATGAACACTTAGAAAAGATTTTGAAAAATGGTGAATTTGATTCTAAGAAAATTTGAAAATGAATGTAGAAAGTGTTTGGAGATTGGAAGTTTTTAGTGTATGTTTTTCAAAATTGAAAAACTCAGAATTTATATGAGTAAAATACCCTTTCAAAAAGGTATATTTGAGTAGATTTCAAAAATATGAAATGGTGTAAATTTCAAACAATTTTTGAACTTGAAACAAAGCCATTTTTCACTGTACGTTCAGTGTTAATCGGTTAACCTATATGGTTAATCGGTTAACACTAGAACGCTAGCCCAAATTATTTAAAATTTGAAATGGTTAACCGGTTAACCTATATGGTTAATCGGTTAACACTGCTATTTTTCAGAAAAATGCTTTTAAAAATAAATGTTATACCAATTTTAAAGTTTCAAAAACATGCTCATGTATTATGCTAAAATGCTTGATGTTTTTGAACACTTGTATATCAATTATAAGGATAGAATTTGATATACCTGCAATACGTCCAAGTCTTTGAAGAATCATAGTTTCATATGTAGCTTGACTTGATCTTGAGAACTTTGAAAGGCTTGTCTTTTTGCAATCAAGAGATGACCTTGAGTAGTGTTGACATCATCAAAACTTGAGACTGAAGCATGCTTCTACATTTCTCCCCCTTTTTGATAATGGCAATCAAAAAAGTTGTGCGATATCTCTTGATTCTCGATGCTGGTTCATCATGATTGTATAGAGAAACTCACTAGTAAGACCCCCTTCAGACATTGGATATGCGTGATGCACAGGACCGTCATCGGTATACCTGTAGGTACCGTCAGCCGCCTTGATGATTCCAGTATTCTTCACAATATTAATCTCATTGATCTCATTAGTTGTAGGTTTCATCTTGGAGGAAGGTTCTCTGTTGAGGTCAAGTTCAGTTAATTCCAGAATTCTAGAAACCAAACGAGCATACGGCAGCCGGGTAATGCAATGAAGTTGTTGCTGCAGATGATACATAATAGTCAAAATCCAATTGACTTTGATGCGATTCTTAATAGCAAAGATCAACTGCATTTCCAAGTCGTTGATCTGAGAGTGATTTGAGTCCTTTGGAATGAGGACATAGCAGATAATGTAGTGAAGCATTCGATCAGATACTGTCATATTCTTGGCATAGCACAGCATACGAGCGGTGCTAGAGTTTGCAATAACGGTTTCTTTTGGGAACCTGCAAATCTGATAGTAATACTCCATTTTATCATAGTTTGCCCAGGGTCCATCTACATGGTTTACACCTTTCCTCAGGAAGCAGCCTTTTGATGGAATCTTAAGGTGTCTAGCAAGGGTGGATAAATTCTCAACAAACTCATGATCTCTAATGGTGGAACGGATCATGTGGTTCTCATCCATGTCCAGATATACAGACATTTTATTCATAAAAGCTTTAACAAGATCAGGATAAATAATACCAGAGTCGGTGACGAACTTGTCGATACGCTGATATTCCAAAAGAGTAGGAAAATCAAAAGACATTGCAGGAAAAGCTCGAAGATTTACGTACTTTACCGGCATAAGTTGACGAACACGAACTTTGAAATCCATCCGCCTCTTTTTGGTGGTTTCCATTGGAATGCTGTCGTCCTCTGATTCTGATGCAGAATGATGTTCTGGTAGTTTTCCTTTGCCGCGATTTGATGCTGAAGCCATGGATGAAGGTTTGAGAGAATTGAGGTTATGGGTTCTGAGGAAGTTAGGGTTTGAGAAGTTGTGGGAAGTTTTCCAACTTTAGAGAGTGGGAGAGAGAAGTTAGGGTTTGAAGAGGGAATATGGATTTTGGATATGGATTTGGATATTTGAGAGAATATAAACCACATAAAAATACATTTATAATATATAATATTTTCAAAAATTTAATTAATTTTCGTTTCTGATTTTTAGAAAATCTAACAGTGTTAATCGGTTAACCATATAGGTTAATCGGTTAACACATTAAAAAATTTAATCAGAATTGAAAATTCAACAGTGTTAATCGGTTAACCATATAGGTTAATCGGTTAACACACTCGAATTTTTGAAAAATACTAAAAAACAGAATGAAAACATATGAAAACATATCACAAATGATGCATACACATAAAAGAGAAAAGGTCAGATGTCACCTTCATCAAGAATCCCAAGTTCTCTCCGAATTTTGTAGAACAGTTCTTTCGCCAAAGGCTTGGTAAAGATGTCGGCGAGTTGGTTGTGTGTGTCGACAAAAGTAACATCAACATCTCTGTTCAATACGTGATCTCGAAGGAAGTGATGCCGGATATCGATATGCTTTTTTCTGGAATGCATAACCGGATTCTTCGTGATATTTAAGGCACTAGTATTATCACATCGTAGAGGAATGCATCCGAGGTCAACACCATAATTCAGAAGTTGTTGTTTCAGCCATAAAATATGTGCACAACAACTTCCTGCGGCGATGTATTCTGCTTCGGCGGTGCTGAGTGCTACACAAGCTTGCTTCTTGCAGGCCCATGATACTAGAGCATTTCCGAGAATGTGACATGTACCACTTGTACTTTTTCTATCGGTTTTGCATCCTGCATAGTCAGCGTCAGAATAACCAACTAAAGAACAAGTACTACCTTTAGGATACCATAATCCGACGTTGGTCGTTCCTTTGAGATACTTGATAATTCTCTTCACAGCAGTGAGATGCGATTCCTTCAGATTTGCTTGGAAGCGCGCACACAAACAAACACTAAACATAATGTCAGGATGACTTGCCGTCAAATATAGTAATGAACCAATCATACCTAGATATTTAGTAACATCAATTGGAGTACCAGATTCATCTTGATCAACATACGTTCCGGATCCCATAGGAGTAGACATCATCTTGCAACTATCCATATCGAATTTCTTTATTAATTCCTTACAGTACTTGGATTGGTTGAGAAAGATTCCATCCTTGGTTTGCTTGATTTGTAGTCCAAGAAAATAATTTAACTTTCCCATCATGGACATCTCGAATTCTTCTTGCATCATGAGTGAGAATTCTTCGCAAAGTTCTTTGTTTGTTGATCCAAATATGATGTTGTCGATGTAGACTTGTACCAACAAGGTGTTACCCTTGATTTTCTTTATAAACAGCGTCTTGTCAACCTTTCCTTTTGTAAATCCTTTCTCACATAAGAAGTTGCTAAGGCGATCATACCATGCTCGTGGTGCTTGTTTTAAACCGTAGAGAGCCTTCTTCAGTTTGAAAACATGTAAGGGATTTTTGAAGTCTTCAAAACCCGGAGGTTGTTTGACGTAGACTTCCTCATTAATGTACCCATTCAGGAAAGCGCTTTTGACATCCATCTGGAACAACTGAAAATTCATAGAACAAGCGTAAGCAAGTAGTAATCTAATTGCTTCTAACCTTGCTACCGGAGCGAATGTTTCATCAAAATCAATTCCTTCCTCCTGGTTGTAGCCTTGTGCGACCAATCTTGCCTTATTACGAACTATAATCCCATTCTCGTCAAGTTTGTTCTTGAACACCCATCTGGTTCCTATGATATGCTTATTATCTGGTCTTGGTACAAGGGTCCAAACTTGATTTCTTTCAAATTGATTAAGTTCTTCTTGCATTGCTATAATCCATTGGTCGTCGCCTAAAGCTTCATCGATATTTGATGGTTCAATTTGAGATACAAACGCCATGTTGAGACAAGCATCCTTTAAATTAAGTCGAGTTGCAACGCCTTAACTAATATCACCAATAACTTTATCAATTGGGTGATCTCTGTGTGTTCTCTATTCTTTCGGAAGATCTTGATTTTCTTGAATAACATCTTCTCGTAATATTGTTTGATCATTTAAGACAATTTCTTCATTTTGTGGAGTATCTACAAAATCATCATCATCATCCAAAACAATATTATCCTCTTTCGAGGGGTTAGTCTCATCAAACGAAACATGAATAGACTCTTCAATGGTAAGAGTTCTTTTATTAAAAATTCTAAATGCTTTACTATAAAGAGAGTAACCAAGAAATATACCTTCGTCGGACTTCTCATCAAACTTACCGAGATTGTCCTTATTGTTGTTGAGAACGAAGCATTTGCAGCCAAATATGTGGAAGAATGATTTATTTGGTTTCCTTCCTTTGAACAACTCATACGAAGTCTTTTTTAGTAACGGTCGAATATTCACGCGGTTGCTTACATAACACGCCGTGTTTACTGCTTCTGCCCAAAAATATTTTGGAAGATTTGTGTCGCTGAGCATTGTTCTAGCAAGTTCAACTAGTGAATGATTCTTCCGTTCTACGACGCCGTTTTGTTGAGGAGTTCTTGGTGCCGAAAAATTATGAGAAATTCCATGTTCTTTGCAAAATTCTTCAAAGTCTGAATTTTGAAATTCTCCACCGTGGTCGCTTCTTATGGAGGCTATAGTGAGTGACTTCTTGTTTTGAATTTGTTTTGCATACTTTTTGAATGCTTTGAAAGCATCATTTTTCTGCACTAAAAACATTGTCTAGGTATATCGAGAAAAATCATCAACAATAACTAAAACATAAATACTACCTCCGAAGCTTTTTGTTCTTGATGGACCAAAAAGATCCATGTGCAACAATTGAAGTGGTCTTGATGTAGAAACCACTTGCTTGGATTTGAAAGTTGTCTTGGTCTGTTTTCCCTTTTGACATGCATCGCATGATTTATCCTTGATGAATTTTATATTTAGAAGCCCAACAACCAGATCATGTTTGATTAATTTGTTTAGATGCTCCATGTGAATGTGAGCAAATCTTTTATGCCAAAGCCATGCCTCGTTGTTGTTTGCCATAAGACATTTTACCTTCAAGGAAGAATCATCAAAAGAGATCATAAAAATATTATTATATCTTTTACCTTTTAGCAGAATCTCATGAGTGACTTCGTGTTCGATCAAGCATTCCTCCTTTGTGAAGTTGATTTTGAACCCTTTGTCACACAATTGACTGATGCTAAGCAGGTTATGCTTAAGGCCTTCAACATAAAGAACGTCTTCGATGATTGTACATGGAGGTGCACCAATGGTTCCAACTCCAAGAATTTTTCCTTTATTATCATCACCATAAGTGACATATCCTTTGGCCTTTAATGATAGACTTGAAAATTTGTTTATATCTCCCGTCATATGCTTCGAGCAACCACTATCAAGATACCATTGATTTGTGGTTGTCTTCAAGCATACCTACAAAACAAAATTAGGTAGTTTTAGGTACCCAAATTGCTTTGGGTCCTTGATAGTTAGTACCCTTTTTAACCCACACATAATGCCCCTTTGCAACACCAATATTACGTACATAGCATGCATTAGGTGTGTGCCCTTTAATTCCACAGTAAAAACACGTAGGTTGAAAATGACTTCTATACCTAGGAATAAAATTCTTTTTCTTATCAATTCTTTTCTTGTTATGATTTTGATGCTGAATTTTAGAAGTACTTGTCTCTTCTTTAACAATTTGTTCACTTGCTCTTACGAAAATGGTCTTATTGGTGCTTGGTTTTGAAAATTTAGAATATCCCAATCCACTTTTATCATTAGGATACCTTTGATGTTTAAGAATTTCTTCCAAGCCAATTTGACCTTTTTCGTATCTTTCTAAAACTCTTTTAAGTTGAACAATTTGAAAAGACAAAGACTCACAATTCTTACATACAAGACTTTGTTTTTCATCCATCACTTTTTGTTTTTCATCCTCAATATTTTTCAAGAAATCAGAATTTTGTTTTTCTAAAAGTAAAATTCTTTTCTTTTGTGATGAGACGTCTTTATACAAAGTCTTGCACTCTTTTAGAAGTTCATCTATAACTTCTTGTGCATCATTATCATAGACAGAAAAATTACTACTAACCTCATTTTCGTCATCGGAATGGTGAGAGGCCATTAAAGCCATATTTGCGCATTCATCGTTATCTGATTCCGATGACGAACTCACTTCGTTGTCGTCCCATGCGACATAAGCCTTCTTTGTTTTGAAATCCTTCTTGCCCTTGAATTTTCCTTTATTTGCGAGTTTCGGGCAATCTGGCTTTATGTGACCTTGTTTCCCACATTCGTAACATGTAATTTCTTGGTTTGATGTGGGTGCCTCCTTTTTCCTGAAATGTCTATTCTTTTTAGAAAAAGAAGAAGTTTTATTATTATTAAAAAACTTACCAAGCTTCTTTACTAGAAGCATGAAATTTTCGTCTTCGGAAGATTCGTCATTTTTATCATCCCTTGTGTCAATCTTCAAGGCAATTCCTTTGGACTTCTTGTCTTGACTTTCATGTTTCTCAAGGCTTCCAAGTTCCAGTTCATGCTCTTGAAGTTTCCCGAATAATGAAGCGGATGTCATTGTTGAAAGACTTTTCTTTTCCGAAATGGCGGTCACCTTCGGTTGACATTCTCTTGTCAAGGATCTTAGGACTTTTAAGTTGAGATCATCATTTGTGAAGGTCTTCCCGAGAGCAATCAGATGATTTGTTAGATGAACGAACCTTTTTTGCAAGGCAATAATAGATTCACCGGGCTGCATACGGAACATCTCATATTCTTGACTTAACGTGTTAAGTCTTGATCTTTTTACTTCTGTTGTTCCTTCATGTGTTTCTACCAAGGTATCCCAAATCTGTTTTGCCGATTGACACTGTGGTATGCGAAAGAATTCATCCATACTGAGAGCGCTTTGAAGTATGTTGATTGCTTTCTTCTCATTCAAGATTCTCTTTTTGTCATCTTCATCATATGAGGATTTAATCTTTGGGGTTCCAACACCATTTACCACACTTGTAGGAACATGTGGACCAGTTTCAACGGTTTCCCATATACCATCTCCTTGAGCCTCAAGATGTGCCTTCATACGGATTTTCCAAAAGTCAAAGTATTCTCCAGAAAAGAGTGGTGGCTTGTTACTACTTCCACCATCTTTGAAAACCGGGTTAGTACTAGCGGAAGCCATACTGAATCGTTAGGAACAGGTTACCTTAACCTGCTCTGATACCAATTGTAAGTACAGAGTATGCCTAAGAGGGGGGGGGGGGGGGGGGTGAATTAGGACTTTAGAAATTTTTCCGGTTTTTATGGTTTCTTGAAATTTTACTGGTTTGTGTTCTTGGTTATGAAAGCAGAAGAAAATAAAAGAACAATGGACACCAGGATTTATAGTGGTTCCCCTCACAATCCGAGAGTACTCCACTCCCCTTTCAACACGAAAGAGAGTTTTCACTATTGTTTAATAAAGTACAACCTATCACACCATCAACCGGTGAGGCCTACTATCAAACAATAAAACTAACAAGTGTACAAGAACAATCCTCTTGTAAACATTCACCCTTGTGTCCAACAATCCTGGATCACAAGTCAGAATACAAATACTTGTAAAGATTTTTGTTTTGAGAATAATAATATCAAAGTTGATCTTCTCCAAATGATCAAAATTCACTCTTATAACTTTCAACACAAGTGTTCAAAGATGAATATGAAATTTATGCACATATGAACACTTAGAAAAGATTTTGAAAAATGGTGAATTTGATTCTAAGAAAACTTGAAAATGAATGTAGAAAGTGTTTGGAGATTGGAAGTTTTTAGTGTATGTTTTTCAAAATTGAAAAACTCAGAATTTATATGAGTAAAATACCCTTTCAAAAAGGTATATTTGAGTAGATTTCAAAAATATGAAATGGTGTAAATTTCAAACAATTTTTGAACTTGAAACAAAGCCATTTTTCACTGTACGTTCAGTGTTAATCGGTTAACCTATATGGTTAATCGGTTAACACTGGAACGTTAGCCCAGATTATTTAAAATTTGAAATGGTTAACCGGTTAACCTATATGGTTAATCGGTTAACACTGCTATTTTTCAGAAAAATGCTTTTAAAAATAAATGTTATACCAATTTTAAAGTTTCAAAAACATGCTCATGTATTATGCTAAAATGCTTGATGTTTTTGAACACTTGTATATCAATTATAAGGATAGAATTTGATATACCCGCAATACGTCCAAGTCTTTGAAGAATCATAGTTCCATATGTAGCTTGACTTGAAAGATAGCTTGACTTGATCTTGAGAACTTTGAAAGGCTTATCTTTTTGCAATCAAGAGATGACCTTGAGTAGTGTTGACATCATCAAAACTTGAGACTGAAGCATGCTTCTATAGATATGCAAAAGATCAAATAATCTAAGGGTAAAACTTAGGGTATGACAGATGCCCCTATTCAAATATCTTTACCGGATGACGTAAGTAATGGCAATCCTCATGAAATCATGGTGAAAGGTATTTAATTATAGATAACCAAACATTTTGCCCTTAACTGCAATGCCATGTTATGCTATGGACAAAAGAAAACTATGAAATACCGACATGGAATGAACTCTAATATGATGAAAATGATGGAATGATAAATGCAAAATGCAGACAGAGAGAGAAAATAAACAAGGATAGAGTCAACACAACGGGTAACCACTCACCGGGGATGACAACAACACTTGGGAACATAAATAAACTAGGGAAATCTAAAATGATGGATCAACGGGTTTAAGCCTGACCATGTGACACTTTAGAATGAAGGAATCCTCACTGGAGGTTGAACCGGAAAGACAGTCTCCACTGAGGAATATCCAGAGTAGTTGATTAATAAGTTCAAGCATGACTAGCTGACACTCTAAAAAGAATAGATGGAACACAACCTTAAAAGCCTTAGGATTGTACCAAAGAAAAGGTAAAAGTAACATCCTAATTGGAAGTAGAACTAAAATATAGGCTCCAATGGTGGTACCTAGAATGATTGATCATCAGGTTCAAGTATGATCGGATGGCACTCTAGAAAAAAAAGATCCTCAATGGAGGTAGGACCGGAAAGACGGTCTCCATTGGGGAAAAAAATAAACAAGACATCTAAAGTGATGGATCAACATGTTCAATCCATGATTGGTTTACACTCTAGAAGAAAATAGGAAATAGGACACAACCCTCAAAGCCTTAGGATTGGCCTAAGCAAAGATGCCAACAACAAAAGAAAATGTGTTGATGGAAAGAAAAGTTTCACGAAAGAGTGACATTGTCAAAGGGTTGACGGTAAGAACTGACATCGTCAAATGGTTGACGGAAACAAAAATATTCACGAATGAGTGACATCTCAAAGGGTTGACAGGAGAGAAATATTATCATCGTAAAAGGGTTGACAGAAAGGTAACTGAACTAAATAGTCACATCATCAAAGGGTTGATGGGAAGAAAACTGACATCGTTAAAGGGTTTACGGAAAGGAAAATATTTACTAACGAGTGACATCGTTAAAGGGTTGACAGAAGAGAAAAATTATCATCGTCAAAGGTTTAAAGGAAAGATAACTGAACTAAAGAATGACATCGTCAAAGGGCTGACAGAAAGAACACATGTCTGAAGCAACAGACCGTCAAAGGGTTGACGGAAAGAAGACCTAATCTCATAATACATCGTCAAAGGGTTGACGAAAATAACAAATGAACCAAAGAGGCACATCGTCAAAGGTTTGATGGAAAGAACACCTGTCCGAAGGAGTACATCGTCAAAGGGTTGAAGGAAATAACACTTGAACTCAAAATGTCATCGTTAAAGGGTTGATGGCTAATGACTGATCAAGGGTAACACTAATTGTAACTACAAAAGGTTGAATTATGCCAAGGACATATAAGCTTCTCAAGAGAGACTATCACTTATCGCCATAGAAAATAAGTTTCTCAAAGAGATGTTATTACGATAACACTGCTGGAAAATGGATTTTGTCTTCAATAGGGATCTGTAAGAGATTCTTCCTACGAGACACTGTGCAAAATAAATGCACATTAAAACTAAGTTTGATGACCTAATCAGGTCTAAAAGCAACACTTGCCATGGACCAAAGTTCAATCTAGGAACAAACTAGAAATAAATGGTCAAACAAGACTCTAACCATTGCGGAATAAACTAAAATGGAGATTTATCTTATCCGAACATGAAAAAGACAACTGCAACAACCATCATCCATAGGGATCAAACTCAATGGAGAATTTAGAAAAGATGTGCATTTTATGCTTAAGGCTGATGACTCTATTGGAGAGAAAAGAGAAACCTAATCACTTGAGGAATAAACGCCAAAGTGATCGAAACAGGTAAACACTGGAAAGTAGCAAAAATGCTCAGATGCCATGCATATGTATGAATGCATGTATGCCATGTTTATGCTTAGGCTGGTAAAACAGATAAGGGGAAGAAAATCTGGAGATGAAATAAACATCTCGACAAGGATACCCAACCAACTTCACAAGATAGGAACATCACTAGGAATGAACACGTATAATCATCAATTCTACTTCAAGGTTTCAACCTTCTCTGGGGGAAAGAGTATTCCACTTGGAGGCATAGCGTCATGAATTCACTAGGGATTTCCATCATGAACTTGATTTTCTTGTTGGAAGAGGAAGATCTATGGGGAATTGCCAAAATCAAATGAAGTAATAACTTACTGGGGGCTAGCAAAGGATATCACAAGAACAATGTAATTCTGCGTTTCAAAATGCATAATGATCACCCAAATAGGCAACGAATCTTGAAATAAATAATTTTCAAATCTCATCTGCCCCAGATTACATGGTCTGTGAGAAGAAGCCGTCAAAATATTTTACAGAAGAATTGGCATACAAGATGTCTCAATGTCTTCAAACTCTTTGAGAGATTCAACAAATATCGTATTAATTGCCCCAGATTAACTGTAATCACAAACAAAGTCCTCAAACTTGTCCTTCAGAATGTGGGAGTAACAATTGAGAAACAAACTTGCCCTTGATAGCTGGTTGGTTTGTGAAGGAGTTGCCCAAACTAACTGACTTTTGAGAGATTTGTTTAATCTTGACCTGATTGCTTCTGATTAACTGGTCTCTGAGAGATTTATCAAATCTCGATCTGACTGCCTCGAATTAGCTGAATCTTATAGCGACTTGCCTTCCTGCTGAACAGAGTCTTTAGGAGTTTTGCATCTTAGCTTGATCAATCCTTTCATTGTAGAAACCTTCTTGGGGTCAAGTGCCTAATCGCAAGTAAAATTGATTGTTTTGAAAATGATAATTTTAATGTAATGCATATGACAGTTTTGAAATCCAAGTCTGCTCACTGAAAATATATTGCGACATATAGTGAATAAATCACTTATCAGAATGTTACATTGATAAAGAAATCCTTTCAGGAGTCAGTTTTGACGTGATCTTACCGAAGTATGCTTTCAAAACAACCCTGCTTTAATTAAGTCTTTCGAGGGTTGTAATATAGACTAGTTCATGGTTTGAGAAAGAAAGGATATTGTTGCGATGAGAATAGGATATAAAATTATTAATTAATTTGAATCACAAATCTTTAATTCACAACCGGTCTTTGATTTATCCGAAGGAAAGGTCAAAGAAAGGAAAAACCTACTTTTTGCATTGTAAACAATGTGGGGAGAGATCTAGGTAAGGGGTTGGTTAAACATAGGGAAGGTATTAACATCCTAAAATTCTGTAGTACTCTACAGGAACCTCTTGTTTAAAGTTTACAATTTTTCTTGATTATCTGCTTTAGGGGGGTTAAAGATGAAAGAGAGACCTAAGGGTTAGTCCTAAGTTTACTCGCCAAGATTCGCATCTTGTGCCTACGTATCCGAGGTAGGGGATGGAATCAGAGTAATCGTAGTTCCCCTTGAAAGGGAGGTTAGAAACTTTTTGATTGTGGTCAAGGTTTCAATGGGGAATAAGCGTTCTTAAGGAAGCGCTTACGTGGAGTGCGGCGACTCCAATCTCTACGTTATAAAGAGTTGAATTAAAAAGGGTAAAACTAGGCATTCCACGGCGGGAAACCTAAAATAGAGTGCAGCGACTCCTTAACCTAATGCTAGGGTAAATGGTAACTCGGTTCGCGGCGGGGACGCCTATGCAATTAGGGTTTGAGCGGTGAAAAAGTCAAAGGTAAATGACTATTGACGCGACGGTCAAACGGCTAGACCTATTCATTCGGAAGGGATTTAACGGTAAATAAAATAATGAAAATACGATTAAGAGGCAGTATGAAAATACGGGAAAGGTACGAAAACAGTAAAGGAATTGCACAACAACGATATCCTCGCATAAATTACAACCCAAAGAAAATAAAATGTGGAAAGTAAGGGAATTGCAAAGCGACAATATCCTCGCGTAAATTACAATCATAAAATGAAATATAAAAAATGAAGTATTATAACAGTACAACTGAGAAAGCAATGAATTGACTGACATAAAAATTATACGAGAATAACCGGTAAGGTTCAATGTGAAATTGAAAGCTCAATGTTAGACGATTTTAAAAAAGGGATTTAAACTAAATGAGAAATTTACAAAAAAAGAGTTTGAATTTAAAATGTTAATTTTTAATTTTGCCTAATTTTGATGGATTAATAAAAATCTTATTTTTTCAAAAAATGTTTTTTCAACGGAGGAATGTTGAATTTTAAAGAAATGTTCTAATCAACTTTTAAAAAAGGTTTCTAGTTAACTTTAAGAAAAAGTTTTAAAAAAAGGATTTTGATTTTTTTTTAAAAAGTAAAGGCTTTCATCTTCAAAAAAGGAGTTTTAGTTTAAGAAAGTTTTTAATTTAAAAAAAAAGGTTTTAACTTAACAAAGGTTTTAATGTAACCTAATTAAACTAAATTGTAAAATAAAAATAATAAAAAAGGTTTTAACTTTATGAAAGGTTTTATCAACCTAATTAAACCAAAATATAAAGTTAAAATAAAAATGAATGAATGGTTTTAATGAATATAATTTCCTTAAACTATAAAAATATAAAATAATACTAATAATAATAATAAAACAATGAAATAAAGAAAAATAAAAAAGAATATAAAGCAGTTGAAATAAAAATGGGGGAGGGGGCGACGCAGCTTCTCCATTGTTGTTCTTTTGAAGCTTTTCGTTCATTCCTCCCACCATTCTTTCTCTTCCTGGCAGGGTTTTGAAAACACAAAGTAAACGAAAAAAAAACTTGTTAGTATCAAAATTGTTCACCTTTTTCGCGAGGTTTGAAGCGATTTGAGTTGGTTCTTTTTCGCCTCTTTTTCCTTATTTTTCTGCTGATTGAACTTCCCTTTTTCTTCCCCCTTCTGGATTTCCTTTTTTATGATGAACTTATGGTGAGGCTGTTGTTTACATAATACTTGTTTGCTTGGGTCTGGGCATGCTGGTTGTTGCAATTTTCATGGTTGGTTTGTTGATTTCTTTGACCTTGTTTTGCTAAAATTTTGGGAAAGTTGTTTCTGTTGGCTTTGACCCCGTTTGGTTGCAAGGGTTTCGGGAAAGTTGTTTATAAACTTGGATATCAATTTTTCCTTGATGGATCTGGATATCCACTTTGGTTCTATGGATTTTGGATGTCTTAAGTCTTGTTTGGCTAAAACCAAGAAAAATCACTTTTTCCACATAAACACTTTTCCAAAAAGCACTTTTTCAAAAAAATCACTTTATCTCTCTCTTGGGAACAAACTGGACAGATTATTGTCGGGTCCGAAAAGTCGAAAGTTGAAGAATTAGACGCGGAGACAATTAGGCTTTTTAGGAAAATAATTAGAAATTAATTTGGAATTGTAATTGTCTTTGCACATTGTAATAAAAAACATAGAATTTAAATAAATAAATTCCATTTTTCTTACTAAACTGAATTTAATTCCTGATTAAATTTCTCTGCGTAAATTCACCCGCTTACACTTAAGCAAATAATTTCGCTCGATCGCCGATCAAAATCATCCGATTAAATTCAAACGACTAAATTCCTCTGATAAATTTGTCTGATTAACTTCATCCAATTAAAATTATTTGATTAAGCTTTGACGTTCCAAACCCTGAATTCGACAATTAATCATCTTGCACGATTTAAATCTGACTTAACTGCTGAGTTCAAACACGTCCCTTTTGCCTTCATAGATTAAATCGCACACAGCTTGATTTTCCTGCAAATAAAACCAACAGACTGGACAAACTAGTTAGCGGTTAGTTAAAATGCGATGCAGAATGAGATGAGATGTGAAAAGAACCTAATAATCTAAAGGTAAAATTTGGGGTGTGACAAATATAAGGCTCAAAGTTTTGCTTTAACCCTCCCATTCTCCTTTATGTTCTCCAGACTATTCAAGATTTTGAAATGACAGTCACCTTATTTTGTCTTTGGCTATGAATGTTAGTGATCTTTTGATTTTTGACATGGTGGTCACTGAATTTTATTTTTGCTTGAGGATTTGAGGACCTATTTCAATTTTCTTATTTTTGATCCCTAATTTTTGTATGGACTGCGTTTGAAGTTCTTAATCCATCGAGATTTCCCTGATTTTGCTTAAGTTCCCTCTTTGTGTGTTCGACTCAACATGCTTTCTCTTCTTTTGAATTTTTTTTGGAAAGGTTTGTGATTGTCAAGTCATTGGTCATTGAAGAACAACCGACATATCTGCAGAATCAGATCAACTGAACACTACCCTGCCCCAAGTTAAGTGTAAGGGTTTAGAAATCCAAAGGAAACTCCTGCTTCTAGGCTCGAAGTAGTTAACTAGGGACTAACTTCTTATCTCTTCAGTGTTTAGGAAATTTGAAACAATTCATGTACATCATCAGCAAGGTTTTATTCAAAAGCATATAATCGAAGGTTTTGCGTCTTTCAATTTCATTATCCTCCCTCGGATTTTGCTTAAATAAGCGTTATACATCGATAAAAAAGTATGAGTGAACACAAATGGATTTAATCAAAACATGCATATGTATTCCGTTAATAAAACCATGTTTAAACAACAACGTCTCAAAGCAAGTAGCACTTAACAGAAAAGAAACTACAAAATGCAAAAGTAAAGACATGACCTAAAAGATTGCCAGCTCTGGGGATTGGGCTTTCCTTTCTTGATTTGCCATTGAGCTAGTCATCTTCAAAGTTGATTGTCGAGATCAGTCTGATAATCATCTTTGCCTATACTCTTGGTGAGTTCTTCCATGACATAGACTGATGTACCCTCCTGATTGGGTGAAGGATTGTTGATTTGAATGCCTTGAGGCGTGAATGAGAACATCTCAGAATCAAGCAGAGACTGAACCTTGCTCTTGAGCACCTTGCAGTATTCAGTTGAATGCCCATATGTCCCATCATGGTAGTCACATCGGGCACTGGCGTCAAAGCCTGATGGGTACAGAGGGATCATTAAAACTATCTCCTTTGGCACTATCAATCCATCTTTGATTAAATTCGGTAAGACCTGAATGTATGACATTGGCAATGGAGTGAAATGCCTCTCTAGCTTCCTTGGCCTTTGTCGGGCGTGCTAACACGGCTAATGGAGGTATGACCATTGATAATAAGGAGGTGATAAGTATTGTCTCTGTAGAGAGAATGGTATCTAACATGGAGACTCAAAAGATTGCTAACTTTGAATAGTTTGGATTCCTAAGTGCTGAGGCTGAGGTATCAGAGATTCCCAGATGGAATTAATTTCTTTCTCCCATTATTCTTGAGAATTGATAACTGATTCACTCTCACTAGCTAGGTGTCACACCTTGAAAAATCAAAATAACGACCCTCGCGCAAAAGGCGCGGAAAATGGTTCGACAGAGTTCCTACTGAACTTTATTCATCATAAAAGAGGGAAAGTAAAATATCGAGAAAACCTTTAAAGAGATAAGAACATGGTTGTCGCAACTACATTTTGGGTTCAGAAGTCGGTTACATAAGAGGAAGGTACTAGCACCCCTTCACGTTCGTTGTACTCAATGTGAACCACTTAGTTCAAATTATGATGAATGTTAGCTAAACTTATTTGTTTTCTTCTAAACGATATAAGGCGAAAAGGTACGGTAAAGGATTCAATGCTAAGGGAAAATGGGTGGTTTAAGAATAGGATGCTCGCCAGCTCATTTAGACGAGAATGAGGAATCAGAGCGCTTGTAGTTCGACTACGGGAAACAATTTGAACGAAAAAGCTGGAAAAAAGAAAAAGTAGACGCAAACGGGGGAAAAAAAAAAGGTAGAAGGTAGATGCAAACTGGGGAAAAAGAAAAAGGTAACTCGTCAATATCATCGCAATCTTGTGCCTACGTATCTTCATTCGGACGAGAATGAAGAATCAGAGCGTTCGTAGTTCGTGGATACGACCACGGAAGAAAAGGAATGGTGTTTTGCTTAGATGACGATTACTTGAAACTTAAGAAAGGCTCATCGAGCCTAAGTAATCGAGAGAGTGAATCGAATACTCGACTTTCTCTCTTTTTCAACCTTAATTATATTGTTTGATATAGTTAGAGTAAATTAAATGGATGACGGTTACTTGAAGCTTAAGAAAGGCTCCTCGGGCCCAAGTAATCGGGAGAGTGAGTCAAAGGCTTGACTCTCTCTATTTCATCTAAGTGATTGTGAAAATCCACTTGATGTTGGATCAAAGGTTTGATTGTATGCGAAGAGGTTGATTGCGAGACAAAAGGCACTCGACTTGAACGTTGTTTGAAAAGTCCATTTGACATTGAATCAAGGGTTTGATTGGAAAGAGGTATGAGTCGATCTTAGTCCCTAGGGGTGCTCCTAGTAACGTAACCACGACAAAAGGTGTGAGTGTGTGCATTAGGTTGATGGCGATGCTAAAGAGCAATTGACTTACAAGGGTGTTTTTAAAATGGCTTGATGACAAATCGAGAATTAGTTTGAAAATGGCTTAGTCTATGCTAGTCCTTAGGGGTGCTTATAGTAAATAAACCACAATAAAAAAGAGAATAAAGTGAGTACATCGGAATGAGAGTGAGGTACATGTAAGTTACACGAGATTGCGAGAAATAAATGGGGTCACTGTCAGGTAGCCCAAGAGGAAGTTGTGTTTGTGTGCAAGGTGTCTTAAACTAAGCCATAAACAAAAGCTCGGACAAAAATCTCCTTTGCTTAGGGTTTTTATATAAACTCCAAGTTCCGTTGCTCAAAAAAGTAACCAACGATCCACCAATTGAGTCTTTTAGGGTTTCGATATTTTTTGCGTATTTTCGAGTAATATGAACAAGGTACGAATATGACAAGATGATAATATGAGCAGATGAATAATATGATAATAATAATATGAACAAGATATATAGATGGAAAAGTAAAGCAAGAGTATATTGAACATAAGTTAAAATTAGTGGTTAGTGATAATCGTTAATTGTTGATGAATCAGATGAATCGAGTCGATTTTAGCGCTAAACTATCATAGCACGATCTACGATGAGGATCGTGCTATAGGAGGTCAATCGAACTACAATATTTATGCTAAAACACGATAGAGAAATGATATTATGAATCATTCTCTAAAGAAATCATGCCACATGAAAAGAAAAGCGGATGATCTCGTCTTAATCACAAACTTTCGTCTATTAATCAAAGGTAACATATCAGGAACACAAAGTATAAAAAATGATCTTGATGATTATTCACTATAGATTTGAAATAATGAAGGTTAAACAACTTCAATAACCAACATTCGCGATTCTAAAGACTTCATCGACCAAAGATAAAATCGAAAAGAAAATCGAAGATGAAGATCAAGGTAGAAATGAAAGAATAAATCAAGAAATAAAGTGATAACCAAAATATAACAAAATATCTAATAAAGTATTTAACCAAATAACTAATAGAGATTGCTAAAAAAAATGATTAACAAATTTATTAAAAGGAGGTATTAAAGATATTAAAAAGATAATTAACAAAATAATTAATGAAAAATAATTATAAATAATATTACTAATAGTTAACAAAAAGCTAACAAAATTATTTAATAAAATAATTAATATTAGGTTATAAAAATATTAACAAACATTATTAAAATAAATAACAAAAATTAGTTACCAAAATAGTTAAGGTTTAGGGGGTGTAGTAGAAACAAGACGGTAAGAAATAAGATGGGATCATTTGGGCTTATAGCGCATCTCCCATTCACAACGGTAAGGAAAAGAAAGAAAAAAAAGGTGATGGTTAGAAGTAACATGGGCCTCACGGACCCTGAATCCAACAACAAAACACTGCCTTCAATAAAAATAGGATACACTTTTACAAAAAAAAAAAACAACTGAAGTAAGAGGCATTGATAAACATGTTTACAACAACTATCAACAACAAAAGAGATTATGAAATACAACGAAAATAACACACATTATCTCATCTCAACCTTCTTTGCTCACTGTTGCACCCCAAAATTTGACCAACCGTTTCTCGTTTTTGACTTATGTTTCGTTTCATTAGCATTTGCATCTGCATACCGCATACTGTGCATTTTTTCATCCAGATTGATTTAATCGGGATTACAGCCCTTTCCCTTGTGCTTCAGACAATTCAAACTGTTTCGGATATGGAGATTTATGTTGGGAATTTGCGCTCTGCCCGGTGATTCAGTATATGTTGTTGGTTTCGGTGGTATCTCGGTATCCGGTTTTATTACTGTTTATTTTGTCGCATTCTCGCATTTTATCATTCACTGATTTTATTTTTTCTAGATTTGTTTCCTATTTTCTAGATTTGTTTCCTATCATTCACTGATTTTATTTTTTCTAGATTTGTTTCCTATGTTGGGAATTTGGGCTCTGCCCTGTGATTCAGTCTATGCTGTTGGTTTCGGTGGTATCTCGGTATCCGGTTTTATTACTGTTTATTTTGTCGTATTCTCGCATTTTATCATTCACTGATTTTATTTTTTCTAGATTTGTTTCCTATTTTCAGCATAATTTTTAGATTTTAAATAGGTTTATTTCTATTTTCTAGAAGTTATTAGAATTTTATTGAATTTTAGATAATTCCTTTTATTAATAGTTTTAGATTTATTTCTCTATTTTGGTTTTTAGATTTAATTTGTAATAGATTAAATAACATTTTCTATTTTTAATAATTTATTAGAATTCTTATTTGTTTTTTAGAATATTTTGAGCTTTGTTATTTCTTTATTATAGGATTTGATTAAGATTTTAGAGTTTTATTAGGTTTAAGTTTTATTAATTTTAACTGTTTGTTGTTTTAAGAGGGTCACGTGGCATTACCTGGTTCTATCAGCTTTTTATGTCATTAGTCTAATTAAGTCATTTTTAATTACTGTCAGCTTTAATTAATTATGATTTTAATGTAGTTTTAGTCAACTAATCATGCTTTTTAGTCTGCAGTCCGACACTTGTCAGGCTATAAATAGCTTGCACAATGTTCATTTATTACTTTGACACGGGTCCCAAGACACCTCACCGCCGGCCATGCAAACGTCGAAATACGTCATCGGCAAAATTACACAGATCAAACTTTGGCCGGGAACACGCCGGAAAATTTATGAGGCTGTCGGAAACTTCATGTGTTCTTCATGTTCATGTGATTTTTCCAGGAATGTTCATAGTGTTCATCAGATTTTCCCAGATTTGAACTTAACTTCATCATGTTCATCAATTTCCCAGAAACTTTCTTCAACCAACCTTCAACAACTTCATATCATCCCTCAGATCTTCATACGAACCCCTCCAAGTTCATCCAAACCTTCATATTTTTCCAGAAATTTCCCAGAAATCATCAACCACATTTAAACTTCATCCAGCTTTTCCAGACTTCTTCACATATTCATACTCGTTCATCAAGATTCCCAGAAAATCATCATCTGCATACAAATCCCCAGAACCTTCATACACTTTTCTTTTCCAGAAACTCATAGGAAATACATCAACAAAATATTTTCCAGATTTTATTAGATTCAACCCCAACGTTCATCCGTCCTCACCCACGTGTTCCAGACTTCATCATCTTCATGAAGATTTTTTTTCCAGATCTCGAACCGAGCCTGGATCTGAGCTCAGATCTTTATCCGCCATGAAAAAGCTTCAACCAAAACTCCAAACCCTTTTCAACCCTCGATCTACCGTGTTCGCAGATCTTCAAACTTCACACGATCCACATTACCTCCATAAGTCTTCAACAAACCTTCAGATCTTCGAAGCTTCATCGTCGCTATGAAGATCTGTTAGATCTTCAACATGCAATCAACAAAACCTCATGAGCTTCAACTCTAAACTCGATCCAGACTCAGATCTTCTACAACAAATCCGCAGATCTTCGTCACCATCTCAGCTCCGTCAAACAAATACCAGTGAAACCCTCCGTCAGCTTCATTTAACTTCCAATATCCAAGCGCTAACTCAAAATGGAGTTTATACAACAGAAATCGAAAGAATAATCATGGTTGTTTTGATCTTTCTGTTTTGGTTTGATTATTCGTTTTTGTAGGTGATAATGAGAGAGAGAGAGAGAGAGAGAGAGAGAGAGAGAGAGAGAGAGAGAGAGAGAGAGAGAGAGAGAGAGAGAGAGAGAGAGAGACGAAACAAGGTTATGGTGAGGAAAAGGGTTTCAGTAGCGGCGAAGGTTGGAGAAGGCTAGGGTTTGTCAAAGTTGATCAGAGAAGATGATGGCTTGATTCACATACACTTTTGATTTGGGTAGTGGGCCTTTGGCCCATCTGTTTCATCTAGACTACACCCCCCGTATCCACTTTACCCCCGTTTCCTTATTGTTTTGGTGGCTGTTGGTTTTAGAGTTGGGTCGAGCCCAACCGGTTCGTTTTCTGCACCTTCCACTTGCTACTGCACCCCCTTTTGGCTGTTGTTTCCTGTTTTAATTTGGGCTTTCAACTTAAGCCCAACCATTTCTGGGTTGTACCCCCTGTTTGCTGCTGTATCCCCTGTTCTATTATTTCTTTTTAGTTTATTATCTTTTGTGTATATAACAAATTATGTAGGATTTTTTTATATTGTTTTAAGAATAATTTGTATATTATATATTATATTTAATAATATTTTTTTTCTTTTAGAAATTTATGGTATTTTTCTTTTTAGAATATTACATTAGTTTTATTTTCAATATATAATTTTTATATTTTATTTTCTATTCATTTCCTTTTAATTTCTTAGGGATTTATTAGGAGTTTTCATTTCACTTTTGAAGTTGATTTTCATTTCCATTTTATTATTGGATTTTTCTCACCATGTTTGTTTTGTAGGTCGATGACGAGACCTCCGTAATGCGTTATTAATCAGATTGTTGATGGATAATGTAGGATCCGAGCGCGTTTTTTCTCTCCTCATCTTTTCTTCTTCTTCTGATTTTATTTTGCTTTTCTGTTGTGCTATCCGTGTGATATGATTAAATCGGAGAATGATTCTCAATATCATTTCTCTATCTTGTCTTTGACACGAATATCAATATGCTACCTCTTGGGGTTTGACTTCTTTTCTAAGTCGAATTATGACGGTTCAACATCACATTGGTTCTGGTTTGAAATGTCATCATCAAGGATCGAAAGAGGAAAGCTTAGAAAAGGAGCTTGCATGCAAAAGTCAAGGGTCAACGGAACCACTCCGTTCGGTAACATTGTTTTTATTTCACTTCTTTCATCTCTTTCTCTTCACCCTTTGAGCGTTGTGAGTCGTAAGCTTTAGATACGTGGGAAATGATGAGTGGGTGGCTGCCTCTCACTTGTCTAAAGTGTTTAGCGTATGTCCTTTGGATAATATGCGACACATTCGCTCCTACGTTTAGGACTTCGCGTGTGCGTCCCGTTCCGAACCTTTTCTCTCGCGTCCTGGAGATTGAGACTTCCCCTTTTCTCTCGCATTCTGCCGATTGAGTTCTTTTCTCTTACCCCTGTGCAATCGAGACCGTTTTCCATAGTTGGTCGAACTACAGTTGCTCTGATCTCTCATATCTGTTAAGAGTACGTAGGCATATGATTGCGATAATCCTAGCGAGCACTTTTCTCCCTTTCCTGTAGTTAGCTGAACTACAGCTGCTCTGATTTCTCGTACCAGACGAGAATATGTAGGCATAGGATGCGATATCCTAGCGAGCACCCTAACAACTAACTTCTCTGTTCTCTCGCTGCCGTGCGATCGAGACTTTCCTGCTGACGACTAATTCTTCCCTTTCTCTTGCCCTAGCGCAATTGAGACCAGACCGTAGTTCTAGTTCCCGTAGGTTCCCGTACCTTTCAACCCCGACATACTACGTCCGTTCTACCGCAAACAAGTAACGCGTAAGTCTTCAATGGTCTAGCAACATACACCTAACTTCTAGAATGCGTATGCTAGTATCGTCAACCTTTTCTCTCACCCCCGTGTGATCGAGAACACCTTTGTTTACCCGTAGTTAGCCTGAACTACGTTTTGCTTTGATTTCTCATGCCAGATGAGAATACGTAGACACAAGACGCGACGTCTTGGCGAGCTATCTCCCCCCGTAGTTTCCCGAACTACGTTGACTCTGACTTTCCCATTACACGAGGGAATACATAGGCATAGAGTGGCGATGCTCTATCGAGTCAGTTCTTTCCATTTAGCTTTAGCAGGCGTAGATAGATTGTTTTTCACCCTTTTAGCTAGACAACACATGCGTGGATCCCGTCGAGTACGACGAACGTGAAGGGTGCTCATACCTTCCCCTTGCGTAACCGACTCCCGAACCTAGGACTTGGTTGCGATGACCTCGTCTTTTCCTGTTTTCGTCAGGTTTTTCTGATCGTTTCATTTCCCTCTCTTTGGGATAAATAATGATAGGTGGCAACTCTGTTAGTCATTGTCGGCCTCTTTTTTCGCAGTAGCGACACTCACTCACTCTCGTTTTATCATTCGCTCACCCTCCTTGCTGCACAATCTCTCTCCTTTGCTGTGAATTGCTTTCCAGGTTTGGTTTTACTCTCGTCTACTCTCTTCGTCTTTTTTCTACTTCATCTCCGTTATGCGATCTGAGTCTGTTTGTGTAAATGGGTGTGGTTGTTGTTGGTTTGAGCATTTGTGGGTTCGATGTGATTTTGATTTGGAGTGTGGGTCGCTGTGATTTGGGTGTTGTGGTTTGATTGAAAGAAATTTGAAGGTTCTGCTTTAGAATATGAAGGTTGAATGAAGATTTGTGTTGATTATTTGTGGTTGAGTGGAATTGAAGGAGAGGTGAGGATGATTTGTTTATGAAGATAAAGGTTGAGAAGGAATTTTTGCAGGGTTTGTTTGGCTTTAAGAGGTGCGGTTGAATGAGGGTGGAGGTCAAATTTATAGGGAGTTTGAAAGGGAAAATGAGGAAATGGCTTGTAGCTGCTGCGTTTCAATTCGGTTACATCTTGCCAAAAAAAATTGTTGCTTCTTGTACAGGCGTAGCGGGAAAATTGTGAGTGTAAGCTATTGATTAACTTAACTCAAAATGCAAGAGCCACCACCACACTTTTATTTTATCCAAAAAAGAAAGGAAAAAGAGCGAACAAAACCTAAGGGTTCTAAAACAAGAACAAATAGAGAATGGGTAAGGGGGTTGGTTACACAATGGGAAGGTGTTAGCACCTAAAACGTCTATAGTACTCTATAAGAGCCCTTTGAAATATCTATGCTTTTTGGTTTGAAAATGTTTGCTTGAAATAAGATTGGGGAGATGAGAAGAGAATTATTTTTAAGATTTTGTATTTGGAGAGACTTATCGCCTCCTGCCTACGTACCCACAAAGTGCAATATAAGATCAAAACCCCGTAGTTCGTGGTACAAATAACAAAAAAATGGTTTGTTTTGATTGATTTTTAAATGTAAAGATAAGTCATCATTTTAAGGAGAAAACTACGGCTAGTTGCCCACAAGTATAAAGTAACATTTGCATCACCTAAAGATGAAGGATTTTGCTTGGATTAAAATCAACAAGTCTATCACTCAACATTTAAGTGGAAAATGTCAACATCTTAAATACTATGAGGAATAGGAGAATTATATCTCAACTATTGAAATGACTTATGTCTAAACCTTATGAAAAGTTTTAAAAGAAAAAGTGCACCAAGGCACAAAAAGTTTGAATGAGGTTAAATGTTTTTTTTATATCTTTTTTTTTTTGAAATTGGTCAAAATATGATTAACATTAATTGACATTTATTAAAGAAAATAAAGTTTGAAAATCACTTAACAAAAGTCAATATTTTATTATGAAAACGGTTTTAAGTTTGAAAACAAGAAGGTTTTTGAAAAATGGAGAAGATTTTGAAAATTTAAGAAGGGGAGAAGATTTTTACAAAAGTCAAGATTTTATTATGAAAACGGTTTTAAGTTTGAAAATAAGAAGGTTTTTGAAAAATGGAGAAGATTTTGAAAATTTAAGAAGGGTAGGAGATGAAGTGACTACCCTAGAAAGCAAAATAAAAACTAGAGATAAGAAGGATCTAACCCAAATTGTAGCACACTCATAGCAAGCCAAATAAGAATTCCATCCATCTTGAAGCATGAGCAAATAAGCAAGCCAAATAAAGGCAAATATTCATAATACTCCAAGCATTGGAAAAGAGTCCTAATTCTAAGTCTAAGGATCCAAGAATAGTCCGAGAAGTCCAAGGTCTAAGAATAGTGTAAAGGATAGTAACCATAGTCCACCATTAAGAGAACACGTTTTTTTAGAGGTTTAAGCCTTTATTAATGTTTTTGAACAAGATATGATCCAAATGGACAAAAGAAAAAGAGAGGAAACATAAACAATAATATGATGTGAGATGATAATAATGGAGCGTGAAAATAAAAGAGAGATAGGGAGCAAGAAGGAAACATAAACAAAATTAGTGCAATGATATTGTTAGTGAGTTAGTAATTAGTTGTTAGAACAAATGATCAACGATGGTTAACTCATGCATTTAGGCCAAAGTTAATTAAGATTCATTAGAGGATTGATAAAATCAAAGCCTCCTAACAACAAGTTTCACAAGTGATGGATCTAAGACAAATAATCAACCATACTTGGACTTTCAAACATAAGTTTGAGCCACAAATGATCACTTCCCGATTGCGGGACAATTTAGCGCTATGTTAAGCAATCATAATCGAGTTTATGTAGAAACCACAATTATCCGAGGCCGGTCAATAATAATGTTAGTGCTAATGCATGCTAGAGAAGTGATATGTAGATCACTCTCCGAAAACAATACCGCACGAAAAGAAAAATATGTAACAATCTCATCTACATCAAGAACTTGAAATAAGTTCAAACGATATCAGAGATTTTCATCGATCAAAATAAAAAAGAGAAGAGGAGAGGGAATTCCAAATTGGATTACAAGTTTAAGATCATTCCATCTTTAAGTTCATCCACCCATCTTGGTGGATTAAAGCACTAAACATATCATTAAATCAAAGCACCTAAAATGAATTAAACAATTCACTTTAAAGATAGATTTGAATTAGTGAATATTTATCCAACTTCATCTACATCCTAAGTCCAATGAATTTAAATAGGAAAAGGATCTTTAAAAGTGTATTCCAAGAAATGCGTAATCAGCGAAAGGAGTGACTCCATACACTATTACAATGTTGGAAAATGATAATAATAATAGTAACAGTTACATCAGAGGAATAATAACCACTATCTTCCTAAACAAACTTAAACTTTCCTATGTTCTAAGCTCTGTAACTTGACTAATGATTATGGGTAATAGTAATCTTCATTTATCCAAATCTGAACTATCTTTTTCATGCATAGTACTTTTTGATTGCATCTATGTTCACCGGACGAGTGATTTCTTCTCCATCCATAGTTGCTAACATCAAGGCACCTCCTGGAAAGACTTTCTTAACAACATATATACCATCATAGTTCGGAGTCCACTTCCCTTGAGAATCAGCGAGAAATGATTGAATCTTTTTGAGTACCAGGTCGTCCTCTTTGAACTCGCGTGGTCGAACCTTTTTATCGAGCGCCTTTTTCATTCTCTGCTGGTATAGTTGACCATGGCATAAAGATGTCATCCTCTTCTCTTCAATCAAGTTCAGTTACTCATATATGTTTTGACACCATTCAGCCTCTGAGAGCTTTGTTTCCACCATAACTCGCATAGAAGGAATCTCAACTTCTACTGGGAGTACAACTTCCATACCATAAACAAGTGAAAAGTGAGTTACCCCTGTCAACGTGCATACCGAAGTACGATATCCATGTAAAGCAAACAAGAGCATTTCATGCCAGTATTTGTATGTGGTAACCATTTTCTGGATAATCTTCTTTATATTCTTATTAGCAGCTTCAACAACCCCATTCATCTTTGGTTGATAAGGAGAAGAGTTATGATGCTCAATCTTGAATTCTTGACATAACTCTTTCATCATTCTGTTGTTCAGGTTGGACCCATTATCAGTAATGATTTTGCTTAGCACACCATATCTGCAGATGAGCTGATTCTTGATAAACTTAACAACCACATGTCTAGTAACATTAGCATAGGAAGCAACTTTGACCCATTTGGCTAAGTAGTCAATCACCACCAAGATGAAATGATGTCCATTGGACGCTTTCGGTTCTATAATACCAATCATATCAATGCCCCACATGGAAAACGGCCAGGGAGACGAGATAACATTAAGTAGAGTTTGAGGCACATGGATTTTATCTGCGTAGATCTGACATTTGTGACATTTCATGGCAAACTTGTAACAATCTTATTCCACCGTGATCCAATAATATCCTACTCTCAAGAGTTTGTTAGCCATAGTGTGCCCATTGACATGAGTGCCAAAAGACCCTTCATGAATCTCATCATTAACATGTCTGCTTCCCGCTTGTCAACACATCTTAGCAAGACCATCTCAAAGTTCCGTTTATGTAATACATCATTGCTCAGGAGGAAGTTACCGACCAATCTTCTCAGTGTCTTCTTGCCTTTGTTAGATGCCCCATACGAGTACTCTTACTTTTGAAGAAATAATTCAATGTCATGATATAAGGGCTTATCATCTTCAACATCAATCTTTGGACAATCATTCCATCGATTCACTATAATCATAGAGGCCAAAGTAGCCAGAGCATCCACCATTCTATTATCGTCACGAAGGATGTGATGGAATTCAACTCTATTGAAGAAAGGTACCAGTATTCTTGCATAGTCTTTATATTGAATCAGGTTATCTTGACGAGTCTCCTAGTCTCCTTTGATTTGGTAGACTACCACAGCAAAATCACCATATACATCCAAATTCTTGATTCTTAAGTCTATTGCCTCTTCAAGGGCCATAATACACGCCTCATATTCGACTTCATTATTTATACACTTGAATGTTAACCTGGAGGTAAACGGGATGCGGGATGCATGAGGAGTCACAATGATTGCCCAAATTCCTTTCCCATGAGCATTGACGACACCATCAAATATTAAACCCTACTAAGAATTTGGTTTAGGTCCTTCGTCGGGTAGAGGTTCTTCGCAATCCTTCATTTTCAAATACATTACATCTTCATCAGGGAAATCATCATTAGCGAGCTGGTGGTCTTCAATAGGTTGATGTGCCAAGTGATAAGCCAGAACACTGTGTTTGATAGCTTTCTGAGTGTGGTGTTTAATATCATACTCCGACTTAGATAGCATCTGCCATCTAGCAATTCTTCCAGTCAAAGCAGGTTTCTCAAAAATGTATTTGATTGGGTCCATCTTAGATATTAACCATGTGGTGTGATTTAACATATATTGACATAAACGTCTGGCTGCACATGCTAAAGCACAATAAGTCTTCTCAAGCTTGAAGTATCTGGATTCCCAGTCGATGAAATTTTTACTCAGATAGTAAGTAACACGCTCTTGTTTCCCTGTTTCATCCTGCTGACCGAGTACACAACCCATAGAGTCTTCCAAAATGGTCAAATACATAATTAAAGGTATTCCTTCAACTGGTGGGATCAAAATAGAAGGTTCAAACAAATATTATTTGATACTGTCGAAGACCTTCTGACAGTCTTCAGTCCAAGCATAACCTTGTTCTTTTTTGAGAAGCTTGAAGATGGGTCCACAAGTGACAGTCATGTTAGAAATAAACTGGGTGATATAGTTTAAATGTCATAGGAAACTGTCGCGGTGAAATTTGGATACCAAACTATGGATTAGTTTGAATCTTTAATTCAAATTGCAACCGAACTTTGATTTGTCCAAAGGAAGGGATAAAGATCGAAATTCCCACAATGCAATGCAAATGCAAGGTTTAGAGAGTTATAGGTTCGGGGGTTGGTTAAACTTAGGGAAGGTACTAGCATCCTAAGTTCCTGTAGTACTCTATAGGAACCTCTTGTTTTATATTGTTTATTGCTATGTGTTATTTGCTTAATGGTTGGAAGACCTAGGGGTTTATTTCTAAGTATACTCGATAAGATGTCGCATCTTATGCCTACATATCCTTACGGGAGTGGAATCAGAGTATCTGTAGTTCCCCTAAAAGGTTTGAGGAGTTCTTTGACTGTGGTCAAAGTTCCTACGGGTTTAGGGTAGTTGTTTTGATTGGGTTTAAGAGAAGAGATGTGTCTTCATTTTAAGAGAGATGTAACCACCACAAGTTGTAGGAAAATAGTCTTTGCATCGTCTTAAGAAAAAGGGCTTAAGTACTCGGATTGTTTAACGAGTATGCCTTTATTTTTCTTAAGGCAAAGTCCCTACGGCTTGATTGTATTATTGTGGGGTGGAGATTCTATCTCGCTTAAGATGATTTGGCATCTTTTCTCTATTGTGTTTGAATATATGTATTGATTTGAGTGTTTGATTGTTGAATGTTTGTAAAATAAAGGCAAAAGTCCTTCCTATGGGGTAGGAACTATCCTAGAGATCGACTTGAATGAGATCAAGGATCAAGGGGGTAATGATGCAAATGTAAATGCACTACACACGAGTGTTAAATCATGTGTAGGTTTTTCCTTTGGACGGAATGCGATGCGGGAATGTAAACTGACGGTAATGTAAATACAGAAATATTAAATTACTGTAAGATAAACTGCAAGGGAAACTAAACCATACACACGCATGAAAGCGCTAAGTGTAGGTGAAAGTGAGTGTGTCGTGAATGCGAGTGTGCACGATTAGGTTGTATGTTTACGCTATTGATTGATTTTAAGCGAAGGAGTTGAATTAATTGATGGGAAAATTGTATTATTTGTTTTAAAAAGAGTTATCATCGTATAGAAGTTAATTTAATTAAGAAAACAGATTTCTAATATTAAAAGGTTTAGTTATCATTAACAAGAGAGATATACACTATTTATGGAAGTGATTTCTTGTTACATAAAAAAAAGTTTACATTATTATAAAAGATTATTTTTATAGATTATCATGAGGTGGATTTTTATTAATATATGGTTTTTTTGAATAGTCTTGTTAATACCAATTAATTTAGGAAAAGAAAGTTTTTAGTTAAGAATAATGAACAAGATTTATATTAAAGGTTCTTAAGAGAAGTAAATTAATGGACAAATTATATTATTGAATTAATTGAAAAAAAGAGTGGATTAAATAGAGTTGATTTAGTTCCTAGTTTTAAGGAAAATATTTCTTAAATAAGAGTGGTTTTTTCTTTAAATTATAAAATAGATTTAGTTAAATAGGTTTTATTTATTTATAAAAGGTTATTCTTATTGATAAATAAATTAAATAGATTGTCATGAAATATTTTATTATTTATTAATTATAAAATGTTTTTTTTATTTTTATATAAAGGTTTAAAAACTCTTGGTTATCATAAAAGCTAGGAGTTAATGTTTAGCTAAAAAAGGTTTATTATTATTCTTGAAATGTTAATTTTAAAAAATCATATTGTTTACTTAGAAGAAGATTCGTTAGTTTATTTTAAATAAAAAAAGATTAGAGAAAAGATCTAATTAAAAAATAATTAATAAATAAAATAAAAGTTAATTTTTAATAAAAGGTTGATTTATTTTAAAAAACTGATTAAGTGTTGATTAAGAGTGGTAATTGAACGGTTAAATGGGATTAACAGTTAAGAAACAGGATTAAGGGAATTAAAGGTTAAGTGGGTGGAAGATACGGTGTGACGCGGGTATAGGGCTTACGGTGGAACGCATGTGAGGGCCGCGTGATGTGAATCACGTGATTGTGATTGTGATGGTGCATGGTGATACCGTGTATGTGTGTGCACAAGATTACAATATAAAAAATTAAAAAAAAACAGAAACAAAAAACCCTAAGAACCCTTTTCTTTTTCTCCCCCCGCTGTTCTTCGTCTTCTCCCTTTCTCAATTTCTTCTTCTCGATCTCTCTTCTCGTTTCACCTGTTCTTCGTGTCCCCATTTACAAAACCTGGCAAAAACCATAAAAACAAACTCAATCATAAAATGAAAATATCTTCTGAAGAAAATGTTACCCCAGATGACGACGATGAAGGGCTCGCTGGTGACTTCTGAAGGTGAGAAAATACTTAGAAGGGGGGTTGAATAAGTATGACAGAAAATAATCAAAGATAAAAACTCAAGTATTTTTATCCTGGTTCGTTGAACTCAACTACTCCAGTCCACCCTTTTCAAGAGTGATTTGCCTTTCTCAACAAGGACTTAATCCACTATTCAAATCAACTGATTACAAATAGCAACACCTAAGAACAACTGTTCTTAGTCTTCTCAAGAGCTACTGATCTAACCTAGATCCTCTTAAGGAAAACTTCCTTTACAAATTAATGTAATACAATGTAAGAGTAATAAATTGCTTCTATGAAAGCTATAAACACAACTGTGTTATTTCTCTAAGTTTAGAACAATGTATGAACAACAAAGAATATGAGAGCTTGAGAGTTTCTTCGCTTGAGAGTTAGTTTTTCAAACTTTTTCGTCACTTGTAGAATGAGCTATGATTTCCTTTATATAGCCACTTGAATATTGGAGAGAATATTTTACCGTTGGAGAAGATATTTCCAATATCAAATAGTACTGTCCTTTGTACTATTGCAGCAGAGAGACGGCGCACAAAATGTGGGTGTAGCAATTGTCTGCTGAGCTGTGAATTTACCATATATGGAATGTATCAGAGGAATAATATTCTTGCAGAGAATTTTGTCTATCCCAATTAAGGAAAGATTTGCTGGCATATTCCAACGGATATATTAAAATAATCTTCTTCAAATAATTCTTCAGATAGTTCAGATCAACAATCAATATCAGAGTCTTCAGTCTTCAGAATCTTCTGGAAACTTCAGAGCCTAAGATGTTCTTCAGATGTTGATGAATCAGAGTCTGGTGCAGCTGTGTGCTTGAAGCGTAACATGCTCTTAGATCAGAGTCTTCACTCAGATCAGAGTCTTCTCTCATTCAGAGTCTCTTCACTCAGAGTCTTCTTTCATTCAGATTCTTGATAATATATGCAGCGTGTTGTATCTTCAGAATCTTGATGACTAAGCTCTTATACTTCAGATTCTTCTAATCTTCAGATGCTCTTGAGCCATTCAGAATTTATTGTTCACATCAAATTTGCTCTTTAAGATTAAAATCTTTTGTGCCTGTAGAAAACAGTTTAGAACAAATTTAGAGAGTATAATTCTTGTATACAAATTATCATTAATGTTATCATCAAAACATAGAGATATTACTAAGACACAATCTGTGCTCTTACAATCTCCCCCTTTTTGATGATGACAAAACATGAGAAATTTGTTCAATAAAAATATGAATTAAAATTACTCCCCCTGAGATTTACAATCTCCCCCTGAAATGAATGCTCTAATGGAATTAGATACTTCCCTTTCTGGTTGAGTACATTTCAGATTCAGAGCCTGGTTGAAGCCTGGTTAACATCCTGATTGAAGCCTGGTTGACATATGTTTGACCTCTAGAGTCAAAGCTTGATGCCATATTAAAGCTTGATGCCAGATGAACAACTTCAGAACACCTGGTTGTTTATCTTGCCATTTCCTGTCTTGAGTTATCTTTTAGATCATAGTACTCAAGGTTAGATATCAGAGTCTGGTCTACTCAGATTTAGCTATTTTTGATCAGGTTCTGAAAAGATAGATCTCAGGAAAAACTTCAATGAAATTTGTCAGATTTTTTAATGATATCTGGGACACTTAAATTCAAAGAATGTTAGTAACATGTCTGACTTAGTTCAGATAATTGCTTATAGATTTGAACAATCAGATTCTATTTTGTTTCTCCCCCTTTTTGTCATAATCAAAAAGAATTTTAAAAGACAGTAAAGATGCAGAAGAAACACATATCCAGATAAGCAAAAAGATCATTGTCATTAAGTCAAGAGAACATCCAGATTCAGATAAAAGCATGCAAAACATATCAGAAGAAAATCAAAACAAAGCAAAACATGAAAAACTTGTGCAAAACATCAAGTAGGTTTAGCAGATGAGGCTTGTTGAGAAGCAATGAGTTGCAGCAGTGCTGTAATCCTTTCTGAATTTTCATCTTGCTTAGCCATCCAAGTTTTCATTTCTTCATTTGTTTTCTTTTGATCAACCATAAAATCCTTAAGTTCTTTGACATCCTTCTGAAGATCTGTAGATTCTGAAACAGTAGATTCTGAAACAATCTGAGTAACATCAGGTGCAGGAATTTCTGGAGGTGGAGGAGCTTCTAGAAGAAGAATAGGAGGAGTGTTTCTCTTAATCCGTTTTTGATAAGCAGCAAACCTTACTTTTGACAATCTGAGACATTGAGTCCTGATTTTCAAAGCCTCCCTATTCAGTCTGTAAAGATATTTCTTCCAAACAGCGTCAGCAGCCTCTTTGTCCATAGTAGTCATGCAAACATCCATAATGTCAGCAAAGTCTGAGACATTATCCTTATCAAAATCTCTTAACAGAGTATAAACACGTGATCCCAATTCTGCTTCATCAGGGATTCTGGGTTGTCTTGGTTGGGTTAGTGGTGTTTGTTCAGAAGGTTGAGGTTGTGAAGATGGATGTTCAGATGTTTGTGGTTCAGAAGGTTGAGGATTGATTTGTGGTTCAGATGTTGGTTGGTTGGTTTGTGGTTCAGATGTTTGTTGGTCAGAATGTTGTGGTTGAGGTATTGAGGGAATTGGTTGGGTTTCTGTTGGTTGTGGAGTGTTTTGGATTTCAAGAGGTTGTGGAGTGAGAGTTTGAGTTGGGGAATTTTGTGGAGAAGATGGATGTTCAGAAGTTGGAGATTTAAACAGCTGTTTCCAAACACTCTCAGAACGAGGTTGTTTGAGATCATTCAAGCATTCATTAATGTAACCAGATGATTCATCATCAGATGATGCATCAGAGTGGTTAGATTTTTCAGAAGTTGAAGATAAAATGACAGACTGGTTTAAAGGTGTGACATCTAATATCTCATTAGGATCAATGAGATTTTCAGGTTGGTCAGAGTGTTCAGGGTGAACATCCTCTGGAATGGTATATTCTGGGATAGTGTTTTGTGGTTGTGGTGTTGCTTGTTGAGTTTGTTGTGGAATTTCTGTTTGTATGTTTGTTGGTTGCTTGGATTGTGGTGTATGAGGGGGGACAGAAGATGGTTTAGAGGGTGTGGGGGTATCAGAATGATGAACAGGATTAGAATCAGTGTTAAATACCTGTTTCAGAGTATCTCTAATTTCTTCAAAAGTTGCTGCAGGAGGATTTGGTTGAACCTTCTTCAGCTTCTTCCTTTTCTTCTTCTTTTCAGCATTTGAATGCTTCCTTTTCTTCTGATGACCTTCACTATCAACTTTTCTCTTACGTCTTCTTTCCCTTGTCAAATCAGGAAGAACTTGGCCTTCCTTCTGCACAAGATTGGCAGGAATCTCAACACCATCTCTTATGCAGCGAGCAACATACTCAGCAACAATTTCTCTAGGTTCATCTGAGGTGAATAAAGGAAAATCCTTAACAGGAATCCTTCTTCCCCTAACTTCTTCAGAGTTAGTTTTCCTTGGTTTCTCAGATAAATCATCAACCAGTTTCATCCTTCTCAGAGTTAAACCGTTTATTTCAGAGCCAATGATATAAGTCAGATCTTCTGTCAACCCAGCCTCTTGCAGATGCGCCACAAGTTGGTTTTCTATCAGAATATCTGAAATCAGCCTTCCCATAGGGATCCATGTTCTGACTTTTCCAGATTTATCTCTGGCTGTTTCCCTTGTTTCCTTGACGTGAGACACCAGATGATTAAACAACAAATATGGAAGATCAATCTGAATGTTTTGGTGTAAACAATACATGAAGTAAAGTTGTTCAGCATTAACATAATCAGAAGAGTTTGAAGAGGGTCTGTGAAAGATGGTGTTCATGAAAATCTTAGCCCATATCTTGTAAGTGGGTTTCAAGAACTTAACCTTCTTACAAGGTTCACCAGTAGTGCAGATTTCTTGACATACATCTTTCAGGTCTTCACGCGCAGAAGACAGAGAGGTTACTCCATCAGTTGCCTTAAAACCTATGAGTTTCCTTATCAGGTTTTCAGTGATAACTATCTTTTTTCCCAGCACAGAGGAGTGAATGAACTTTGGAGTAGCATATGCATGGATCCAGAATTCCTTCACTAACTTTGGATACACAGGACCCATAAGCCTGTCAAAGTAACCGTCCCAGCCTTGTGCTTTGATTGAAGAAATCAGATCAAACCCATTTTCAGCAAGATCTTCTAAGTCCACGAAACTTTCACACAGTACTTCTAGTGAATCAACAGCAGTTAGGAGAGTGCGTATTGGTTCTATGACAGTGGTAGCATTCTTGGTAGTAACAGCTTTTGAAGTAGATGCCATTGTTGACGATGATGAAGAAGATGAAGGTTTCTGAGATCTTTTAGGGTTTGCAAAGAGAGAGAACAACAAACAAAAGCGCATATGTGTTTGAGAATGTGAAAAGTGTGAATGTGTTATGAGAGTGGTTTATATAGACAAATAAAGCAAGCATGGGAAACACAACAGACACACATAGGACACATACGCACGTTTGCATTAAATGAAAAGTAATCATTTTTAATTATGATATGACATTTGGGGGAAAATCAAGACAGATTGAGATTTTCAAAGCAATACCTTAAACGTCATAATCAGTAGGTGTACTCCATCTTTTCAGATTCTGAGTGACACGTGTTTGCTTGCATGTGATTCTATAACTCTTAAGAAATGAAACGTTTTCAACTTTCAGATCCTCTGAGATGGTCAGTTCAGAGTTTCACACAAAAAAAATAATTCACAGATAAATTAAACAAGCAAGACAGATGAAATACTTCAGAGTGTTAAACACTTAGCATCTGAGAGGTTGACTCTGAGAAATATTACTCTGGACAAAAATCCATACAAATATTTTTCAGAATAAACTTAAACCTATCTTCAGCAAGGGGTTTTGTGAAAATATCTGCCCATTGATGATCTGTATCAACAAAGGCTAAATTTATTACACCCTTCTGAACATAGTCTCTGATGAAATGATGTTTAATCTCTATATGTTTGGCCTTAGAGTGTAAAATTGGATTTTTGGATAAACATATAGCAGAAGTATTATCACAGAAGATAGAAAGATTACTCTCATAGATTTGATAATCTTCTAGTTGACTCTTCATCCAGAGCATTTGAGTGGAACATCCAGCAGCAGCAATGTATTCTGCCTCTGTGGTTGATAGTGCAATTGTTGGTTGCTTCTTGCTGTACCACGAGATCAGATGACTTCCAAGAAACTGACAGCTTCCAGAAGTACTTTTGCGCTCAACTCTATCTCCAGCATAGTCAGCATCACATAATCCAACTAGTGAATATTCGTCAGATCTTCTGTAACACAAACCAACATTAGCAGTACCTTTCAGATACCTTAGAATCCTCTTAACAGCAGTTAAGTGTGATTCTCTAGGATCTGATTGGAATCTAGCACATAAACAAACACTAAACAGAATGTCTGGTCTAGAAGCAGTCAAATAAAGAAGAGATCCTATCATACCTCTGTAGAGTTTCTGATCTACCTTCTTACTTACCTCTTCCTTACCTAGAGTGCTTGTAGGATGCATTGGAGTCTTTGCCATTTTGCTATCCAGCATGTTAAACTTCTTCAGAAGTTCTTTAACATACTTGGTCTGATGTATGTAGGTGCACTCTGGAGTCTGATTTACTTGGATTCCCAGAAAGAATCTCAGTTCTCCCATCATGCTCATCTCAAATTCTGCCTGCATACATTTAGCAAACTCCTTTCCAAGCATAATATTTGTTGATCCAAAAATAATATCATCTACATAAATTTGACAAATCAACAAATCTTTCTTAATGGTTTTACAAAATAGTGTGGTATCCACTTTTCCTCTGATGAAATTTTTCTTCAGAAGAAAATTACTCAACCTCTCATACCAAGCTCTGGGAGCTTGTTTTAGTCCATAAAGAGATTTTTTCAGTTTGTAAACATGATCTGGAAAATTTTCATTTTCAAAACCAGGAGGTTGGTGGACATACACTTCCTCTTCTATAATTCCATTAAGAAAAGCACTTTTAACATCCATCTGATAAAGAGTGATGTTATGTTGTGCAGCAAATGAAATAAGCAAGCGTATAGACTCTAACCTTGCAACAGGAGCATATGTTTCTGTGTAGTCTATGCCTTCTTGTTGACTGTAGCCTTGAGCAACCAGTCTTGCTTTGTTCCTTTCAACTTCTCCTTTCTCATTAAGTTTATTTCTGAAAACCCATTTTGTTCCAATGACATTGAAACCTTTAGGTCTTGGAACCAGATCCCAGACTTCATTCCTTGTGAATTGATTCAGCTCCTCTTGCATAGCTAAAATCCATTCATTATCTTCCAGAGCCTCATCAACAGATGTTGGTTCTATAATTGACACTAAGCCACAGAAGGAAGATTCATAAGTTCTGAGAAATGCTCATGTCCTTATTGGATCATCTTTCTTTCCAATTATCACATCCTCTGGATGAGAAGCTTTCATTCTGGAAGAAGATCCTCTGACTGTTGGTCTTTCAGAAATATGCAGATTGTCAAGTTGGGAAGTTAGAGGCGTAGCATCTGGGTTTGCTTCAGAGTCTTTGTCTTCAGTTTTGTCTGCCTCTGAGCCTTCAGAGTCTGTGAGAATAACTTCTCTATCTGCAGAACTTTCAACTTGCTTTGGCTTTTCAGAGCCAAGCTTATCATCAAATCTAACATGAATAGATTCTTCCACAATCTGTGTTTCAGTATTGAATACTCTGTAGCCTTTAGAGCGTTCAGAATAACCAAGCATGAAACACTTCTGTGCTTTGGAATCAAACTTGTTCAGATGATCTTTAGTGTTAAGCATATAACAAATACATCCAAATGGATGAAAATAAGCAATGTTGGGCTTTCTGTTTCTCCACAATTCATAGGGAGTCTTTTCCAGAAGAGGTCTTACAGACACTCTGTTCTGAATATAACATGCTATATTTATTGCTTCTGCCCAAAAGTATTTTGCCAGATTTGTCTCGTTGATCATGGTTCTGGCCATTTCTTGCAATGTTCTATTTTTCCTCTCTACAACTCCATTTTGTTGTGGAGTTCTAGGACAGGAGAAATCATGTGCAATTCCTTTTTCAGAAAAATATTTTTCAAAATATTTGTTTTCAAATTCACCACCATGATCACTTCTGACTTTAATAATTTTGCATTCTTTTTCAGTCTGAACTTGATTGCAGAAGTCAATGAACACAGAATGAGACTCATCCTTGTGTTTTAGAAACTTTACCCATGTCCATCTGCTGTAGTCATCTACAATGACTAACCCATACTTCTTGCCTCTGATGGATGCAGTTTTCACTGGTCCAAACAGATCAATATGAAGTAATTCCAATGGTCTAGAAGTGGAAACAACATTTTTTGGTTTAAAATGAGATTTTGAAAATTTACCCTTTTGACATGCGCCACACAGAGCATCTGAATTGAACTTCAGATTAGGGAGTCCTCTGACCAGATTGAGTTTATTAATCTGAGATATACGTCTCATATTAATATGTCCCAATCTTCTATGCCAGACCCATTGCTCATCATTCACAGATAAAAGGCATTTTACATTTTGAACTTTAAGTTCTGAAAGGTTAATTTTGTAAATGTTGTTTTTCCTCTTTCCACTGAATAGGATTGAACCATTCTTTTGACATACAGCTTTGCAACATTTTTGATTAAAGATGATATCATAACCATTGTCACTTAATTGACTTATGGACAATAGATTATGTTTCAATCCTTCAACTAACAGAACATTAGAAATAGAGGGTAGGTTACCATTACCTATTGTACCAGAGCCAATGATCTTGCCCTTCTGGTTCCCTCCAAATTTCACGTCCCCTCCAGATCTAAGTTCCAGGCTTTGGAACATAGACCTTTCGCCCGTCATATGTCGTGAGCATCCAGAGTCCAGGTACCATGATTGGTGTCTGGATTTTGCTGCTAAGAACATCTGCAACAGGTATTATTTTACTTTTAGGTACCCAGATCTTCTTGGGTCCTTTGGGGTTAGATGTTCTGTGGTTTTGCCTAAACTTCTGTTTTTCAACATAGTGTTTATTCTGGCTAGCCCTTGGCTTAAACACATAAGTACTCTTTTCAGAGCTTGTATGTTTAATATCATTCAGATGACCAAACTTAAAATGAGAATACAGAGGAGTCTTCTTGATGAAGAGTTTATCAACAGATTTTGGATTGCTTCCAGAGGAAGATTCACATCCAATGCCTCTTCTGTTGTTCCCACTAACACCATAGATCATAGAAGCCATTTTGCTTCTGTCTATGCTTTTAGTGAGGAATCTTTTAAAACTGGAGTCATATTTTTCTAAAATATTTTCACTTGACTCTGTTTCAGTATCAGATTCTTGTTGAGTTGTTTCTAAATCATTTTTGAGTTTTAAATTTATTTCTTTCTGCTCAACAAGTTCTGTTCTCAGAAGATCAATCTCAGATTCAAGATTGCTTTTCAGCTTCTTGTATTTGAGTTTAATCTTGCTGTAGCTATCCAACATGTCAGATAAACTTTCAACAAGTTCAGCTCTGGAGAGTTCAGAAAATACCTCTTCAGAGTCAGAGTCTGATTCTGACTCAGATTCAGATGATGACGTTCCTTCATCTTGATCATTTGTGTTGGCCATCAGCGCAACATTTGCACATTCTTCCTCAGATTCAGAAGATGATTCAGATTCATCTGAGTCATCCCATGTAGCCATCAGAACCTTTTTCTTTTTATCAAACTTCCTTTTGGGTTTTTCCTTTTGAAGTTGGGGACATTCACTCTTGTAGTGTCCAGGTTCTTTACATTCATAGCAAGTGACCTCTTTCTTGCCAGATCTTCTGTGTCCAGAAGATTCTCTCTTTTGATCAGATCTTCTGAAGTTGTTGAACTTCTTCCCTTTGTGCTTCCAGAGTTTGTTGATCCTTCTGGACAACATGGATAGTTCATCTTCTTCTTCAGAAGAAGATTCCTCAGAGCTTTCTTCATTTACCTGCAAAGCTTTAACAGATTTGTTAGATTTAAAAGCTAAGGATTTACCTTTATCTTTCTTCTGGGGTTCATCTTCCTCCAGCTCAATCTCATGACTTCTCAAAGAACTGATGAGTTCTTCTAATGAGATTTTGTTCAGATCCTTGGCCAGCTTCAATGCAGTCACCATAGGTCTCCATCTGGTAGGAAGACTTCTGATGATCTTCTTGACATGATCAGATGTTGAGTAGCCCTTGTCCAGAACTTTCAACCCAACTGTTAGAATCTGAAATCTGGAAAACATAGTTTCAATGTTCTCAGATTCTTCCATCTTGAACGCTTCATACTTCTGTATCAGCGCCAGAGCCTTTGTTTCTTTCACCTGAGAGTTTCCCTCATGAGTCATTTTGAGAGACTCAAACATATCATGAGCAGTGTCTCTGTTGGTAATCTTCTCATACTCTGTATGAGAGATTGCATTAAGAAGTATGGTTCTGGCTTTGTGATGATTCTTGAATTCTTTCTTCTGCTCCTCAGTCATTGATTTTCTATCAATCTTTTTGCCATCCTTAGTAGGATGTTCATATCCATCAATGACTAAATCCCAGAGATCAGCATCATACCCCAAGAAAAAACTTTCAAGTCTATCTTTCCAATAATCAAATTTTTCTCCATCAAACATTGGAGGTTTGGTGCTGATTCTGTCTCCTTCATATTTGTTGCTTGATGTAGGAATATCACCCATATTAGCAACCAAATAAATAACAGAGTATTCTTCTCACTGGATCTTTATCTGTCACGGTTAAGTGAATGCACACTCAGAACCAGGCTCTGATACCAACTGAAGGTGAGAAAATACTTAGAAGGGGGGTTGAATAAGTATGACAGAAAATAATCAAAGATAAAAACTCAAGTATTTTTATCCTGGTTCGTTGAACTCAACTACTCCAGTCCACCCTTTTCAAGAGTGATTTGCCTTTCTCAACAAGGACTTAATCCACTATTCAAATCAACTGATTACAAATAGCAACACCTAAGAACAACTGTTCTTAGTCTTCTCAAGAGCTACTGATCTAACCTAGATCCTCTTAAGGAAAACTTCCTTTACAAATTAATGTAATACAATGTAAGAGTAATAAATTGCTTCTATGAAAGCTATAAACACAACTGTGTTATTTCTCTAAGTTTAGAACAATGTATGAACAGCAAAGAATATGAGAGCTTGAGAGTTTCTTCGCTTGAGAGTTAGTTTTTCAAACTTTTTCGTCACTTGTAGAATGAGCTATGATTTCCTTTATATAGCCACTTGAATATTGGAGAGAATATTTTACCGTTGGAGAAGATATTTCCAATATCAAATAGTACTGTCCTTTGTACTATTGCAGCAGAGAGACGGCGCACAAAATGTGGGTGTAGCAATTGTCTGCTGAGCTGTGAATTTACCATATATGGAATGTATCAGAGGAATAATATTCTTGCAGAGAATTTTGTCTATCCCAATTAAGGAAAGATTTGCTGGCATATTCCAACGGATATATTAAAATAATCTTCTTCAAATAATTCTTCAGATAGTTCAGATCAACAATCAATATCAGAGTCTTCAGTCTTCAGAATCTTCTGGAAACTTCAGAGCCTAAGATGTTCTTCAGATGTTGATGAATCAGAGTCTGGTGCAGCTGTGTGCTTGAAGCGTAACATGCTCTTAGATCAGAGTCTTCACTCAGATCAGAGTCTTCTCTCATTCAGAGTCTCTTCACTCAGAGTCTTCTTTCATTCAGATTCTTGATAATATATGCAGCGTGTTGTATCTTCAGAATCTTGATGACTAAGCTCTTATACTTCAGATTCTTCTAATCTTCAGATGCTCTTGAGCCATTCAGAATTTATTGTTCACATCAAATTTGCTCTTTAAGATTAAAATCTTTTGTGCCTGTAGAAAACAGTTTAGAACAAATTTAGAGAGTATAATTCTTGTATACAAATTATCATTAATGTTATCATCAAAACATAGAGATATTACTAAGACACAATCTGTGCTCTTACAACTTCGCGGTAGTTCAGGATGATTTTTCAACGGCGCGTCGAGGGTTCCGGCGATGGTGATTTCAACGGCGATAGAGCGAAGAGATAAGTTCTTCTTTTTTTTGTTACACCTTTAGGGTTTTTTCTCTTAGAAATTTGAGGGTTTCTGGTTCGCGGATTTTAGGGTTTTGCTGTGCGAATATTGTTTCTGTTTGTGGTTTTTTGTGGATGTTGTGGATTCTGATCTGTTGTATGTGAATCCCTCTTTTATAGTTGATTTCCCAAAACTGGATTGAAAACTTTCCAATTCAAACGCATTGGGCACAATTGGGCTTTCCTATTCTGATTCAAAATATCCTATTCTGTTTTCGGAAGTTATATGGTTTTGGAAAGAATATAATGTTTGTCTAAACATGTTTGTGTTAGTTTAGAAACTAATTGGCTTTCCTTGATTTGCAGAAAGCGGTGATTAATTCTATGGGATATCCCGTATGTCCAAGCTTGGAATCATCTTGCCAACAAAGGAATTTGGCTTCACGCAACCGTTTCTCAAGCTTTGGGAGAAACCTTTGATATAGGGATTGCAAACTTGTGCAATCTATTACTCATCAAGTATACCCTCTCAACAACATCTAATGCCTGCTTGGAATATATTGCATCAGAACTCACTTCTAACTTTAATTTTTATGCAGGGACTTCAGGCAATTGGTTCGAATATGATGCTTGATTGGACTCTTCACTTGCGATAACAACAATTCTCAATTCTCTGCTATGCGGGAAGTTATCAATATTAACTGATTCCTGGCTACACTGTGAAGCTTCCCCACCTTCATCCCCCTTAGGCCTGTTATCATCTACACTAAACTGCAACCGAAATAAATATTTGGCTGGAACAACCGCGAGCCCTTATGCTTTCGGTTTGGTAATGATTTGCGTTTGAGTTTTCCTTCAAATTCAATCATGAGTATTGTTGCAAGTTGTTCTAAGTTGGCTGATAATCACGTCCTTCATCGTGGATGCAGGTTACGGAAGTGTGTTGGCGGAAGCTGAAGCTGTTGGTTATGTAAGGAGCTGTAAATCTATTAGCACTTTCAATGGCATTACTTCCTTTTATCAACAGACCATATAGCATTCAAAATGTCACTCTGTGGGGTCATTCACTTCAGGCGAGAACCGATGAAGTTCTTCTAGACGTGCTATCAAAACCAAACATTAGTCTTAGTGATAAGTCTTCTACGGACATAGCTTTGGCTAATGGCTTTTGTAGCTCATTTTCTTCATCGAGTTTTACAAGCATCTTTCTATATATCTATTGGTTTTAATCCTCACGTATTTATGACATCTCAATGCTTTCTTAGTGGTTTTTTTGCAGGTGCGCGGAGGCCGTGATAACGGTGTTGCTCTTACTGTCATGGTTGGTGCTTGAAATGTTATTGTGAAAAGTCTTAAACTGATGTCATATGCTTTGCGGGTCGTTCAAGAGTTGAGGCTGCCGGTGTTACGCTTCGGTATTTCAAGGTCTCCGTTTGCGGCGTTATGCTTAAACCCTCCGGTATTGAACTTTCAAAATTAGATCCTCTTTCTCATGAATTCGCAAGGAGGAAACAGTGGTCTATGTGAATGTTTTGATTTGTTGTTCTCGGTTTTGTTAACAGGGTTGGAAACTAAACTCCGTGGGTAACGATACAACTGTAGCATCAAAGCCATTGTGGAAAGGAACAGGTATCTATCTGACCATAATAATCAAGATTGTTAAGTTGTATATGGAATGCTGACGTGAAGTTGGTTTTGCAGGTTGTTTCAAGCAGTTGGCACAAAAGTCAGGATTATATGGACTATAGGTGGAACAGTTTTGACATTGGTTTGGTGGTTTAGATTCTTGTTCCTTGGCTTGTAAACTGATAATCCTTATGTTGGCTACTCGGAAATATGCTTGCAAATGGTCCCGTTATTCACTGTTAGTGATCGCTTGTAGGAAACAGTTACTGCAATTTGGGCTTATGCAATTTGCTATTTGAATGCTTGGCTGTTCATGTCATTGTGATCATAGAGAAGAAAAAACGTTCCTCATCACCGCCTTTATTGTTTTGCAGTGATACTCTGTTGAATTTACTGTCTGCACGCCTCTGATTTGTGGAGCAGCCTAGCCATATCACAAATGTAGTGGTACCGAATGCGTACGCGTGACGAATCCTCCTGTGGCATTTGGATGTCTCCTGCATTTAAAAGGTAATGACTTGCCATTATGGTATTTGGTTTCAAATTGGAAGGGAACAAAAACTAGTCTCATGGTTTTCCGCTTGGCTGCAGGGGTATCATATGCTATGCTTTGCCGTGAGGAGTTCGAGTGCCAGCCTTTGCTAGTTCAAGACATAAGAAAACATCCCTTTATGGCACTGCAGGCCTTTGTTAACTCCGATATGCTGTATGCAGGTTTAGTGCTACCGTAGTTTATTGAGAGGACTCCTGCATTGTTGCCGGCGGCGGGCGTAACAGACTTAGGAGGAAGATTAGGATTGCCTGCCTGCAAACCGTCACAGCCGCTTCAAACTCCAGCAATGGTTCCGTCACCTTTTTTACCCATCCAAACCTTCTGCAAATGGCGTAGTAATGGAGGCTCGGAAGTGTGATGGTGGAGAATAACAAAAGTAATGCCTTCAAGCTTGTTCTTAGCAAAAGTAAACAGTAAATTGAAGTAGCAGCCTGTAGGATAGTTTGATACGAACTGTGTAATTTGTAATGTCATGGCGTGATGTACAATTGCCTTAAGTTGAATGACTTCCTAAAAAACAATGAGGCCAAGTCGAATGTACGTTGTAAATTTCTATTTAATCCAATTGCGACATTGTTTCCTTGGTACGGGTATTCCTTGTAGATAAAAAAAAATGTATCTTTTGATTGATAGACTTGGTGAGTTTGAACTCTAAACTCCCCGACAATCTTATAATAATGATAATGAGGTGGTCGTGACATTCCCAAAATACGAAACCGACTTGTATCTATGGCTGTCTGTAGCTAATATGTAGGGTCTCGGAATAAAAGGACACCACTTGCTAATCTCTTGTAACCTTAGTCGTGGCAGTGATTTTGGAATAATCCACTTATTGCTTTGGACCGTGAATCTTGAATTTAATTGAAATATAAGCCTTGGCATCCGCTGTGGTATCTTAAAATCTGGTTATTTGAACTTAAGCCCTCTTGTCTTGGATGGTGAGCCGAATTATAAAATATCGTAGCGCCTCATAGCTTATTTTCCATAATAGGAATCAATCCTCGTAATCATGAAAGAAAGTCTTACAGTTGGTTTTTTGTAAATCCATGAGTTGAATCCATTCTTAGTATGCGAACTCCGTCTTAAAGCCTGACAGTGAGGATCTATACCTGCTATTGCTACATCTGCGCACACTTGTTAGTTGTAAAGAACAAAAATTTAAAATAAAGTCAAATAACAATAAAAGGGAAAGGCGCAATAAAAGTTGGGATCTTACGGTCAAAAATTTGGGCGCAACAGATGCCCCTATTTAAGTTACTTCTATCCGGAGATATGAAGATTGAAATCTTCGTCTCGACGAGATAGGAGGGACTTAAATACAAACATAGCACAAATTTTTGGCCCTAAGAAGCCACCGAATGCAAGTGATATGCAATGATATGAAAAAATGCAAGACGAAAGGTCCTGTGGAGAAATGGCGCCACATGGGAGAAACTAGACATAACACACTGGAAGAACGGGCTCAATAGAGCGAGACTCCGCGGGGAAAAAATGACAATCACAAAGTGTCTGTAAAATATGTTGTGAAGAACTTGGAAGAGAAAACCACTTGAAGGACCTGCTGCACATGTCAAATGTAGTTTGTTCGAGATATCAACTGGAGAAGTCTATTGTCGAGACATGTAACTGTAATTGAGGATACTTTTGCCAAAGTATTTGCTGTAAAAAAAAAACTGTGAGGAATCTACTGTCGAGATTCTGTGTTGAAGCCTGTTGGAGAAATACTTCTGACGAAGTCTTCTGGGAATCTACTGCCGAGATTAACCAGGAACTGTAAAATGTCTACCTACTGCCGAGGTCTTATGGGAATTTACTGCCGAGATTAGCCAGGAACTACCTACTGCCGAGGTCTTCTGGGAATCTACTGCCGAGATTAACCAGGAACTACCTACTGCCGAGGTCTTCTGGGAATCTACTTCCGAGATTAACCAGGAACTACCTACTGCCGAGGTCTTCTGGGAATCTACTGCCAAGATTAACTAGGAACTGTAAGATGTTTGAATGATTGTCGTTGTAGACTGTAGTTGTCGTTCGTTGTAGAACTTGTAGTTCGTTGTAGAACCCTGTAGATGTAGTTCGTTGTAGAACCCTGTAGATGTAGTTCGTTGTAGAACCCTGTAGATGTAGTTCGTTGTAGAACCCTGTAGATGTAGTTCGTTGTAGAACCCTGTAGATGTTGTTTGTAAATGTAGTTGTAAATGTGAAGCTTCACCGAGGATCTTCGGAAGAGATGTGAACCGGTTGAATTGTAATGTATGTCTTCTTAAATAAAGAGAGACTATTGTGATAAACTTCTTCGACTTCTTCGGGGAGATGTCGCTTGACGGAAGCAAACTTGTGTGATGAACTCGCTGGGGAATATATTCTTGAGGAGTACCTTTGTTGTTGTAAAAATGTGTGAATTCTCAAATAAAGAGAAATCTGCAAGGTTTTCCATTTACCGAGTCGATGATCACTAGGGATGGACAAACTTTCTTGAGGAGACTGTCATTTGTCGTTTTGAATAAGACCTTAGTCAAAACGAGCTGCTCAAATAAAGAGATTGTAGATGTTCGAGAAAATTTGTTGAAGGAATGTCTGTCTTCGTGAATATTTTCCCTGGGGAATAGGGTGCAAAATAAATGCACACTTAATCCATGTTTAAAGGTTGGAGACGTCCACGATGTGATTGCCAAAAACCGAAGTTCGATTCGGGAAGTAGCCGAAAAGAAACTGTCACACAAGACTCGACCATTGAGGTGTGAACTCAAATGGAATTGTACTAGAATAACCATCTTCCATGAAGATTGAACTCCATGGGGAAAAATGAAACATTGTGCTTTTTCTGCCTAGGTCGACAGATCTGATTGGAGGGATAAGACACACCCAAACACCTAGGGATAACTATAGCCAAAGTGATAGAATAAAACAAACGCAAAGAATGCAAAAATGCACATGCCATGTTGTCTACTTATATGCGATGCGTATGTCTATGCTGACAAAACAAACGGAAAGAGGCGACCGAAGATGAAATAAACATCTCGACCAATCTTCGAAGATAAAAGTACCACTGGGGATAGACGGAGAACTGAATATGGGATCACCATCCTGTTTCAAAGCTTTACAAGCTTCTCTTGGAGAATAGAGATCAATTTATTCGGGGACGTAACATCTTGGTAAGTCTGAGAGGTTGTATGAAGTTATAGACGGAAGTACCCAAAATGAAGTTTTATAGAGGATAAAATAAATATCCTGGGTCATGGTGGTTGTTGAACATGTCGGCGTTGAGCTTCCTGAGGATGAAATAAACATCCACTCTGTTTCAAACTCCAAATGCCCCAAGTCACATGGTGTAGAAAAAACATCTCGAGAGGATTTTATAGAAAACATGATGTCCAAATGCCCCACTGTTTTCAAACTCTCTAGAGATTCACCGAATCTCGACGTAACTGCCCCTGATTGGCGGTATAACTGAGTCAGCCAAGACTGGTACGGATCAAACCTCTTGAAAAATAACTTGCCCCAGGTTGGCAAAGTCTTCAAATCCATCAATGTTCGTATATAATCTTTCTAAGATGTCAAGCGCATTTAGCAAGTCAGAAATGTTAATTTCGAAACGGGTAATGCAACACGTTTGTCTTGAAGTTTTTTTTTGAAAGGAGATATCGCAATAACTTGTGATCGAAACCACTAGTTAGGATATAAACTAAAAATTATTTATAAAGCCGATTTAATTTGAGTATAGCTCAAGGAGTCAGGAAACAATATCTCATCGAGTATGCTTTCGAACTAAACCTTACTTCAATTAGGACTTTGAGGGTCGTATATAGGCTTAGTTTATGACTTGTAAAATGGAGGAATAAAGGGTTAGTATATTTGTGCCCACCCATTTTTTGAAAGATATTCATTATTTATTTTTTATATTACTCTGCCCCAGGCCAAGAACGAGGTTTCGGTTTGGGAGAAAAAAACAAATCTTTTCTCAAGGCTTAAAAAGAGGGTTTAACTATGTTGGTGTTTAGATGGTTGAAATAATGCCTTACATCATCAGTAGGGTTCTTATTCAAAGCATACAACAAGGGATCATGTGTTTTACTTCATCATCCTCCTTCCAATTCTTCACCAAGGTGAGAAAAATTGGGTAAAAGTCGGTATTATAAATTATTTTGAAAAATAATTTGAGTGAAAACGAATGGATTTCTTCAAGACAAACACTTATTGCATTACTTATTCAAAATAACAAGTTCTTACATGCCAAAAATACTTTTTAATCAAAGAAACACAAACACAAAAGCAAAACAAAGTAAAAAGCTAGACAAGCCCTTTTATTATGCCTTGAAATGGAGAGGTCTGTAGAATCATCCGATGTGTAGTCTTCTGATAACCTTGAATCATGTCCTCGGAGGATGAGCCATGTTGGGGTTAGTATTAGAACCCTCGAAGGATAAGATTCCGCTCTTAACCAATTCTTGAACCTCTGCCTTCAAACCATAGCAGCTCTCAATGTCGTGGCTAGGAGCACCTTGATGATATGGGCAAAATTTGTCAGCTTTGTACCAATACGGGAGTTTCTCGGGTACTTTAGGTGGAGCTCTTGTCTGGATGTGACCTTTCTGAATCAAAACTGGAAATAGATCAGCATACTTCACAGGGATGGGGTCAAACCGATGAATTACTTCTCTTGGAGTATCCAGAGGCATCCTCTGATACCTTCTCCGAAGCCGTCGATTCTGTGGTTGATCTGGAGAAGCCAACTTTTGCTTAGGAGGCAGTTGTTGTTCACGCTAAGCGGGCATTGCATACTGATGTTGAGGATGGGGTACCGGAGCTATGAATTCTCTGGAAGGTCCACTGTCATCTTCATTGTCTGGGGCTATACCCAAGTTGTGATAGTATTGCTTCACAAAAGCAACAGATAAGTCTTCCCAAGATTGAATGTGGTTACTTTGCAGCTTCATGTACCATGTCAAGGATGTCCCACATAAACTTTCTTGAAAGCAGTGAATCAACAGCTTGTCGTTGTCTATATAAGCAGTCATCTTTCGACAAAACATTGTCAAGTGGTATTTTGGACAGCCGATACCTTTGTAAATTTCGAAGACAGGCATCTTGAACTTTAGAGGAATAATTACACCTGGAACTAAACATAGTTCATGAGCACCAAGACCTGATGCGGTAGTTCCTCTCATCATCTTCACTTGTTCTTTGAGACCACGAATTTCTTTCTCCATTGCTATGAATCTAGGATCATCCACTCCTTTCTCAGTAGGAGTGTTCTGAGGATCAACAAACAGGTTGTCTTGCGAAGGTTGAAGTTGCACAGGAACATCCACTTGTTGCACAAAGTCGTCGGAGAAATAGTCGAATGTCGAATCAGTCCTTACTTTGAAGCTAGTCATGCGATCCATATCTTTCGTTCTCCATACTATCCCTTAGTAATAATTCGAGCTTGGTCAGACGGCCGAGATGTCAGCTGACAGACAAAGACAGAAGACCGGATGAGCCACAGAAGAGGAGAGACACATGCATATGCAAAATGCTAAATGAAGGATGCCAATGCAAGAATGCAGAAATGAAAGGTTTCATGGAACTCGAGTATTTATTAACGTCACAGAGTACCAAATAAAATTCATGTATTATTTTTTTTACTATTTTATTTTTTTATTGGATTACAAGGAAACAGCCTTATAAGAGTCCTTACTTAATAGCTAAATAAAAGCTAATAAAGCCCTAAGGAAGTCCTTCATCGTGCTTGTTGATATACTTCTCTAACTGAATCTTCTTGAAGATAAGTTGTCCATGATCAACGTCTAAAGATTAGTTTGATAAATCCTCTATCTCTTCTTTCGTTCTTGTTGGAAGTAAGGGGGGATCCTTTGGATCTTCAACGATAATAAGAGCCTTTTGAACTTCTAATGATCCTCCATGATAGGGGAAGTTTCTCGTATTTGTCCTTTGAGTTTTCTTCATTCTGAGCTCCTACTTTCTTAGGTCACCCAAGTTAGGACTCTTAAAAGGATATTTCAAAATATTTTCTTTTGTAATCTATGTTGGTTTCTATAATGTTTATAAATAAACAAGGAATTCCATGAAACCTAATGTAGTATGATGTTGTTGCACCCCAAAATTTGACCAACTACTCATCGCAATTTGGCTCATGTTTCAACTCATTTCATTTTCGCATTTGCATACCACGTACATTGCATTTTTTCCAGTCAGATTGACTTTATCGGGATTACAACCCTCTGATCGCGCTTCAGGCATTTCAGGCCAATACGAGGACGTATTTTGAGAGCTGATGCTCGTCCCGGTGTTTTCAGCTCTCGCTGTTGTTTTTGAGGACATCTCGGTGTTCGGGTTTTTACCGTTTATTTCGATATGGTCGCTAATCGATTTAATCGGCTTCCTCGTTTTTTTTAGGGTTTTTCCCTTATTTTATAGAATTTTTATGGATTTAATTGATTTTTCTAGGTGTTAGTTAGATAGTTTTTAATAGATATTAATTGTTTTTAAATAGATTTTAGTTTTAATTTCTTTTTAAGAATAAATTGTTTTTAGATATTTTCTAGATTTTTTTAAATGATTTTTAATAGGATATTCTTTTAATAGGTTTTTTAAAATAGAATTAATAGAATGTCTTCTATTTTTGTTTGTATAGAAATAAGTGGAATTTATAGGAAATTATTAGAGTTTTTATTTGTTTAGAGATAAATAGAATTAATAGAGTTTTATAGGTTAATCCTCTTTTTTAGATTTAATTAGGATTTAATTAGATTAATTAGATAGTTAAATCCATTTTTAGATGTTAATTAGGGTCTTAGTTAGATTTTAATTGAGTTTATTAGAATTAATTAGGATTAGATTAGTTTTAATTTTCATTTAGGATTAAATTACAGTTTTTTAATGTTCAGTAGTGGTTAATTCAGATTTAATTCGTGGGCCAGGTGTCTTATGGAGGCCCAGTCCAGGTCCAGTCCATGTGTCAGCATATAAAAGCCCCACGTGTCCCACTCAGATTCTCTCTCTCTCTCTCTCTCTCTCTCTCTCTCTCTCTCTCTCTCTCTCTCTCTCTCTCTCTCTCTCTCTCTCTCTCTCTCTCTCTCTCTCTCTCTCTCTCTCTCTCTCTCTCTCTCTCTCTCTCTCTCTCTCTCTCTCTCCATTTGCCACGTTTCATTCTGAGGGAGCCCCATCTCACTCCCACTTCACGCCACGTTTTCATCCCACAATCCACCACCTCACAGCCCCCATTTTTTCACCACGTTTCCCACTCTTTTCTCCCACTTCATTGCCACGTTTCAACCCCCAGAGCTTGCCACCTCACCCTCTCTGCATGTTTCCACCATCCGCCACCTCACCGCCACGCGTGTGCACTTCTCTCCTCACACTGCATGCAGAGCCCCCACGTGTCTCCCCTCTGGCTCACCGTCCCTTCATCGGCCGGCCATGCAACCGTCGCGCCGGCCACCTGCTAACTGTCTCTGACCGCCATAACCATCACCTGAAGCCGTTTTTTCGCCGGAAATCTGAGATTCCATGATGGACCTTTATCTTCCTCATCCATCCTGTTCATCCAACCCTCACCAGATTTCACCGGAAAACTCAACTGCCGCCGGAAAATCCCCAGAACCTCCACAACCTTCATCCAAGATTCATCTTCATGACTGTTTGCATGAAGAACCTTCATCGTCCCAGAACCTTCAATGAGTTTCATCCGCTTCCATCGTCATCTGGTTCCAGACCGCCACCAAATCAACAAGAACATCATAGCCTCATCATCTCGTTTCCAGATTCGTTGCACTCTCCGTCGGATCTCATTCATTCGTTTTTAGAACATTTATCTGTTCATCTTCATCTAGATCTTCATATATTTTCTTTAAGAACAAACCTCGCCAGATCTGGATTAAGAACGAGATTTCCAGAAATCCAACATTCTACATAGAACACTCGCCGTTCATAATCATATTTTCCAGATCCTTCAATTCTTCTTCAAGAATGTTCGTCCGTTCTTCATTATTTCTCAGATTCTCCAGATTATCTTCATGAATCTTTCAACATGCGCCTTCATCATTTTCCTCTCGTACAAGATTTTCTCTAGCAGCGATTCACAGGTCTTCAACAACCGGTTGTTCGTCCAAGCCTTTTCTTCAAGATCCACAGATCTTCAACGAACTTCATCCAACCTCAAGCATGACCATCGCTTTCAACAAATTGCTCTGAGACTCTTCATCATCGTCTGCGCACGAGTTCATTATCTTCGAAGCATCTTCAAGAAACTCCGGTTTTGAGGTACAGATTCGTTGAGCACCTCCTTCGTTGTTCTTCGCTAAACAACTATCACCAACAGACTCTTTGATCTCCCTTCAACTCCCGCCGTTGAATTGCAGCAACGTTCCATATCAACTACTGAACATGGTGATTACGAGATTCAGAATGTTTTTGGTTAAGATGTGAATGAAGACGTTTGAGATCGGTTGAGAAAGGAGAAGTTTGAGAGAGAGAGAGCTGAACGAGAGAAAGTTTGGAACAGCGCAGAAGGAACAGTGTTAGGGTTCTGAGAGGAAACGAGAGAGATGGCTGTGTGGATTGGGCTGTGGCCCATTGTTTTTTTTGTCCGTACACCCCCCGTTTTTGGACGATTCACCCTCCGTTTTTTTGTTGTTGTTTGGTCTGATCGGGCTGGGCCCATTCTTTACTTTTCTGGGCACACCCTCCGTTGTACTCTCTTACCCCCTGCTTTTTTATTTTCTTTTCTGAATCTGCTTAGTGGGCTGGGCCCCAATGCTGTTCTATTTTGCTGGTTGCACACCCCTGGCTGGACTGATGCACCCCCCTTTGTTTTTCTCTTTTTTTCATTATTTTCTTTTGTATTCATTTGCTTAGATTTTTTAAAGAAAAAGAATATGTGAAAAAGAATGTATAATATAAAAATAGAAAAAATGGAAAAAATAGTGGAATGAAAAATATAAAAAATGATAGTATTTTAATATTTTCTTTTTAGGATATATTTTCTTTTAGGAGTTTCTTTTACGCCTTTTTAGAGATAGAATTAAAGGTCCACTTGTTAGGGGACTATTTTTCATTAGATTTTCCATGATAGATGGGTATGATTTTTTAGGAGTTTATTTTCCTGTACTCTATCATTGTAACCTTCCGAATATTAATAAAATGAGATTTGTGCTGTGGTCTCCGTTTTAGCTGTAGGCTGAACTACAACTGCTCTGACTTTCTCTGAAGAGAATATGTAGGCATATGATGCGATATCCTAGCGAGCACACTAACAACTAACCTTTTGTTCTCTCGCTGCTGTGCGATCGAGGCTTTCCCGCTGACGACTGATGTTATCCTTTTCTCTTGCCCGAGTGCATTTGAGACCAGGCCATAGTTCTAGTTCCCGTAGGTTCCCATACCTTTAAAACCCAATATACTACGTCCGTTCTACCGCAAACAGGTACGCCTAAGTCTCCAATGGTCGAGCAGCATATACCTAATTGCTAGAATGCGTACGCTAGTATCGTCAACTTGATCTCTCACCCCCGTGTGACCGAGAACACCCTGTCTACCCGTAGTTAGCCTGAACTACGTCATGCTCTGATTTCTCTGATGAGAATACGTAGGCCCAAGACGCGACGTCTTGCCGAGCAACTCCCCCCGTAGTTTCCCGAACTACGTTGACTCTGATTTCTCATTCTCTGATGAGAATACGTAGGCATAGAGTGCGACGCTCTATCGAGTCAATTTCTTCCCGTTTAGATCTAGCAGCCGTAGATAGATTGTTTTTTCACCCGTAGACAAACAAACAAGCATGGATCCCATCGAGTACGATGGACGTGAGGGGTGCTAATACTTTCCCCTTGCGTAACCGACTCCCGAACCCAGACAATGGTTGCGATGACCTTGTCTTATACCCTTTTCGTCAGGTTTTTCCGATCGTTTCCTTTCCCGTTCCGAGGGATAAATAACGAAAGGTGGCGACTCTTCTGTTTTGCCGGCACCTTATTTTCGCGGAAGCGACAACTGGCGACTCTGCTGGGGACTGCGACAGTTCCTTATGCATTTGGGGATCCAACGTCCCTGTGAGAGAGTCAATCCTAGCGCTTGTTTGCGTGTCTGTGGGTGTTTACTTTTGTGTTGTATATTACTGATGTATTTACATTTCCCGCACTATATTATTATCTGTTGCTATTGTGCTGTTGCGGGATGGGAGCTCTGATGAGTGAGAAGTCAGACCCAGGCTTGAGTGCACCTTAGAATTAGTTGTGGAAATTAGTGGGCGCATGCTTGCTTGGCAGGCACTAGTGTCTCATGAAATCCACGCTCGGACGAGGTTCTCCCGGTTGACTTCTTTTTCAACCCTTTGGGTTGAGGGGGTTGTTGGTTTGGAGGATTGTCGACTCTAGGGACCGATCATTTGGAAGTTGGCTAAGTGAGGCCTCTTCAGGACATGATGATGCCACACCTTCTAGGTATCGTATCATCAGTCTTGAAAGTCTGTGACGCCAACGACCGCATAGGATGCCAAACTTGTGTCAGTTTAGGTCCATACCCGTGAGTGGGAGGGTTTTTGCAGGAAACTTGACTTCCAGCCTACCCGATATTTTGGTTTTCTCTCGTCAGAGCAGACTTATCCCGTCAGTAGCGCAACAGTAATCAGAGCTTTGTGGGGGCTGTGATCCCGTGCTTGTTGCATCTTGCATTGCATTTGCATAATCATCTTTGCATCATATCGCATATCATTCTCCAGCTAGTCAGAGCTCTTATCCAGCCTTTGTTTTGCTTCAGAGGGTGATTCTCCGGTGTTTGGTCTGAGCAAGGGTTGATTGCTAGAAGACGACCAAGGGGTTGAAGCAAAATTGAGCCGAATCAAGCAGTGAAATCAGTTGAAAGTTGTTGGTAGCTATGTCAGAGAGCGACTTCTAGATTGTTGATACCTTGTCAGGTTTCACTATGACGTCCAATCCTTTGTATGGTTCTATGCCTGATGAAGACTTTCCGCAAGTGAACAACCTTACTGCAACTCGACTTGTACAGCCTTCTGTTGAAGACCGAGATCTACATGAGCAGTCTGTTGTCCGAAGTGAACGTTCTACTTCTATTGATACCTCAGACTATCAGGGTGTTGTATTCCCTGTGCCAAATTCCCGAAGAGAGGTCCCGATAGCAAAGACTGAAGACCCATTAGCTCTCGTGTATGCTAAAAGGTTTCGTGCGTTGGATGAAAGATTCAAAGCCTTGGAAGTTAAAGATGCTGTTAACCCCAATGCTGCAGACATGTGTCTGGTTTCTGGCCTAGTGTTACCTCCGAAGTTCAGAGCGCCGAGGTTTGAAAAGTACAGAGGAGATAGTTGCCCGAAGCAACATTTGGTGATGTTATGCCGAAGAATGACCTCATTTGTGCACAACGACAAGTTGATGATTCACTGCTTTCAGGATAGTCTGACTGGGGCATCTCTGAGTTGGTATATGCCGTTAGAGGGTAATCAGATCCGATCATGGGTGGACTTAGCCAATGCTTTTCTGAAGCAGTATGACTACAATCTTGATGAAGCTCCTAGTCGCATGCAGCTGCAAGAATTGTCTCAAGGGAACAATGAACCTTTCAGGAGGTATGTTCAGAGATGGAGAGAATTTGCTGCTAGAGTGCAACCACCGCTCCTAGACCGAGAGTTGAAAGACATGTTCGTAAACTCCTTGCAGAGCCCGTACTTCGAAAGAATGCTTGGAAAGGCACCAAATTTCTCTGAATTGGTAAGGGCAGGAGAGTGCATCGAGTATGGTGTAAAGACTGGAAGAATCCAGAATGTTTCGGGCGGTCAGGCTAATGAAACTGAATCTCTCTATAACTTTCAAACTGAAGAAGGAGTTGTGATCAATGCAATCATGAATGATGTTGGGTATCCTCAAGACGAATCAGTGAAATCTGTTGGTTCTTCGTCTTCTCAGCGGTCAGTATCTTCTGTGTCTCATTATTCTGGACCGACAATTGTGCCTGGGGAACCACATCGGGAACCTTATGTCGCTCCTCTTGCAAATCCACGAGCCCGTGGCCGAGGTTATCAGAATCAGCGTCGGAATCAGAACCGACCTCGTAACAACTTGGAACGAAGGAATGCTCCTTCTCATCCAGTGCCTGTGCCGTATAGCCAGATGCTGCCACATTTGATTCAGAATTCTTTGGTGGAACCCAAAGCTCTTAAGCCCGTGCCAGAGCCTTACCCTCCTAGGTACAATCCCCATGCTCAGTGTGGTTACCATGGTGGATCTCCAGGGCATTCAACTGAAGATTGTAAATCTTTTCAGGCAAAAGTGCAACAGTTGATCGACAAAGGGTGCATTTCCTTTCCAGAAGGAATTTTGGTTGTGCATGACAACCTCTCAGCCATCTGAGCTCGCAGATTCAGAGGGTTATTTCTAGAGGCCAGTGGTCCAGACAGACAGACGTCCTCAGCATTGGCAGTCCTCAGACTTTTTATCATTTGCACTTGTAGTTTCCTTTCTGTTAGTTACTACTTGCTATTAAACATTGTTTGTTTCGAATGGTAATATTGATAAAGTGACTATGCATTTTTCTGAATTAATCATGTCGTTGTCACTCATTTACTGCGTTGCACTGACACTTGCACTTTATTTACTCCACTTTATCACTATGATTAGTAAAGATTGGAGGGAGGATGACGAAACTGAATACTCATAATCGATGATCGTATGCTTTCAGATAAAACCTTGCCGATGACGTACAAGGCATTGTTTCAAACCCCCTAAACACTGGAGAGATAAGGAGTTAGTCCCTTGTTAACCACTTCGAGCCGAGAAGCAGGAGTTTCTTTCAGACTTTTGAACTCTCACATCTTAACCTGGGGCAGGGTAGTCGTCAGTTAGCTTGACCGAGCGTTCAAGTCTTATAGAGGAATGTTGCCTTTCGAGGACCAATCACGCCGCATTCTTCCCCAGAGGTCGTACCTCATCAGCCACAATGGTTAAACCTCACCAATCAGGAGTGAGACAGTTATAAACCTCTCGGATGAATCCAAACAGCCAGTGTCGCATGACTTGTTCCAAGAAAAAGAAAAAAGGAATAAGAAAGCCCGCTAAGTAAAAAGAAAAGAATAGATGGAAAGCAAATACTTAGGCAAAAATCAGGGCATCCCGCTGGACTTCAAAAGAAAAATCGAAAAGAACTTTGAAGAGTCAGTCCAGGCAAAAATTAGGGAATCAAAAGAATGAAAAAGAAAGGATATAAAAATAAAAAAAATCCTCGAACAAGGACAAAGTCGTGTAGATACAGGCACCGAAACGAAAAAGGAGTAAATGTCACTCCGAAACACCTTGTGAGTTCTTTAACCAGTTGTTCCCAATATTCAACATACCTCTCGAAGAGGCGAGCGCTCGAGCTAAGTTAGCTGAACTTTAGGATCGGAGATCATCACGTAGAAGGGGTGGGTACAAATCATAATTTGAGCCAAATATCCTTTGTTTCACGAACCGTGAATCCGACCACGATACAACCCTTAAAAGACCTAATTGAGGCAGGGTTTATTCTGAAAGCGCATTACGATAAGGTTGAGTAACCTGACTCCTACATGATTTGCTAATCATATCCTTGTTGTATTTTTCACTGATCGAATCAGCACTATGTTTGAACTCTTTGGTTCATTCGTCACTCACTAGCATGACACGTAAATGAGTGACAGCACAAAGTTTTCAAAATCTGCATGAACACTGCATTAAAATTACCATTCGTGAATGACAATTTTAATTGCAGGTCAGTAGTTGATACGAAGGAACTCCAACAGGGAATAGTCAGTCGGGACTGAATCGTTAGCAGTCTGGATCAGAATGGTATACTGCGAAACCCTGTGAATTTGGGGCATTGACTTCCAGTGAGTTTGGAATCAGTTAGTCCGAGGACAAGTCCCGGAGTATCGGTTGATTATGGGGAAGACTATTCAAGAAGCAGTTGATCAGAAGTTGATCTTCTCGAGACCCAATCAGGGGCAATCGTCCAGAGTCCTGTGATTTGAGGGCAGATCCCTCCGGTGTTCAATCAGAGCATGTTGAGTCGCTCAACGCTCGTTCAGGGGCAAGCTACTTCAGAAGTATAGTAAAACCAACCATGCTGAGAGTTGGTTAATTGAGGATGAATCCTTCCGTTGTACAGATGTTGGGGCAAGCCATCTGAAGATTGTCTTGTTGTCAGCTGCTTTCTGTTCAGAATGAATTTTCCCAAGAGTCGGATGGGGCAAGTTGAATTGCACTGGGGCAAGTTGTTCAAATGAGTTTGTTCACCCTACCAAGAGTTGAGTGTCGGGGAATCGTGTCATTACCCTACCAAAAAACCTGAACCTTCTGAAGAAGTCTGACTGCCATTGGATTGTTATCCTACAGCCTAACCTGTTACTTGGCTGAACCTTGTAACCGAATCGTTTCAAAGTCCAGTTCTCGTCTGGCAAACCGGAGATCAGTTCTCGTCTGAAATCCAAACCAGAAACTAGCCCTGTCTGGTCACCTTTTCTGTAACCTATTGTTCAACCAGTTCTCGTCTGGCCAACACCGTTTTAAAGCCCAGTTCTCGCCTGGCAAGCCGTAAGTCAGTTCTCGTCTGACAACCTAACATATTTTGCTATCAGTTCTCGTCTGATAGTCCACCTTGAATGCTAGCTCTCGTCTAGTATGTCCCTTTCAAATCCACTTTAGATTGTTTCCCCTGAGCAGTTCGAGACTGCAGCAAATTGAGATGGCATTTGTCCCTTATCAGAGTAGGATCAAGATTATCCTCAGCAGGGCGAGATTGATATTCCCGGCAGAGCATGGCCATCCCAAGTGTTGAATGGTGATTAGACTGATGTGTTATTTTCCCAAGTGGGTTGAGACTGAAGCTTTCCCTGACCGGCAGATTTGGGTTTATTTCCCCAACAGTGGGACTGATGCAATGTTGTATCCCCACAGAGTCCGAGTTTGACTCCTTTCCCCTCCGAGTCCAGGTCATTGACTCATTCCTCAAGCAGAGGTCGACGGTGATTCCCTCATTGAGTAATCTCCAGACGAGTAGATTTTGATGTCAGACAGAGAAGAGTTATTTCTCAGCAGCTTGCTTCGTACCCTATAAGGACTTAGGGTGATAAAAAAAAGGGAGCGTTCTGGGTTGTTTTCCTCAGCGAAGTGAGATTCAATTTCGGTGATCGATTGTTATCTTCCGCAGTCGCCAGAGGTGTGTCCTTGATAGGATCGGTATATCTCCAACAGGGTTATACAACTACAGATTGATATCCCCAGCAGTGTTGATACACATGTATTCCTCATCAGACTTGATAGTCCAGCAGGTGTTACCCAGAAGGGTCAGTCTCCGTAAGGCGTATGCAAGATTACCCTCAGCAGATCAGGATTGATATCCCCGATAGAGTGCAGCAGCATCTCCCCGCAGAGTCTGAATGCGAGATCGTGAGCATTGATATGTGTTTCCCCATGCAGAGAAGATTCTCTCCCCCAACCAGATGCATCCTGAAGGAACATCATCTCCCTAGCTGAGTCATACACTGAAGTGTGTAGTAGTTGATAGTGCCAAACTAAAGTCTCCATCGGAATTGAGATTCCCCACAGAGTCGTATTCTCCCCAGTAAGCAGGATGATTCCTTCTTCCCCAGCCGAGTTTGCAGATCCCCAAGAGAGCCGAGTCCTTGGAAGCCGTTGAGGCCATGATTGGTTTTCCCCCAGTAGAATGTTGAATAGCTGATGTTGTGTTTCCCCGTCGGAGTCGTCATCTCCCGGAAAGTAGCCGCGAAGGCTTTGCAGTTTATTTCTGCGATTGACATCGTTTTCCTCAGTAATTTGTGGTTTGAATACCCAGGTGAGCAGGTTCAGGTTCTCGTAGAGCTTCGTTCCCCTGCATCAGTCAACTGAAGTTCACTTCCCCAGGCGGAGTCCAATTGAGATTGGTGCGACTTCTTCTCCTTGACAGGAGGATTCTCCCTTCAGCATTTATTTTGCTGATGGGGCCATAGCATTTTGCATGATTGCATAGCATTCACCCTGAAAACGCGTAGCATTTCCACCGCGTGGAACATTACGTCATTGTCAAAGCATATGCATACGAGATATGAGCCAGGTCGCCACTGTTCTTGTTTTGCAGATGTTCCTCCTCAGAATGGTTTGATCAAGATGATTCTTGAACTCTCCCCAACGAGTCGCTTGCCCAAGATGATTCTTGAATTCCTCAGGGAAGTTGCTTGTTTAAGATGATTCTTAAAATCCCCAGTGAAGTCGCCAGAGTTGGTTGCTCAAGTTGATGCTTGAAGTCCCCGACAGAGTGTTTGCTCAGGATGAGTCCTGAAATCTCCAGCATAGTTATCGGTTCAGGATGATTCTTGAAGATCCCGGCGGAGTTATTTGTCCAAGATGATTCTTGAAGTCCTCAGCAGAGTTGATTTGTCCAGAATGATTTCTGGATCCCTGAAGCAGAGTTACTTGATAGTTCTCCAAAATCCCCAGCGGAGATGTGTCATCCCCAGCAGGTTTCTGAACAGCGAAGTTGAAACTTCCCCTGAAGACTTGATGATCGAAGTCCGACCGTGTTAATAAAGCAGTTCTCTCAGCTGATGTGGAGTGCCTGATGGCAGAAGTTTGGATATCCCCAATTGGTTCATGATTGACCCAGAATTCTGTCCTCGACCTACTGATGAAGTCCGGCCGATGCCCGAAAATTTCTCTGAATGCCCGATGGCATGATCAACGTGATTAATGACTTGATGAGTCCCGAGGAATTCTTCTGCTATGACACAGAACGCCTGACGGCATGATTGACCATGTATTGCCGGTTACCAAGCGACCAGTGACCTTTCGATGACTTGAAGACGAATATCTACGGCATAATCAGATGATCATCCTGACGGAGATTTGAAATCAGACTTTTCACCGGTTACCGTGTGACCAGTTCCCCAGCAAGTTGTCGTGCAACTGTCTTGCTCAGTGTCGAAGATGTTCCTACCAGTCAGAGTATCGTTTACCTGTGAGGTTGGCCAATCGCCCGTTACCGTGTAACCAGTGACCCCTCGATAATTTGAGGACGCAATGATATCAGATAAATAAGAGAATCATCCCGGAGGAGGTTCAGATCAGTATTTCTCTAGCTAGTTGCCGTGCAGCTATTTCAACTTCCGAAGATTTGTTCCCACCAGAGTACCGTGTACTTGTGTAGTTGGCAAATTTCCGGGTTCTTTGGTATTCAACCGTCTTCTACCTTTGAATGTTTGAAAGTCGTTCACTCTTCAACCCTTCAGGTCCAAGCCGTTTGAATAGGGGCAGCTGTTGCACCCCAAAATTTGACCAACTACTCATCGCAATTTGGCTCATGTTTCAACTCATTTCATTTTCGCATTTGCATACCACGTACATTGCATTTTTTCCAGTCAGATTGACTTTATCGGGATTACAGCCCTCTGATCGCGCTTCAGGCATTTCAGGCCAATACGAGGACGTATTTTGAGAGCTGATGCTCGTCCCGGTGTTTTCAGCTCTCGTTGTTGTTTTTGAGGACATCTCGGTGTCCGGGTTTTTACCGTTTATTTCGATATGGTCGCTAATCGATTTAATCGGCTTCCTCGTTTTTTTTAAGGGTTTTTCCCTTATTTTCTAGAAATTTTATGGATTTAAGTGATTTTTCTATGTGTTAGTTAGATAGTTTTTAATAGATATTAATTGTTTTTAAATAGATTTTAGTTTTAATTTCTTTTTAAGAATAAATTGTTTTTAGATATTTTCTAGATTTTTTTAAATGATTTTTAATAGGATATTCTTTTAATAGGTTTTTTAAAATAGAATTAATAGAATGTCTTCTATTTTTGTTTGTATAGAAATAAGTGGAATTTATAGGAAATTATTAGAGTTTTTATTTGTTTAGAGATAAATAGAATTAATAGAGTTTTATAGGTTAATCCTCTTTTTTAGATTTAATTAGGATTTAATTAGATTAATTAGATAGTTAAATCCATTTTTAGATGTTAATTAGGGTCTTAGTTAGATTTTAATTGAGTTTATTAGAATTAATTAGAATTAGATTAGTTTTAATTTTCATTTAGGATTTAATTACAGTTTTTTAATGTTCAGTAGTGGTTAATTCAAATTTAATTCGTGGGCCAGGTGTCTTATGGAGGCCCAGTCCAGGTCCAGTCCATATGTCAGCATATAAAAGCCCCGCGTGTCCCACTCAGATTCTCTCTCTCTCCATTTGCCACGTTTCATTCTGAGGGAGCCCCATCTCACTCCCACTTCACGCCACGTTTTCATCCCACAATCCACCACCTCACAACCCCCATTTTTTCGCCACGTTTCCCACTCTTTTCTCCCACTTCATTGCCACGTTTCAACCCCCAGAGCTTGCCATCTCACCCTCTCTGCATGTTTCCACCATCCGCCACCTCACCGCCACGCGTGTGCACTTCTCTCCCCACACTGCATACAGAGCCCCCACGTGTCTCCCCTCTGGCTCACCGTCCCTTCACCGGCCGGCCATGCAACCGCCGCGCCGGCCACCTGCTAATTGTCTCCGACCGCCATAACCATCACCGGAAGCCGTTTTTTCGTCGGAAATGTGAGATTCCCTGATGGACCTTCATCTTCCTCATCCATCCTGTTCATCCAACCCTCACCAGATTTCACCGGAAAACTCAACTGCCGCCGGAAAATCCCCAGAACCTCCACAACCTTCATCCAAGATTCATCTTCGTGACTGTTTGCATGAAGAACCTTCATCGTCCCAGAACCTTCAATGAGTTTCATCCGCTTCCATCATCATCTGGTTCCAGACCGCCACCAAATCAACAAGAACATCATAGCCTCATCATCTCGTTTCCAGATTCGTTGCACTCTCCGTCGGATCTCATTCATTCGTTTTTAGAACATTTATCTGTTCATCTTCATCTAGATCTTCATAGATTTTCTTTAAGAATAAACCTCGCCAGATCTGGATCAAGAACGAGATTTCCAGAAATCCAACAGTCTACATAGAACACTCGCCGTTCATAATCATATTTTCCATATCCTTCAGTTCTTCTTCAAGAATGTTCGTCAGTTCTTCATTATTTCCCAGATTCTCCAGATTATCTTCATGAATCTTTCAACATGCGCCTTCATCATTTTCCTCTCGTACAAGATTTTCTCTAGCAGCGATTCACAGGTCTTCAACAACCGGTTGTTCGTCCAAGCCTTTTCTTCAAGATCCACAGATCTTCAACAAACTTCATCCAACCTTAAGCATGATCATCGCTTTCAACAAATTGCTCTGAGACTCTTCATCATCGTCTGCGCACGAGTTCATTATCTTCGAAGCATCTTCAAGAAACTCCGGTTTTGAGGTACAGATTCGTTGAGCACCTCCTTCGTTGTTCTTCGCTAAACAACTATCACCAACAGACTCTTTGATCTCCCTTCAACTCCCGCCGTTGAATCGCAGCAACGTTCCATAGCAACTACTGAACATGGTGATTACGAGATTCAGAATTTTTTTGGTTAAGATGTGAATGAAGACGTTTGAGATCGGTTGAGAAAGGAGAAGTTTGAGAGAGAGAGAGCTGAACGAGAGAAATTTTGGAACGACGCAGAAGGAACAGTGTTAGGGTTCTGAGAGGAAACGAGAGAGATGGCTGTGTGGATTGGGCCGTGGCCCATTGGTTTCTTTTGTCCGTACACCCCCCGTTTTTGGACAATTCACCCTCCGTTTTTTTGTTTTTGTTTGGTCTGATCGGGCTGGGCCCATTCTTTGCTTTTCTGGGCACACCCTCCGTTGTACTCTCTTACCCCCTGCTTTTTTATTTTCTTTTCTGAATCTGCTTAGTGGGCTGGGCCCCAATGCTGTTCTATTTTGCTGGCTGCACACCCCTGGCTGGACTGATGCACCCCCCTTTGTTTTTCTCTTTTTTTCATTATTTTCTTTTGTATTCATTTGCTTAGATTTTTTAAAGAAAAATAATATGTGAAAAAGAATGTATAATATAAAAATAGAAAAAATGGAAAAAAATAGTGGAATGAAAAATATAAAAAATGATAGTATTTTAATATTTTCTTTTTAGGATATATTTTCTTTTAGGAGTTTCTTTTACGCCTTTTTAGAGATAGAATTAAAGGTCCACTTGTTAGGGGACTATTTTTCATTAGATTTTCCATGATAGATGGGTATGATTTTTTAGGAGTTTATTTTCCTGTACTCTATCATTGTAACCTTCCGAATATTAATAAAATGAGATTTGTGCTGTGGTCTCCGTTTTAGCTGTAGGCTGAACTACAACTGCTCTGACTTTCTCTGAAGAGAATATGTAGGCATATGATGCGATATCCTAGCGAGCACACTAACAACTAACCTTTTGTTCTCTCGCTGCTGTGCGATCGAGGCTTTCCCGCTGACGACTGATGTTATCCTTTTCTCTTGCCCGAGTGCATTTGAGACCAGACCGTAGTTCTAGTTCCCGTAGGTTCCCATACCTTTAAAACCCAACATACTACGTCCGTTCTACCGCAAACAGGTACACCTAAGTCTCCAATGGTCGAGCAGCATATACCTAACTACTAGAATGCGTACGCTAGTATCGTCAACTTGATCTCTCACCCCCGTGTGACCGAGAACACCCTGTCTACCCGTAGTTAGCCTGAACTACGTCATACTCTGATTTCTCTGATGAGAATACGTAGGCCCAAGACGCGACGTCTTGCCGAGCAACTCCCCCCGTAGTTTCCCGAACTACGCTGACTCTGATTTCTCATTCTCTGATGAGAATACGTAGGCATAGAGTGCGGCGCTCTATCGAGTCAATTTCTTCCCGTTTAGATCTAGCAGCCGTAGATAGATTGTTTTTTCACCCGTAGACAAACCAACAAGCGTGGATCCCATCGAGTACGATGGACGTGAGGGGTGCTAATACCTTCCCCTTGCGTAACCGACTCCCGAACCCAGACAATGGTTGCGATGACCTTGTCTTATACCCTTTTCGTCAGGTTTTTCCGATCGTTTCCTTTCCCGTTCCAAGGGATAAATAACGAAAGGTGGCGACTCTTCTGTTTTGCCGGCACCTTATTTTCGCGGAAGCGACAGATGCCATATGAATGCAGCAAACACAAGTAAGCACATAGGGACACACAAAGATAAACAAACAAGGGAGACCCTAGGTTTGCAACGAGCATGGAGCAAAGGTATACCCATTCCCAAAGGTTGTGGAATAAAGGTTTATTGTACCTGCAGAACAAGGTTCTAATAAGGTTCCCAAAGTCGTTAGCCCATTTTTCGGATATTATAAACTTCCCAAGTACTCGGGGGTTAATAATATTCTCAAGAGAACTTCTTTTGAGTGTAGTATCGCGTAGCACTATTTCGGGGGTACCCCCTCATAGTCCCGCACTACATCCTAATAAAGGTCAAAGTGGGGTTAAGGTAACTACGGTTCTCAATATCATAGGCTCCAACATGGAATATAATGCATGTTTTCACGATTAAAGACTCGTTCAACAATACATCTTTCGAGAGGGCCTCAATTGAGCGTGATTTTCAAGTCAGCTTGGTCGAGATTCTACCCCCTATAAGCCTCTTTGAACATATCACTATCCTATCTTAAGTTCACTCAAGTCCGGGTGTAGGACTTTGTCTCACCACTCAAGAGTATCAACTCAAAGGTAATAAGCAAACAAGTATACAAGTAAACAATTAAACAAATATAAGCAAATATTTAAAACAAAACAAGTTAGGGAAACCCACTGAGAGGTCCCCAGTGAAGTCGCCATTTCTGTCGCGGTGAAATTTGGATACCAAACTATGGATTAGTTTGAATCTTTAATTCAATTTGCAACCGAACTTTGATTTGTCCAAAGGAAGGGATAAAGATCGAAATTCCCACAATGCAATGCAAATGCAAGGTTTAGAGAGTTATAGGTTCGGGGGTTGGTTAAACTTAGGGAAGGCACTAGCATCCTAAGTTTCTGTGGTACTCTACAGGAACCTCTTGTTTTATATTATTTATTGCTATGTGTTATTTGCTTAATGGTTGGAAGACCTAGGGGTTTATTTCTAAGTATACTCGATAATATGTCGCATCTTATGCCTACATATCCTTACGGGAGTGGAATCAGAGTATCTGTAGTTCCCCTAAAAGGTTTGAGGAGTTCTTTGACTGTGGTCAAAGTTCCTACGGGTTTAGGATAGTTGTTTTGATTGGGTTTAGGAGAAGAGATGTGTCTTCATTTTAAGAGGGATGTAACCACCACAAGTTGTAGGAAAATAGTCTTTGCATCGTCTTAAGAAAAAGGGATTAAGTACTCGGATTGTTTAACGAGTATGCCTTTATTTCTCTTAAGGCAAAGTCCCTACGGCTTGATTGTATTGTTGTGGGATGGAGATTCTATCTCGCTTAAGATGATTTGGCATCTTTTCTCTATTGTGTTTGAATATATGTATTGATTTGAGTGTTTGATTGTTGAATGTTTGTAAAATAAAGGCAAAAGTCCTTCCTATGGGGTAGGAACTATCCTAGAGATCGACTTGAATGAGATCAAGGATCAAGGGGGTAATGATGCAAATGTAAATGCACTACACACGAGTGTTGAATCATGTGTAGGTTTTTCCTTTGGACGGAATGCGATGCGGGAATGTAAACTGACGGTAATGTAAATACAGAAATATTAAATTACTGTAAGATAAACTGCAAGGGAAAGTAAACCATACACACACATGAAAGCGCTAAGTGTAGGTGAAAGTGAGTGTGTCGTGAATGCGAGTGTGCACAATTAGGTTGTATGTTTACGCTGTTGATTGATTTTAAGCGAAGGAGTTGAATTAATTGATGGGAAAATTGTATTATTTGTTTTAAAAAGAGTTATCATCGTATAGAAGTTAATTTAATTAAGAAAACGGATTTCTAATATTAAAAGGTTTAGTTATCATTAACAAGAGAGATATACACTATTTAACTTATGGAAGTGATTTCTTGTTACATAAAAAAAGTTTACATTATTATAAAAGATTATTTTTATAGATTATCATGAGGTGGGTTTTTATTAATATATGGTTTTTTTGAATAGTCTTGTTAATACCAATTAATTTAGGAAAAGAAAGTTTTTAGTTAAGAATAATGAACAAGATTTATATTAAAGGTTCTTAAGAGAAGTAAATTAATGGACAAATTATATTATTGAATTAATTGAAAAAAAGAGTGGATTAAATAGAGTTGATTTAGTTCCTAGTTTTAAGGAAAAGATTTCTTAAATAAGAGTGGTTTTTTCTTTAAATTATAAAATAGATTTAGTTAAATAGGTTTTATTTATTTATAAAAGGTTATTCTTATTGATAAATAAGTTAAATAGATTGTCATGGAATATTTTATTATTTATTAATTATAAAATATTTTTTTTTTATTTTTATATAAAGGTTAAAAAACTCTTGATTATCATAAAAGCTAGGAGTTAATGTTTAGCTAAAAAAGGTTTATTATTATTCTTGAAATGTTAATTTTAAAAAATCATATTGTTTACTTTGAAGAAGATTCGTTAGTTTATTTTAAATAAAAAAAGATTAGAGAAAAGATCTAATTAAAAAATAATTAATAAATAAAATAAAAGTTAATTTTTAATAAAAGGTTGATTTATTTTAAAAAACTGATTAAGTGTTGATAAGAGGGGTAATTGAACGGTTAAATGGGATTAACAGTTAAGAAACAGGATTAAGGGAATTAAAGGTTAAGTGGGTGGAAGATACGGTGTGACGCGGGTATAGGGCTTACGGTGGAACGCATGTGAGGGTCGCGTGATGTGAATCACGTGATTGTGATTGTGATGGTGCATGGTGATACCGTGTATGTGTGTGCACAAGATCACAATGTAAAAAATAAAAAAAAAACAGAAACAAAAAACCCTAAGATCCCTTTTCTTTTTCTCCCCCCGCCGTTCTTCGTCTTCTCCCTTTCTCAATTTCTTCTTCTTGATCTCTCTTCTTGTTTCACCTGTTCTTCGTGTCCCCATTTACAAAACCTGGCAAAAACCATAAAAACAAACTCAATCATAAAATGAAAATATCTTCTGAAGAAAATGTTACCCCAGATGACGACGATGAAGGGCTCGCTGGTGACTTTGCGGTGGTTCAGGATGATTTTTCAACGACGCGTCGAGGGTTCCGGCGATGGTGATTTCAACGGCGATAGAGCAAAGAGATAAGTTCTTCTTTTTTTTGTTACACCTTTAGGGTTTTTTCTCTTAGAAATTTGAGGGTTTCTGGTTCGTGGATTTTAGGGTTTTGCTGTGCGAATATTGTTTCTGTTTGTGGTTTTTTGTGGATGTTGTGGATTCTGATCTGTTGTATGTGAATCCCTCTTTTTATAGCGGATTTCCCAAAACTGGATTGAAAACTTTCCAATTCAAACGCATTGGGCACAATTGGGCTTTCCTATTCTGATTCAAAATATCCTATTCTGTTTTTGGAAGTTATATGGTTTTGGAAAGAATATAATGTTTGTCTAAACATGTTTGTGTTAGTTTAGAAACTAATTGGCTTTCCTTGATTTGCAGAAAGCGGTGATTAATGCTATGGGATATCCCGTGTGTCCAAGCTTGGAATCGTCTTGCCAACAAAGGAATTTGGCTTCACGCAATCGTTTCTCAAGCTTTGGGAGAAACCTTTGATATAGGGATTGCAAACTTGTGCAATCTATTGCTCATCAAGTATACCCTCTCAACAACATCTAATGCCTGCTTGGAATATATTGCATCAGAACTCACTTCTAACTTGAATTTTTATGCAGGGACTTCAGGCAATTGGTTCGAATATGATGTTTGAAAATCCAGTGGATACTGGTATAAGTAATTTGGTGGTGACCAATCATGTTACAAATAAGGCTCGTTGGTAATTGACATTATGAAAATCAATGGATGACAGATACTGACAATTTGGTTGTGTATCATTCCAAATTAAGTCACAATGGTTTGTTTCCAAGCACAGGTTTCGTACCTTTGGAATATGTTTGTTGCTATCCGAGCACAAGTTGTTTACCTTTGGAGATATGTGATTGTTGCTATCCGAGCACAGGTTGTTTACCTTTGGAGACAGGTGATTATTGCTATCCAAGCACAACTCGTATACCTTTGGAGATGTATTGTTTGATTCCAAGCACATGTTTCGTACCTTTGGAGATGTATCTATCCAAGCACAGGTTTTGTACCTTTGGAAGATGTTTGTTTCTATCCCGAGCACAGGTTGTTTACCTTTGGAGATAGATGTTTGTTGCCATCCCGAGCACAGGTTGTGTACCTTTGGAGATGTATAATTTGAATCCTGAGTTCAGAAATTCCCAGAAACTAAAATGGTTGCATTTGCATGAGGTGATCTATATCCTAAAGTTTTGAGGGTCTGCGTCCAATCCTAAGGTGTTGAGGGTTGTATCTCTTTTCGATCCTAATGTATTGAGGGTCGTGTCTCTGCTATATCCTAACGTGTTGAGGGTATTAGTTTTCAATCCTAATGTGTTGAGGGTTGTATCTCTTTTCGGTCCTAATGTATTGAGGGTCGTGTCTCTAACTATATCCTAACGTGTTGAGGGTATTAGTTTTCAATCCTAATGTGTTGAGGGTTGTATCTCTTTTCGAACCTAATGTATTGAGGGTCGTGTCTCTAACTATATCCTAATGTTTTGAGGGTATTAGTTTTCAATCCTAATGTGTTGAGGGTATTAGTTTTCAATCCTAATGTGTTGAGGGTTGTATCTCTTTTCGAACCTAATGTATTGAGGGTCGTGTCTCTAACTATATCCTAATGTTTTGAGGGTATTAGTTTTCAATCCTAATATGTTGAGGGTTGTATCTCTACTATATCCTAATGTTTTGAGGGTATTAGTTTTTGGTCCTAAAGTTTTGAGGGCTTTCGTCCAATCCTAATGTGTTGAGGGTTGTGTCTCTACTATATCCTAATGTTTTGAGGGTATTAGTTTTTGATCCTAAGGTTTTGAGGGTCTTCGTCCAATCCTAATATGTTGAGGGTTGTGTCTCTACTATATCCTAATGTTTTGAGGGTATTAGTTTTTGATCCTAAGGTTTTGAGGGTCTTCGTCCAATCCTAATATGTTGAGGGTTGTGTCTCTACTATATCCTAATATTTTGAGGGTATTAGTTTTTTATCCTAAAGTTTTGAGGGTTTTCGTCCAATCCTAATGTGTTGAGGGTTGTGTCTCTACTATATCCTAATGTTTTGAGGGTATTAGTTTTTGGTCCTAAAGTTTTGAGGGTCTGCATCCAATCCTAAGGTGTTAAGGGTTGTGTCTCCGCTGTATCCTAACGCTTTAAGGATATTAGCTTTTGTTCATAAGGTTTTGAGATATATATTTATGCTTCCTGTTTGAAGATTTGGTCGTCACCAAACCCTTTGAAAGCCCAGTGGTTACTGACATCTTTTAAAGTCCAATTGCTATCGGTATCATCTAATCTGGTCGTTACCAACTATCATTCAAAAGCCTAGTAGTGGCTAGCATTGTTAAAAGCCTAATTATTATTGGTATCCTTCGAGTTGATCGTTACCAATCTTTTCCAAAGCCCAATGGTCACTGGCATCTTTCAAACCCAATTGTTATTGGTGTCATCTAATCTGGTCGTTACCAACTATCATTCGAAAGCCTAGTAGCTACTAGCTTTGTTCAAAACCAATTGATATTGATATCGTCTGATTTGTTTGCTACCAAACATCATTCTAAAAACCCAGTGGTTACTGGCATCCTTCGGATCCAATTATTATTGGTATTGGATTTGGTCGTTACCAACTTTATCTGTTAAATCCAATTGTATTGGTATCCTTTGATTTAGACGTCACCAATAATCTTCAAAGTCCAATTGTTATTGACGTTGTCTAAACTCGATTGTTATCGTCACGTCGATTTGGTTGTCACCAAACCCTTTGAAAATCCAATGGTTATTGATCTTCTTTGATTTTGGTCGTTACCAATCTCCCCAGTTAAGTCTAGTGGTTACTAGCATTATCATAACCAATCGTATTTGGAACACTGATTTGGTAGTCACCAGTTCTTTCTAAGTCCAGTGGTTACTGACATTGCTTGAAAACTAATCGATATTAGTACCGTGAGGTTTGGTTGTTACCAATTTCCCCAGCTGAAGTCCTGTTTTGTCCGAAATTCCCAACTGTGATTGGAACTTTGGTTTGGTTGTCACCATCACCCCCAGGAAGTCTAGTGGTAACTAGCACTATTGGAAACTGTCTGTTGTTCTGGTCATCACCAGAACCCCTTTTGAAGCTTTTGCTTTCCCCAGTCGAGTCTCGGAGGACTAGTGGATACTAGATTCCCCGGTGCGTCTGGTCTTGTTCCTAACCTTTTCCTGAAGATCCCGTTTGAACTCTTCGTTATAGGAAATTTCTCATCTGGTTATCCCCAGTGAGGTTCGTATCTTCATTCCGTCTGTCCCCCGGTAAAGTTTTGCTTCCCCAGTGGAATTGTTCCCCAACGAAGTTTCCCCCAGTGGACTTTTTCCCCAGTGGAGTTTTCCCCAGTGCGTCGGGTCCCCTGTGAGTAGTTACTCGTTGTGTCGACCATTCTTTTGTTTTTGCTCGTGTGTCTGCATCTGGCTTGCATTCAAGCATCATAAAGCACCATTTAGATTCATGGCATATTCACATTTGTCCTTTTGCATACCACCGGATCTAAGGGACAAAATTTTTGGTTTTCTATATTTAAATACCTTTCACTATGATTCTATGAGGATTGTCATCTCTCATTGCCATCTAGTGATGATATTTAAATAGGGGCAACTGTTGCACCCTAAATTTTGACCCCTTAGATCCTCATCATCATTTTAGGGTCATATTCGTTTGATTATCTGACCATAACCTATTTCAAGTTGTCTTTGTCAAGATACATGCGAATTAGGGTTCCGCACCGTCAAAAATTGAGACTTCGACAGTATGATCAATCAATGTTTTGGATTGATTCTCCATAAAACAAAGTCAAAGATATCACATTGGGTCATGTTTTAATCCAATCGGAGGTTGTCACCCCCAGATCAAGCACAGTGCAGTTCAGGGTACCTGATTAGGGTTTTCGAGCAGGAAAAGTCAACCGTAGTTTGACTTTGGATTTAAAGGAAGGTTCAATGATGCAAATTTGGTCCAACAAGTTTATAAGGCTTAGTGAAGTCCCCTCAAAGAGTTTCAAGGTCTTGGAAGTCCCGAAACAAGAACAGACGGTCCGATAGTCATCGATCGATCGTACGGTTGACCGAAAAGTCAACTCTTCAATCTTAAGGAATTGGACTTCATGATGTGAATAAAAAATGTTCCTTATGTCATATTACACCTCCCCATAAAATTTCATGGCGATCGGATCAAGGATTGAGGAGTAATCAAAAAGTTGGGAAATCAAGGTTTTGAAAAGGGCAAAGTCATAACTCCTTAACCACACAAGGGTTTTTGACCTAGTTTCAAGAGGAATGAGTTCCTAACACAAGCATCAATATTGTAGTACCTAATTGGGGCTTTTTAAAAAGTACAAGTGGGTTCCATAACTCTTCCTGTTTAGAGAAAACCAAGGTCCACAAGTTGGCAAAAACTCATATTGGAAAAACCAGGTCAGCATGAGTTTTTTTTTTGATTCCAAAACCTCTCCAAATCGATGCTAATTAAAGACTAAGCCTCATTTATGATGTTTATATTGATAATTAACATTTTTACATCAATTCCCACGAAAATGGCACAAAGATTAAAGGAAATCATTATTTAATGCAAGTTGCAAAAGTGAATAGTGAAGAAAGAGAAAAAAGGTGGCTACCATTGTCAAATCATCAACTTTAATTCAACAAGTCACCTCCTATCCTATGAAGCATGATGAAAAAATCTATAGGGCATGGGGAATATCTTAGTAGAGTGGATTAAAGATAAAGGTGAAGATTTCATTGGAAAACTCAAAGATTTTCATGATGGAAGGTTAAAATTGACAATTTGCTTCACTTTTGCCCATACCTTGATTCAAGGCCTTTGGCTATAAATAGAACTCACTTACTACATCAAAAACACACAAGTTCCATGCTAGAAACCAGCTAGAACTTTATTCCTTACACAATCACAAGTTCTTACAAAATCTCATTAAGTTTCCAAAATCCCTCAAAATTTGCTTTTGAAAAACACCTTTCAAAACCATTTCCAAACTTCTTCCAACTCAAGAAACACTTCAAACATATAAAGTATGATGTATTGAAGCTATCCAAGTCACTTCCACACTTATGTAACAAGATCTTGGAAGAGCTCTCAAGATCTCTGGTTTTCTTATTGCTTAAGCTTGCTTCAAGAGGTAAACCTAAAACTCATAAATGTGAACTTTCCACTTGCATTCCACATGTTACCATGATTGTTTTTTTTTTACCATGATGATCTTGAAAATTTTCAACTTGTAACTTGATTTTTCTTGTGAGATTGATCTTGTATTATTCTTAAAATTTTGTTAACATGTTTAAATAATCAAATTTGTTTGATTCATTGTCTTACCATGTGCATTTTATTCCTTTTATCATTTAGATTTTCATGTTTTGTTCATCCAAACTTCAAAAAATCATAACTCATCCATTTTTCATCATTTTGAACCCATTATTTTTGCATTGTGTTTGTCTTGATGCCTACTTTCATGTGATATTTTTAATTCCATGTTTGTTCATATTTTCATGCCTTTTGGTTGCTTGTAAGTTGCCTTTGTATTGAGATTGTTATCTCGCGTATGCAGATGAATTTCTTTTTCACCGTGATCATTTGTGTTATGATATTCACTCATTCTCATTTATACTATGTTAGTTAACATGCTAGGGTACTCTCACTTGGTTGTTACCATGATTTCGTATTGCTTTCCTCCTAAATTATGAGGTTAAACTAATTTGCTTGTATTTGATTGTCATCGATATATGTGGTTGTTACCTTCAATCTTTGTTAAGATATACCTTTAATCTTTGTTAAGATATGCTTTCATCTTTGTTAAGATACATGATTTTTGGTTGTAACCATGCCCCTTTTGTTTAAAGTATTGATTACTTTGTTAATTATTTCTTCCCCAAGTGATGGAACTTTTTTAGTTCTCATCCAAGTTGCCTCATCTCCTCCCTTCCAAAGGAAAGTCTCTCTATTGACCCTTGGGTCATAGATAGCTCAATACCCTCATAGGCCTCGAAAGAGCCTTAACCCCCTTTTTGGTCTAGATAGAACCAATAGGATATAAACTCATAGGTCTGGATAGAACCTTCCCCTCTTTTGGTCTGGAAAGAACCAATTGATTCCTTAGTTCGAGCCCGAACTACGACCGCTCTGATTTCTCATTGGACAATGAGAATACGTAGGCACAAGATGCGATATCTTGACGAGCAACCTTCCTTCTCACTAGGAGTGTTTACAACTAGAACCCTAGGATAGAGTTGTTAACTCTATGTAAGGATCATGGATATGATCACTTACTTCCCCCTTTGAGTGTTACAACATAGACATAGAGAGTTTTGTGAAACTCTACACAAACATTATTATGTTTGTTCCCCTTTGAACCTTGATCGCAATCAAGCGTTCTTCAACCCTAGTGAGGTGAACTACGATTGCTCTGATTCTATCCTAGTTAGGATACGTAGGCAGAGGACGCGATGTCTTTGCGAGCAAACTTAGAAACAATCTTAGGTCTTCATCTATCATAACCTTCACCTTTTTACCCAATACCCAAACCTTAGCAAATATTTAACAAACTTAGCATACAAACAAACAAAAGGTTCCTGTAGAGTACTACAGATGTTTAGGATGTGAAATACCTACCCTATGCATAACCAACCCCCGGTCCCCGAATCTCTTAGCGTTGTTGTAACATCACGCAAAAGGTTCTTTCTTTCTTTAGACCTTTCCTTTGGATAAATTAAAGTCCGGTTGTAAAAGAATTAAGGTTCAAGTTAATTCAATAGCTTGATATCCGATTTTCACCGCAACAGAAATGGCGACTTCACTGGGGAGACTTAACTTGAGGGTTTAGCCTATTTTGTTTGTTTATATGCTATATTTGTGAATATTTGCTTAACATGTATATTTGTCAATATATTTGTTTGTGGTTGGATATTGGGTGCTTTGAGTGGTGAGACAGTACTATACCCGTACTTGAGTGCACTTATGATAGGATGGTGGTATATTCAAGAAGGCTTATAGGGAGTTGATTCCCGACCAAGCTAACTTGAGAAACCACCGCTCAGTGTAGGCCCTTTTGAGAGTTAGTGATGTTGAATGAGTATTCATGAAAACATTACTACTCTCAACAAAGGAGTCGTTGACACTGTGGACCTTTAGATTACATTTTCACCCCACTTTGGCCTTGTTAGGACGTAGTGCGATGATCATAAGGGAGTAATTTCGAAATGGTTGATACACGATACTACACTCGGACGAGACTCTCTTGAGAATATTATCAATTACCGAGTAATTTGGGAAATTGGTAATATCCGAAAGATGGGTTGATGACTCTGGGAACCGTGTTAGAACCCGTTCGGCAGGTACAAACAACTCATAGTACAAATCCTTGGGGATGGATAGACCTTTGACCCCATGCTAGGGAGCCTTTGTGTCTGCATATACATTGTATTTGTAAATACTTGCCTTTGTGTTGTGTGTGCATCATCCCACCATATCACCATAAGCATATCATGTCGCAACTAGTTTTGTAAAACTCAGTCGATCTCTGGTATTCTAAAAAAAAAAGAAGTTGTAACTTTTCCAACGATTGATGAAATGAGGGCTTTTAACTTAGTCAATCTTCTGAGTTTTGTAAAACCAGTTTGCTTTCGCATTGCGTTTGCATTATGCATTTGCATTTCTCAGCCTTGCGTCGCTTTTGATCAGAGATAGAGAAGGGATACCTAGCACATATCCAGGACAAATGGCAACAATTGAGGGACTTTTAAAAGCCCAGAAAATGCTGAAGGAGGACATCAGAATTCTCAAAGGTCAGATGAATTGGGTTCTAGAGACATTACAGAACATGATGAAAGAAGAGGGTCCCCTTGACCATGTGACGTCCAAAGAAATTAGGGATGCATTATCTCCGATGATTCCTCCAACTCAAGGATATTCTCGGTATCAACCACCAGATAATCGTCGATCGCGTCAGCACGCTTAACAAAGACCAAGGAAACCAGAGAGTTCGTTTCCAATGCCGTACGGTCAGATATTTCCAGATTTGATCCAAGGCGAATTGATCATACCGAAGGAGCTGAAACCAGTAATTCCTCCTCATCCTATGGACTTCAATACCAATGCCAAATGGGACTATCATACTGGGGCACTGGGGCGTTCAACTGAAGACTCTCACCAGCCGGTGTTTGTTCCTCCTCAAGGTTCTCAAAGCCAGAGATTGAACAAGAAGGATCATGTCAGGAAAAATAAGACTTACGGTAGACCAACTCCAGTACCGTTAAGAAAACTTTACCCGCTATTGATTCAAAATTCGCTAGTGACTCCACGATTAGCCAAATCTGTGCCAGGACCATGGCATAATGCGAACCTGACCTGTGAATTTCACAAAGGAGCTGAAGGACACAACCTAGATGCATGTCTAGCATTAGGGTTCATTGTTAAAGAGCTTATCATTGAAAAACACCTGATTCTCGAAGAAGATCACCCAGAAGTAGAATGTGGATATCGTACTGGGACAACAGGGCACCTAGTCGAAGAATGTGAAGGTTTTAAACTGAGACTGCAAGAGTTGCTGAGACCTCAAGAGGATAAATCAAATGACAACGCTGATATTCCTAAATCCAAAGGCAAAGGACCCGTGAGACCCCTCACAATTCTATATCACAAGGAGCAAGTGGTGGTTGGAGGTGTTTCCCCGCATGGGCCTGAAATTTGAATTTTGTTTTGTTAAACAATTTTAATTCCCTAAGGCTGGCAGTTGTAGACTGTTTCAGCATTTTGTTGCGTTTTCTTTGCATTTGTGTTTCTTGTAAACTGTTGTTTATTTGAATTTGGCAATATTTAATGAAATGTTTGTGCATCTTTTGATTAAGTCCATTCGTTTCACTCTTTCTTTTTTCATTGTTATGAAATACCAAAAATGCAAGAAAATTTCTTTTGTTTACTAAACTGTTGTTTAAAACAAAGATTGAGGAGGATGATGAAAACTATATCCATAATTGCTGTTGATATGCTTTCAATTTAACTTTGCCTATGATGTAAGGCATTTTTTTCGATCCCTAAACACTGGAGAAATAAGGAAGATAATCCCTCGTTAACCCTTTCGAGCCTAGAAGTAGGAGTTTCTTTCTTTACAAAAACAAAACCTTACATCTCAAACCTGGGGCGGGTAGTTCTCAGTTAACTCGGAGATATGTGCATACAAGACACTTTTCATATAAGAGTGGTGCATTCAGGTTTTTCTTCGCACACAACAAGAAAGTGTCAAAGATGCTTTTCAGCTTAAAGGACGATGATGGTTCACCGTAATCATTAAACAAGGTAGTCACCTCCTTTAAAAAAAAAAAGAGAAGAAGAAAAAATGAAAAAAGAAAAGCCCGCTAAGTCAAAACCTATGAAAGGGACTTAGGCAAAAATGGGGCATCCCGCTGACTGTGTGTTCAAAAGAGACAAAAGTCAGGGATAAAAAGAAAGGAGTTTTGTAAGATTCTTCACTTTTAAAAATCCTCAAATAGCAAAAAGCTATCAAATGCTGTAAGGGAGTTGTGACTACCCTAGGTTTGTAAACCATCACCAACTATCATCAGTTCAAGTCTTAAGCCTGTAAGAACCTGAATGTATAGTTTGAGTTAACTAAGCGTAGGATTGGAGTTCATCATGGAGAGTGGGTGGGACCAAATAACCTTGAGCCTTTATCCTTTGTTTCATGAACCGTGAACCAAGCCACGTTACAACCCTTAAAAGACCTAATTGAGGTAAGGTTGTTTTGAAAGCATATTACAGCAAGGTTGGATAACCTGACTCCTAATGATCTTTGTTAATTGTGTGTGTTCATCACTTTATCCATCATTTGTAAAATGATTGGATCACTTTCACTTTGATCACTTGATCACTCCGCCGTGTGTGTTTCATCAAATATGTTTTCAAAAGATTGCATGAATTTTACATTGAAAATTGCCAATTTTTAATGAACAACATTGCGTGCAAAACGATCCAATGTCAAAGGAATCCCAACAAACGTTGTTAGCTAGGGAATTTGACTTGATAAAGGAAGCTCAGCCTGGGGCGACCAATTTGAAGGATTTTTTAATCATTTGTCATAACATTCAGTTAATCAGAGCCGACCAGGTCAAGATCAGTTGAATCTCTTGAAAGAGCGGTTTAGTCTGGGGCAACTCTGTTACAGTTACCAGCTAGCAGGGGCAAGTTTGTTCCCCAGTCGTTACTTCCACAGTCTGAAGATTTTGTCGTGTAAGCACCGTTAAATTAGGGCAATCACGTCGAGATTTGTAAATCTCTCTTTAAGTGTTTGAAGACATTGAAGCATCGTTATGCCAGTTCTTTTGTAAAGGCATCCTTATGACTTCTTCTCACAGACCGTGTAATCTGGGGCAGAAAAGGTTTGAAGACTTTTTGTCACAAGAGTCGTCGCTCACTTGAAGAGGGTTGTTATCATAATAGGGCATAAATGTTTTGGTCTCATGATACCCTTTGTCAACTCTCCAGTTAAGTTGTTACTTCAGTTGATCTGGGAATCTCTCGACGTGATTTTCCTTCAGCAAAGAATTCAAACTCATGATGGCAATCCAAGTGAAGTCATGACATTCTGGCCTAAGAAGATTACTCTCTCCCAAAGAAGGTGGTAACCTTGAAGTGGAATTGTTCTTCATGATCATCCCTTTGATGTCCAATCTTGGTAAAGTTTGGTTGGGTCTCCGTGTCGAGATGTTTATTTCATCTCCAGTTTTGTTTTGTCTGTTTCGTCAGCATAAACATAAGCATGGCATATGCATATGCATAACATCTGTGCATTTTTTGCTATCTCTGGTTGTTACCTGCTTTATTTCACTTTGGTGTTCTCCTCATTAATTGGGTATTTCGTCTCTCTTCAATAGAGTTGTCAGCCCTTAGGCATAAAACGTCCATTATTTCTCAATTCCCCATAGAGTTTAATCCTCGTGGATGATGGTTGCTTCAGTTATCTTTTCCATGATTGGATAAGGTGAGTCACCATTCGAGTTCATTTCTCAATGATTGGAGTCTTGGTGACAGATTCTTTCTAGTTCCATTCTAGATTGAACTTTGGTCCCTGTCGGTCGCTAAAACCTACCTGGACGTGCATTTATTTTGCACTATCTATCAAGAAGAAAATTTTACACAACAATAAGTGGCAGTCTCTGCAGAGAAGCTTATTCATCTTCAATGGTAAGTGGAAGTCTCTGTAGATAAGCTTATTCATCTTCAACAATAAGTGGCAGTCTCTGTAGAGAAGCTTATTCATCTTCAACAATAAGTGGCAGTCTCTGTAGAGAAGCTTATTCGTCTTCAATGGTAAGTGGCAGTCTCTGTAGAGAAGCTTATTTATCTTCAACAATAAGTGGCAGTCTCTGTAGAGAAGCTTATTCATCTTTAATGGTAAGTGGCAATCTCTGTAGAGAAGCTTATTCATATTCAACGATAAATGGCAGTCTCTTCGGAGAAGTTTAATCGCCTTCAATGGTAAGTGGCAATCTCTGTGGAGAAGCTTAACCTTCATCAACGATAAATGGCAGTCTCTTCGGAGAAGTTTAATCGTCTTCAGGGGTAAAGTGGCAATCTCTTGGGAGAAGCTTAACCTTTTTCAGCGATGAATGACAATCTCTTCGGGGAAGCTTAATCGTATTCAACAATAAGTGGAAATCTCATTCAGAGAAGCTTATCTTAAGGACATCGACGCACGGTTGTGACCAGCATTGTTTGAAAATCCAGTGGATACTGGTATAAGTAATTTGGTGGTGACCAATCATGTTACAAATAAGGCCCGTTGGTAATTGACATTATGAAAATCAATGGATGACAGATACTGACAATTTGGTTGTGTATCATTCCGAATTAAGTCACAATGGTTTGTTTCCAAGCACAGGTTTCGTACCTTTGGAAGATGTTTGTTGCTATCCGAGCACAAGTTGTTTACCTTTGGAGATAGGTGATTGTTGCTATCCGAGCACAGGTTGTTTACCTTTGGAGACAGGTGATTGTTGCTATCCAAGCACAGGTCGTATACCTTTGGAGATGTATTGTTTGATTCCAAGCACATGTTTCGTACCTTTGGAGATGTATCTATCCAAGCACAGGTTTTGTACCTTTGGAAGATGTTTGTTTCTATCCCGAGCATAGGTTGTTTACCTTTGGAGATAGATGTTTGTTGCCATCCCGAGCACAGGTTGTGTACCTTTGGAGATGTATAATTTGAATCCTGAGTTCAGAAATTCCCAGAAACTAAAATGGTTGCATTTGCATGAGGTGATCTATATCCTAAAGTTTTGAGGGTCTGCGTCCAATCCTAAGGTGTTGAGGGTTGTATCTCTTTTCGATCCTAATGTATTGAGGGTCGTGTCTCTGCTATATCCTAACGTGTTGAGGGTATTAGTTTTCAATCCTAATGTGTTGAGGGTTGTATCTCTTTTCGGTCCTAATGTATTGAGGGTCGTGTCTCTAACTATATCCTAACGTGTTGAGGGTATTAGTTTTCAATCCTAATGTGTTGAGGGTTGTATCTCTTTTCGAACCTAATGTATTGAGGGTCGTGTCTCTAACTATATCCTAATGTTTTGAGGGTATTAGTTTTCAATCCTAATGTGTTGAGGGTATTAGTTTTCAATCCTAATGTGTTGAGGGTTGTATCTCTTTTCGAACCTAATGTATTGAGGGTCGTGTCTCTAACTATATCCTAATGTTTTGAGGGTATTAGTTTTCAATCCTAATGTGTTGAGGGTTGTGTCTCTACTATATCCTAATGTTTTGAGGGTATTAGTTTTTGGTCCTAAAGTTTTGAGGGCTTTCGTCCAATCCTAATGTGTTGAGGGTTGTGTCTCTACTATATCCTAATGTTTTGAGGGTATTAGTTTTTGATCCTAAGGTTTTGAGGGTCTTCGTCCAATCCTAATATGTTGAGGGTTGTGTCTCTACTATATCCTAATGTTTTGAGGGTATTAGTTTTTGATCCTAAGGTTTTGAGGGTCTTCGTCCAATCCTAATATGTTGAGGGTTGTGTCTCTACTATATCCTAATATTTTGAGGGTATTAGTTTTTTATCCTAAAGTTTTGAGGGTTTTCGTCCAATCCTAATGTGTTGAGGGTTGTGTCTCTACTATATCCTAATGTTTTGAGGGTATTAGTTTTTGGTCCTAAAGTTTTGAGGGTCTGCGTCCAATCCTAAGGTGTTAAGGGTTGTGTCTCCGCTGTATCCTAACGCTTTAAGGATATTAGCTTTTGTTCATAAGGTTTTGAGATATATATTTATGCTTCCTGTTTGAAGATTTGGTCGTCACCAAACCCTTTGAAAGCCCAGTGGTTACTGACATCTTTTAAAGTCCAATTGTTATCGGTATCATCTAATCTGGTCGTTACCAACTATCATTCAAAAGCCTAGTAGTGGCTAGCATTGTTAAAATCCCAATTATTATTGGTATCCTTCGAGTTGGTCGTTACCAATCTTTTCCAAAGCCCAGTGGTCACTGGCATCTTTCAAACCCAATTGTTATTGGTATCATCTAATCTGGTCGTTACCAACTATCATTCGAAAGCCTAGTAGCTACTAGCTTTGTTCAAAACCAATTGATATTGATATCGTCTGATTTGTTCGCTACCAAACATCATTCTAAAAACCCAGTGGTTACTGGCATCCTTGGGATCCAATTATTATTGGTATTGGATTTGGTCGTTACCAACTTTATCTGTTAAATCCAATTGTATTGGTATCCTTTGATTTGGACGTCACCAATAATCTTCAAAGTCCAATTGTTATTGACGTTGTCTAAACTCGATTGTTATCGTCACGTCGATTTGGTTGTCACCAAACCCTTTGAAAATCCAATGGTTATTGATCTTCTTTGATTTTGGTCTTTACCAATCTCCCCAGTTAAGTCTAGTGGTTACTAGCATTATCATAACCAATCGTATTTGGAACACTAATTTGGTAGTCACAAGTTCTTTCTAAGTCCAGTGGTTACTAGCATTGGTTGAAAACTAATCGATATTAGTACCGTGAGGTTTGGTTGTTACCAATTTCCCCAGCTGAAGTCCTGTTTTGTCCGAAATTCCCAACTGTGATTGGAACTTTGGTTTGGTTGTCACCATCACCCCCAGGAAGTCTAGTGGTAACTAGCACTATTGGAAACTGTCTGTTGTTTTGGTCATCACCAGAACCCCTTTTGAAGCTTTTGCTTTCCCCAGTCGAGTCTCGGAGGACTAGTGGATACTAGATTCCCCGGTGCGTCTGGTCTTGTTCCTAACCTTTTCCGGAAGATCCCGTTTGAACTCTTCGTTATAGGAAATTTCTCATCTGGTTATCCCCAGTGAGGTTCGTATCTTCATTCCGTCTGTCCCCCGGTAAAGTTTTGCTTCCCCAGTGGAATTGTTCCCCAGCGAAGTTTTCCCCAGTGGACTTTTTCCCCAGTGGAGTTTTCCCCAGTACGTCGGGTCCCCTGTGAGTAGTTACTCGTTGTGTCGACCATTCTTTTGTTTTTGCTCGTGTGTCTGCATCTGGCTTGCATTCAAGCATCATAAAGCACCATTTAGATTCATGGCATATTCACATTTGTCCTTTTGCATACCACCGGATCTAAGGGACAAAATTTTTGGTTTTCTATATTTAAATACCTTTCACTACGATTCTATGAGGATTGTCATCTCTCATTGCCATCTAGTGAAGATATTTAAATAGGGGCAACCGTTGCACCCTAAATTTTGACCCCTTAGATCCTCATCATCATTTTAGGGTCATATTCGTTTGATTATCTGACCATAACCTATTTCAAGTTGTCTTTGTCAAGATACATGCGAATTAGGGTTCCGCACCGTCAAAAATTGAGACTTCGACAGTATGATCAATCAATGTTTTGGATTGATTCTCCATAAAACAAAGTCAAAGATATCACATTGGGTCATGTTTTAATCCAATCGGAGGTTGTCACCCCCAGATCAAGCACAGTGCAGTTCAGGGTACCTGATTAGGGTTTTTGAGCAGGAAAAGTCAACCGTAGTTTGACTTTGGATTTAAAGGAAGGTTCAATGATGCAAATTTGGTCCAACAAGTTTATAAGGCTTAGTGAAGTCCCCTCAAAGAGTTTCAAGGTCTTGGAAGTCCCGAAACAAGAACAGACGGTCTGATAGTCATCGATCGATCGTACGGTTGACCAAAAAGTCAACTCTTCAATCTTAAGGAATTGGACTTCATGATTTGAATAAAAAATGTTCCTTATGTCATATTACACCTCCCCATAAAATTTCATGGCGATCGGATCAAGGATTGAGGAGTAATCAAAAAGTTGGGAAATCAAGGTTTTGAAAAGGGCAAAGTCATAACTCCTTAACCACACAAGGGTTTTTGACCTAGTTTCAAGAGGAATGAGTTCCTAACACAAGCATCAATATTGTAGTACCTAATTGGGGCTTTTTAAAAAGTACAAGTGGGTTCCATAACTCTTCCTGTTTAGAGAAAACCAAGGTCCACAAGTTGGCAAAAACTCATATTGGAAAAACCAGGTCAGCATGAGTTTTTTTTTTTTATTCCAAAACCTCTCCAAATCGATGCTAATTAAAGACTAAGCCTCATTTATGATGTTTATATTGATAATTAACATTTTTACATCAATTCCCACGAAAATGGCACAAAGATTAAAGGAAATCATTATTTAATGCAAGTTGCAAAAGTGAATAGTGAAGAAAGAGAAAAAAGGTGGCTACCATTGTCAAATCATCAAATTTAATTCAACAAGTCACCTCCTATCCTATGAAGCATGATGAAAAAATATATAGGGCATGGGGAATATCTTAGTAGAGTGGCTTAAAGATAAAGGTGAAGATTTCATTGGAAAACTCAAAGATTTTCATGATGGAAGGTTAAAATTGACAATTTGCTTCACTTTTGCCCATACCTTGATTCAAGGCCTTTGGCTATAAATAGAACTCACTTACTACATCAAAAACACACAAGTTCCATGCTAGAAACCAGCTAGAACTTTCTTCCTTACACAATCACAAGTTCTTACAAAATCTCATTAAGTTTCCAAAATCCCTCAAAATTTGCTTTTGAAAAACACCTTTCAAAACCATTTCCAAACTTCTTCCAACTCAAGAAACACTTCAAACATATAAAGTATGATGTATTGAAGCTATCCAAGTCACTTCCACACTTATGTAACAAGATCTTGGAAGAGCTCTCAAGATCTCTGGTTTTCTTATTGCTTAAGCTTGCTTCAAGAGGTAAACCTAAAACTCATAAATGTGAACTTTCCACTTGCATTCCACATGTTACCATGATTGTTTTTTTTTACCATGATGATCTTGAAAATTTTCAACTTGTAACTTGATTTTTCTTGTGAGATTGATCTTGTATTATTCTTAAAATTTTGTTAACATGTTTAAATAATCAAATTTGTTTGATTCATTGTCTTACCATGTGCATTTTATTCCTTTTATCATTTAGATTTTCATGTTTTGTTCATCCAAACTTCAAAAAATCATAACTCATCCATTTTTCATCATTTTGAACCCATTCTTTTTGCATTGTGTTTGTCTTGATGCCTACTTTCATGTGATATTTTTTAATTCCATGTTTGTTCATATTTTCATGCCTTTTGGTTGCTTGTAAGTTGCCTTTGTATTGAGATCGTTATCTCGCGTATGCAGATGAATTTCTTTTTCACCGTGATCATTTGTGTTATGATATTCACTCATTCTCATTTATACTATGTTAGTTAACATGCTAGGGTACTATCCCTTGGTTGTTACCATGATTTCATATTGCTTTCCTCCTAAATTATGAGGTTAAACTAATTTGCTTGTATTTGATTGTCATCGATATATGTGGTTGTTACCTTCAATCTTTGTTAAGATATACCTTTAATCTTTGTTAAGATATGCTTTCATCTTTGTTAAGATACATGATTTTTGGTTGTAACCATGCCCCTTTTGTTTAAAGTATTGATTACTTTGTTAATTATTTCTTCCCCAAGTGATGGAACTTTTTTAGTTCTCATCCAAGTTGCCTAATCTCCTCCCTTCCAAAGGAAAGTCTCTCTATTGACCCTTGGGTCATAGATAGCTCAATACCCTCATAGGCCTCGAAAGAGCCTTAACCCCCTTTTTGGTCTGGATAGAACCAATAGGATATAAACTCATAGGTCTGGATAGAACCTTCCCCTCTTTTGGTCTGGAAAGAACCAATTGATTCCTTAGTTCGAGCCCGAACTACGACCGCTCTGATTTCTCATTGGACAATGAGAATACGTAGGCACAAGATGCGATATCTTGACGAGCAACCTTCCCTCTCACTAGGAGTGTTTACAACTAGAACCCTAGGATAGAGTTGTTAACTCTATGTAAGGATCATGGATATGATCACTTACTTCCCCCTTTGAGTGTTACAACATAGACATAGAGAGTTTTGTGAAACTCTACACAAACATTATTATGTTTGTTCCCCTTTGAACCTTGATCGCAATCAAGCGTTCTTCAACCCTAGTGAGGTGAACTACGATTGCTCTGATTCTATCCTAGTTAGGATACGTAGGCAGAGGACGCGATGTCTTTGCGAGCAAACTTAGAAACAATCTTAGGTCTTCATCTATCATAACCTTCACCTTTTTACCCAATACCCAAACCTTAGCAAATATTTAACAAACTTAGCATACAAACAAACAAAAGGTTCCTGTAGAGTACTACAGATGTTTAGGATGTGAAATACCTACCCTATGCATAACCAACCCCCGGTCCCCGAATCTCTTAGCGTTGTTGTAACATCGCGCAAAAAGTTCTTTCTCTCTTTAAACCTTTCCTTTGGATAAATTAAAGTCCGGTTGTAAAAGAATTAAGGTTCAAGTTAATTCAATAGCTTGATATCCGATTTTCACCGCAACATTTTGCAGTGATACTCTGTTGAATTTACTGTCTGCACGCCTTTGAATTGTGGAGCAGCCTAGCCATATCACAAATGTAGTGGTACCGAATGCGTACGCGTGACGAATCCTCCTGTGGCATTTGGATGTCTCCTGCATTTAAAAGGTAATGACTTGCCATTATGGTATTTGGTTTCAAATTGGAAGGGAACAAAAACTAGTCTCATGGTTTTCCGCTTGGCTGCAGGGGTATCATATGCTATGCTTTGCCGTGAGGAGTTCGAGTGCCAGCCTTTGCTAGTTCAAGACATAAGAAAACATCCCTTTATGGCACTGCAGGCCTTTGTTAACTCTGATATGCTGTATGCAGGTTTAGTGCTACCGCAGTTTATTGAGAGGACTCCTGCATTGTTGCTGGCGGCGGGCGTAACAAACTTAGGAGGAAGATTAGGATTGCCTGCCTGCAAACCGTCACAGCCGCTTCAAACTCCATCAATGGTTCCGTCGCCTTTTTTACCCATCCAAACCATCTGCAAATGGCGCAATAATGGAGGCTCGGAAGTGTGATGGTGGAGAATAACAAAAGTAGTGCCTTCAAGCTTGTTCTTAGCAAAAGTAAACAGTAAATTGAAGTAGCAGCCTGTAGGATAGTTTGATACGAACTGTGTAATTTGTAATGTCATGGCGTGATGTACAATTGCCTTAAGTTGAATGACTTCCTAAAAAACTATGAGGCCAAGTCGAATGTACATTGTAAATTTCTATTTAATCCAATTGAGACATTGTTTCCTTGGTACGGGTATTCCTTGTAGATAAAAAAAATGTATCTTTTGATTGATAGACTTGGTGAGTTTGAACTCTAAACTCCCCGGCAATCTTATAATAATGATAATGAGGTGGTCGTGACATTCCCAAAATACGAAACCGACTTGTATCTATGGTTGTCTGTAGCTAATATGTAGGGTCTCAGAATAAAAGGACACCACTTGCTAATCTCTTATAACCTTAGTCGTGGCAGTGATTTTGGAATAATCCACTTATTGCTTTGGACCGTGAATCTTGAATTTAATTGAAATATAAGCCTTGGCATCCGCTGTGGTATCTTAAAATCTGGTTATTTGAACTTAAGCCCTCTTGTCTTGGATGGTGAGCCGAATTATAAAATATCGTAGCGCCTTATAGCTTATTTTCCATAATAGGAATCAATCCTCGTAATCATGAAAGAAAGTCTTACAGTTGGTTTTTTGTAAATCCATGAGTTGAATCCATTCTTAGTATGCGAACTCCGTCTTAAAGCCTGACAGTGAGGATCTATACCTGCTATTGCTACATCTGCGCACACTTGTTAGTTGTAAAGAACAAAAATTTAAAATAAAGTCAAATAACAATAAAAGGGAAAGGCGCAATAAAAGGTGGGATCTTACGGTCAAAAATTAGGGCGCAACAGAAACCTCTGACATGCTTTTTTGTGGTAGGAACCTACATTTATTGAATGGCTTTAACCTTGTCAGGGTCCACTTCAATACCTTTCTGGCTAACGATGAAACCCAAAAGTTTCCCTGACCGCACACCGAATGTACATTTGTTAGGATTCAGACGAAGTTGGTATTCTCCTAGTCGACAAAACAATTTTAACAAGTGCTCAACATGGTCATTATCAGTCCTCAATTTGGCTATCATATCATCTACATAAACTTCGTTCTCCTTGTGCATCATGTCATGAAAAAGAGTGGTCGTAGCTCTCTGATATGTTGCCCCAACGTTCTTCAGACTGAACGACATGACTCTGTAGAAAAAGGTGCCCCAAGGCGTGATGAATGATGTTTTCTCTCTATCTTCGGAAGCCATCCTTATCTGATTGTAACCTGAAAGTCCATTCATAAAAGAGAAAATCGCATACCTCACGGTGTTGTCCACCAGTATGTCAATATGGGGTAGTGGAAAATCATCCTTCAGGCTAGCTTTGTTCAAGTCTCGATAGTCAACACACATATGGACTTTGCCATCCTTCTTCGAAACAGGCACAATATTAGCAACCATTGCGGGTATTTGGAGGTGACAAGAAAACCTGCATCAATTTGCTTCTGTACTTCCTCTTTGATCTTCAAAGCCATATCAGGACGAGTTCTTCTGAGTTTTTGTTTGACCGGCGGGCATTCTGGTTTCAAAGTCAAGTGATGTTCGGCTATAGTAGTGTCGAGTTCAGGCATATCTTGATACAATCAAGCAAACACATCGACATACTCTTTGAGTAATTCAATTAGATTTTATTTCATGCCAGACTTAAGTAGAGCTCCAATTTTCACCTCTTCACGGATTTCCTCTGTACCTAGATTAATAACTTCCACAGGCTCTTTGTGAGGCTAAATGACTTTTTCTTTATTTTCAAGTAATCTAGAAATCTCTTCAGGGATCTCTTCTTCTTCTTCTTCAGCTTCGAACACAGGAAACTTGAAGTTTAGAGAAGGCAATGAGTCATTATTCCTGATGTTTTGTTCGTGCAATAATCTGCGCATGTGATATGATTTTATTTTAGTTTTTTTAAGGAGTGAAAGTGTGTGTACGCAAAGTGATTATTGCTTATTATTATCATTTTCTAGAAAAAGCGAAAAGATAAAAGAAAAAGATATAAATACAAAATAATTCTTTTATTAATGATAGCAAGTTTCAAAGAACATGCCCTAACAAAATCACCTTTTCCTTGGGCAAAGCAAAGGGGATTATTTAAAATAAGCCCATGCAATAATTTTTTCGCCTTGGGCAGAGCGAAAAACAAACAGACAATTGCTTTGATATATGGATAATGACGGGGACGTCAGCCGCACTCCAATTTCGGGTGACTGCTCCAGGAGTCACGAAGTTGGGCAGGTCTTCATTAGAATCTTCTCCGATGATAGCATTGACCTTAAAATGGTATTCTTTATGCCTAAATCTAGGAGAATAGAAAGACACATATGCATCTTCAGTTTCAGAATCATAACCAGGATCCTCCAGGTAAGGCTCATAATCTTGATAAGGAATGGAGAGGCTTTCAGAACCATGTGATATATAACCCTCAAATTCATCTTCAGATACCACACTGACATGAGGAGGATGAATAATCCCTCTGCTGCGGAAAACTTCTTCGATAGGTGGAACAAAAGAACTTTTAACGACTTGCTTGTCGGAGTTGGTAAGAGAAAAACCAAGACCTTCGCTATTCTTATTTCAGGTAGAGATAACACCTTTCCCCATCCTTATTGGGAACCACTATTCACAACTTGCTGTGCGTCTTTGAAAGACGAAATGGAAACCCCAAGCTTCTGGGTATCATTGTCAATAATTGAGAGTGCTTGGAATTAAGTTCCAACTTCCTCCTCTACATCAACATAAGAGAATGAAGAGAGATGGCTTACCACCAAGGCTCTATCCCTACAAACCGTGACTGTCTTTCCTTCAAAGGTATACTCCAGTTTCTGGTGCGGTGCAGAGGTAACTACCCCAACCTCATGTATCCACGACCTTCCTAATAAACAACTATAGACGGCACAAATGTCCATGACTTGAAATGTAATCAGAAAAACTTGAAATCTGATGGTGATTGATAGACCCATTTCATCAATTACTGTGTTCCTAGATCCATCAAAAGCTTTAACAATGACATTGCTTGGCCTCATAGGTGGCCCTTGGTATGAACATTTTGTGAGATTAGTCTTGGGCATTACATTCAGCGAGGACCCAGTGTCGACCAACACACTAGATAACGCGTCATTCATACATTTCATGGAAATATGTAATGCTATGTTATGTTTTCTTCCCTCCTCCAGGAGATCCTCTTCATAGAATCTGAGATTATTGCACGAAGTAATATTACCCACAATATTGTCAAACTGTTCGATAGTCACATCATGTTCAACATAAGCCTACTCTAACACCTTTTACAATGCTTCTCTATGGGCATCTGAACTTATCAGTAGCTGTATTACATAAATCTTGGAAAGGGTTTGCAACAGCTGATCCGCGACTTTGTACTCACTCCTTTTGATCAACTTCATAAATTCATCAGGTTTAGAAAAATCAGCTCCATTACGTTGCCCCACAGTCGTATCTTTTGCAATTGGTTGTTCGAATGAAATCTCTTTGTTTTTCAAAAGCGTTGAGGGATAAACTCGACCACTTCTAGTTACTCTGCTAACGTCTGCAATATTAACAACTGATGGAAGAATAGGTAGAAGCACCTCTTTTCCATTTTCCATCATTGTGGCGTTATATTTGTATGGAAATGCCTTGTTGGAAGCATAAGGGATTGGTCCAGGCACATTAGTTATCAGAGGATTTACAGAAGGTCTCCTACCATCGTACGTGATTTCGATGTGTCCCACTTCCTTGAAATGGGGCACTATAACGAATACTTCCTCATCTTCTTCCATAGGAGCCGAGTCTTTGTCATACATAATTGTAATAACTCTTCTATCCAGCAGGTCTTGAATGTCTTCTCTCACAAGGCGAGAACCTCGAGAGTTTACCGAACAAACGGAACAAGTAGCATAATTATGATGCTTATGATTAAAGAAAATTATTCTCGTCAGACCACCATGCATTCTTACTAAGGATTCTCGAATATACTTCAAATCAAATACATCATACTTTCTTGGGCAACCTTGAACCATATTTATAGTGGACGAACAATGCTGAGGTAGAGGATTGTCTTGCACATTAGGATTGAAATCTTTAAAAGATAAGATTCCACACTTAACCAGCCTTTGAACATCTGCTTTCAGCCCATAGAAATTCTCAATATCGTGACCCGAAGCACCCTGGTGATATGGACAAAATTTATTGGCTCTATACCAATATGGGATATTTTTGGGCACCTCTAGTGGAGCCTTTGTCTGGATATGTCCCTTGTGCAACAAAGCCAGGAATAATTTTATATAGGTCATAGGAATAGGATCAAAATCCAGTTTTCTATGCACACGACCCTGATTATTGAACTATGGTCGATTTAGATGAGGGGATTGTTGATTCTACTGGCACTGTCGTTGTGGAGCTCGGGGAGCTTGAGGTGGTTGATATGGTTGAGCTAACTGTGGCTGGTAGGCCGGAGTATTAATTATAGGTGTCACGATAATAACTTGTTGAGGTTGTTGGTACCTCTTTCGTGGTCGTCCCTGATGTACGACACTCACGTCTTGTTCTTTCTTCTTGACAAAGTTACTTCCATATTTTTTTGCACTGTTAGAAGTACTTCCTTTATTAGCTAATCTTCCTTCACAAATTTCTTCCTCTAAATGCATACCCATATTCACCATTTCAGTGAAGCCACTAGGCGCACTAGCTACCTATTCTCTCGTAGAAAAATGAACCTAGTGTTTTCAAAAAGATCTTGGTCATTTTTTTCTCTTCCAACGGCGGTGTAACTTGAGTGGCTAACTCACGCCAACGTTGGGCATACTCTTTGAAATTTTCATTGTCTCTTTGGGTCATGACCCTTAGTTGATCTCGATCAGGAGCCATGTCGACATTGTATTTATACTGCTCGATAAAAGCTTCACAGATGTCGTTGAATGTCTGAATCTTCATGCCGTCCAATCCCATATACCATTTGAAGGTCGCACTAGTCAAATTGTCTTGAAAATAGTGTATGAGAAATTGGTCATTATCTGTTTGTGATGACATCTTTCAGGCGTACATAACGAGATGACTTTGCGGACAAGTTTTACCTTTGTACTTTTCAAAATCTGAAACCTTGAATTTTGGAGGGACTTTAACATTTGGAACCAAACAGAGGTCAGAAGCACTTTTCCCGAACAACTCTTTTCCATGGAGAGCTTTCAATTCCTTCTGGATTTCTGAGAATTTGTCCTGAAATTCGTCCATTCTTTCATTAAATCCTACAGTCTCGTTAGGCGCACCATGGTACACTGATTCTTCCAAGGCATAGGGAGTAGCATTCATATACGGTGGTGGACTAAACATCACAACATTGGTGGTAGGAATTGTAGTCACAACAGGAATGGTGGTTATGGTAGTCACAACAAGAATTTCAGGGACCGGCGGACGATATCCAGCTGGAGTGAAAAAATGAGGCATCCCTATGGGAAACTTGGTGGCATGCTGTACGGAGGTTCAGTAGTAGCAGACACCACTGGGATCAGTGCTGATATGATTTCAAAAATATCAGTCCTATGAGGGTTCTCTTGAGAATTACGCAATGACTAATTTGTCAATGCTTCAACCAACCCATTGAGCCTTTACAAACTCTCCTTCAAAGTGGTGACTTCATCACAGACTACTCGTTTTCTTACTCTAGTTGATCCATTCTTCGATGTTGATTGGCTCGAGTGTTATATCGGGGATTCAACTTGTATGTGAAGATGAAGCGAGAGTAAGAACTTGGAATGCAAAGGATGCCATGCTAATGCATATGCACATGCACAAATGCAAATGAAACTTCAAAAAACTCAAAAAGTGTATTTGTAAATATTGTAATAATAGGACTTCAGGGTAATCAAAAAACTCATTATATTAATCAAATTGAGGAGTTATTACAAAGCGAAAGGTACTCCTTCAAGATTCAATACATCAAAAGTAAAGAAAGCAAAGGAAAACTAAAAGTCTAATCCTCTTGATTACGACCCTTTCTTTCCGTGAAGTTTCTCCATAAGCTGGTTGATCTGTTCTTGCATCTTTGCTTTTTCGAGGATAAGCTTGTCCACATACTGTTTCCAAGCCATCGAAGTTGGAGGAAGACTAGAGCTAGTAGTTAACGCTGAAGACGCACGAGAGGAAAATAAATCCTCTTGCACTTTCTTTTTCTTCGAAGATTCTTCTTCCTTTTTTTGCTGTTGTAGCTTCTGCAGTTTTTCGTTCTCTAGACTGAGGATGTAGTACTTATTCTTCCAAGCATTCTTTTCCTTCTCAGCCTTATCCAAAGCACTTTTTAGTTTCCCTTCCTCACTTGTAACCGTCCAGGCGGAGTCCTGAAGGGTTAGCAGCATGGGTTCATGACGAGGAAAAGACATCTTCAGCTCAAACACTCTTTCTCTTACCCATCGCAGATAAGATTCTAACATGGCACAACCAGGATACCCTAATGCAGTCATCCTTTTTTTATGAATGTGACATCACGCCTGCACAATCATAGCTTTGAGGTCTGGATTTTCTCCTACCTTGAGAAAAATTCCTTCTAGAAGAGCCTGGTCCGACTTCTCTTTCATTAGATGTCCGAGTTGTCTACATGCCAGAACAAGATTATAACTAATACATCCTTTTGTTCCAATAAGGGGTATATTGGGGAAATCTCCATAGCTATAAAACATTCTTACTCCACCTTACATTGGGTCATACCATACGATGTCAAAATGAGTAAGAGACATGATAAATTCCGACCAGCAAGGCGCATCCTTTGGATCCCAAATAGTTGTAAATCTTAACAAGCGAGAAATAAACCACTTGTAAAGAAGAGTAGTGCAGCAGGTTATGCGACCCTCTCCTTCAGAATTCCTTAAGTGGATGGAATGATAGGTGTCATCCAGCAAGGTGGGAACAAGATTCTTGAGTATGAAGATCTTGATGGCGTCCATATTAACAAAGTCGTCAATGTTTGGAAACAAGAAAATCTCATAGGCTAATAGCGCGAAAGTGGCTTTAAATACTTCAGTGTTCTTCTTATCAGCATGATAACGAATCTTCTCTATCAAGAATTCAGCCGGAAATCCAAGGACTCCTTCCTTAGTAGTCATGTGAGTTTGAATGTCAAACAAACTTAGGCGCATAGCTTTTGCAATATCTTGATCACTGGGTGTGTCTTCGATTCTAGAGAACAGAGGTCGAGACGTGACAATTAATCTTAACAAAGCAGAATATTCCTCTAGAGTAGGCATCAATTGGTAATCTGGAAAGGTGAAGTAGTGGTACAGAGGATCGTAGAACTGGACGAGCGTGTCTAGTAATCCATCAATCATCTTATGTTTCAGTAGCAGAAAAATGCTTCCATACTCATCCGAGAAGGTCAAACGATTATCGATTAGACTTCCTAGTTCCCTTAGGCTTTCAAGCTTTGGACTCTTGAAGGTGTATTTCAGCATTTCTCTTCTTCTGAAATCCATTCCCATAATATCTGCAAAACAATTTGAGTTTCTTGAAGGGTTAGAGAAAAACAAAAATGCAAAGATGCGAATGTGAAAGGTTTCATGGAATTAGAGTATTTATGAACGTCATAGGATACCAAAATAAAATCATTTATTATTTAATAAAGGATTACAAATAAATACATCTTAAAAGAGTATTAAAATAACAACTAAATAAAAGCTAATAAAGTCCTAAGGAAATCTCGTATTATGCTTCTTAATTTGCTCATCCAACTGGGCCTTCTCGAAGATAAGCTTGTCTACGATCAACTTCCAAGGAGTAGTCTGAGGGCTAGAGGAAAATAAATCCTCCTGCGCTTTTCTCTTCTTGTAAGAAAGTACTTCTTCACTCTTCAACTGTAATTGTCTCCGGAGTTCAGCATTCTCTTCGACAACCACTTGATACTTATTCTTCCAAACTTCTCCCTTCCGTTGTGCTTTGTTCAGAGCAATCTTCAATTCTTCTGCTTCAGACATGAAGATTAGAACATGTTCTTTCTTCAATGGTATGGGCTCTTGTCGGGGATAAAGCATCTTCGACTTGATAGCCCTATCTCGAACCCATTGGAGATAAGGTTCCAAAGAAACACAGTTAGGTTTCCCCAAACTTTCTTTTCCTCTTTTGTGTAGATGATGTCATGCGATCACAATCTTTTCCTAAAGTTCCTTGTTATCTTTGAAGAAAATATTTTCCACATGAGCACTATTGGGTTTGTCTTTTAGAGGGTATCCTAACTGACGACGAGCTAGGATAAGATTGTAGTTAATCCTCCGTTAGCACTAAGGAGAGGCACATTAGCGAAATCTCCACAGCTGTCAATGATCAGTATCCCATTGTAGACACGGTTGTACAAATCAATGTCCGAGTGAGTAAGAGCCATAATTTTCTGTGACCAACGACCTTTATTGAGATCCCGAAAAGAGGCAAACCTGGGCAAGTGCGAAATAAACCACTTGTACAATAAAGGTACACAACATGTAATCATTTATCCACCACGGAAGTTTCTGAGATAAACCGAATGATAAGCATCAGCTAGCAAAGTTGTTACTGGATTATTCTTCATGAAATTTTTGATAGCATTAAGGTCAACAAATCCTTCAAAGCTTGGGAAAAGAAACACTCCATAGGTGAGTAAAGCGAGGATAGTCTCAAATGTGTTCATGCTCATATGATCGGTATAATATTGGGCTTTCTTGATCAAAAAACTCGTGGTTAATCCAAAAACTCCACCTTGAGTAGTCATATTAGCTTTGATATCAAATAATTTCATACATATAGCCTTAGCAATGTCCTGCTCTTTAGGGACCTTTTCTAGAAAAGGGAAAGGAGACTCAATCACAATAGGCAAACCAACCAACTAAGAATATTCTTCTAAGGTAGGTGCAAGCTGATAGTCTGGGAAAGTGAAGCAACGATAATCTGGGTCGTAAATCTTGAGTAGGATAGAAAGAAGACCACTTTCTACCTGAACCTTCAACAATGATAATAACTTCCCATACTTTCCTTTGAACTTTTCTTGATCTTCGACCAAAGTTCCCAACTTCCGTAGGTCATCCAATTTAGGACTCTTGAAAGAGTATTTCAATTTATTTTTCCTTTTGCAATCCATAATGGTCCTATGATGTTTATAAGTAAAACTCTAAATTCCATGAAACCAATGTAAAATGATGCTTATGAATGCAGGGATGCATAAACATAGGTAAACAAAGATACACAAATACACATATACATACAAACAAACAGAAAACCTAGGTTTAAAAACAACGAGCATAGAGTAAGGGTCTACCCATCCCCGAATGGTGTAGACTAAGGGTTGAATGTACCTGCAGAACAAGGATTCTAAAAGTTCCCAAAGTCATCAGTCCATCTTTCGAATATTATCAATTTCTCAAATACTTGGTAGTTAATAATATTCTCAATAGAACCTCTTTTGAGTGTAGCATCGTGTATCAACTATTTTGGGACTACTCCCTCATAGTTATCACACTACATTCTAAGAAAGACCGAGTTGAGTTAAAGGCAACTAAAGGTTCTCAGTATCACAGGCTCCTAGGTAAAAAATAGTAAGTGTTTTCACGAATACTCGTTCAACAGTACGATTCTCAAGAGGGCCTCAACTGAGTGGTGATTCTCAAGTCAGTTTGGTCGAGAATCCACTCCCTATAAGCCTTCTTAAATATATCACCTTCCTATCATAAGTACACTCAAGTCCGGGTGCAGGACTTATCTCGTCACACAAAGATAACAACCCAAAGCATAAACAAATATATGGATAAACATACATATAGGTATACCACAATAAAATCAAATAAACAAGTTAGGAGGAACCCTCAAAAGACCTGTCCCTAGTGAAGTCGCCATTTCTGTCGCGGTGAGAATCAAATATCAAACTATTGATTAACTTGAATCACAAATCATAATTCACCACAGGTCTTTGATTTGTCCAAGGGAAGAGTAAAAGATCGAAATAACCCATGAGTATGCAATGCAATGCAATGCAAAGTTAGAGAATCTAAGGTTCGGGGGTTGGTTATACCCAGGAAAGGTGTTAGCATCCTAAGCATCTGTAGTACTCTACAAAAACCTCTTGTTTTATCGTGTTATTGTTGTTTGATAAGGGTGACCTAGGGGGTTTATTTCTAAGTATACCCGCCAAGGCATTGCATCTTGTGCCAATGTATCCTGACGGGAATGGAATCAGAGCATTCGTAGTTCCCCTGAAGAGATTAAAGAATTCTTGACTATTGTCAAGGTTCTAGAGGAAGAGGGTTTGTTAATTTATTCTAGGAGAAGATACAAGTCATCATCTTGGGGAGAATACTCGACTTAAACCACCACAAACAAGTGGAAGACGGTCTTTGCTTCACATTGAGAGAAGGGCTTTAACTCAGATTTAATCGACGAGTACGCTACATAGCTCTCTCAAGCGAAAAAGGTTTTACATATTTCTCGACTATGTTATGGGGTAGGAGAATTATATCTCAACTACAAAGATGACTAATGTCTAATTCTCTTGTAGGAGAATAAGGGATTAAATTGTGAGTTATATAAATTGAAAATCCTATGGAATCTATTTGAGGGTATAAGGATGTATCTTAAGCTAATCAACCTGAAAGGAATCAGAGATCAAGTAGGGGAAATGGTGCAAGTCAAATGACTATGTAGTGCGTATGACTTAAAAAGTTATACACAAGTTCTTCCCTTGGACATGGACACATGTGAACATATTATTGAAAGGAGAACTGATAGAGGCAATATGTTTTAAAGTTAAAATCAAGTTTTTAATAGTCAACATATGGGATACGCAATAATATATAGCCAACTTATTGAAGCAAAGATATCATAGCCCACGTCGAATATCCTCATGCATCAAGGACGACCATTAGGCACGGGTACCATGAGAGAAATCATCGACAAGTAAGTATTAAGAAATTAATCACATAAATTTAAACGGAGGGTTAATCGCAAATTTTAGGCAGGACTTAATAATGCATTACAGACTTAAACACAATTAGCCATAACTCTTAATCACATACGAATCACGAATTAGATCGAAAATTAATCACAAATTATAATCATAAAGTTCAAGTTGAAACTAATCACAAATTATAATTAGAAGTTTATTGCAAACCTGGATTTAGGAAAAACAAATTACTTAAAAAAAAGAGTGAATAACTCCTCATTAGAAGGATAGGGTGCAAGTTAAATTTGGAGGTGAAAAATAGAAAATAAAAAACGCCTCGAGCCTACAACATAAAGCCCAACCGCATCATTAAACACAAAGTGAAAAAGCAAGTTATCTACTTATATGTATCGCGCGTGTATACTGCTAGCAGCCTGTGATTTTCCTTATCTGTTTTCTCAATGTATATGTGTTGTTTTTGTGTGTGGATCCTCTCCTTTGCTCTCACTGCTATGCCTCTTCATATAAACCATAGAACATTGATTTTGAAAATGAATGACAATAATGTGTCAAAGCCTGTTTTGGAAAGAATTTCGGTTTGTTTGGAACCTGTTTTGGAATTGCTGGGGACATGTTTGGTCCTGTCTTATGAATCTGATTTCATTATGAATATACTTCCGTTTTCGTATCGACATACTTGCGGGTAAATTGAAAGTTTTCCCTTTTTATTTCGACCTGTTTTTTGGACTGCTTTGGAATGAAATTAATTGATTTTTATGAATCATGAATCAACGTATCTCCTTTGTTCATCATGGCTCAAGTTTGTATTTCTTCTATATTCTTCATCCATCTCCAATTCCTTGGGTCAAAGTGGATTGAATGGTGGGACCTGCTTCAAGGTTAGTGTGGTGGTTCATGCGTATGCGGCTGCGAGCATGTTTTAGGGGCAGTGATCTCTTCATTTTGTGTATATCTCTCCTTCTTATGAGTGATTTTAAACCTCTTGACTTTGATGTGAATACTAGGTTTGCGGGTTTGCGGGTGCTGTTGGGAAGCAATCAGGCTGATGTAGATTAAAGGAGTTTTCTTTTATAGATGCTTATGGTTAAATTAATATGTCAAATTGGTAGTTTCTGCCATGCCAACGTTTTAGTGTGATAAGGCTGAATGATGTATATTGACTGTGTTTTCTTTTTTTTGTTTTGTTTTTTTTTTGTGAATTTCTCATTATGGTGGGAGTGGTATATTGGGGATTATTAGCACTGTTATAGGTATCTACCATCATTAATCTCCCCTTTGCTAGTCATGTTGATATGCTTTCGTATTGATCTTTGTCTTTGCAGGAAAGGAAATGATCAAGACGTGTTTAATGTCGTTCAAGAAAGATTTGGAAGCATGGACTTCTTGAAGGTGTGCTGACGATGGTGAAAGCCACGGTTAGGAGTGGAATGGCGTGAAAATTAACAAGATTTGTAATTCTAAACCTTGTTGTTGTAACAATAACTTGCCATCGGCACCTTTAAATTTGTATAGGTGAATTGAGAGTTTTATGAGATTTTTGTGGATTTTTTTGCAAATAATTTGCAAGTTTTGAACGGGTTTAAGTTGACCTTGACTTGTATCACCTTATATTGAGATCTTCTTTCTTTGAATTTTAGAATTAAAACATGATGCGAATCGCAAAAAAAAAAATCTCCTTAAATGATGATTCAACTCTTGAATCAACTATTGCCAAAATTTATGGATTCAAAAATGAGACACATTATAACTTGGGTGAATTCCAACATAACTTGAATTTCAACATAACTTGAAGTTTAAGAACATAGGCTTTAGGTTTGAAATTTAGATACTTGCATTTTTAACAAGCTTATATGGATCTTTTTTTTAAAAAACTTAACAAGTTTATCTCTTGATCCTAATTAATCGAACCTTTTGAAATGAATCAAACTTTAATGCCATAAATTAAATTACTACTTAGTCACTTTGCAAATATTGAACTTGGCTCACACTTGAATCAACATCTTAATCCCAAATCCAAATCATCTTGCGTTTAGGGCACAAGTGATTGAGAAGGCAACAAAACCTTAATCTTAATGAACCCACAACTTTCTCTTTTGCACCATCACCCGTGTCTTTCACCTCAGGCAAATCTATTGTCATAACAAGCCTTTCTTGCTTTGACAAAGAAATGTCTTGGAAAAAAAACAAAAACTTAATTTCAAATATTTTCAGTTGAAGTAATGATGAAGCATTAATCATACATTCTAACATCTTGACCCTAAGGTACCCTTGACCCATAAACTACCGAAGCCCGATCTTGATTTTGGTGAAGTATAGTCAGAAAGTCTATTCAAAACATTCTCAAAGTAATGATCCAAGAGTGGCCTAAGAAGAAAGAGTTATTGGAAGTGAAGTCCAAATTAAGGAGAAGCCTCAGGATGGCCTTAAGTCAAGATCAACTGGACATGCCCTGAAATTCTCGACTGTGAGAATGAGTATTTTCTCCAATTGAAATCAATATTTCTGCACAAACTTGTTAGTAATAAAAAAACATGCACACAAAGACTGCATGACTTAAAGATGCTATGCAAAATGATGCATAAAGAGGTGGAATTTTAGGGTAAAAAATTAGGGTGTGACAATGTGTTCCAACCAAGGTAATTTTTTATATCTTATATATATATATATATATATATATATATATATATATATATATATATATATATATATATATATATATATATATATATATATATATATATATATATATATATATATATATATATATATATATATATATATATATATATATATATATATATATATATATATATATATATTGTGTGTGTGTATGTGTGTGCGTGCGTGCATGCATGTATGTGTGTGTGTGTGTGTGTGTTTGTGCGTGTGCATGTGTGCATTTGAGTGTGCGCACGTGCGTGTGTGCATACATGTGCGAGTGTACATGAAGGCATGCATGTGTGCATGCTTGCATATGTGCGTGTGTGTGATTCTTTATGCCACTCTTATCTTGTTTCGTTGGACATGTCAAGAGGACATTATAGTGGCAAAAAATACAGTTGAGTTTATTATATCTTATGTCGATTATTTGTTTCACTAACCCCTTTTGAACATATAACCTATTAAATTGATTTAGAAAATAATAATTTGAAAAATTATGTTGTATTTGAAAAACATCTTATACTTGTTAATATTTTTCGAACATTTTACAACTCATCATTCATCTCATGTTCTTTAATGGTTAAAATCTCTCTCAATGCCGCTTGTTTTCATTCAACTGTCTTTTATACTTGTTCATTTTGTAAAGGATACAATTTTATACCTTGAAGAATGAATTCGTAGAGAAGGAAATGTTAAATGAAGAACCTGAAACATTGAACGAGATTCTGACCATTAAAGAATGTGATATGAATGATGAGTTGCAAGATGCTCGAAATTTTTTGAATAATGTAAATTATTCTTTAAATATAACATAATTGCTCATATAATTATTTTGTAAACCAATTTAAAAAGTTATATGTTCAATTAATACTTTTTGAAATAAGCAATCAACATTATAATAAACTCAATTGTGTTTTACTGGTTAGTTAAAAGTCAAAATTGAGGGGAAAGATGTTTCCGCCATTTAAAAATTCAACAAATGGTCTTCCTAGGAATCAAACTCATGATCTTTCCACATTACCCGTCAGTGGAGGTAAAATCAAGAGGTAACACGACATACATTTTATGACACCCTTTGTTACCTCGCATATGAAACCGAGATTAAACATGTTTTTCCTAGTAGTGACCCCCGAAAGTGGCCCTAGTTTTTGGAAAATAAGCTAAACAAAGAAATGTGTTGGTGTAGCACGATAAGTCCATGATACCGAATATTATATATAGAGGTATGTGTTACGAAAAAAATATATGAAAAACAACTAATATAAGAGTTTCTCATCCCAAAATTGAAACACCTTTGTAAATATTTATGCACTGGAATGGAGCTGTGAGGAGAAAACCTTCAGAAACTTTAACACCTCCACCTCAAATTTAGATATGTGCAACCACAAGTTTATCTGAGTGAACAGACACTTATAAAAAGGAATAGAGCACCCCTTGAAAGTGTTGCATATCCTCTTGCCTAACTTCACTAGAAGAATAGACAAGTCAGAAAGGCGACCAACTATGATTTTAGCCGCACTCACGGCCGCCGAGTCACTTAAAGCATAAGGGGTTTTCACTATCTTAAAGTCACCGAACTGTATTTGATCACATCAGCCGACTCCACTAGCGTGACTCATCTTATGGGTATAATCTCACCAACCTTAAAGATCATAAAGCAGTTGGGCCAATTGACGCCATCCGATTGAACTCCATGTGCTAAATGATCCTTAATTTTAGCATCACTCGGATTCCGACCATAAACCCTTTGGCAAGTCTTGATGAAATTTTTGGCATCTTCCCTATTCAAAATAACAACCTCAATCTCCTTGAAATTTGATATTTACGTAAAAATGTGAAGGATAATTCAATTGCATTTCTAATTGCACCTCTCACATGGCTTATCCGAGATATGATCTTTCCCACACCACATTCACCAAAGATATGTCTTTGTTTCTTAAGCATTTAACTTCACAGTCTACTACTTGAATTGGTTGAGGTTGGAAGGTGATGACTAATTCAAGCTATATTAACTCCGTCAATATGAGTTGGAAAAGATTTGGCACAAAAGATTTGGCACAAACTTTCTAAGTTGAGATACATGAATTAGTTACCGGTACACCATGTAACTTCACTATTTCCGCCATAAATAACTTGGTTACTTGATGTACTTTGTAGATGGTTTTAACTTAGTCAAGGTACTTTCTTACTCTATTATAGTTACTTAACATTAAAATCATGCCAAATGTTAAAATAATATAAAAATCATTTATTAATTTCTGCATAACTCCATTATACAGAGTAACAAAACCAATTGAATACTTAGATAAATCTATTTACTTCTTAAGAATCCTCCAACAAAATCGGTATAGAACTTCGTCTAAGCCATAACTCATACATAACCATATAGAACACATCAAAATCAAGTGGAGGTGAATGCCATTGAAACTGTTCTCTAACCTTCAACACATTCCTCTTTAGCTTCAAATACTCACCAGAACTAACTACACCTTTCAGAATCTTCTTCAGAAAAGGTATATCTAACGCAGTCACAACAACAGAAAAGCTCTTCCAGTTCAAAACATCTACAAATGGAAGATCATAATAATCGGCAACGATCACCGGAACACAGCCATAGTACAATGAATCTCCTACACGTGCAGTGTTCACTTCATAGCCTTTAACATGAAGACAAAACTTGCTTCCTAATAACTCATCTGCGTATGGTGTTTTCAATCTTCCATGATGAACAAAGATTTCCGAATCATTTTTCCATGTCTCAACGACAATTCTCCGTAACGGAGAATTCACTGCTCCAGCAAAGAAAGCTAGTTTTTTCCTATTGGATGAAACAAGGTTGAAGGAGTTAACATCATTTCTCGGCCAAATTTGCGGTAAGCATGCATCTTTGTGAGCAATATAACCTGATAAGAAATAACTTGACGAGCAAACAACTTGAATGGCATTGAATTTCACATCTGCTGCTTTCTCCATGGCAGTCCTTCCAACTGAATGACATGCCACGTAAAAATGATCCGCGCCGCCGGTGCGATTCCAATACGGATAGTTCTGATTGATTTTCTGAACATAGTCTCTAATGAAATCTTTGATACCTCCTACGCCGACTCGGCGATCGTGCCGTAAGCTTGCTATGGAAAATGGCATGAAGAAAAGATCAGCTTGTGCTGGATCTTTTGTGATAAAATGGCTTTTCATAAGCGCTTTTTTGAAGTAACTTTCACTGGCATAGTTTCCACTAGGTTCAGATTTCACTGGCAAAAGCACGTTTGCAAAAGGATCATCTTTCTTGTGTGGATAAACGTATATTTTAAAGCTTGTATTCATTTCCTTATAATCTTCCATAAATATATCTTTATCATGGAACAAATTGTTGTTTTCCTCAAATTTTCGTGAACCATGAGTAATAGCATTTGCATGTAGATTTGATTCTGCGGTAACAAAAATTGAATTTGAATAAATAAAACTTAACTAATAACTATTAATACTACTTAAAATTTGAACAGTAATATTAATGATTATTCTAGTTCATTAACCGCTTAAATAAATCACTTTGTTACATAAGTTTATCTTATAGAATCATCCAGAAGTCAAATAAATATTCCAGGTTCAAAAACAGCATGCATGTATTGAATAAAAATGATGTCATGAATCAACAAACGTGAAAGACTTTAACTTTGAATATTCAAATCAACAAACATGAAAGACTTATAAAATTTGACTATTAAACAAATCACTCTTTTTATCCTTTTTACATGTCATATTTATAAAAAAATGTGTTTTAAATTACTTGATCGCATAATTATTTATAAATTTGTCAATAATACCCTTAATTATTTAGTGTAAATAAAGTAATTGATCAAATAAAATAATAAATAATTAAGTATATTACAGAAAAACATTAGTATTAAAACTAGTTAAGCCGCCTTAATAAATGAATGATAGTTATATTTTGACGAAATCAAAACCATATACTAAAAAATTCTATCACAATAATAATAATAAAATTGAAATTTTTACATACCCTTTGATAAACCCTTTTGACTTTGTAGTCCATGATCATCCAATTTGAAAGAGTGAGACTTGATGAACTCAGAATCATTGTTGAGTAAGGTTTGAGATGATGGTGTTTTGAAGTGGAAAATAGGTTGGAGGTTGTGGTGTTGATGATGAATGGTGAAGATGATTGAAGTATAGTAAACATAGAAGAGAATGGAAAGTGAGGTTAATAGAGCTAAGGTAGATGGAATGAAGAACCAGAAACTCTTGAATGAAGATGTATCATGACTATGAGAGTAGTGGTAAAGAGAAGAAGGAGGAAACATGGCATAGAGATGGCTAGTCTTAATTATTTTGTAAATAAGTTTTATGTGCAATATGTTAATATAACAGGATGTGGCGTGTTACTACTACTTACCAATGATCATGACATTAATTAACACACACTTACTCTTACAATTAACTATAATAAATAACTAGGGAATCACTATTTTAGTATAGTTATATTGTTGGTATTGGTCATTGTCAATTTTAATTTCTAAGTTTACTTATGATGTCACATGTTATATTTAATCTTATAATAGTAATTAAGCATATCTCATAAATACCTTAATTAAAATATTGGTCATTCGTGTTAGAATATTTGCTATTGATTATATTGATCACAATTATAATATATTAGGAAGTTTTGTTTATTTTCTTACAATCACACTAATCGGTAATTGTATGTTTGTATCTATATAATGTATCTTTTGTCAAATTTCTCAAAACACAATAAGTTGAATTCTTTTATGGTTTTCAGAAAACTTTAAAATTAACATCCGACCCCAAAAATACCACTCATACATCATATGTATCTGTATATTAGAGTTTGGCCTAATACTACCCTACAAAACCGATTGGTAAGGTGAGGGGTGTCACTCTATATAAACTATTTCAATGTTTTATCTCCAACCAATGTGGGACTTTAGGATCTTCCTAATACACTCCCTCACGCCCAACACTCTTTTGGGCTTGGTATGTGGATTTTTATACGGTGGACTGCCCAAGATCCGATCGATAGGCTCGGATACCATATTAGGAAACGTGGTTGGGCCTAACTCAACCCTACTAACCGGTTTTGTAGGGTTGAATTAGGCCCAACCACGTTTCCTAATACTGTCCTCAACTCACTACCATCATCACCATCGAAAAATCATTTGGTGTTCTTTAATGTTGGCTCTCAAATATACATCAAAATTACCGGTGAAAATTACCCAGGCTATGACCTATTAAAGTTATTGCTCATGAATTGCATATTATTGACAATCCACTTGATTCAACCGATTTGGTTATTCATACTTTGAATGGTCTCACAAGTGAATATCGTGAGATTGTTGTTACACTTCGAAGCTGAGAAAGTCCCATTAAATTTGTTAAACTTCATGAAAAACTCATGGACTATGACATGTTATTGTATCGTGAGTAGGGGTGTGCAAAAAAACTTGTTATTGTTAACCAAATTTGTATTCAAATTGTTCCACTTTTAAAAATCCAAAACAAATGCTAAAATATAAATTTTGTTATCCAAATATAAACCGATTTCTATATTGTTTAGTTATTGGTTATCCAAATTTCATTATTTGTTAAATTAATATGTTTTTTTTTTCTCTTTTCATGTTTTATCATATACACGTTATAAACTAATTTTATATTTTAAACCAAAAGATTTAAAATTTTGTATTTCAAAATGAAAAAAAAAATTGTTTACAAATTCTCTAACTACCTAAAATGGTGTACTAATTATATGGACTTTTATCGGTTAATTATATGAACTTTCAGTAATTAGTTATATAGATCTTAGTGTATCGAATTTGATTTGGCATGTGCAAGAAAATATACCAAAACTTGTTGGATTTGATTCTAGTTTTCATTTATAAATCTCGAAGGTCATTAAAGCTTTATGAAAAAATAATTATAAATATTATAGATTTCTCCACCAATAGATAGAGGTTTTGAAATATACAAATATATGTATTATAAATATTAGTTATCATTTTAAGTTCATATAATTTGCTGAAATTTTTTATTTTATAATTTTTTATTTTCAATTTTATTTTTAATTTTTTAAATATTTTTAATTTTTAGATTTTTTTAAAAATTTTTTTAATATTTATTTTCAAAGGAAAAATATATTAAAATCTAAGTATTTAAATTTAAAAATTAATATAATTTTAAAAAAAATTAAATTTAAATTTAACTAAATAATTAGGGTTAAAATCAAAATCCATTTAGAACCGGTTTTAAACCGGTTTAGAACAAGTGGTTTGGTTTATAAACCTTAACCATAAAAATGGATTGATTCATATTAAATGGTTATCCATGCATACCCCTAACCGTGAGGAACTAGCTATGACAGATCCTCTGGTTGTTACATCAAATGCAACATCAAGATTCTGCGGTTACCAACATCCGTCTAGGTACAATTGAAATCGTGCCCCTCATACTTCTGTTGAAACAAATGAAGCACATATTTTCTGTCAATATTGCAACATGCCTAATCATATTTCATTAAATTTCTTCAAAATCAAGGGCTATCCTAGAAGAAATATAGGTATACCTCAGGCAAACACAACTACTCGCCAGCCTACACAACATCATCTTAACTGGTTCATTGACACAAGAGGATCTCATCACATTGCTTAAGATTTAAAGCATCTCACTTTGGCTAATTCATACCCCGGTTTAAACAAAGTATTAGTTGGTGATGACATAGGTTTGGAAATTACTCGCATTGCTCACACTACTTTGAACACTAAACACAAATCCCTTCATCTCAATCAAGTGTTATGTGTACTAAATATGAAATCTAATTTGCTTTTTTGTTTCCAAACTATACAAAACTAACAATTGTTATGTTGAATTTTCCCTCCTTGTTTTGCTGTGAAGGACTTGAATTCGGGTCAAGCTCTGCTGTAAGGACCAATTAAACAAGATCTCTACTAGTTGCTATGTCAAATCACTTCTCACAACAATCCTACAACATTTACTACCAGTCTCCACTCCACCTTAACATAACATCACAAACTAAGACATCCCTCTTCAGTTATTATGAAACATCTGACAGCCAACCATCAATTACCAATGAAACTTCCTTCACCTTATGAATGTAGTTTTTTCTATTGTGTTAAAAGTCACAAATTATGTTTCTCAAATCACCATACTATAACTACCGAACTCATTTATTCAGATGTATATGGCCCAAATCTTATTAGATAATTAGATGGCTATCTCAATTATGCCATTTTTATTGATCATTTCTCAAAGTACGTTTGGTTGTATCCTATCAAAAATAAATCAGATGCTTTCAATATTTTCACTCAATTCAAAACCATTGTGCACCAATGTCTAGCAAAGGCTACACTCAAACACCTGGATTGGATTTCAAAGAAAAAATTTCTCCAGTAGTTAAACCTCAAACCATCAAAGTTATTTTTACCATTTCTCTCACCTCAGATTAGTCTTTGCATCAATTAGATGTTAATAATGCCTTCCTACAAAGTCAACTAAGTAAAGAGGTTTATATGCAACATCCATCTGGTTTCATTCATGCCAATTTTCCAATCACATTTGCAAATTAAAGAAATAAATATACGGTCTCAAACAAGCACCTCTTGCATTGTATGACGCACTCAAAGAATTTGTACTATCATATAGCTTTACCATACGTTTGCGTGACTCCTCCTTGTCTATCTATAACAAAGAAGGTATGCAAAATTTTCTGCTAGTATATGTTGATGACTTAATTCTCACAGGAAGTCATCCTGTATTTCTCAAATTATTGATGAGGGAATTGTCAAATCCATTTTCCATTAAGTATCATGGCTATCCACATTACATCCTTGGTGTTGAACTTATACCTACCACTGATGGTTTGATTCCCTCTCAACATGGACATATTCAGGAACTTGTTACAAAAATTTGACATGGCTAGTGCAAAACCTAGTCATACTCCACTTCAACTAATGGACGGATCTGCACATGGCGATTACAAAACATTTCACACCATTGTTGGAGCTTCGCAATATATCACTTTGACTAGGCCATACCTCTCACTTTCCATCAATAAATTATCACAATTCATGCACCAGCCCGCTCAAATCCATTTTCACCAACTTAAACGAGTCATGAGATATCTCAAACTCACCATCAATTTTGGATTGGAACTCAAGAAACCAACTCATTTAAAATTGCAGGCCTTTAGTGAAGTAGATTGGGAGGAAACTTAGATGATCGCACTGTTGGGGTTGGTTGAAAATATATATGTTGATACTCTTTATGGTGGAGTATGATTGTCGGTGAAAATAATGAAAGCTTATGTATTATTTTCAATCAAGGTGGAGATTTTTGGGGTTAATTAAAAATAAACACGTTGGAGAAGTCTCACATCGCTTAGTTTTGTGAATAAAGAGAGAGTCTAAAACTATATATAGGAGACAAGTTATTTGAAGTCTCACATTGCTTAGTTTTGTGAAGGAAGAGGGAGTCCGAGACTATATATAGGATCCAAGTTCTTCATTCCAAGATGCACCAGTCAAAAGCACTTTAAGCTTGTATTTGACTTTATTTGTTCTCTTATGCTCTTGTATTAGAGTGTTGTGAGATGTAGTTAAATATTTGTTTTGGAGGGTGTGGGTGTACTGGGGGGGTCTGGATTAGTTGAGAGTAGATCATGTCGTCCATGTAGACTTCGAGCATATCGCTAATCTCTCCTCGGAAGACCTTGTTCATCATACGCTAATAGGTGGCGCTGGCGTTCTTTAGGCCGAAGGGCATTACGTTGTAGTAATAGTTTCCCGACTCGGTCATGAAGGTCGTGCTCTGTTTGTCGTCCTTAGCCATGAGATCTGGTTGTACCCAGAGTAGGCATCCATGAAGGACAATAATTTGAAGCCCGCCGAGTTGTTGACGAGCTTGTCGATATTGGGGAGGGGATAGGCGTTCTTGGGACATGTCCGGTTGAGATTGGTGTAACCAACGCACATTCTCCATTTTCCATTAGATTTTTTGACTAGTACAATGTTGGATAACCAGGTTGAATATCGGGCTTTCAAAATAAAATTTGCCTCTAGAAGGTCTTTTACAGCTCTTTTAGCAGCCGCCGACTTTTCGAGGGACTGCCTACGCCTACGTTGTACTACAACCTTCGCGGCTGGGTTGATGGAGAGCTGGTGGTAGGCGACCTCGGGGTCAAGGCCGGGCATCTCGGCGGCGCTCCAGGCGAAGAGGTCGACATTCTCACGGAGGTAGGCTTTCAGCTGCCTCCCGTTGACCGCTGGAGGAGCGTGCTCGGCTTTGTCTTCGTGGTCCTGTTCACTGGGGAAGCGACAGTCGAGGTCCACGGTGTCGACGTGGTCCTTTGGTCTGTTCTCCTGAACGGGGAAATACCTGATCGTTTTAGGAGAGGGACCGATCATGTTGAGGCCCTTCATTGCTGCCTCGAAACATTCCCGGGCTGCCTCAATGTCCCTGTTGAGGGTGACGACGGCTCCCCGCCTGGTGTAACACTTCATCTTGAGGTGGACTGTCGATGGCACCGCGGTGAGCTCTGCCAACGCCGTCCTGCCTAGGATGCAGTTGTACAGGGATGGACACTCGACGACTAGGAAGCGGACGTTGATTTCCCTAGCCGTATCATGTGCTCCGAAGGTGACCTTGAGCTCGAATATACCTACGGTCTCATTGTCGTCCCGTTGAACCCCTGGAGGTCAGAACCGAAATAGGGGCTCAGGTTGGTCTCGTCGAGCTGCAATGTCGAGAATAGGTGGGTATACATGATTTCCACTGAACTCCCTTCGTCGACCAGGATACGGCAGACGTCGAAGTTTTCCATTTGTGCCCGGATCAGCAGGGGAATGGCGGAGTTAGGGGCTCCTCCGGGAAGATCTTCGAGGTATACGTGATCGGGTTAGACCGACCGTGGAATTTGTCGAGAGTGCTCATTTTTCCGGAGTTGTTTCTCATCAACTTGTCAAACTTCCTCTTCACGGACCCGATAGAAAGCTTGTTTGGGACCCCGCCTGAGATGACCATCGCAGTGGGGAAGTATTCCCACGGGCCGATGGGGCGTATTGGCTCTTAGGGAGAACAAGTCTTCAGGCCGACTTATGTTGAGGGCCACTTGCAGCCTGGAGTCGTTGGAGAGCGGAGGGATGTCCTCGACCCTTTTGGCTTCGTTGGCCTCCTTTCTATGGGCATCCCCTCCACTGGTGTACCTCTTCAAGTGTCCATCCTTGATGAGTATCTCGATTGCGTCCTTCAGGTGGATGCAATCTTCGGTGACATGCCCGTGGCCACGGTGGAAGCGGCAGTAGTTGGACTTGTCTATGTTAGCCTTGAGGGGTGTCGGTTTAGGAAAACGGACACCTCCCCGGACGAACTTCGAGTTGGAACACTCATCCAGGATGCGCTCACGGGAAGCGACGAGGGCCGTGTACTTGGTGAAGCAGCCTGCAGGACCCTTCTGCTCTTGGGGCTCCAAGGGACGATCATCTCGTTGTTGATCTCCCCCTCGCCGGAGGGTCGGTGCTCCTTCTTCCCGGGCTCCACGGGGAGCTTTGCGGTTACAGGTGTCTCAGGCTGAATTAACAACCCCGATCTCCTCTTACCGGATGTAGTGGCGGGCTTTCTCGAGGAAGCCTCGTAGGGTGGTCTGCTGGTGGATTGCCATGGCCTCGTAGAATTTGGAGCCGCGGCACATGCCTTGCTCCATGAGGTAACGCTTCATGTCATCTGAAGTCCTCACCTGGACCGCCTCCCTCGTGAATCTCTCGATGTAATTTCTGAGAGGTTCGTCCTAGGCCTGGATGATCGCGCCCAAGGCGGCCTCCGTCTTCGGATGGTGTTAGGACGTCGCGAAATGTTGTGAGAAGAGATCCTTTAGGACCCTCCACGACGTGATGGACTCGGGTTCCAGGCTTTTGTACCAAGCCATGGATCCCTTCCTCAATGTCGTCGGGAAGAGCCTGCACTTGATGGCCCCTCAGAAATTCCGATAATCGAGCATGGCCTCGATATCTTCCAGATGGTCGTCTGGGTCTGAAGTTCCGTCGTAGGTAGATAGCGTGGGCGACTTTTCCATTCTGTGGGGAATGGGGGTCACCATGATTTCCCGCGATAGGGGGACTTGTGGTCGTCCTCGTCACTACGGACAGGGGATCGCGAGGACGAAGTATTGTGTCGTAGGGCTTGATTACGACCCCTCGACCTCTTGCTATGGGCCTCAGGTCTGTTTCTTCTTGGGGCCGGGGAGCGCCTCTCCTGGCGGGGAGGTGATTTGTCGCGTTTCTTGGAGGCCACGGGTTGGGGCCTCTCCAATTGTGGTCGGCGTCCTCGTTGATGGGGAGAGAGGCTCCGGAAGTCCTTGCGTTGGTTTCTCCGCGGGGGAGAGTGAGACGAGGTATCCTATTCCAGTATCCCGATGCGCTCGTTCTGCTGGAACAACATCAGATTATTTTGGTTGATGGCTGCGAAGAGGGCAGTCATCGTTGGGTCCGCCCCTGCTGGTGTGGGGACGGGCTGGAAAATAGCCGGGCTTCTTTCCCGAGGAGCGACGTGGTGTGCTGCGTTCTTGGACGAAGGGGAAGCAGTCTGACCGTCCCTCACGTCACCCTCACGGGCGTTTGAGGGCCCAGCCTGTTCATCACCGTCAGTGAGTGAGGCGAAAGTGGAATTGTGGACAACAATGTTGTGGCGTGGGTTGTCATAATCTCGAAAATTAAAGTTGGAAGCTTTGGTTCTTTTGCTCAGAGGAACGAGGAAGCTTTAGTTTCCCACAGACGACGCTACTGATCGTACCTGATCAGAAGAGACTGCCGACTGCCACGCGTCACTGATCTGAAAGCTGCTCACCGGAGGTAGGGAGGAGGAGGGGGTGTACCTGCAAGACACTCCGATGCTTAAGTGAGTAAGAAACTAGAGTGGGAGAAAATATAGAAAGTAGGTGTAGAGAATGAATACCTGACCCTCTAGTGAAAAAGGGTATTTATAGTGAGACGCCGGCACAGGGCCAACGATCAGTTGTGTTGGGCTGGATTGTCAAGCCCAACCCAAGTGACTGCTAGGGCTTACGTGGCGTAGTGAAGTCTAGCACGTAGTCTTCGCCCTAATTCAACTGTCCCGTGATCTCTGGAAGGTACGCTGATCAGCTCTTTCGGAGGTAGGTAGTTTCCTGATGACGTGCCCCTGCGGGAGGAACACGTGGAGAACGTGTGAAAGACGTATTGTTCTTCCCGACGGGAAAGGCGTCTGCCCGACGTATCTAGATCTGTGCCCGATATTAGGGGATTTGGGCCTTGTTGGGCCTTTCCCACACAGCGTTGGACCGAGCCTGCCCAACGGATAGGCAGGTCTGGGCCCACTCTAGAACATAAACAAAACAATTTTAAAAATTAAAATATATGTTGAACTTATGTCTAAGTTCAATCTATGACGAATTCATTTTATAATTTAGAGCAGATATAATTAGCATGCATGGAAAAAGCTGAATATATATTAAATTTAATTATAATTTTGATCCTTTATTTTTATTATTCATTGTGATAATAGTTTTGTTTTAAATTTAAACAGCTTTGTTTTAAAGTTTCAAAAAAAAAGAAATTAACAATATATCCAGTTTTTTAATGTAATGTAATTTGACTTTTAATATTTAAAGTCCTACAAATGTGCCTATATAATGATATCTCCTCACATTTAATGGTGACATATTATTTAAAAATAAATTCATCATCCGAAAAAGAAAATTTAAAAATACTAAAATCAATTTTAAAGTTGAAATTGAATGACTAATTTTATGGATTGAGTAAAAATAAGAGAACCATTTGTATAGTTAATCCTATATATTAAAACAAATTTGTATTTGTCTATTTTCAAAATGTAACTTAAGGTGAAAGTTTAGGAAGTATTGATAAGAGTTTAAGAGGTTGAAGGATTTGATGGAGAGAAGTCGGCGACATTAAGATATGGAATCAATGACGGAGTTTATTGTAGCTCAGAATGAATACAACAAGTTGCTCATTAAGGAAAATGCTTATTGGAAACAACATGCGAAAACGCACTGGTTACACGAGGGATATCTTAATACCAAGTTTTTTCATATGTCGGCCACTGTTCGTAAGAAATTTCAAAAAATCACTATGTTGCAGAAAGATGAAGGGATAGAAGTGACAGACCAGACTGATATATGCAACATTGTGAGAAGTTATTTCAAGGAGCTGTTCGGTGTTACAACTAGTAATCAGGAAGGAATGCTCTCTCTTATCAAGCCAGTAATGACAGAGGAAACTAACAATAGGCTGACATCCCTTCTGCTTATGGAGGAATTATATAATATGATCTTGACGGCTGATTAGAACCTGTGGTGGGCCAGAGACTTTGTCTGTGATGTTGGGTTTCAAAGATGAGGAGGGGGTGTACCTGCAAGGCACTCTGATGCTAAAGTAAGATTCGGGAGAAGAGAAGACAAGTACAAAGAGAGTACATCTTAGGGTGATTTGGAATGATTTAGCATACCTAACCCTCTCAAATGAGAGGGTTTTTATAACGCCCCCAGCGCGTGGCCGTTGTTCCCTATTTTTGGGGCGAGATATACGCTCCCAAAGAATAGGTAACTGCCAGAAACTAGCCGTTGGGACAAGAAGAGGTTTTCAGAACTAGTTGTTGCTGCAAGAAAGGGCGTAGTCACGGACATGACTGTCATCACTGTTTCTGGATGGTGGAACCGTGCGTGATGGGCATAAATGTGACGAGGGGCGGGTGATCTTGGAGGTCAGTTGGCCAACCTTCCTGAGCAGTGGGGCAGAGGAGAGAATGCTTCATTTTGCCCTTAATTGGCAGGGTTTAGGCTATTGGGTCCTTCTGGGAGAAGAAGTAGATTGGGCCATGTCTAGCCATTGGGCCAATTCAGAACATAATGCCTTAAGGGATATGCATCATAATAAATTGCCGGGTCCAAACGGTTTCAATCCCGCATTCTATCAGAATTTTTGGGACTTGTGTGGAAGAGATATTTTTGAAGCAGCCAAGAGTTGGTTGGATAGAGGTTTCTTCCTGCCGGTGCTTAATGAAACAAATGTTTGTTTGATTCCTAAGATTTCCAGCCCTCATAATATGAAGGATTTTTGCCTATCTCCTTATGTAATGTGATCTATAAACTTGTGTCTAAAGCGCTTGCTAATAGATTGGAAATGACTTTGGATATATGTGTATCATAGGAACAACCGACTTTTGTGGAGGGTCATTCTATCCTTGATAACGCGATGATTGCTATAGAGGTTATCCATGCTCTTAAGAGAAAGACTAAAGGTAGGAAGGCTCATTTGGCTCTTAATGTGGACATTAGTAAGGCGTATGATATAGTGGATTGAGGTTTTCTATGTGGTATTATTTGTAGAATGGGATTTGCTGAAAAGTGGATTCACTAAATGATGATGTGTGTCTCCTCAATGCATTATACTGTTCTTGTCAATTCAGATAGAGTTAGACCGATTGAACCAGGGCGTGGATTGAGGCAAGGGGACCCACTGTCCCTTTACCTATTTATTCTCGTGTTAAAAGGTTTTATGACTCTTATTAGGGGAGCAGTAGCTAGAGGCGATATCCATGGGATCCAAATTTGTAGAGGGGCATCCATTGTGTCCTACCTTCTTTTTGCTGATGATTATTTTTTATTTTGCAGAGCTAACCTAACCAAAGTTAGACATCTTATGAAAGTCCTCAATACTTATGTTGAGGCCTCAGGGAAAGAGATTAATTTGTATAAATCTGAGGTGTTTTTTAGCAGAAACATAAGCAACTCGGCCAAGGAAGATATTGTCAGCATTATGGGAGTTCGTCATGTGTTGGGAACTGGAAATATCTAGGATTTCCCTCTATGATAGGTACAAGTAAGAAGACAACTTTCTCTTATATTAAATATTGCATTTGGAAAAAACTTAATTCTTGGAGAGGCAAAGCTTTATCAAAAGCAAGGAAGGAAGTTATGATCAAATAGGTGCTCCAAGCCATATCGTCCTATGCTATGAGTTTGTTTATCGTCCCAGATTCAATTCATAATGATATTGAGAAGTTGTTGAATTCCTTTTGGTGGGGTGGAAGGAGAAATAATAAGGGTATCCACTAGATGACCTGAGATAAGCTGACGTGTCCTAAGAAGAAATGAGGATTATGTTTTAGAGATTTTAAAGCTTTCAATATGTTTATGGTTGCTAAGCAAGGATGAAACCTGTTGTCCAAGCCTCAAGATCTTGCGTCCGACTTTATTTGAAGCTAACCTTGGATATAATTCTAGTTTTGTGTGGAGGAGTATTTGGAAGTCGAAGGATGTCTTATCATTAGGATGCAGGTGGAGCATTGGGGATGGTAGTCACATCAGGGTAATGGATGTGCCTTGGATCAGGGGAAAGAGGGATATGTGTCTGAGTGGTCCCCAGAAACAAGGTGTCTATGACATTACTGTTAGAAATTTTATGCTACCTAATATGAAACAATGGGATTTACAGATTATTAGAGATCTGTTTAATTGTACAGAGGCCAAGGAAATATTACAGGTACCCCTTATGGAGGAGGTGGATGAGGATAGGTTGATTTGAAAGGAAGAACAAAATGGATCCTACAGTGTGCGTTCTGGCTATAGGCTGTGGAGGAGTCTTCGGAGGAGGAATGAGAACAGGGGAGAGGAGGAGATTTGGAATAGTCTCTGGAATATTAGAGCACCACCAAGGGTTAAGCATCTCATGTGGAGAATTTGTAAGGACTGCTTACCGACGTGTTCTAAAATCTTCTAACACCATGTACAATGTCCTGCTACTTGTTAATTTTGTGAAAATAATCTTGAAGATGATTGGCATTTCTTTTTTTCGTTGTAATAAGATTAATCATTGTTGGAGGGCAGCAGGTTTGTCTTCTCTTATAGATGCTCAATTACATTCTTTTCATGATGTTAAATCTCTTAATTTTGACATCTGTAGCAAGGAGGATAGGAAAGATGCTGGTGTCACTACTCGAAAAAATGCAACGACGGAGAGGCGGAAGTGGAATAACAGAAGAGTCGCCATCGAACTTTATTTATCCCAAAAGGGGAAGGGAAAACATCGATAAAACCATAAGAAGGAAATGGATAAGATGGTCTCGCAACCAAAAGAAAGGTCCGAAAGCCGGTTATGCGAAGAGAAGGTATTAGCACCCATCACATTCATCGTACTCAATGAAAAACATTTGCTTGTCTATGTGTAAGGGTATTTGCTAAAGGATATTGCTTTCTAAGAGTGTTCTAAGGGAGAGATAGGAAGGTGTGAAACAAAAATAGAGAGAAAATAGAAGGTGGAAAAGGGGGAAGGAGACTCGGTAGGACCTCGTAGTCCTATGCCTACGTATTCTCAACAAGTGTGAGAAAGTCAAAGTCAACGTAGTTCGGAGGACTATAGATAAAAGACGGGAATGTGCTCGCCAAGGATTGGGGCCCTTATGCCTACGTATCTTTACTTAAAAGAAGTAAAGAATCAGAGCGTCTGTAGTTCGAGTTATAGATTGTTGGTGTTTTTTGTGAACGATGCCAACATGCGCATTCTAGCAGTTAGGTGTATTGCAGCTTGCTTGTGGAGTCTTAGGCATTACCTATTTGCGATAGAACGGACGTAACATGTCCTTTTTGAAAATATTAGTTTTCGCCATCAAGGCAAGATGTCACGTTTGATTTGTTAAAGGTTATTTTTAAGGGTGAAATAAGTCCTCGGATAGTAACCCCTTACGGGTAGTACCCAATTCTTTATCTCAAGATATTTATTGTGAAAATGGTATGGCGAATATAGTCACGTCTTTATATTGAAAGACGAATATCGAGACCACACACTCTAAAGTGAGTATCCTAATACTCGGAGAGGAAGAAGTCTTCACTCAATCCTCTTTCTTTAATTCAATACAAAGAGAACCTTATTCTCTTATTAAAGATGTTTTGATTTTGAATGGTAAATGTTTTATGACAGTGAACCCTAAAGGTAATGTCAAGCACTCGAGATAGGACAAGGCCTCCGCCCAATGACTCCACAACCATACAAGTTTATTAAGAAAAGAGTTTGAAAATGCACTTGGTACAAGACCAAGGTTTTAGACTCAAGGAGACAAAAGAAAATAGAGAAAAAGGTTTGAAGAGAAAAGGTAGGGAATATATTAAGGTAGGTTGATGGTGATGCGTGAAGCAATCGACTTACAAAGGTGGAAAACATACAAGGTTAATGTGGGGTTGATGGAAGGGATATGAGAAGATAAGGAGGTGAGAGAAACCCTAAGGTGTGAACCAAGTTAATGGATGTTGCAAAATGACTTGACATTGGATCAATTTTTATTTGTTCTTTATTTTGAAAATATGTTCTAATCCTAAGTTCATTTTACCTTTCTTAAACAGTAAAATAAGCACAAATAAAAGGTTAAAAGAACTAAGTTATTACATTATAATGGGGAGAGGGAAACATAGTATCCACTAAGGGGGAGATGATATATGACATATGAAAGAGGAATGAGTAAGAATGAATGAAACAAAACATCAAGAAATCATTCAGACAACCCCCAAAAGAAAGACATAGTCAAATCAATTAGGAATGAAGCAAGCAAGTATGCAAGATGATATGCTTCAAGCTTGAATCATATACAATAAGAGACATACCAATGAAGAAGTATACACATTCAAATAATATAATCAAGCTCAAATACATCACACAACACAACTCAAACAACTAGGCAAAGCCAAAAGAGTCAAGGTACAATCACCTATACTTTAAGGGACCAACCTCTCATACAAGAGTGGACAAACCAATGCAATGCGAGTCAATTAAGTTGAAAGAAAAATGAGGTAAGAAGTAAACCCAAGAATTTTAAGGTGTATTCAATCATCAAGACATAAAAGAAAATCAATGGGAATCACCCTCAAAACATAAGCAAAGAACTAGGTCAAGAACAACAAGGAAGCAGAGTCAAAATATCATCAACTTGATATAGCATCCAAAAATAGCAAAATGATCAAATAAATTCCAATAAAAGACTCAAACCCATGTCAACATACTTAAATGTGTGTGTGCAAAAGGTAGCTAAAAGCTAGGCACAAGAACTTGCACAAAAGCAACCAACAAACTAGGGTACTCAACAAGTTGAACATAAATTGATGGTCACAAATTATCAAGTGAAAGGCATACCAAAACACATTATAAAATCTCAACAAAAGCACCCAAACATCTTCTTATTGTATGTCAAAACATAGCAAAAAATTAGCTCAAGAAAAAGTGTTTAAGGCATCAAAGTTCAAAACCCTAATTTAGGGGCAAATATGGAAACCACCACCACAAATAAATCCAAATAAAATAGTAAAAATAAATAGAAAATAAAATAAAAAATATGAAAAATAACTTCACATGTTAAAGCAACTGAAAAATAGTTTTTGGTAATTTTAAAATAAAGGGAACATCAAAAATAAAATTAAAATGAAAAGAGAAGAAAATAAAATAAAATAAAATAAGAATTGGAAAAGAGGGTGCATTAGTAAAATCATATAACACATGATTCTGGTGATACGCGCATGTAGGTCAAAGAAACTGGGGTGTGAATATCAACTTGTGCAAAGCCCAATCCATTTAAATCAGAAACAACAAACAAAATGATATACAAAATGAAACGGACCCTTTCATTAAACACGATCAGCAGCCACATCAGCATGGTCTTACAGTCAAACAACCACGCCAACAATCATACATGGACGCCAGAGCTAGGGCTCTGGTCGTCTTCTCCGGGAGAGGTCACCGGAGCAAATCCAAAACCTTATAAAATCTAACAAAACTCTACATCATTATGTTTGTTTTTTCACATAGATAACGAATATGCCAGTATTTTTCATTTATATACAGTCACAAGTAGTGAAAACTAAGCACGAAGAAATGGTACACAAACTGAAACTTCACAAAACAAGGACATCATTACCATAGTCATGCTCTATATCATCCCAAACTTTCAAAACTGCAACAAATAGGGAAAATGAACGCGTGAAATGAAAGAAACCAGCTTGAGAAAAACTTATCAAAGGTGAAGCTTTACCAACTCTGCTTTGCTTCCACACCTTACTAAATTGTTTCTTCCCCTTGCTTAAGCCTCAGAGATGATGATAAGAACACAGTGGGATCCAGATACTTGAGGAAGATGGAGGTTCAGAGAGAGCAAATTTTCGTGTGAAAAAATGAGAGAATATGATTGTTCTTGGCTGCTGAGTAATCGTCTCCCCTCTTCTAGGGTTTCTTTAAGTTATATATGATGTTTTTGAAAGGTAATAACCTAGTTACAGTGATTAAAAATTAAGATTAAAGTTTTTGCGAATTTTTAAAAACAAGAGTGAGAATTATGGTGGCTCGGGTTGTACATATATGAGGTGGATGGTGAGTGTGTTTATGAGCAAAAATAGGATCAGAGTCAGAATGGATGGAAGGCATATCATGAGGCATATTGGTGTGCAAGTTTGTATTTCTACTTTTGTCAAGGACAATTCAAAAATGGTGCAAATGGTACACCTTATGTTGGCACCTTTTGAGCAAAGTTTTGGACAAGGACAAGAAGTGTTGGTGCGTGTGAAAGTGATGTATGAAAGTTGATGCAAACATTGATTCATGATGTGCCAAGAATGGTGACCTAGATTGCATAAGATCATGTTCACATAGCCACTTTTAAGCCACCATAGCTATATGAATAATGATTCAATCTATGAGATCTTGTGCTTGGGAGAAAGCTAAGAATATGATGAGCATATCTCATGTTGATGGAAATTTGGAACAAGCTTTGTATGATCATGAAAAATGGCTTGAAACTTGTCTCAAATGACTTAGAAAAATTCTAAGTCACGATCCTTTGCCAACATTAAAATCTCAACTTTGATGCCACATATCTTAGGGAGTTTTAATCCAATGGGAATGATCTTGTAATGGTTGAAAAGCTTGAATAAAGCTCTTCAACTTTCATGTTTGAAGGATATTGAGATGCCTCTTAAATCAATGAGAAAAAATGGGTGGAAGTTGTGTCCTCAGAACTGTCCAAAGTAACTTAAAAAAATTCTAAGTTATTTGATTTTTAACATAATTGAAACCTCATCTTTGAACCCTCATAACTTGAAGCGTTTTGACCCAATGGAGAAGTTCTACTAATGGATTGAAAGCTTGAAGAATGATCTTCAACTTTAATGTTGTAGGAAAACTAAGTTGAAGTCAAGAATTTGGTGAAAAATGTCTTAGAAGTTGGGTTGAAAAATCTGTCTAAACACTTACCACTTTTGACAACTTTGAAACCCTAAATTGGGAGCATCATTAACTTGGGCTCTACACATCCAATGAAGATGATTTAGTACTCAAAAGAAAGCTTAAAGAATACTCTACAACTTTCATTTTGTAGGAAAATTCAAATAAAGCTTGTATCATTATGAAAAATGGGATTGAAAGTAAGTATTTCAAACTGAATTTCTATACTTAGAAAAATTTCTAAGTGTAGAAATGTCATAATCTCCTTTGTCTCAACTTTGACTCATCATATCTCTTAAACCATGAGTCTTTTGGACATGCTTACTTATACAAACTTGTAGTTCATGATGTCTTCTTCAATTTGATAGGTAGTTTGACTTCATTGGATCAAAAATGAGAAAATTATGGAAGTTGCAAGATGACTAGAATTAGGATTTTTCACACTTAGAAAAATTCCCATCAAAACCCTAATTTAGTCAAACTCTTGATTTCATGTTTCTCCTTGATTCTTCTTGTTCCAAACTCATAAAATCATCTGAAAACAAGTATCATGCCCTTGATTGGCCTTGAAATTGAAGATCTTGACCTAATTGAATCATAGTTGACTTTTGTTGACCAGATGAAAACCTAAGACCAACTTCATTGACTGAGGCTCTTGTGATGGTTTGTGATGACACATAATCCATGTAAGGAAACCTCAAGGTGTGTGTTGAGCTTTGGAATCATGTCTTTCCCAAGGAACCAACCACAAGCCTCCTTTGAACCAAAACCTTCACTTGTTATCCATGAGATAGAAAGAGGAGAATCAATGCTTGCATTCTTGATTCAAGTGGTTGAGTGACATGCCTTGATGGTGGAGGATGCTTTGTGACTTGAGATTGCCACAAAGTTGAGCTTGAGCTCTTGATTGAGCTTTGAAGATGAAACTCTTCCCTTGATTGTTGAGTGAGATCCCTTTATCACTTGTCTAAAACCAATGCTAGGTGTTAATGCCAATGCCAATGATAATGATATGGAGTTAAAGGTTAGAGTGAAAAGAGGGTGTGACAGTTGGTAGATTTGTTTTTATGCTTGATGAAATTTGGAAGAACAAGAATAATCTTATTTGGAACAATGAACAAGAGGCAGCTCCGAAACTTAGTTGGTTAGCTTTTCACAAATGGAAGGAATGCTTTATGGCCCAAAAAGGTCGTGATCCCATTAGTAACCATCAATATCCTTCTTCTTGGAATCCGACTAGGAAATGTTGGTTGAAATGTAATGTGGACACGACTTTTAATAAGCTTAGAGGCACTTCTAATAGGAGATGGTGTTTGCGTGATCATAATGGAAATTTTATTACAACAGGTGTGGCTTGGGATCCCAGAACTATGTCCGTGCTTGAAGCTGAAGCCACGACTCTCAAAGAAGCAATTCATGAATCCATTGCCTTGCAGCCGGATAATGTGTTTTTCGAATGCGATTCTTAGAAAGTTGTTCAAGCAATTCACTCCAATTATTTCGGCAATTCAGAGTTTTATGTTATTCTTAATTTTATAAAAGTCTTGTTATCTGTTAACCCAAACTTTGAGGTAAAGTTTATTAGACGCCAAGTAAAATTTAACAATTTATGATTAATGAAATACATTAAATTTGTTTCGGTAAAAAAAAAAATTTAGACAAAAAATTACGCTTAATCCTATATGTTAAAACAAATTTGTATAACTCTAAGTAAAAAATTAATGTGATTTACATAAATATATATTTCAAAATATCTATTGTAATAAATAAATGGTTGAAAATCATAATTGTTTTATAAAGGTAATCTATTCTAGTTTTATGATTCCAAAAGATCAATCATAACTTTAAATGTAATATCGAAATATATTTAACATAATAGATGTTAAATAACATATCTCTAAAAAAAAATCAAATATTTTTCCCGAAGTAATGTTTGCTCTCAAAATATAACCAAATTCAAAATTTGAATCAAAATATTCAACTTCTTATTATAAATTTGTTAACAACAAAACAAATAGTATATTTTTTATTGGTAGACAAAATAATAATAAATACTAAAAATTCACACATACCATCATAATCATAAACATGACTATTTAAACTTTTTAGATGATGTTTATTTAACTTTATCACCTGCCAATTGAGTTAGAATTTGTGAATAAACAATAAAATAAGTTTCATAAGCCAAACAATCTTAAAAATTTGATCACCAAATAAAGTTAAAAAAATTAGGTTAAATGAAATCAAATTCCAAAATAAATAGTTTAAATTAATATTGCGTTTAAAAATTGACATAAATGTAGAACTTTTGGATTTAAAAAAAATAAATAAATCAAACATTTAAAAAAATCTACAAAATCATATCTTTTCAAATATTTTAGCATAATAAATGTTTGACAATATAATTCAGATTCCCTATGACATTAAACTCAAATCATATATTTGATATTACGAATATCTCAAACATAACCGATGACTCAGGAAAATCATATAAATAGACTACAAATATTGCATAAACTCATATACCAAGTTGTTCCTATTTTCTCCAAATCGAAACATCATTCACCACAGATATGGAAGACTCCATTGAAATCAAGATTGAAGATGAAATTGCATTCGGTGTAACGGAAGAGATGGTTGAGATAGAAAAAGATCTGGAGAGTACTAAATCAGTAGAGAAAGAGATCATTGAATGTAAGGAAGAGATAAAGAAGGACAAGAGTAAGAGCAATGATGTTAATAAGCTGATACGAAAGATTCAAAAAGTGAATGGAAAAATAAAAGCACTTTTGAAAAAGAAGACAAGTATAGAAAAGCAGATTAAAGAGATTAAAGACGCTGAAGATGAAGGCCGTGAAATTGATCTGAAGACTCTGATACTTTCATCTATTATTGTTTCATTCCTCACATATATTTTAGTTAAAAGAGAGAATCAGATTAAGACATAGTAAACAGAAAATCCAAAATCATTTACATTTTTGAACTGTTATATAATGAATAGTTCTTAATTCAATTATAAGCTCATAGGTATATGCAATAATTCAATTCTAGAACAGAGTAATTTGATTTTGCGCTTGAATCTACTTTTAACATTTATTTAGATTTCTATTTGAATATTTGATTGATTATAATTAAATAATAAATTATAAATGATTTGATGCATTTAATATATTTTTTAACTTTTAATTAAACTGAAAAGTTAAATAGCCGTTAAATAAGCTATCATTCCACAAATTTTTTAAAAGGTCAAGTCAAGAACATGAAAATTCTCTAGTAAACCATAAACTAGATTAAAAAATAATTATTGTAGATCAAACTCAAGTTTTTCCAAACTTGACATTTCATGATCTATTCCCACTTTTAATTGATACGATAATCTTCAATCTATCTATTACAATTCAATTATATAATCTATCATAATTATCCTTTTATCACTAATTATTTACACTAATAGAAAAAGTATTTTAGTAATCAATTAATTTTTATTTTTTTCATTCTCACATTTTATTAGACAAGTGACATTTATTTATATCAATTAAATCACATTAAACTAAACGTCTATCAACACGATGTGCGGAAAAGTTTTATTAAAATTTAATTAATAAATATTAGACTAATAACTATTGTAGTTTAAATAATTATTTAAAATATAATGATATAAATTAAGAAAAATTTAATTGTTTGTTTGTCTTAAAAAAATGATGGTGTGGAATCATGAAAATAAAAAGAGGGAATGTTATTAATTATTTAACTATTTAATTAATTATTATTTATTTATTTATTTTAATTTAATTAATAGAATATATGATGTTATATTACTTTGAATGGGTTGTAAAAAATTAAGTGGATGAAATGGTGGGAATGAGATTATTGATTATTGAAGAGGTTATTAAAAGCTAAGCGGATGAAATTGTGGGAATGAGATTATTGATTATTTTTGATAATTTAATTTAAATTATTATTATTTTATTATTATTAGTTATTTCATTTATCATTATTATTATTATGAGTCCATAGAAAAAAGACAAATTTCAATTAGTCAAAAATTAATGCCAAAGCATTAGCCAGCAAATTCACAATGCTGCTACACCATGCTGCAGAAGCCGTACCATGGACCTGTACTACCACCAAAGCCAAATCCTGCAACACACTTTCACCAAAACATAAATTCATAATTAGTTATATAATGAATAGTTCTTTATTCAATTATAAGCTCATATGTATATGCAATAATTCAATTCAAGAACTGTAGTTAGGCCAATTTTCCTTCAATTAAAGTCTAGTCTAAAATATTATATTAATTCTCCAAAAAGTTAGCTCTTTTTACTATATTTCAAAGTATCTTTATATTATATTCCAAAGTATTTCAACTTAATAAATTAATTTTACATAACTTAAGATGTTTTACATAAGTCACATGCTCATAACTATTCATAAGTCCTACATTTTAAAGTTTTGTGAAACTTAGTTAGAGACTTTGTGTATATAAGAGTAATTTTATTTTGCGCTTCAATGTGCTTTTAACATTTATTTAGATTTCTATTTGAATATTTGATTGATTATAATTAAATAATAAATTATAAATGATTTGATGTATTTAGTATATGATCGTACCTGATCAGAAGAGAGACAATTACCTGCTACGCGTCGCTGATCTGCTAGTTGTTCACCGAAAATATGGAAGAGGAGGGGGTGTACCTGAAACACACTCCGATGTCAAAGTAAGTGACGAGTAGAGTGGAAGCAAGTACAGAGAGAGAGTAAGAAGTTAAGTTACCTGACCCTCTAGTGAAGAGGGTATTTATAGTGAGCCCCCAACGCAGGGCCAACGGTTATCTAACACTGGGCTGAGCTACCAGGCCCAATGTTAGTAACTACTAGGGCTGACGTGGCGTCGTGAAGACCAGGACGTGGTTTTCGCTCTAGGGTAATTGTCCCGCACTATCCGAAAGGAGGAAGACCGAATCTCCAAGAAGTGGTAGTTACGTTATGACGTGTCCCTGCAAGAGGGACACATGGAGAACGTGGGAAAAGGTCTGAGGAGTCACCCGGGCGGACAAAGGTGGCTGGTCGGATGCCAGGGTTCTGCCTGACGATGGGGAAGAGGGAGGTTGGCTGGTCGAAAGCGATGGTCCTGCTCGACAGATGTTGGTCTGTGCCCGACAGGGTGGAGTTGTGCTCGGCGGAGATCCTGCCCGTTAGCGTGGTATTCTGGGCCCCAACCACATTGGAGCTTGGACCTGTTTGTTGTGAGTTAAGCATCGGCCCAGTTCGAAACATTATATTTTTTAACTTTTAATTAAACTGAAAAGTTAAATAACCGTTAAATAAGCTATCATTCCACAAGTTTTTTAAAAGGTCAAGCCAAGAATATAAAATTCTCCAGTAAACCATAAACTAGATTAAAAAATAATTATTGTAGATCAAACTCAAGTTTTTCCTACCTTGGCACTTCATGATCTATTCCCACATTTAATTGATACTATAATCTACTATCTATCTATTGCAATTCAATTGTATGATCTATCAAAATTGTCTTTTTATCACAAATTATTCACACTAATAAAAAAGTATTTTAGTAATCAATTAATTTTTTTTCATTCTCACATTCTATTAGACAAGTGACATTTATTTATATCAATTAAATTACAATTAAACTAGAAGTTTACCCGCACGATGTGCGAAAAAGTTTTACTAAAATTTAAATAATAAATATTAGACTAATAACTATTGTAGTTTAAATAATTATTTAAAATATAATGATATAAATTAAGAAAAATTTAATTGTTTGTTTGTCTTAAAAAAATGAAATCATGAAATAAAAAAGAGGGAATGTTATTAATTATTTAACTATTTAATTAATTATTATTTGTTTATTTATTTTAATTTAATTAATAAAATATACGAGGTTATATTACTTTGAATGGGTTGTAAAAAATTAAGTGGATGAAATGGTGAGAATGAGATTATTGATTATTGAAGAGGTTATTAAAAGCTAAGTGGATGAAATTGTGGGAATGAGATTATTGATTATTTTAATAATTTAACTTAAATTATTATTATTAATTTTATTTTTAATTAATTAATTGATAATGTGAAAATAAAGGGGGTATGGGAAGTTAATGTGATGATTGAAGAGTTAATGATGATGTGAAAAGATGGGAGTGGGAATGAAAAGAGAGAAGGAGATTATTAATTAATTGATAATTTAATTTATTAATTGTTTGTTTTATTTAGTTAATTAATTAGTGATATGCTAAGTGTTTTTTTAGTTAATTTTTATTTTATTTATTTATTATTATGAATTTTTGGTTGGAATTTTAACGAAAAGTTATAGTTGGAGGAGTTATAGAATTTTAATTTAGTATGATATTACATGCATTCGTTCTCTCTTGTCATTCAAATTTCGAACTCTCTCGCATTTCTTTTTTTCACACTTTTTCACGTTTATTTTAATTTTTTTCTCTATTTATTTATTATCACTAAAAATGCTAATAATCTATTTTTTAATTTTAATAAAATTAAAAAATTTATTAATCTCACGGGCCACTATCATTGTCTTAATTTGAGAGACAATTTATTATTCATTTTATAATTAAGTAAATTATTTTGAACTTTGCATTTGTATTTAGATACATTTTATATCGTGTCCTACTCCAAAATTTACCCTCAAATCTTTTGATTATTTCATATTTTAAGTCAGTCATTTTTGCATTCTTCTAGTTAAACATTTCATTTCATCATTAATCATGTTTTTTAGTCAATTTTATCATTCCATATTTTAAAATATATTTCCCTTTCAAATTACTATTAATTATTATTATGTGTCCATAGGAAAAAGACAAATTTCAATTAGTCAAAAATTAATGCCAAAGCTTTAGCAAGCAAATTCACAATGCTGCAGAAGCCGTACCATGGACCTGTACTACCACCAAAGCCAAATCCTGCAACACACTTTCACCAAAACAGAATTTATGCATCTTGCTCATCTGCATCATCTGCATTATCTGTGTCAACACCCCATAAAACTCCAAATAACACTGCGCCTTGTAAAACCCTCCATCACATATACTCACCTTAAGAGCATTTTCAACCGTGAACTCATTTTTGGGTTCTTTGTGTGACCTATTAAGCCACGTCATCTTGAAGCAACTTAACTAATTTTTCACTCCAATGGTGCAACTCTGAAGAACTCATATTGGGTCCCACAACTTTACTTTATATATTAATATTTTATTCATATTAAATTTTATATCACTTAAAATAATAATTTTAATTTTTTTACAGAAAATTATTCCAGTCTACTATATAGCCCAACGGGTATATAGTGTTGTTTTAAGGAAAAATATTTCGTTCTACTATATAAACTTTAAAAAAATTAAATTAAACTTAAAAAAATATTTCAATCTCTCCTTAGTTAATTTTAGTGTTTTAAATTAAATTAGATATAAAATAAATAAAAAAAATTAAATTAAACTTATAATTTAAAACACTAAAAATAATTGAGAAGAAGAACATCTGAACCTGCTCCAGAAATAATTGAGAAGAAGAGAAAGGTTACAGAAGAAGGATCTGCACGCCCCAAAAGGAAAGCCTCTGAAGATGGTTCTTCTGAGAAGTCCCTCAAGCGTCTTAAGAAATCAGGTACCACTTCTGCTGTTCCTGTTTTAGAAACTATAACAGAAATTCCTGCATCTGAACCTTCTCCTCCTCCCTATGACAAAATGCCTACTCCCTCTCCTCCTCACACCATCTCTGAACACTTTTCATCTGAAAATGTTCATGAATCTGTTCCCTCTGAACCATAAACATCACTTCCCTCTGAACCACAAACTCAACCATCTGAACCACAAACTTCTGAACCACAAATATCTGAACCTCAACCTTCTGAACCACAACAAAATGAACCAAACCCCTCTGAACCAAACCATTCTGAACCTAACCCATCTGACCCTGTTCATGAAATCCTTGATATCCAACCCCTCATGACAGTACACCCTATATCATCTGGATCATCTGACTCGTCAGATTCCTCTGACTCTGACTTATCAGATGTTACCTTACCAACCCATAACTTCCTAAACCATCCTGATGATTTTCCTACTCAAATTCCCATTCCTACTCAAATTTCCACTCTTACTCAAATTCTATCTCCTACTCCAATTCCCATTCCTACTTCCATTACCATTCTTACTCCCCTTCCTCCTCTTTCCTCAGAACAACCCTCATCTTCTGAACCTACACCTTCTGTTAACCCTAAGGAATCCTTCTTAGAGGCTCTCCTTAAACCTACACCTAGATCAGATGTTGGGACACTGTTATATGGTTTCGAAACAGAAATGCATATGTGGCTGTCTGTTGTTAGGGAAAGATGCTTGAATAGAGTGAATCCTCGTGATTCAGAAGTATTTTGGACTACTTTCAGAAGAAGGTTCAACTCTGTAACTGAGAACCTTCAAGCTGCTTGTTCTCCAGATGCTCAAGAGAATTTTTCTGAAGCTGTAAAATTTTCGCTTCTGGGTGTACGCAGAACTCCTACTCAGTTTCTGGAAAACACACCTGCAAAGGCTATGTGTTCTGCATCTGAAGAAACTGTTGCACTTCAGATTAGTGTAATTCCTCAGCCTGAAGAAACTTTCATAGAGGCTACTATCTCTGAAGAGACTCCTGCATCTGATGAGCCTTTTGATATGGATTTAGCGCCAGCATCTGCTTCAATGGTCATTCCAGAATCAACAGTTTTGAAGACAAACTCTGAAGAAGTTAAAGTTCATGAAGACGTGAAGGAAAAGCTTGCTCAACAAGAGGATGCAACTTCTGAGATTAAGACCTGGATGGTCAAGCAAGAGAAGACAACAGAAGAGATCAAGACTTGGATGGCTAAGCAAGATGAATCTAATTCTGAGATAAAGACTTGGATGGCAAAGCAGGAAGCACAAACTTCTGAGATAATTGAGCTTCTGAAGATTATAGCATCTCGTCCTTCTTAGTTGTTTTTCTTGTCTGTGCACATCTATGTTTTTTTTCTTATTTCTGTTATCTTCTGAGTTCTTTAAATGAATACATATGGCTGTTTCTCTTCTGCTTATCTTTTAATTGTTTTCTTGCTCTGATATTTTTTGTCTTAAATGATTCTTTTCTGAAATCACTTTTTGATATGACAAAAAGGGGGAGAAAATGGAAATTTTGATTATTCATATAAACAGATACAAAATGGTAACTCATACATGATAGAATATAAATAATGTTGAATTAAGTGTTTCAGAGCTAAAAACTTCTCATCTGATAATATCCTTAGAAGTAACTATGAACAAACTCTGAGAAAGTCTACAAAGCTAACTCTGGCACTGGAAAGAATACAAGTGCTGAAAGGGAAGTATTTATTTTTTCTAGCAGTATTCATTTCAGGGGGAGATTCATAATCTCAGGGGGAGATATATTTTTTTTCTTGTTTTGAACAAAATTTCGTATAGTTTTTGTCATCATCAAAAAGGGGGAGATTGTTAGAACACAGATTGGTTCTTAATATATCTCAATGTTTTGATGATAACATTAATGAAATTTTGTATAAGAAAATATATACTCTAATTTTGTTCAAGTGTTTTTTGTTTCAGATATCAAATAAATATTCATCTGAAGACAAAAAGAATGCTTCTGAACATAATAATGCAAGGCTCTGAGCGTAGGAAGTGCAACTGCAGAAGACTCTGAAACGCTAGTAGAAGACTCTGAAGCGCAAGCTGCAGAAGACTCTGAAGCGTCAGCAACACAGAAAACTCTGGAGCGCTACCTACAGAAGAATATGAGCGCAGAGAATAAAGATTCAGTATTCAGAAGACTCTGAGAACTAAACGCTGCAAGTACAGAGGCTCTGAGAATCAAGTCAACTCTGATCATACATTCACGCTAAGCACTTTGCTGCAAGACTCTGGATAGAGTGACTCTGATAAGAAGAATAAGGAACAACATCAGAGGATCTGATGCAAGATTAGTTTTCATATATGTTCATTTGAAAAGGAAGTGTTCAAGAAAGATACGTTGCTAACCACTACCAACGATACTATTTCTCATTCGTGTATGACACAGGAATTCAGGAAAAAAGGGAATGTCAAATCAAGATGAAAAGTATTTGTCCTTTCTGTCTACATCCTACAGTACTTTCTTCTACACAATATTTGAGAAAGTGGAGTATATAAAGAAGTCTTCATCAACACTTCAAATACACAAGAATTGATAGAAGAATTTAAAAGAAGAATTCCAAAAAGCAATCAAAGAAAACATTCAAACAACTTTCTACAGAAAACCACTAAGTTTTATTTGTTCTTCATTTTGTATAAATCACAGTTGTGATAATAGCTTTTTAGAAGCAACTTAAACACATTTGTATTTTACTCTTTGTAAAAGTTCCTTGAGAGACCAAGTTGTGGTCAGGATTCTTGAGAAGACTAAGACAGTTGTCTTAGTGGATATCACTGTAATCAAGTTTTGATTTAGTGGATTAAGTCCTCGTTTGAGAGAGGCAAAATCACCTTGGCCGGGTGGACTGGAGTAGTTTGAGTTCAAACGAACCAGGATAAAAATAACTTGTTATTTTCTATTCTCATAATTGTTTTGAAAACCCCTTATTCAACCCCCCCCCCCCCCTTCTAAGTGTTTTCTTACCTTCAGTTGGTATCAGAGCTCCAGCTCTAAAGTGCTATCACTTAACAGTGACAGAGAAAGATCCAGTTGGGAAAACTCTTGATCTTTTATTCTTGATATTATGGCTGAAACTTCAACTTCAACTTCATACAACAAATATGATGATAAAGATAGAATTAGCACAAAGCCTCCAATGTTTGATGGAGAAAAATTTGATTATTGGAAGGATAGAATAAAAAGTTTCTTTCTAGGCTATGATGCTGATCTATGGGATTTGGTCATTGATGGATACATTCACCCCACTGATGGTGAGGGCAAAAAGATTGATAGAAAGTCAATGACTGACCAACAGAAGAGAGATTTTATAAATCATCACAAAGCTAGAACTATTCTGTTAAATGCTATATCTCATACTGAGTATGAGAAAATCACAAATAGAGAAATGATATTTGACATGTTTGAGTCATTAAAGATGACACATGAAGGAAACTCTCAGGTGAAGGAGACAAAGGCTCTTGCACTTATTCAGAAGTATGAGGCCTTCAAGATGGAAGAAGAAGAATCTGTGGAAACCATATTTTCAAGATTCCAGATTCTGATAGCTGGTTTGAAGGTCCTTGACAAAGGATACTCCACATCTGATCATGTGAAGAAGATCATCAGAAGTCTGCCAAAGAAGTGGAGACCCATGGTCATAGCGCTGAAGCTATCAAAGGATCTTAACAAGATCACTCTGGAGGAACTCATCAGTTCCTTAAGGAGTCATGAGATAGAGCTAGAAGAAGACGAGTCTCTGAAAAAAGGTAAGTCTATTGCTTTGAAATCTAATAAAAAATCTGACACGAAAGCTTTTCAGGTACTTGAGGAAAGCTCTGGAGAATCTTCCTCAGATGAAGATGAACTGTCTTTGCTTTCCAGAAGAATAAATAAACTCTGGAAGCAACTTGAGTAGAAAATGGTGGGACTTGAGTAGAAAATGGTGGAACTTGAGTAGAGAATTCCATACTATTAGAATTCATTTGAGGTATAGGATACATATTTGGATTGTTTGGTGACGGAAGAAATATGGCGGGGTTTGTTGGCACCAGTGGAATTTGAGAATTTTGAGGATTAGGATTTTGAGAATTTTGCATGTAATTGAAAAAAGCTTTTTGATAATGAAAACGATTAGGATCCATTTGGCCTAAACAATTGTAATTTGAAGTAAAAAGATGAAATTTTGAGTTAAATATATTGTAAAAAAAATGCTAATGAGAAAAAATTGTTGAAAAAAAATTAAAAGTATAGGAATAAAATGATGAAATTGTGAGAGAGAAATTTCTAATTGAAGAGAAAATAAAAGTGAGAGAAATTTGTGTTGGTAAATTTTTGGAAACCAAAATTATATTTATAATAAAAAATAATAAAAAAAAAAGTAGTCGTTGAAACGGCTAATTTTTATTATATTTATTATATTTTAATACATTATTTAATGCAAATAAATAGCAGTTGAAAGTGTGTCGTACGGTTGAAAAGGCATTGCATCGTTGCTTCATTATGCAACGTCCGCCAACTTGAAATGCCTTTCAGTAATATTTAATGAAAATAAAATATGCCATGCTGGCGAACTAGAATGAGAAACCAACGCTAGAGTCGGTCTAATGACCACCATAGTTTTTCTCACCTCATCTCCAAAATTAAAACAAACATAGAAAAGCTTTAGAGAGGTCACAAAACAACTCACATGGCCTCTCCATTTTTGCTATCTAGGGGTACTTTATCTTAACACTTCAAAATCCAAATAAGAGATGGTGTTTAATGAAAAAGTTGGAAGTTTTTTTTAGAGGTTGTCGGTCCTCATTTTTTTTTGTATACTTGATACCTATGTCACACTTCACATTACACTTCCATAAACTTTCACTTGCAGATCATATTCTTCTTTCTTAACCTTAACATCATGACAACATAAATTTTTTTCTTCTTCATGCTACAAACAACGCGACACAATGCCCTCCTAAAATGCCGTCACCGCCAAAACCGTTTCAAAACAACAACTTCATGCTACCAACCTTAAACAACAATCACCTAAACTCCTTCATACAAAATCTGCAACGTTTTCCTCACTCTCTATCTCACACCTCAACTTCACTCAGTCTCACTTAACGAGATCATCCCGTTGAAGCTTATTTGGTTTGTATAAATAATTCAACGTTGCCAAACCAACTCCTTCGAGCACCACTCCAAAATAGACAATAACTTCGGTCGGGTTCTGCCGTAACTCCCTTCACGACAACAACTTGAGCAATCCTTAACACCACCATGACAACATAAACCGAACCGCAACAAACACATAGACTCTTCCGTTGAATTCGAGGCCAACCGTCACAATCACTTCCGGCCACGCCAAAGAAACCAAAATCAAAATTGAAGTCACACTCAAATGTTGTTTCTTTTTAGTTCGGATTGGTATTCATTTCATCTCTTTGTATTGTTTTGCTTTTTCCTTTTTTTTTCATGACCACTTGCTTTGGCTATTTGATTGCTGTAATTTTTGCTAAAATATGAGATAAGAAGTTTCTTTGGCTATTCATAATGGATTTGTCTTATTGAATATGATTTTTTCAATTTGCATGAGCATTACCATGGTAGGAATATGATTGGTCTCATGTAATGGATAGTTTGTTCTTTTTACGTAATTGCGTAATTAAGAAAGAAGAGTGAGCTTTGTTTTTCATATTTGCATTTTAATGAATATATGTTTTGATAGTGTTTCTTAATAACTCTTTTCATTTTATGTTATTATTTGCTTTGACTTATTTTGTTTGTTTGTTTATATTTGTTTTTTTCATTAAAACATTGATATTTAGTTTAGGTACTTACTATTACGTACATGTTTTTTGTTAATACGAATATATATAAGTGGTTTATCATTTAGTTAGATTTTTATTTATTTAGCTAATTATAATTCTTTTAATTAGTGAATTATTTAAGAGAATGTCTGATTATTCACCCACTTGATTGTATTGTGAATTCGGAGCATAAATTTGATTTTTGTTTTTGAACATCATTGTGACGCATAAATTGTGGACCCGATTATGTAGAGTGATTCTCACATGAATCCACTCTAATTTAGTTTAACATGGTTCTAAATTCGGTTGGTTTTTGATCCCGTGACTTGATCTTTTCCCTTCTTACAACGAGCACTCATTTGTTTATACTTGTTGTTTGGGCTCGCTTTATTTGTTTCATCATTTACTATTCCTATTCAACAAAGTGTACCCTCATTCCCATGAAGTGTAATTAATTTTTATCACTTCCATTTTGCATGTTTTATTCAATTTTTAATCATTTCATGCATTACCCAAAACCATTTTCAAAATAATTCTTGATCCAACGTCGAACCATTTTTCGCCCTTGTAAGTCGACTGCTTCCTAAGCATCGCCATCAACCTTTTGGTCACAATACATAACATTCAAAGTTTACTCTTAGACTTCCTTACAGTGATACTTATTTGATCAATTATTTCTAGTTGGTCATTTAGAAAACTAGCTCATTTTGCTAGTGTACACGATTAAAACTCAATTCAATTGCTTTTCATTTATCGAAACCCTAAAGCTTTTGAATCATATCACACCCCATAACCCTCTTGTAAGTCGAGCGCTCTCGCCTCACCATCGACCTTACCTTATATCAATAGGATCTCTCTTCCATTAAATTCAAACTTTAATTATTTCGCACGCAAATTCAAACTTCGATCAACATCGAGTATTTTTTTCAAACCAAATCAAAATTCTTAACCTTTACAAATGTTTCCTTAACTAAATTAAAATCATAATATATTCTAATTAATATTTCTATATGTTTTCTTATTTAAATCAATGGAAGTGGTGGGTTTTTGGGGTCTACCACTCCTTGGATCCTTGAACAAATGCTCTTGAGGCGCACGTCTTGGATTGTGTTTGTTCCGTCTTTCATTTCTAAAGCTTTTAAACCGTTCAAACCCTAATTTGTTTTAAACATTTAACCTAATTATGGTTAGGGAAAATGATATGCTTATGATGCATGATGATGTCATGATGTCATGCTCAATCACAAACATGTGGCACACACAAACAAGTCACACCATAGCCCTAGGTTTAAAGGCTTGCATGAGGTTCAAAGGCAAGTACCCTCCCCTGAAGTTAGATGGTTCATCCTGTCCTACAAAAGTAACCAGGTTCTAAGGGATCTCAATATCATTGATCCTTCACAAGGGTGGTTGTTCAGAAGGCAACTTACTTGCCAACCAAAACCCTCCAAGTTTAAGATCTCAATGAGTGTAGTATCGAGTGTCAACCAACTTCAGTCTGCACCAAAGCCGGTTACCTCACTACTTTCTAAAGGCCAAGATGAGTTAACTAGGGTTCTAAAAGTCAGTTAGTGCATTGACAACATATGGCAGCCTCAATATTATCCTCAACTTGACTTAAGGAATATAAGCACCAACCAAGAAGTCGCACTAACTATGGCCACCAGATCAACCGTATCGATATACGTCGTACAGTTTCCTTGGTCTATTGCCATTTACCTAAGGTACACTAGATCCGGGTTAGGACCTTTCACACATAAGAGCTCCCCAACAATATAATAGTAAAGCAAACAAGGCAAACAATTTAAAGTGATCTTAATTCCTAAGGGTACCCCTCTTAAATAAATCCCCAGCAGAGTCGCCAGTTCTGTAACACGGTGGGAGAACTGACTTTAAACAATGTTGCGGATAGCAAGAGTCGCCACCGACTTTTATTTTATCCATAAGGAAAGGTTATAAAAGAACAGGAAAGACCTTAGAGAATATTTTGGGTCCGGGGGGTAGGTTATGAAAAGGGAAGGTGTTAGCACCCTTTTCATCCATGGTTATCCATGGGCTCTTAGGTACTTAAGCTCACTTTTGAATTGTTTTGAAAGTGTAGTGTGTGAATAGAAAATTTTCAGAATAGTTAATAAATAATCCATGTAAGGATGTGTTAAGAACTTGTTTGAAAATTTTGTTGGAAATTTGTTTAAGTGTGAAAAAGTTTTGAAGTGAGCAAGTATCTAGGAGTAGCCTACCCTAATGTTTTAAGGTCTTTCTTATTCTTTATCCTTTCCTTAGTAAGACTATCCCTACTATAATGGAGTAGGTAGTCCTTACTTTGGATGTTAAGGGACATGTGAGGGACAATTGGATTTTTGAAGGCCATTGTGGGGTGTAATAAGCAAACTAGGGGGACTATCATCATTTTTCGAAAGGGACTCGATTCGTAAAGGCAACCATAAGGGACTTTGATGATTTTCTTTTTGAGGGACTTGCTTTATACACCCCCACTTAACCAATATTCATAGGCAACTTGAGGGATATCCTTAAGAAGTGAGACGGCGATTAAAATCGACTTACGTGTGTGACGTGTTTATTTTAATTATCTTTATTTAAAATGATCTAATTTATTTTTTTAAATATCATACATATTGGCACTCCCTAATTACTAACCATAATGATAATAATAATTAAGTAATTACAATTTACATCCAAGAGGCAATTACAAAATTATAATAAATAAAAAAAATAACAAATAAGCAAATAAAATATTAGGGTTAGTAAATAATAAGAAAAATTAAATAAGGTTAGTATAAATATAAAGTTAGTGAAAATAATTAGTTGAAACAATAATAATGAGAAAAATAGACAAAGTTAGAAAAAATAATAAGATAGAAATTTCAAAATAATAATAAGCAACAAAATATGATTAGCAATAATAATTAATTAATAACGTGATTAAACATAAGATTTGATTTTTATTTAGAAACATAAATGATTAAATAATTACTATAATATAAAGTTCTAAATATCATAAGATTTGATTTTTATTTAGAAACATAAATGATTAAATAATTACTATAATATAAAGTTCTAAATATCATAAGATTTGATTTTTATTTAGAAACATAAATGATTAAATAATTACTATAATATAAAGTTCTAAATATAACATAATTATAAATTTCTTAATCATTTACAAAAATTTAATTATCTCTAATTATATATTAACAATTATTAAGAAAAATATTTACACATTATGATGAAAACAAATTTTAACTAATCAATAATCACATTCACCAAAATTTTACATTAAGTGTTTATAAGGTTTAATTTTATTTACAAAAATTTACAAGAATTATAATAAATATATACATAGAATCATATAGAAAATTAAAATTAGGTTTTCATATTAATTTGGAAAAAAGATGTTAATGTCATTTATTTTAAAAAAACAGATTTTTATATTACAACAAATTTTAATAAATTAATGATAACAATAATAATAATAATGATAATAATGATAATAATAATAATAAATAATGATAATAATAATAATAATAATAATAATAATAATAATAATAATAATAATAATAATAATAATAATAATAAAGCAATAATGAATTTTAAATGTGCCAAATAACCCAACAATGTTGCTAACGCAGAAATGCGCTCATCGCAACCAGATCTAAATCGGACGAAACAAAATTTATCGCAAAGAAAAAGAAATTAAGCAAAAAATAGTATTATTGCTCACACAAAAATGCGATCATCGCAACCAGATCGAACTAACACAAATGTCACGCGTCATGCACACAAATGTGCAAACATCGTATCGACATAATTCGATCAAAAATCTTATATATATAAACTCTAACAATTTAAAAATTATATATATATAAACGCAACAGTAATAGATAAAGAAAAAGAAATAACGGTAATAGATGAAGAAAAAGAAATAACGGTAGAAGATGAAGAAAAAGAAACAACAGTAATAGATGAAGGAAAAGAAATAACGGTAAACGATGAAGAAAAAGAAACAATAGTAATGGATGAAGAAGAAAACTAAATAACGGCCAACGGCACTCACTCCTCTTAGGTTTTTTTTATTCTCTCCTCTTTTCCAACAAGGCAACACATGTATATATAGGGAACAAATTAGGGTTAACACCAAATTGTCAATAATGTCCCTAAAGCCCATTTTAAAGCCCAAACTAAATAATTAGTTAAGAAAAAATAAAATTTAAATAATTTAAAATAATTAAAATAAACTTAAAATAAAAACTAATAATCCTATTGATTCCTAAAATAAAAAATATTATAAAAAGAACAAAATTTTTTCAATATTTTTTTATTTTATGATTTTTTGGATATTTTTATGAATAATTTAGAAAAAAGTGAAAAAAATAATATTTTAAAAAATGATTTAATTAAAATACGAAAATAATAATTAAATAATAATAAAAAACTATTTTTGTTATTTTTTTTAATGAAAGATAGAAAAATTTAGAGTAAAAATAATAAAAACAACAAAAAGTGTCAAAGGTGAGATTCGAACTCTCAACCTCTCACACTCATAACTCCTTACACATGTCCTCCTGCCAATTGTGCCATTTTTACTTTTTAGAAAAAAAGTGCATGCCATATGATATTTACCTGCAAAAAGTCAAACGACTACACAAATTTGTTAGTAATTGATTAAATGCAATGAAATGCGACGACAAATCTTAGGGCAAAATTTGGGGTATTACAGTTATTATGATAATATTTCTCACCCAACCTCTCTTTGATGTTGGCAAAAAAAATCATGAAGTTTGACTTTGGTTTGACCACAGTTGACCTCAGTTTGACCTTTTAACTGCATTGACTGCTTTTGACTTATCTGATCATCTGACTGAGCAAACTTTTGAGAAAAGTCTTGAAACTTGACATGAGGGTTCTTATACACATATAAGATGTTATGAAGCTCACTTGAAGTCTTGGAAGTCCATTTAGCCTGATTAAAGTCAAAACCCTAGTTTTGGATGCACTGCTTAGGAGGTGCATTGTCTGAGGGAATTGTCAACTCTTCTGACCAATTATGAATTTTGTGAACCTTGTGAACCTTCTTGGAACACAAAGTCTTGTATTGTGAGGGCAAATTTTGGGGTGCAACAGCTGCCCCTGTTCAATTTTCTGAAACCTGAGGGGTTAGATTGGTATATTTGCCAGTCGTAACCTGGAAGGTTGAAGGGGATTGAACACAAAAGCCCAAAAATTTGCACTCACCAGTGCATGGAGTGATATTGATGGTTGGTTGAACATGATTGAGTGGGCTTAAAGATGCCACTAGGGGAAAGTTCTTCAGTAGTATAATGAGAGCTGTCAGGAGTCTGGAGTAATACTGATGTAACAGCATGTCTTCATGAGGATAGAGCGATCAATAATGATAACCCTAAAGCAGTCTTGAAGTGATAAATCGGACCTCAGGAGGATAGAGCAATCAATAGCTCTAAAGCAGTCTTGAAGTAATAATGGCTTCAGGAGGATAGAGCAATCAATAGCTCTAAAGCAGTCTTGAAGTAATAGAATGGCTTCAGGAGGATAGAGCAATCAACAGCTCTAAAGTAGTCTTGAAGTAATGATTTCAGGAGGATAGAGCAATGAATAGCTCTAAAGCAGTCTTGAAATAATAACGTGATATGTCTTCAGGAGGATAGAGCAATCAATAGCTCTAAAGCAGTCTTGAAGTAATGATTTCAGGAGGATAGAGCAATGAATAGCTCTAAAGCAGTCTTGAAATAATAATGTAATTTCAGGAGGATAAAGTAATGAATACTCTAAAGCAGTCTTGAAGTAATGATTTCAGGAGGATAGAGCAATGAATAGCTCTAAAGCAGTCTTGAAATAATAACGTGATATGTCTTCAGGAGGATAGAGCAATCAATAGCTCTAAAGCAGTCTTGAAGTAATGATTTCAGGAGGATAGAGCAATGAATAGCTCTAAAGCAGTCTTGAAATAATAATGTAATTTGTCTTCAGGAGGATAGAGCAATCAATAGCTCTAAAGCAGTCTTGAAGTAATGATTTCAGGAGGATAGAGCAATCAGTAGCTCTAAAGCAGTCTTGAAATAATAACGTGATATGTCTTCAGGAGGATAGAGCAATCAATAGCTCTAAAGCAGTCTTGAAGTAATGATTTCAGGAGGATAGAGCAATGAATAGCTCTAAAGCAGTCTTGAAATAATAATGTAATTTCAGGAGGATAAAGTAATGAATACTCTAAAGCAGTCTTGAAGTAATGATTTCAGGAGGATAGAGCAATGAATAGCTCTAAAGCAGTCTTGAAATAATAACGTGATATGTCTTCAGGAGGATAGAGCAATCAATAGCTCTAAAGCAGTCTTGAAGTAATGATTTCAGGAGGATAGAGCAATGAATAGCTCTAAAGCAGTCTTGAAATAATAATGTAATTTGTCTTCAGGAGGATAGAGCAATCAATAGCTCTAAAGCAGTCTTGAAGTAATGATTTCAGGAGGATAGAGCAATCAGTAGCTCTAAAGCAGTCTTGAAATAATAACGTGATATGTCTTCAGGAGGATAGAGCAATCAATAGCTCTAAAGCAGTCTTGAAGTAATGATTTCAGGAGGATAGAGCAATGAATAGCTCTAAAGCAGTCTTGAAATAATAACGTGATATGTCTTCAGAAGGATAGAGCAATCAATAGCTCTAAAGCAGTCTTGAAGTAATGATTTCAGGAGGATAGAGCAATCAGTAGCTCTAAAGCAGTCTTGAAGTCATGAGAGGCTATCAGGAGGATAAAATAACCCTGAGGTTACAATAAAGCAGTCCCAAAGTAATAAGAAGCTCATCAGGAGGATAAAGTAACCCTGAGGTTACAATAAAGCAGTCCCAAAGATCATAAGCTTGTTTGTTGGATAATTAACCTGAAAACAAGGTAGCATTCTGTATAACAACATTAGTTTATGCTTTATGTATGCATGTATGACATGATGCACTTAGGTAATGTACTATAGACATATATGTTATGGTATGATGTAAATGATGCATGTATGATATGACACTGCTGGAAGTGTCTGGATATCCTTGTATAACAACTGCTGGCCAAGGAAAATAAATCCCGATTCGTTGTTGAAGAATACATAACCCTCCGTCTGCTGGGGATAACAAGGTATAGATAACCTCCCATTGTTGGGGATACCAAGGTATAGATAACCTCCCGTTGTTGGGGATAGTAGGGTATAGATAACCTTCGTTTTCGTTTGATAGTAGGATAAGTATAACATCCCGTCTTCGTTCATCATGCCCTTATTGGAAAGTAATTTCCCGTATATCCGTATGAGGATAAAAGAGATGGATATAAATTCCAGGGGAGATTAGACTTTGTGAAAATGGATTAGTCCTACTGATGGTTTGTAACTGTCTTGTAAAGATGAACCGGCGAAGCTTCGTTGAAATCCTTCCCTCGTTCGTCCTTAGTAAATACTATTACTGCATTTTCATGCATTTCTGGTAAACATCAATCATATTAAAAGCATACATGCGTTTCTGGTAAACATCAATCATATTCAAAGGCATACATACATTCAAACACAACCAATGGACGTTTCGCTTATGTAAATAGGGTAAAAGTGAATCTGGATTCAAAAGATGGAATTTATTTATATCAAAAGTGACCCATACACGGGTAAGTTTGTACAAGGAGACATAAACCCTAGTAAGAGAATTTTGTCATGAAGCTTTACAAAAAGAATCAGCTATGTGGGAAATAATCCTATTGAGTTTCAATTCTACTATTGCCCCTCAAGTATCTCATCTTCTTGCTGTTGAGACGGAAACGATTGGATTGAGCTTTATCTGTTTGAGCTTGAGTAAGTAGTACAACTGGTTGCAGTTTCATGAGTGATCCAAACGAGACATAGTCATACGCTTTAATCCCTAACTTTTGCCTGGATTGCCCTTTCAGGTTTTCAATCCACCGGGATACCCTTTTTTGCCCAAGCCGCCTTTTCAGGTTTTCGACTTGCCGGGTGTACATCTTTTTATATATATATCCCTAATTTTTGCCCAAACCCTTTTGGTTTGCCGGGATGCCCTTATTTTTGCCTAGGCCTGTCAACCTAGCGGGTCTCTTTTTATGCGTAGTATTTTTTAACTATGTCTGCGTTTACAGGTTGTGGGAAGTCTTCACCATCCATTGTAGTCAATATCATGGCACCTCCTGAGAACACTGTCTTGACTACAAATGGTCCCTCATATGTTGGAGTCCACTTGCCCCTAGGATCACCCTGTGGTAATATGATACGCTTGATTACCAAGTCACCAGCCTGATATACCTTTGGCTTAACCTTCTTGTTAAAAGCTTTGATCATCCGTTTCTGGTACATCTGGCCATGACAAACTGCTGCTAACAAATTTATCTGGTCAAGTCGAGTCTGAATCCACTCATCTTCATCCAAGCCTGCATCCTTCATAATTCTCAAGGAGGGGATCTGAACTTCAATAGGCAGAACCGCTTCCATACTATAGACCAAGGAGAATGGGGTTGCCCCGGTTGAAGTACGTATTGTAGTACGATAACCATGCAGAGCAAATGGTAACATCTCGTGCCAATCCTTGTAAGTAACAGTTATCTTCTGTACAATCTTCTTAATGTTCTTATTAGCAGCTTCAACTGCCCCATTCATCTTTGAAATCAACAAGGTAGTATGGGTCAACATATAATGTCTTAGTCGGCGAGCAGCCCGTGCCAAAGCGCAGCAAGCTTTCTCGAGCAGTGAGTATTTTGTTTCACAGTCGGTAAACTTTTTGCTAAGGTAGTATATTGCCTGCTCTTTTCGACCAGACTCGTCATGTTGCCCCAATACACACCCCATTGAGTTGTCTAATACTGTTAAATACATAATCAAGGGTCTTCCATCAACTGGTGGCATTAAAATTGGAGGTTCTAGCAAATATCTCTTGATTTCATCAAAGGCAGTCTGGCACTCATCATTCCATTCCATCACCTGATCTTTCTTCAACAACTTGAAGATTGGCTCACAGATGGTAGTTAATTGGGAAATAAATCTTGCAATGTAGTCCCAAGAAACCTCTAACCTCCTTCTCAGTACGGGGAGCTGGCATCTCTCGTATAGCTTTCACTTTTGCAGGATCCACTTCAATACCTTTTCCACTGACAATGAAACCCAGGAGCTTTCCAGATCTAACTCCAAAAGTACACTTGTTTGGATTTAATCTCAACCTGTATTTCTTCAACCTCTCAAACAACTTGTGCAGATGATCAAGATGTTGTTCTTCATTCTGAGACCTGGCTATCATATCATCCACATATACCTCTATCTCATGATGAATCATATCATGAAACAAAGCCACCATAGCACGCTGATATGTTGCCCCTGCATTCTTATGCTGAGCAGTGTTGTCTAAATCAGCCCCTATCTGGACCTCTTTTCTGTTTTCTTCAGTTCCCAGATTCACAACTTCGACTGGCTCTTCATGTGGCTGTATAGCTTTCTCTTCTTGTTGTAACAACCTAGCAAGCCCTACAGATATTTCACAATCGTCCTCGTTTCCGTCTTCAGTTTGATAGATCGGATTCTCGAAATTGTAATTGGCAATAGTAGAACTGTTATCAATTGGATCCAGAGTGGATGAGGATCGGCATTTTAGTGACGTGGGTGTGTGTAAGAACACATAGCTGATAAAGCAAAAATAAAAGAAAAAGAAAGACAAGGAACACAATATTTACGAAAACGAAACGTCCATTGATTTTATGGAATGAAGTATGCGAATGAAATGACAACCCGCAATAAGCACACCATTGTGCCCCGGGTAAGGCACATGGCTTGAAAGTTTTAATTGTTCCAAATTTAAAAAACATAACACAGTAATAGTATTTACTCCTGACTAAAGGAGATAGGGATAACATCTTCCGCTTTCCAATTATTGAGTCCAGCACCCACAGTAGGAAAAATCCATGCCTCCAAGTTGTGGTCTTCATCTTGATCTCCCACAGCATTGATAACCCCTTGATTGGTGATGCGAACAGCACGAGCACGACGAACAGCCTTCTGGGACTCTTCTTCCACCATAGCTTTTGCATCATTGAGGGAGGCCATTGCCATTGTTGGAGGGTTTCTGATGACCACAGGAACCTTCTTCACAGCAGGAGGAGTCACACAATCCTTAACAGCCCAGGGAACCACTTCAAATGACTGACATGGAGTTTCAATGTATTCACCTTCTACTTCCAGATACTTGAAAGTGTTTACATGGCTGACAAAGTATTCTTCCTCTCCAAAGACAGTAACAACTTTTCCATTCACCGGATATCTCAACTTTTGATGTAATGTGGAGGTCACAACACCTGCCCCATGGATCCAGGGACGACCAAGCAGACATGAGTACGAAGGACGAATATCCATCACATAGAATGTAGCGGTAAACACCTGAGAGCCAACCTTGATTGGAAGATCAATTTCCCCATGCACTACTCTTCTAGAACCATCAAAAGCCTTTACCACAATATTCCTGGGCTTCAATACCGTATCTTCAGGACTCAGCTTGTTCAGAACTTCCTTAGGCAACACATTCAGAGAGGAACTATTGTCTATCAGCACATGAGACAGGGTAGTGCCCCTGCATTCAATTGAAATATGCAAGGCCCTGTTATGATCCCTCTTGGCAGGGGTCAAGTCAGCATCAGAAAATCCTAACCCGTTGTCATAGGTCAGGTGAGCAACACAATTCTCAAACTGGTCCACAGAAATTGCACTGGGTACATGAGCCATCTTTAGAAACTTGATCAATGACTTGGCATGAGCCTCAGAACATAATAACGGGGAGAGCATAGAAATCTTTGAGGGAGTATGCCCCAGCTGATCAACAATATCATAATCACTCTTGCGAATGATTTTCAATACTTCTTCCATCTGCTTAGAGAGGTCATCAGCAGCTGGCACATCAGTAGATACAGGCTCAATAACAGGACCCTTGCCCCGAGCATCAGTGGTGGAAGTAACAGCAGGAGTAACTGCACTCTTAGAAGCAACTGGAGGAGAGAAGACTCTTCCACTACGGGTGATCTTGCTAGATCCAGCAATATTATCAATGTCAACAGGCATATCAGGTAAAGGCTCCTGCCCCTTGGATAGGTTCAGGATCAGCTCTTGGAACTGTGCATTCTATGCCTGGAGATCCTTAACTGATTGTTCAAGAGCCATTGCTGAAATAAACAGCGAGAAGATGAGAAACCTGTGCACAATTATAAACCTGTGATGCAATGATATGGGAATGCATATGCAATGTTTTCAAGGACCGCAGGATTTAAATTTGCTTAAACAAACAAGAAAGTAACTTTTTATTAGTAATAACTTGTTTTGCCTTTTAGGCTTACAAAAAATGAAAACGAAATAAGTACAAAAGATGGGGTTTTAAGTCTCCCATGGACGTTTCCTCTTGGTGTTGAGGTATGAATTGAGGTTTCGTTCCTCATGAAGTAGCTTTGTTAGCTCTAGGATCCTTGCTTGGCTTGCTTTGTAATGAGCCTCGAAAGTATCCCTTTGCTCTTTCAGTTGGATCCATGATCTCTGCAAGTCTTCCATATCAGTAGGCATGTCTGGGTGAAAGATGGTATAAGCTGTGTCTCCTTCAGCAACAGGTTCCATGGTAACTGGTAAGATGGCAGGATATGGCATCATGAGTGTCTGAGCACGAAATCGTACCCATCTGAGATAAGCCTCCATAGGAATGGTGTACTTAGGCTCCAGTGTCTTGCTGTCAATCCTGTTTACCTTTCCCCAAGCTCGTATGAATCTCTGACGGTAACCCTGAAGATCGTTGTCGTAGTCAAACACAATGCCCTGAATCAACATGTCATGTGGACCATCGCTCCGGGCGTAACCAAACTGTCGTAAAGCTAGAGATGGGTTGTAGGTGATGCCTCCTCTTATGCCTAGAAGTGGCACATTAGGAAACTCCCCACAACGGTCAATGATGGTGACATTCTCCATAGATCTGGAGCACCAATGGATGTCTGAGTGAGAAAGTGACATGATCCTCTTGGACCATCTGAACCCTTGCTCATTCTTCATTACTGAGCGAGGAAGGTGAGAAATAAACCACCTAGAAAGTAAAGGTATGCAGCACATCAAAGTTCCTTTTCACGGATAAACCCTTGTAGTACGGGTGTGAAGAGAATGTAGGATGTCTCCAAGTAAGGTAGGCACTGGATTGTGACTCAGGAATATGTTGATGGCATGAACGTCTATGAACTGATCAGGATTGGGGGACAACACTAAGCCATAAATCAATAAGGATAAGATCTCCTCAAAAGCATCGTAGCTCATGGCCTTCAAGAACATTTGAGCTTTATCCATTAATACCTTGGCAAGAATACCCTTGACTCCGCTTCTCGTCTCTAGAACAATGTCAGACTTCTTCAGATGTAGAGCTGCAGCAATAACTTCTGGTCTAAGCTCCTTCTCTAAGCCTGTGAATGGCTTCTGATCAAGAACAGGTATACCCAGGAGTTTAGAGAACTCCTCCATGGTTGGAACCAGCTGATAATCAGGAAATGTAAAGCAATGGTGCTTAGGGTCAAAGAACTGAAATAGCACACTCATCATGTCTTCATTGAACCCTGAAGTAACTAGATCCAATAAGTGACCATGTCTCTTGTTGAACTGGGAATGATCAGGCACTAGGGAAACTAACTCCTTGAGCTTAGCAGGTATCCCTACAAAGTTGATCCTGATGGTGTTTCTACGAGCAGAAGTCATGACCTGCAACAAAGAACAAAGATAAATCCTTTGGTCCTTGAAATGGTTAGGGAAAATGATATGCTTATGATGCATGATGATGTCATGATGTCATGCTCAATCACAAACATGTGGCACACACAAACAAGTCACACCATAGCCCTAGGTTTAAAGGCTTGCATGAGGTTCAAAGGCAAGTACCCTCCCCTAAAGTTAGATGGTTCATCCTGTCCTACAAAAGTAACCAGGTTCTAAGGGATCTCAATATCATTGATCCTTCACAAGGGTGGTTGTTCAGAAGGCAACTTACTTGCCAACCAAAACCCTCCAAGTTTAAGATCTCAATGAGTGTAGTATCGAGTGTCAACCAACTTCAGTCTGCACCAAAGCCGGTTACCTCACTACTTTCTAAAGGCCAAGATGAGTTAACTAGGGTTCTAAAAGTCAGTTAGTGCATTGACAACATATGGCAGCCTCAATATTATCCTCAACTTGACTTAAGGAATATAAGCACCAACCAAGAAGTCGCACTAACTATGGCCACCAGATCAACCGTATCGATATACGTCGTACAGTTTCCTTGGTCTATTGCCATTTACCTAAGGTACACTAGATCCGGGTTAGGACCTTTCACACATAAGAGCTCCCCAACAATATAATAGTAAAGCAAACAAGGCAAACAATTTAAAGTGATCTTAATTCCTAAGGGTACCCCTCTTAAATAAATCCCCAGCAGAGTCGCCAGTTCTGTAACACGGTGGGAGAACTGACTTTAAACAATGTTGCGGATAGCAAGAGTCGCCACCGACTTTTATTTTATCCATAAGGAAAGGTTATAAAAGAACAGGAAAGACCTTAGAGAATATTTTGGGTCCGGGGGGTAGGTTATGAAAAGGGAAGGTGTTAGCACCCTTTTCATCCATGGTTATCCATGGGCTCTTAGGTACTTAAGCTCACTTTTGAATTGTTTTGAAAGTGTAGTGTGTGAATAGAAAATTTTCAGAATAGTTAATAAATAATCCATGTAAGGATGTGTTAAGAACTTGTTTGAAAATTTTGTTGGAAATTTGTTTAAGTGTGAAAAAGTTTTGAAGTGAGCAAGTATCTAGGAGTAGCCTACCCTAATGTTTTAAGGTCTTTCTTATTCTTTATCCTTTCCTTAGTAAGACTATCCCTACTATAATGGAGTAGGTAGTCCTTACTTTGGATGTTAAGGGACATGTGAGGGACAATTGGATTTTTGAAGGCCATTGTGGGGTGTAATAAGCAAACTAGGGGGACTATCATCATTTTTCGAAAGGGACTCGATTCGTAAAGGCAACCATAAGGGACTTTGATGATTTTCTTTTTGAGGGACTTGCTTTATACACCCCACTTAACCAATATTCATAGGCAACTTGAGGGATATCCTTAAGAAGTGAGACGGCGATTAAAATCGACTTACGTGTGTGACGTGTTTATTTTAATTATCTTTATTTAAAATGATCTAATTTATTTTTTTAAATATCATACATATTGGCACTCCCTAATTACTAACCATAATGATAATAATAATTAAGTAATTACAATTTACATCCAAGAGGCAATTACAAAATTATAATAAATAAAAAAAATAACAAATAAGCAAATAAAATATTAGGGTTAGTAAATAATAAGAAAAATTAAATAAGGTTAGTATAAATATAAAGTTAGTGAAAATAATTAGTTGAAACAATAATAATGAGAAAAATAGACAAAGTTAGAAAAAATAATAAGATAGAAATTTCAAAATAATAATAAGCAACAAAATATGATTAGCAATAATAATTAATTAATAACGTGATTAAACATAAGATTTGATTTTTATTTAGAAACATAAATGATTAAATAATTACTATAATATAAAGTTCTAAATATCATAAGATTTGATTTTTATTTAGAAACATAAATGATTAAATAATTACTATAATATAAAGTTCTAAATATCATAAGATTTGATTTTTATTTAGAAACATAAATGATTAAATAATTACTATAATATAAAGTTCTAAATATAACATAATTATAAATTTCTTAATCATTTACAAAAATTTAATTATCTCTAATTATATATTAACAATTATTAAGAAAAATATTTACACATTATGATGAAAACAAATTTTAACTAATCAATAATCACATTCACCAAAATTTTACATTAAGTGTTTATAAGGTTTAATTTTATTTACAAAAATTTACAAGAATTATAATAAATATATACATAGAATCATATAGAAAATTAAAATTAGGTTTTCATATTAATTTGGAAAAAAGATGTTAATGTCATTTATTTTAAAAAAACAGATTTTTATATTACAACAAATTTTAATAAATTAATGATAACAATAATAATAATAATGATAATAATGATAATAATAATAAATAATGATAATAATAATAATAATAATAATAATAATAATAATAATAATAATAATAATAATAATAATAATAATAATAATAATAATAATAATAAAGCAATAATGAATTTTAAATGTGCCAAATAACCCAACAATGTTGCTAACGCAGAAATGCGCTCATCGCAACCAGATCTAAATCGGACGAAACAAAATTTATCGCAAAGAAAAAGAAATTAAGCAAAAAATAGTATTATTGCTCACACAAAAATGCGATCATCGCAACCAGATCGAACTAACACAAATGTCACGCGTCATGCACACAAATGTGCAAACATCGTATCGACATAATTCGATCAAAAATCTTATATATATAAACTCTAACAATTTAAAAATTATATATATATAAACGCAACAGTAATAGATAAAGAAAAAGAAATAACGGTAATAGATGAAGAAAAAGAAATAACGGTAGAAGATGAAGAAAAAGAAACAACAGTAATAGATGAAGGAAAAGAAATAACGGTAAACGATGAAGAAAAAGAAACAATAGTAATGGATGAAGAAGAAAACTAAATAACGGCCAACGGCACTCACTCCTCTTAGGTTTTTTTTTATTCTCTCCTCTTTTCCAACAAGGCAACACATGTATATATAGGGAACAAATTAGGGTTAACACCAAATTGTCAATAATGTCCCTAAAGCCCATTTTAAAGCCCAAACTAAATAATTAGTTAAGAAAAAATAAAATTTAAATAATTTAAAATAATTAAAATAAACTTAAAATAAAAACTAATAATCCTATTGATTCCTAAAATAAAAAATATTATAAAAAGAACAAAATTTTTTCAATATTTTTTTATTTTATGATTTTTTGGATATTTTTATGAATAATTTAGAAAAAAGTGAAAAAAATAATATTTTAAAAAATGATTTAATTAAAATACGAAAATAATAATTAAATTAAATAATTTAAAATAATTAAAATAAACTTAAAATAAAAACTAATAATCCTATTGATTCCTAAAATAAAAAATATTATAAAAAGAACAAAATTTTTTCAATATTTTTTTATTTTATGATTTTTTGGATATTTTTATGAATAATTTAGAAAAAAGTGAAAAAAATAATATTTTAAAAAATGATTTAATTAAAATACGAAAATAATAATTAAATAATAATAAAAAACTATTTTTGTTATTTTTTTTAATGAAAGATAGAAAAATTTAGAGTAAAAATAATAAAAACAACAAAAAGTGTCAAAGGTGAGATTCGAACTCTCAACCTCTCACACTCATAACTCCTTACACATGTCCTCCTGCCAATTGTGCCATTTTTACTTTTTAGAAAAAAAGTGCATGCCATATGATATTTATCTGCAAAAAGTCAAACGACTACACAAATTTGTTAGTAATTGATTAAATGCAATGAAATGCGACGACAAATCTTAGGGCAAAATTTGGGGTATTACAGTTATTATGATAATATTTCTCACCCAACCTCTCTTTGATGTTGGCAAAAAAAATCATGAAGTTTGACTTTGGTTTGACCACAGTTGACCTCAGTTTGACCTTTTAACTGCATTGACTGCTTTTGACTTATCTGATCATCTGACTGAGCAAACTTTTGAGAAAAGTCTTGAAACTTGACATGAGGGTTCTTATACACATATAAGATGTTATGAAGCTCACTTGAAGTCTTGGAAGTCCATTTAGCCTGATTAAAGTCAAAACCCTAGTTTTGGATGCACTGCTTAGGAGGTGCATTGTCTGAGGGAATTGTCAACTCTTCTGACCAATTATGAATTTTGTGAACCTTGTGAACCTTCTTGGAACACAAAGTCTTGTATTGTGAGGGCAAATTTTGGGGTGCAACACCCTCAAAGTGGGCTAAGCAAACTATTCTCTTCTCGATTAATAATGGAGATCTCGAACTCTTGAGGTCTAGCACCTATTGGGTTCCCAAAAGATTGCTCTTGGGGTGCACGCATTGAGTTGTGATCCTTTCGATCTTGAATTTCTAAAATACCTAATACATCTAACCAAAATATACACCAAATTAAATCTTTTCTTAATCAAATTACGAAATAATCGAGTTCTTGGAGTCTCGCGCTCCTTAGATTCTTGAGTGACCGCTCTTGTGGCGCACGCCTTCGATTGTGGGCTGCTCGACTTCTCGTTCCTAAATACTTGCCCTAATTATTTGGACAAAGAGTTTCATTGTCCAACGAACACACTTTCTTAATTAATAGAATGAAAACGATGTCGTTGGGATCTAGCATTTCAATAATACCTCGATTAATTGGTTGCGAGGATGACATGTCGTTTATCGAGTAATCGTCATTCTCCCTTAAAACACTCAACAAATCAATCACGTTTTGTCGCTCCCGTACGATCGAAACCCTAAAACCTACACAAATCAAACTCTTTTTCTCAATTAAAACTCTAATATACTTTAATCAACTCAAACATCTTTTGCAAAGAGCATTGTTTAGTCCTTTCTTCCGCGCATATAAACTAGTGCTTCATGTAACGCCCCCTTTGTATACCCCAAAATAATCACATAACAAATCATATAGTCATGAATACAGTGTTTTTATTTTCATCAGAGTATATTTACGTTAAGGTATAAAAGAAGTGCGTCACAATACTCACGAAACGATCACATGAATATTAATGTTTAAAAAGAATTAACTCAAAAGGGGTAAATCTCAACTAAAAATAAACGCATGATTCTTCGAAATTACATATTCATGTTTTCTCTTAAAGCGGAAGACTAAAACATATATATATTCACTTAAGACATGACAAAACATAATTACATGTCATCTGGTTGTTCACAACTCTATTCACATACAAACAAAACATCATTAAGGCAATCAACAAGTCTATCTACCCAAAGTTACATATCAGAGCGACCGACACGAGGGAAAGGAACTATACTCCAAAGGAAAACCTCCAGCGACTCCTAATCTGCAATGCCTCGCAGGGCATCATAAAACAACAGAAGGGTGAGAAACATTATCATAATAATCAGGGCATAAGATATATATATATATATATATATATATATATATATATATATATATATATATATATATATATATATATATATATATATATATATATATATATATATATATATATATATATATATATATATATATATATATATATATATATATATATATATATATATATATATATATATATATATATATATATATATATATATATATATACATATATAGAAATACACAAGTACCGAATGCCTATATTCTACAGCTTTTCACTACGGTGCGTAGTAACAAATTCTCACCACATCAAACACACTTAGACGTATACACTCACACTAAACCATCCATCCATTAGTCAATATCCTACACATTCATTTATTCGCTATCCGCGTCCCATCAATTCCTGCACGCATGCATATTACATATAACAATCGCAACCATGCCGTGCGATTCGTATAATACTCATCTAATATCCTCAATCCTCTTTCCGGGTTATGGGCATATCGCTCATGCCCTACCGGGAACAACATCTCAGTCATTCTACCCCGGTAACTTCTTCACTAGGAACGACACATTGCCATCCTACCCTAGTGAGTACAACTCCTCCATGCTTTCTTCAACGTCATCCTCCCATCTATCAGACCATACATACATATATACTATTATATTCTTAGAGATTATTCTCCGTTCATCATCTGAAGATGATAATGCAACTCATAGGGACCGACTCATTCATCCGCCAGATTCTCCTATGAACCTATCACTTATCAAATCCTCCACGGGATCAAATAACCGTCGCATCAAGCGAGGTTCTGCAGATCCTACACGGGATCAAATATAACCATCGCATCAAGCGAGGTTCTGCAGATCCTACACGGGATCAAATATAACCATCGCATCAAGCGAGGTTCTACAGATCCTACACGGGATCAAATATAACCATCGCATCAAGCGAGGTTCTGCAGATCCTACACGAGATCAAATATAACCATCACATCAAGCGAGGTTCTGCAGATCCTACACGGGATCAAATATAACCATCACATCAAGCGAGGTTCTGCAGATCCTACACGGGATCAAATATAACCATCGCATCAAGCGAGGTTCTGCAGATCCTACACGGGATCAAATATAACCATCGCATCAAGTGAGGTTCTGCAGATCCTACACAGGATCAAATATAACCATCGCATCAAGCGAGGTTCTGCAGATCCTACACGGGATCAAATATAACCATCGCATCAAGCGAGGTTCTGCAGATCCTACACGGGATCAAATATAACCATCGCATCAAGCGAGGTTCTGCAGATTCTACACGGGATCAAATATAACCATAGCATCAAGCGAGGTTCTGCAGATCCTACACGGGATCAAATATAACCATCGCATCAAGCGAGGTTCTGCAGATCCTACACGGGATCAAATATAACCATCGCATCAAGCGAGGTTCTGCAGATCCTACACGGGATCAAATATAACCATCGCATCAAGCGAGGTTCTGCAGATCCTACACGGGATCAAATATAACCATCGCATCAAGCGAGGTTCTGCAGATCCTACACGGGATCAAATATAACCATCGCATCAAGCGAGGTTCTGCAGATCCTACACGGGATCAAATATAACCATCGCATCAAGCGAGGTTCTGCAGATCCTACACGGGATCAAATATAACCATCGCATCAAGCGAGGTTCTGCAGATCCTACACGGGATCAAATATTAATACACAGCCACTAGGAATGATGTTATATCATTCTACCCTAGTGCACCCCTCAATCACACCTCATTCGAAGTACTCCTAACGCACTACAATGTTGTTGTGCCTCATTAGGAACGATATTACGTCGTCCTACCCTAATGAGCCCGCAACTAGGAATGATATCACATCATTCTACCCTAGTGCAATCCGCTCTGACACTACGTTCACTACTCAATGCCCACATAATCCTATTATGTTCTCATACATTCATATTATCATGCCGACGGCAACGAACTCGATCATCTCATCATGCAATCCTATTCGATCTAGCGATTGCATAAAATTGCCGATCGGCCACACTCACGCTTCACAACCATAAACTAGGATTCACGCCATTCGGCTACCCACAGCACCTCACGGGCCAGCATACCCGCTTTTAAATCGAGGGAAGGTCGATCGCAATCAGGGTCCCAAGCCACAACAGTACACAACAGGAGAGAAACTCATTCTGCTACGTTCGCTACACGCTCGCCTAGCGAGCTACTAGCGAACGTTCGCTACCTCCTCGCCTAGCGAATTGCTAGCGAGTGAAAACAGAACCTCCAAACATTGCTCGCTACCTCGTTCGCCACAGCGAACCCCCAACGAGCTCTTCGCTACTCCCTTCGCTACTAGCGAAAGACCACAATACCATTTTGTCCCAAGTCTGGGACCGTTCGTTACGCACTCGCATAGCGAGATGCTAGCGAACACTCGTGACCTGCTCGCCTAGCGAGATGCTAGCGAGCGTCTGCGAACAAAACTTCTCCCCACTGTTCAGAATTCGAAACAGCCGATAAATTCACCCGATAATTCCCCACTTGCTCCAGTAATCATAACCTAATGTTTCCCGACATAAATCCTACCACTTATTCTCATCTTCATTAAACAAAGCTAGATTTCTACCGATCGAATCAATTTCGACCTAAAACGAAAATTATAGGAAACTCTCCAAAACCCTAACTCAATCAACCATACACATACATAATCATACATATTGATTTAGATAGCAAGACTTCACACCCTTACCTTGGATTAATCGAAGCTTTGAGCTGTTCTTGATGATCCCACACTTTTCTTCTTCTTCTCTTTTCTCCTCCTTTTCCTTCTTCTTCTTTTCTTTCCTTCTCTCTTATGTTTCTTTTCTCTTCTATTTCCCTTTTAATATCCTCCTGATTATTTCTCCAAAACATCTATTAATTCAATATCCCATAAAATATCCCACTTATCATTAAATAGGAAATGCCCAAAATACCCTCCAAACTATTTTCCCCGAAAACTCTCAAAATCGGTTAAAATAGAATAATATGTAAACTTAACATATTTCCACACAAATTCCATATCAAAAATAATATTCGTCCAATTTAATTAAGTAGGGACTCGATAAAAGAGACAATCGAAATCGGGGCGTTACAACTCTCCCCCACTTAGGAATTTTTGTCCTCGAAAATATTACCTGATTCAAACCATACCGGACGTAACATCGCGTCCGCTCTCTAATTCTCAAGTTGCACATGATCGCCCACGTGCATACTTCCGTATCACAAACATAGTCATGCCGCGTGACTCAATTAAGACCGTTAATCTACACCAATCTCCATTGGAGATTACAGGCACTCCACATACACTCCACCAGGAACGACATCTCAGTCATTCTACCCTGGTGATCGTCTCACTAGGAACGACGCATAGTCATTCTACCCTAGCGATTGCAACCATAACACTTATACCTCATCGGGAATGACACACTAGTCATTCTACCCCCAATGAGTTTGAATCTCGGATACAAACTTTTATTCATCATCATCATCCTAAAGTCTTCGCTCCCACTCACCATAGAATCAACGGAATTCAAATCCGACTTCTCTCTTCGGCGGTACAACAATCTAACATGCTATTTCCCACTCTTCTGCCGCGCTACTCTGGTACAGGTTCAACAAGACACAGTGTGTTCCCGAACTTCAAGCTCGACTAACACCAGTTACTATTGTAACCCTCAAAACACGGCCTCTCTTGGATCCTCTATCCTCTTCAGTCGTCTCACGCACAAATCTCGGGTCCGAGTACAACACTCTCGCCTGAATCATATTATTACAAAGGAGTCCTACGCCCCCCCTGCCATACAAGGCTTCAGATTCTCATCTGACTCAATATTTCGACGATACAACATACAATCTTTATCACCTCAGCGATATTCATTACAACCAGTTCCAACCTAGAATGACTAGTCCTCATCAACAGAAAAAGGGTCAATCCACTTATTCAACCCAGAATTCTCCTAACTAAAATCATATTCCTCATTGTATCCTTATCTTTCAAAACTGCGAGCAAAAGCTTGGACTTTGCTAAGACAACATCCTTTGTGGTAGCTTCGCCCATTAAAGCCATATGGTTTAACAAATCATTATGCGAAGGTTTAACTTCATAGTAACTAAAATCCTTATTCTTACTCAAGCTATCCCACACAGATTTTGCTGATGTTTCCTGATTCTTCTTCACGAAATGCATGAAGTAAACAGTGATCAAAATAGTCCTTATGGTATCCTCGTAGCTCTTCCTTGGCTTTTGAAGTTTGATCCATTTACCATCCCTCTCCTCCAAAGCACAAATTGTTGACAGTTCTTCTCAAAACTCCTCGAACCTCTCCGCAGTGACATAACACCGCCTTCTCCTCCAACACGGATAACACAAGCTCCCGATGTTCAACAATACACCGAGCTACAGCCCCACACTTGTAGCATCCTGGAGAACCACAAGTTCTCCCCCGCTTGGATCATTCTTACTTCTGTAGACAATGGTTAAACAACAAACACGTACCGACCGTGTCTTCACACACATGTCGCGTACAAGGGAACAACCAACATTAGACACTTGGCCGGATGGACCGACCTGCTCTAATACCACTTTGTAACGCCCCCTTTGTATACCCCAAAATAATCACATAACAAATCATATAGTCATGAATACAAGTGTTTTTATTTTCATCAGAGTATATTTACGTTTAGGTATAAAAGAAGTGCGTCACAATACTCACGAAACGATCACATGAATATTAATGTTTAAAAAGAATTAACTCAAAAGGGGTAAATCTCAACTAAAAATAAACGCATGATTCTTCGAAATTACATATTCATGTTTTCTCTTAAAGCGGAAGACTAAAACATATATATATTCACTTAAGACATGACAAAACTTAATTACATGTCATCTGGTTGTTCACAACTCTATTCACATACAAACAAAACATCATTAAGGCAATCAACAAGTCTATCTACCCAAAGTTACATATCAGAGCGACCGACACGAGGGAAAGGAACTATACTCCAAAGGAAAACCTCCAGCGACTCCTAATCTGCAATGCCTCGCAGGGCATCATAAAACAACAGAAGGGTGAGAAACATTATCATAATAATCAGGGCATAAGATATATATATATATATATATATATATATATATATATATATATATATATATATATATATATATATATATATATATATATATATATATATATATATATATATATATATATATATATATATATATATATATATATATATATATATATACATATATAGAAATACACAAGTACCGAATGCCTATATTCTACAGCTTTTCACTACGGTGCGTAGTAATAAATTCTCACCACATCAAACACACTTAGACGTATACACTCACACTAAACCATCCATCCATTAGTCAATATCCTACACATTCATTTATTCGCTATCCGTCTCCCATCAATTCCTGCACGTATGCATATTACATATAACAACCGCAACCATGCCGTGCGATTCGTATAATACTCATCTAATATCCTCAATCCTCTTTCCGGGTTATGGGCATATTGCTCATGCCCTACCGGGAACAACATCTCAGTCATTCTACCCCGGTAACTTCTTCACTAGGAACGACACATTGCCATCCTACCCTAGTGAGTACAACTCCTCCATGCTTTCTTCAACGTCATCCTCCCATCTATCAGACCATACATACATATATACTATTATATTCTTAGAGATTATTCTCCGTTCACGAGGTTCTGCAGATCCTACACGGGATCAAATATAACCATCGCATCAAGCGAGGTTCTGCAGATCCTACACGGGATCAAATATAACCATCGCATCAAGCGAGGTTTTGCAGATCCTACACGGGATCAAATATAACCATCGCATCAAGCGAGGTTCTGCAGATCCTACACGGGATCAAATATAACCATCGCATCAAGCGAGGTTCTGCAGATCCTACACGGGATCAAATATAACCATCGCATCAAGCGAGGTTCTGCAGATCCAACACGGGATCAAATATAACCATCGCATCAAGCGAGGTTCTGCAGATCCTACACGGGATCAAATATAACCATCGCATCAAGCGAGGTTCTGCAGATCCTACACGGGATCAAATATAACCATCGCATCAAGCGAGGTTCTGCAGATCCTACACAGGATCAAATATAACCATCGCATCAAGCGAGGTTCTGCAGATCCTACACGGGATCAAATATAACCATCGCATCAAGCGAGGTTCTGCAGATCCTACACGGGATCAAATATAACCATCGCATCAAGCGAGGTTCTGCAGATCCTACACGGGATCAAATATAACCATCGCATCAAGCGAGGTTCTGCAGATCCTACACGGGATCAAATATAACCATCACATCAAGCGAGGTTCTGCAGATCCTACACGGGATCAAATATTAATACACAGCCACTAGGAATGATGTTATATCATTCTACCCAAGTGCACCTCTCAATCACACCTCATTCGAAGTACTCCTAACGCACTACAATGTTGTTGTGCCTCATTAGGAACGATATCACATCGTCCTACCCTAATGAGCCCGCAACTAGGAATGATATCACATCATTCTACCCTAGTGCAATCCATTCCGACACTACGTTCACTACTCAATGCCCACATAATCCTATTATGTTCTCATACATTCATATTATCATGCCGACGACAACGAACTCGATCATCTCATCATGCAATCCTATTCGATCTAGCGATTGCATAAAATTGCCGATCGGCCACACTCACGCTTCACAACCATAAACTAGGATTCACGCCATTCGGCTACCCACAGCACCTCACGGGCCAGCATACCCGCTTTTAAATCGAGGGAAGGTCGATCGCAATCAGGGTCCCAAGCCACAACAGTACACAACAGGAGAGAAACTCATTCTGCTACGTTCGCTACACGCTCGCCTAGCGAGCTACTAGCGAACGTTCGCTACCTCCTCGCCTAGCGAATTGCTAGCGAGTGCAAACAGAACCTCCAAACATTGCTCGCTACCTCGTTCGCCACAGCGAACCCCCAACGAGCTCTTCGCTACTCCCTTCGCTACTAGCGAAAGACCACAATACCATTCTGTCCCAAGTCTGGGACCGTTCGCTACGCACTCGCATAGCGAGATGCTAGCGAACACTCGCGACCTGCTCGCCTAGCGAGATGCTAGCGAGCGTCTGCGAACAAAACTTCTCCCCACTGTTCAGAATTCGAAACAGCCGATAAATTCACCCGATAATTCCCCACTTGCTCCAGTAATCATAACCTAACGTTTTCCAACATAAATCCTACCACTTATTCTCATCTTCATTAAACAAAGCTAGATTTCTACTGATCGAATCAATTTCGACCTAAAACGGAAATTATAGGAAACTCTCCAAAACCCTAACTCAATCAACCATACACATACATAATCATACATATTGATTTAGATAGTAAGACTTCACACCCTTACCTTGGATTAATCGAAGCTTTGAGCTGTTCTTGATGATCCCACACTTTTCTTCTTCTTCTTCTCTTTTCTCCTCCTTTTCCTTCTTCTTCTTTTCTTTCCTTCCTTTTCTCTTATGTTTCTTTTCTCTTCTATTTCCCTTTTAATATCCTCCTCATTATTTCTCCAAAACATCTATTAATTCAATATCCCATAAAATATCCCACTTATCATTAAATAGGAAATGCCCAAAATACCCTCCAAACTATTTTCCCCGAAAACTCTCAAAATCGGTTAAAATAGAATAATATGTAAACTTAACATATTTCCACACAAATTCCATATCAAAAATAATATTCGTCCAATTTAATTAAGTAGGGACTCGATAAAAGAGACAATCGAAATCGGGGCGTTACACTTCAACCTTCCCTAGCGAGCAGACAAGCCAACGTTTAGCACTTAGAATGCGACATAAACTCTCATTCATAAAATACACAAACCCACCAACCGTAGTTTTCCAAACTACGATTGCTCTGACTTCCTCATGGTACAGTGAGGGTACATAGGCATAGGATTGCGAGATCCTAGCAAACTACCTTTTCTTTTTACTTCAAACCTTTTCCCGTAGTCTCACGAACTACGACGCTCTGACTTTCCCATTGCACGAGGGAGTACGTAGGCACAAGGGCCCCGAGCACCCTAATATAAAACCACCAATTTCCCCTATAGGCGAAACCTTAGAAGAAAACAAACAACCTAGCTAACTTTTCTCTCGAATTGAATCAAGAGGTTCTCGTTGATTATAACGAACGTAGAGGGTGCTAATACTTTCCCTTTGCATAATCGAATCCCGAACCTAGAATTTGGTTGCGACGACCATGTTCTTATCTCTTTAAAGGTTTTATCGATATTTTCCTATTCCTTCTTAGGAATGAATAAAGTTCGGCGGCGACTCTGTTCGAACGTTTTTTCCGCGTCCATCGCGAGGATCGTATTTTTCGAGGTACGATAGATGGCCAATTAGGGTTTTCATTATTCTCAAATGAATCATCATAACATCCACTCATATTTGAACTCATATCTAATTAATTAATTAATTACTAAATAGAAATTTAATTAGGCTTTTAAATTTATTTGACTACTTAATCAATTAAAGCTCTTAATTTTCGATAAATAACTAATATAATTAAAAAAAATATATATTTACATAATAATTATTAAAATATAATAAGTAAATAATATTAATATTATAAAATATTCCATCGCTATTTTCAATTATTCATTGTGATAACAATTTTGTTTCAAATTTAAACAATTTTGATTACATTCTCACATTTTTTTTAACTGAAAATTGATGACATACTTATTTTTTTATAATATATAACATATTTTTTGTCTTTAAAGTTTTAAAAAAAATTAACAATATATCTCGTTTTTAATGTAATGTAATTTGACTTTTAATATTTAAAGTCCTACAAATGTGCCTATATAATGATATCTCCTCACATTTAATGGTGACATATTATTTGATAATAAATTCATCATCCGAAAAAAATATGAGAAATACTGAAATTGTTTGAAGTTGAAATTAGATGACTAATTTTATGGATTGGATAAAAATAAGAGAACCAACTGTATAATTAATCCTATATATTAAAAAAAAATTGTATTTGTCTTATTTTTCAAAATATAACTTTAGGTGAAAAATTAATGTGATTTACATAAATATATATTTCAAAATATATTATCTATTGTAATAATAAATAAATGGTTGAAAATCATAACTGTTTTAAAAAGTTAATCTATTCTGGTTTTATGATTCTAAAAGATCAATCATAACTTTAAATGTAATATCGAAATATATTTATCATAATATATGTTAAATAACATATCTCAAAAAAAAAATCAAATATTTTTTCCCGAAGTAATATTTGCTTCCAAAATATAAACAAATTCAAAATTTGAATCAAAATATTCAAATTCTTATTATAAATTTGTTAACAACAAATCAAATAGTATATTTTTTATTGGTAGACAAAATAATAATAAATACTAAAAACTCACACATACCATCATAATCATAAACACGGACGATTTAAATTTTTTAGATGATGTCTATTTAACTTTATCAACTCCCGCCAATTGAGTTAGAATTTGTGAATAAACAATAAGATAAGTTTCATAAGCCAAACAATCTTAAAAATTTGATCACCAAATTAAGTTTAAAAAATTAGGTTATATGAAATCAAATTCCAAAATAAATAGTTTAAATTAATATTGCATTAAAAAATTGACATAAATGTAGAACTTTTATATTTTAAAAAATTAAATAAATAAAACATTTAAAAAAATCTATATAATTTATAAATCATATCTTTTGAAATATTTTAGCATAATAAATGTTTGACAATATAATTCAGATTCTCTGTGACATTAAATTCAAATCATATATTTGATATTACGAATATCTCAAACTTAACCGATCACTCAGAAAAATCATATAAATAGACTACACATATTGCATAAACTCATATACCAAGTTGTTCCTATTTTCTCCAAATCGAAAGATCATTCACCACAGATATGGAAGACTCCATTCAAATCAAGATTGAAGATGAAATAGCAATTGATGCAAAGGAAGAGATGGTTGAGATAGAAAAAGATCTGGAAGAGATCATTGAACGTAAGGAAGAGAAGAAACATAATGATGAAGATAAAGGCTGGGATGATGAAGAGAAAAAGGATAATAGTAAGAGCAATGATATTAATATGCTAATACGAAAGATTCAAAAAGTGAATGGAAAAATAAAAGCACTTTTGAATGAAGATAAAGGCTGGGATGATGAAGAGAAAAAGGATAATAGTAAGAGCAATGATATTAATATGCTAATACGAAAGATTCAAAAAGTGAATGGAAAAATAAAAGCACTTTTGAAAAAGAAGACAAATATACAAAAGCAGATTAAAGAGATTAAAGACGCTGAAGATGAAGGGCGTGAAATTGATTTGAAGACTCTGATCCTTTCATCTATTATTGTTTCATTCCTCACATATATTTTAGTTAAAAGAGAGAATCAGATTAAAATATAGTAAATAGAGAATCCAAAATCATTTATATTTTTGAACGATTATATAATGAGTAGTTCTTTATTCAATTATAAGCTCATATGTATATGCAATAATTCAATTCAAGAACAGTAGTTAGGCCAATTTTCCTTCAATTAAAGTCTAGTCTAAAATATTATATTAATTCTCCAAAAAATTAGCTCTTTTTACTATATTTCAAAGTATCTTTATATTATATTCCAAAGTATTTCAACTTAATAAATTAATTTTACATAACTTAAGATGTTATACATAAGTCACATGTTCATAACTATTCATAAGTCCAACATTTTAAAGTTTTGTGAAACTTAGTTACAGACTTTGTGTATATAAATTTTGCGCTTGAATGTGCTTTTAACATTTATTTAGATTTCTATTTGAATATTTGATTGATTATAATTAAATTATAAATTATAAATGATTTGATGTATTTAATATATTTTTTAACTTTTAATTAAACTGAAAAGTTAAATAGCCGTTAAATAAGCTATCATTCCACAAGTTTTTTAAAAGGTCAAGCCAAGAACATGAAAATTCTCTAGTAAACCATAAACTAGATTAAAAAATAATTATTGTAGCTCAAACTCAAGTTTTTTCAAACTTGGCATTTCATGATCTATTCCCACTTTTAATTGATACTATAATCTTCAATCTATCTATTACAATTCAATTATATAATTTATCAAAATTGTCCTTTTATCACTAATTATTTACACTAATAAAAAAATTATTTTAATAATCAATTAATTTTTATTTTTTTTCATTCTCACATTCTATTAGACAAGTGACATTTATTTATATCAATTAAATCACATTAAACTAGACGTCTATCCGCACGATGTGCAGAAAAGTTTTATTAAAATTTAATTAATAAATATTAGACTAATAACTATTGTAGTTTAAATAATTATTTAAAATATAATGATATAAATCAAGAAAAATTTAATTGTTTGTTTGTCTTAAAAAAATGATGGTGTGGAATCGTGGAAATAAAAAGAGGGAATGTTATTAATTATTTAATTATTTAATTAATTATTATTTATTTATTTATTTTAATTTAATTAATAGAATATATGAGGTTATATTACTTTTAATGGGTTGTAAAAAAATAAGTGGATGAAATGGTGGGAATGAGATTATTGATTATTGAAGAGGTTATTAAAAGCTAAGTGGATGAAATTATGGGAATGAGATTATTGATTATTTTGATAATTTAATTTAAATTATTATTTATTTTATTTTTAATTAATTAATTGATAATGTGAAAATAAAGGGGTATGGGAAGTTAATGTGATGAGTGAAGAGTTAATGATGATGTGAAAAGGTGGGAGTGGGAATGAAAAGAGAGAATGAGATTATTAATTAATTGATAATTTAATTTATTAATTGTTTGTTTTATTTAATTAATTAATTAGTGATATGCAAATAAGTGTTTTTTTTAGTTTTTTTTTATTTTTTTTATTTATTATTATGAATGTTTGGTTGGAATTTTGACGGAAAGTTTTAGTTGGAGGAGTTATAGGATTTTAATTTAGTATGATATTACATGCATTCGTTCTCTCTCGTCGTTCAAATTTCAAACTCATATTTTTTTTCCACACTTTTTTACATTTATTTTAATTTTTTTCTCTATTTATTTATTATCACTAAAAATGCTAATAGTTTATTTTTTTAATTTTAATAAAATTAAAAAATTTATTAATCTCACGGGCCACTATCATTGTCTTAATTTGAGAGACAATTTATTATTCATTTTATAATTAAGTAAATTATTTTGAACTTTGTATTTGTATTTAGATACATTTTATATCGTGTCATACTCCAAATTTTACCCTCAAATTTTTTGATCATTTCATATTTTAAGTCAGTCATTTTTGCATTCTTCTAGTTAAACATTTCATTTCATCATTAATCGTGTTTTTTAGTCAATTTTATCATTCCATTTTTTAAAATATATTTCCCTTTCAAATTACTAATAATTATTATTATGAGTCCATAGAAAAAAGACAAATTTCAATTAGTCAAAAATTAATGCCAAAGCTTTAGCAAGCAAATTCACAATGCTGCTACACCATGCTGCAGAAGTCGTACCATGGACATGTACTACCACCAAAGCCAAATCCTGCAACACACTTTCACCAAAACAGAATTTATGCATCTTGCTCATCTGCATCATTTGTGTCAACACCCTATAAAACTCTAAATAACACTGCGCCTTGTAAAACCCTGCATCACATATACTCACCTTAAGAGCATCTCCAACCGTGAACTCATTTTTGGGTTTTTTGTGGGACCTATTAAGCCACGTCAGCTTTTTAGTTCGGATTGGTATTCATTTCATCTCTTTGCATTGTTGTATTTTTTCCTTTTTTTTTTCATGACCACTTGCTTTAGCTATTTGATTGTGTTGCACCTTAATTTTTGACCTTAAGATCCCACCTCCTTGCTATTGAAACCACTATAGTTCAAGAATTGCATATGGGGCATTTTGGTTATGAAAAGGGGCAAAATGGTAATTTGTGCATTGTTTACTGACGGTTTTTGAAGATGAGCTTTCGCCAGGGTTCTTCGGAACAATTTAAAACCTCCGTCTCCGATTTCCTTATTTTGAGAATAAACAGAAAATTACAGTAAACTTTGGGCATCAGAGTTTTCAGTATACGGTAATTTATTTGGGAGCCGAGAGTTGGTTGTCAGTGGTTTTAAAAGTCGTTATTAAATCATGTGAGGCTGATTATGGTGGTTTGAATTGGTGCAAGCTGTCACTCGTCTGAATTTACTTCATAAGCGTTTTGATTTATCGAGGTTTAAGCGGAGCGACACATTTGGAAATAACAAAGCTCAAGTCAATTGAATTCATGCGGTGAAGGATAATTCCATTTGTTCAAGTTAAATCGTTTAAAGTCTAATAGGTTGAACTTATTTGGAGTTACTTGTTTAAATTGGATCTTTTAAGGTGGGTTTAATCAAGACTTTTGGTTTGTATTTAAATGGCAAGAAGAACCGAAGAGTGATTTGGATGAAGAAAAAATGTACGCATTTATTTCATAATACTTTTTTGGTTACAATTACAAAAAGGATTTACATATAGATTCTATCCTAAAAAGATCCTAAACATCTAAGGAGTCTTCATGTTCATCCTTCGATTACTTTCTTCATGTCCTTCATCCGAGCTTTCTCCGAGTACCTGCGCAAACAAAGCAAAAACAGAGTAGAAAAAGGTTAGGAAATTATTTTCGACACCCTCAGAATAAAACTCATCACCGGGTGTCGGGAGGGCACGACTAAGGCCGCAACCGAACTCCCATTTCCAATCTGTGACATTGGCACCAGATCGATAATATTGTTCTTATTTGCAGGACAACCGAGAAAGAGAGAGATAAAAGAAGTTTCGGGTCGAAATGATTTTTGCCGAAAAGTGGCCATATACCGAAGTTGGATTCGCAAATCATAACTGATTACAATCCAGATTTTCCATCAAGTAAATATTGGATATGCGAGTTTCAGAGCCAGATGCCGTTAGCTCTAAACCAGCTCCGAAAAATCCAAACCGAACCTGAAATTTACAAAGCGGATCAAAACTAGACCGTATCAAAAATTGGTTCATCAGCATCAGGAAAATCCACAAATCAGTTCTGAAACCAGGTATATCAGCTCTGAAAAATCCAACACTTGAAAGAGAATCAAGTTCAACATCTGCAAAAAAAAAATCAATTAAAAAAGGCTGATCATCACAAGAATTCCGGATCCGCTCATGAGAGCACAAATCTGTACTTTCAGGCAGCCCTTAAGTTTCTTCATGGAGCCTCTCTATTAGAATCTGATAACAATGATAATGCAAAACACAGTGAGATGATTCAATCAAAGCAGACATACAGTAGCACAACAAATTGTGCGAGTTTTGTGCCCATGAATATGAGAAATCAAAAGACATGGCTTCAGCTACTCTGGCCTACAAATGCACGGAGGTGACATATATGAGGGTAATACATTTTTCACACACTAGTGCAAGCAGAGATCAGTATGAGTTGCAGACTGCCCTGCAAATGACCCCTCTTGGCGAATCTCCATCATCATCAGCCTCTGATGTTGACAATGTTAACAACTCTACAACAGCTGACAAATTTGCCCTATCCAAGAGTGTCAATTCACCTCATGTTGCTGGAAACCATGTTATTGCTGCACGAAGTCGTCCCAATTTTTGTGAAGACACTTGGTTATACTCAGGATGTGAATTTTACCATGAAAGCCTCAAGGAAATCACGGATCTCTTTTGCAGCTGCTGATGCAAGCAAAGGTGTGGGTTGAATGCTGATAGCCGGAACTAGCAATAGACGTTTAGCTTTCTGTGATGCCCGTGGAAAACCATAATCAGTTGGTGTTCTTCACGCATACGATAGTTCAGAGGTTGTTACAAGCTTATGTTGACAAAGATCAAAACCAGTTGCACTACTGAGACCGTTCTTGTGGGAGATCCTGTTGAAGATTCAATCCTTATGCCTGATCCTGCAACGTCATCAAACTTCCCCCTGTGTGCGAAAGAGCATTTGACCGGTGTTTGGCACCATCAACTACCGGCGGCGAAGGATGCGATAACGCGACCAAGATCTTGGTTCAGTTCAAAAAACCTGCTCAGACCAGCGCACCAGCAGTTAAATACAATTATATTTTCGGCAGTAATTTGAATGTGTAATCATATCGAGAAAACAATGCAATGATCATTACCATTTGGCATTCCACGATCCATGTTTCGAGAGCGATGCTTGAACCTCTAACAACTTTCATCTCAGACTTCAGCGACCACTACTACAGCAGGGCAACAACATTCACTCCATTTTCGAAGCAGCTCCCTGGCACAAAAGATTCTACATAGTCATCACCTCAAGCAAATAATGATGTTTATGAAAAAAACAACCACTTAACTGTAGAAGGAGAACATGGTAGAGCGCAACGCACTACCTGCTAGATAACTGCGACATTTGTTAGCTCATGGTTCACAAGTGTAAGCATTAAGAGCACACCTGTCAAAGCAAACCTACAATAACATTGAGGAAAGAATCAAATTCAATCTCTGCTCGGTAATGAACACTCGAATGGAACCAGTACAAGGGAAAGCAAGGAAGGAAGGGTGACATAGGTGAACGAACTTAGGAACTCGAGGGTGAGTTGTTCGTATGTCGGCAGCGAATTGGTGCAGAGGTTCCAGATGCCGGCTCTTTGAAGCATCCAAGTGACGCCGTCAAGGAGTCCGAGCTCCGTGAGCGATGGGATATGCGGGTAGTGGGTCGGCTGTAGCGACCGTTGGTGGAAGGCGATAAAGTTGGCTCGCTGTCTCTCTCCGGAGTCACCGTCGCTGAACACAATGTTGCTGAGGTCTGGGGTTTCGTTGTTTCTCGCCATTGTTGGAGGAGACTGAGGAAATATGGATTTAAGTGGTTCTGTGGAGTGGGAAAAATGTGACAGAAGTGTAGTAGGAAGTTGAGATGGGAGTTGGAATATATGGAGCAAGGTGGGGAAAACGAAAATTGGGAGTGGGGTGTGAGTTCTTGATGATTGGAAGTTGAAAGGAGATGAGTGGGAGAGAAAATGCAACCCCTGTTATATCAGATAACAGTTTTGGGCTCGTGACGGTCGTCACCCGTGTGACGGTCGTCAGGCTCCTGTGACGGTCGTCACACCAATAAAATCTGCAGAACGCAGAATTTTGCTTTGAGGGTGTTCTTGCAGTGATTTTTAGGCCTATAAATGATATGGCATTGTATTATATCAGCCTATAAACAAAGAATAACGTAAAAACAGAAGGAATGCATAAAGACTATAATTGAAATAACAAGTAATTAAAATGATTGTAATGTAATACATAAAGAAATTAATAATGCAAAAATCAAAATAATTGAAAATGGACGGAGAGTAGAAAAACTAAACTAAACCAAACTAAACTAAAACTAATATCTAGTCCTTTCGTGCCTTCAATTCATCGAACTTCTGTGCGTAGTAGTCGAGCTGGTCACAGACTAAGTCCATGAAGACTACGAGTTTGCTGTGTATGCTCGCGATGTCGTCTTTTACAGTAGTCAGAGTTGCGTCAACATTGTCCAATCGGAGCAGAACAATATCCATTTTGTCAGTGGTCTCCTCAAGAATGGGCTCAGGATAGGTGTTGTAATACGGAGGAGTCGTAGGGTCTACTTCAGCTTCTGATACAGCATCCTCATAGTACGTATAATTGTGTGCTTCAGAGATGTGATCACTGTCGTACATGTAGTTCTGTGGTGTTGATTAAGGTGAAGGAGGTCCCATAGGCTCATCCAATTCATAAAGCCAGTTGTCCTTGTTGTGGATACTTGTCATCTGATGATTTGGCAATGTGAATAGCTGGACAGGTTTGTCATTGATGAGGTACTCGTAAGGTCCAGGTCCCATAGTTCTTAAAATGCGCCTGTTAAAGCAGAACTGGATATTCATGGGTCGGATAGTGCCAAAACTAGTGCTTGCATTTAAGTGGAATCTAAGGCCAAGCTCGTGGGCAATCATTGTCACTAGGCCTCCTATTAGGATAGGTGATTGTGGGTCCTGAGTGAGGCTTCAAAAGGATCTCATCATGAAAGGTACTGCATTCACTGTACGGCCCTGAGAAGCACAGAACATGATAAATAACTCTTCTTTAGATACTGTAGTAATATTTTCTTCTTTCCCGAAAAGGGTGTGAGCTAGTATCTTATGAAAGTATCTGAAAGCTGGGTTATGAATCTCATCATTATACATTCTGTCTGGTTCAGGGTGATAGTCGCCTGTGATTCTACCCCAGAATTGGTTGAGTTCAAAATCAAGATCATCATCTTCTGCACTGATGAACACATGCGGTCCGCTAGGAAATTCTAGGAGGTTAGCTAATGACATCCGGCTATGGGTTTGGTCCATTCCAAACATCCTAAAGGTGATCAGCTCTGTGTTCGATCCAAAACCGTAGTTGGGTAGGTACCTGAAGGAACTAAGGAATTCGTAGGTGAGGTCCTTATAGGTAGCAAAACGGGTTTTCAAAGCAGTGTTCTCCCAACCTAGTTGATTGAACAGGTATTGGATGCTATCAGTGATTCCGAGTTTCTCCATGGTAGACTTATCATAATACAGCGTTAAGGCTAGTTCTCTCTTAGTTAATGCTTCAAATCTTGCCTTTTGAGCTAGTCCTCGAAAATGAACCTTGGTGAAGTCGTACGCGGCCATACTCGCAGGTAAGTCGGAGAAAAACAGGAGGAAGGTTTTGAAGACTTTTAAAATCCTGAAAAGTTTAAAACAGAAATTTAAAGTCAGGATTTTTAAAAACGAAAGGCGGTAAAAACAAAAGGTAAAAGAGAAAAATAAAATAAAAATATTAAAAAATAAAAGAAAGTAAAAATAGTAGCAATTTTTAGTTTAGAATTTTTTTTTTGTTGAAGTTTCAAAATAGAAAAATAAAAATGAGAATGAAATACAGTAACGAGGAAAAATGCGGGAAAATTGGGTTGCCTCCCAGTAAGCGCTGTTTTTAAAGTCTAAAGCCTGACGATAGCTTGGTGACAAGCTATTCGGGTGTTTGAGCTGGAAGCTCAAGCAGTGCTATACTACAGACTTGAGGGCTGTTTTCGTTCTTATTATAATGTTTTAGACGTTGCCCGTTTACGATAAACGGTGCATTCGTCTTATCGGTAATTTCAACAGCTCCACTCTGAAGTACTTTAGTCACTTCATAAGGTCCGGACCACCTAGATTTTAGTTTACCTGGGAAGAGTTTTAATCTTGAATTAAATAGCAATACGATGTCTCCCACACTGAATTGTTTCTTGATTGAACGTTTATCATGCCACTTTTTAGTTCGTTCTTTGTAGATACGGGCATTTTCGTAAGCGTCTAATCGAAGTTCTTCTAATTCGTGTAAGTTCAAGATTCGCTTTTCTCCTGCCTCGGTGTAGTTGAAATTGAGTGTCTTAATGGGCCAGAAGGCCTTATGTTCTAATTCTACAGGGAGATGGCAGGATTTACCGTAAACTAATTTGTAGGGTGTAGTACCTATTGGTGTCTTAAAAGCGGTCCTATAAGCCCATAAAGCTTAATGTAGCTTTGATGACCAATCTTTCCTTGAGGTAGCGACAGTCTTTTCCAATATCTGTTTTATTTCCCTGTTCGAGACCTCTACTTGTCCGCTAGTTTGCGGATGATAGGGTGTAGCTACTCGGTGTCGGACTCCATATTTAGAAAGAAGTTTATCAAATATTCGTGATATGAAGTGTGATCCGCCGTCACTAATGACGAGTCTGGGTATACCGAATCTAGGAAAGATTGTGTTTTTAAAGAGTTTGATTACTACTCGTGCGTCATTTGTTGGAGCAACAATGGCTTCTATCCATTTAGACACATAGTCTACAGCGACGAGTATGTAGTTATTACCAAAAGAAGGTGGGAATGGTCCCATGAAATCTATTCCCCATACGTCGAAGATTTCTACCTCTAAGATTCCTTTTTGAGGCATTTCATCGCGTCGTGAGATGTTGCCAGTTCGTTGGCATCGATCACATTTTAGCACAGCGATGTGAACGTCTTTCCAGAGGTTAGGCCAGAATAAGCCGGCTTGGAGAATCTTAGCGCATGTCTTGGATGTACTAGCATAACCATCATATGGTGCTGAATGATATTGGGAAATGATATTTTCTATTTCTTCCTCTGGGACACAGCGACAGTATATGTTGTCGCCCCTCTCTTGAAGAGTAGAGGTTCGTCCCAATAATAGTGTTTCAGATCGTGGAAGAATTTCTTCTTTTGCTGATAAGTGAGATCCGGTGGAAGCACGCCTGTAGCGAGGTAATTGACAATGTCAGCATACCAAGGTAATGTGACTTGGGCATAAACGGCTTCTACGGCTTTTTCGAGTTCTGGATCTTCCGAGATTAAGTTAGGCATGTCACTTTCTAATTTGGCTATCAGATGTTCGTACGGGAAATCGTCATTTATCAGTACTGGTTCATGTTTGATGCCTTCTATTCGGGATAAGTGATCTGCAACAACGTTCTCGGTTCCTTTCTTATCTTTGATTTCTAAGTCAAACTCTTGTAATAATAGGATCCATCTCAATAATCTTGGTTTGGCATCCTTTTTGCTTATTAGGTACCTAATGGCAGCGTGGTTTGTGTATATGATAATTTTTGCTCCTACTAGGTAAGAACGGAATTTCTCAAGCGCAAATATAACTGCTAGAAGTTCCTTTTCTGTTGTAGCGTAGTTCATTTGGGCAGGATCTAAGGTTCTACTGGCATAGTAGATGGCATGGAGTTTCTTGTCCTTCCTTTGTCCTAGAACTGCGCCTACGGCATAATCACTCGCATCGCACATGATTTCGAACGGTAGTCGCCAATCGGGTGGTTGCATAATCGGTGCGGTGATAAGGGCTGATTTTAATGTTTCGAATGCTTTTAGACAGTCGTCGTTGAAGACGAACTCAACATCTTTCATCAACAGGCCGGTCAAAGGTTTTGTGATTTTTGAAAAATCTTTTATAAATCTTCGGTAGAAACCGGCATGTCCTAGAAAACTCCGTATTTCTCGTACGGATTTTGGAGGTTGGAGATCTTTTATAATCTCTATTTTAGCTTTGTAGACCTCAATTCCTTTATTTGATATGACATGTCCTAGAACTATTCCTTGTCGGACCATAAAATGGCATTTTTCCCAATTTAGGACGAGGTTCACTTTTACACAACGTTCTAATACCATTTCTAAGTTTTGTAGGCATCCTTCGAAACTTTGTCCACATACCGAGAAATCGTCCATAAATACTTCCATGATGTCATCTATGAAATCTGCGAAGATTGCCATCATGCATCTTTGGAAGGTTGTTGGAGCATTGCAGAGTCCGAACGGCATTCGGCGATAAGCAAAAGTACCATAAGGACAGGTGAATGTAGTCTTTTCTTGGTCATCAGGATGAATGGGAATTTGGAAAAATCCTGAATAGCCATCTAGATAGCAGAAATATGAATGTTTGGCTAATCTTTCCAACATTTGGTCTATGAAGGGTAACGGGAAGTGATCTTTTCGTGTGGCTTTGTTAAGCTTTCTATAATCAATGCACATCCTGCTTCCAGTCACGACTCTTTTTGTTATTGATTCGCCTTTTTCGTTCTTAACTACTGTGACTCCTCCTTTCTTCGGTATGACATGAACTGGGCTAACCCATTCACTATCGGAGATTGGATAAATGATTCCTGCATCTAGCAATTTCTTTACTTCATCTCTGACTACAGTGCTTAGGATGGGGTTCAGTCTTCTCTGATGCTCTCTAGAGGTTTTAGAGTCTTCCTCTATTGTAATTCGATGCATACAGATCGAAGGGCTTATACCTTTTAGATTGCTTATGCTATAGCCTAACGCGGTGGGGTACTTCTTTAGGACTTCTAATAGCTTTTCGGTTTCTGGTTGTCCTAAGTCGGCGTTGACTATCACTGGTGTTTTTAGTTCATCGTCTAGGAATTCATATCTAAGGTTTTTGGGTAGTGTTTTAAGTTCTAAAGATGGGTTCTTCGGACCTGGCATATGGTTTGGGGTCAGTGCTAAGCTTGCGCTTAGGTTGTCGTCTTTATACGGTCTACGCCAATCACCGTCTTCAGAAATATCGGGTATCTGAATCTTTATTATTTCTGAATACGTGGTCTCTTCATTTTCAAGTTCTCTTATGCATTCGTCAATTTCATCTACTAAGTAGCAGGTATCGTCTATGGCTGGTGCTTGTAAGAACTTGGTGAGAATGAACTCTATCTTTTCTTCTCCTACTTCGAATGTTAGCCTTCCTTTCTTCACGTCTATAATAGCTCTGGCTGTAGCTAGGAACGGTCTTCCTAGGATAATTGGGGTAACAGTGTCCTCTTTAATGTCCATGATTATGAAGTCGGTTGGGATGTAGAATTAGGCTAATTGTACGGACATTTTGGTTGGTCTTAGGTCTCCACTATTTCAGCTTTTTGCATATAGATAAAGGCATAACACTGATACTGGCTCCTAAATCGCATAGAGCTTTGTCTATCACGAACTTTCCTATGACGCAGGGTATGGAGAAACTACCTGGGTCTTTTAATTTAGGAGGCATGCGGTTTTGAATAATAGCGCTACACTCTGCAGTGAGTGTAACTGTTTCGTTATCCTCGATCTTTCTCTTATTTGACAGGATTTCTTTGAGAAATTTAGCGTATGACAGCATTTGAGTTATTGCTTCTGTAAAAGGAATAGTGATATTCAACTGTTTTAGGAGCTCTACAAATTTCTTAAACTGTCCTGAAGTTTTAGAGTTTATTAGTCTTTGAGGATAAGGGATAGGTGGTTTATATGGCGCTGGAGGTGCTTGCGTTTTTTCACTTGCGGTATCCTCCTTCTCGTTGTCTTCCTTCTTCTCTAACTCGGATTCCTTTTCTGCTTGTTCAGTTGGTTTTTGTTGCATGGCTGAGTGATTGGGAAAATAGCAAGTGTACTATTTTTACCAATTGTAGTAATAAGGGAAAAGTCCCAAGTATCGATCTCGAGGACTGCGTAGTAATTAACGGAATTTTTAGGATTCAAATGAACAAAAGGTCTAGTGGTTTGTTTGGTAGCAGAGTAATATAACAAGTAAATAAGGACTTATGAATCAATCTAAGAACAGTGTTAGGGGAGTGGAGACGATGCGAGTAAAGACCCTGTATGATTATTCTGCTATACTAGTTATTAACCTTAATTCATCAGTTGGCCAATTTAGTTTTCTTAATTCCTTAATGAAAACCCTTTGATGAGTTTCCTGTACACTAATTCCTCAGTGTCCATGAAAAGCATCAAGCAATAGTTCCGACCATAAAATACGTGATACGAGATATCCTCATTCCTAAGCAATATCGACCGTGATACTGTTTTGCAAAAGTGTTAGGTTGACTTTCCAGACTAAAGCCTAAGCACAATTTGAATTCTACTTTCCAATATGAATACGATTAAGATTAATGCAAAATAAAATATATAAAGTTAATAACATAGTTCTCATAGAATCATCAAACAAAAGTCATTACATCGCAACTTAGGACCACCCCCTAACAACTTGGGGTTTAGCTGCTCATGTTCTTTGTAAACATAAAAGCAATTAGAATTGAAAAGGAGAAGATCATTACAATGCGAGTTGAAATCCTTGGATCATCAATTGCTTCCGCTTTTGATCGATCCTTTGTTTTCCAGCCGAACTCTCCTCTCAGTTGTCAATCCTAATATCAGTTCAAAAGTGTCTCCTACTTTCTAAAAAGTGACTCTTATATCTAAATTCAAATTACATCGCGAAATGTCTCAAATGCCCTTCGAAATAGGTCTGACAGCAAAAAATCAGAAAATATAAAAATTTCTCTCTCAGTGGCCCTGACACAGACCGTGTTGTGCAACACGGGTACCCGTGTTGTAGCTCTGACTTCCCTTTTCCGACTTTTCTTTGCCTCCGAAAGCGGTGCGGCTGTCATGCTATCCATTCCTGCCAAAAACACACTAAAAGAAACCGAATCAAACGCACCAGCGGAAAAAGTGATACAAACTTAAAAATAAGACTTGAAGACAAACAACTACGAGTAATTCAGATAATAACAACTAAAGCTTTGAAAAACAGATAAAAACTTTGCGAAATTAACAGCAAACAGCGTTTGAAAACACAAGTGAAATCCACCGATCAAACTCCCCCGAACTTGAACTTTTGCTTGTCCTCAAGCAAAAAGCTCGCCAAACCGAACTTAATATCTTTTTCGTAACGGAACCGTCCATAGAATTGTGAGTTACAGTGATAATACTCATGCTTGAACTTCTCATTCCAAGTCCCCTAGGATTAATCTCGGCTTTTCCCTCAAAACAGGTAACATGCAAACACTAGACTGCGGTAAACCACAGACCTCAGTCTCCCTATGGGTAACCTCTCCGACTATGCTTTGTACTTAAGTCTTCTTTTTCGATTTTCCTCCCTTTCATTCGGACAATCACTATACAGCTTTTATGATTTTCCTCGTGTGCACAAGATTTATCAATGACATTTTTCTTTTTCTGGCACTGTTATTCTTTTTGAATGGCTTTCAGGTTCGACCGCCGTTGGGCTGAATAACCGGGTGAGGGTTACCCAACATAGAAGGATTAGTCGCCTAATTGCCCCTTTTTGTTTGTTTGTTTTTTTTCTTTTTCTGTGCCTTAGCTCAATACTTTTCATTACCCTTGCATACACGATTCTTTTTGATGAAACCTGATTGTCAAAATAAACTACTCAGGGGTACTTCTCAGATCAAAGCACTATGGTACAAATCTACACGTCGAACTCGTTCCTATTTGGGAAACCCAGGGTGTTTGCCTTTTACCTATCTCTCAAGATTGTTCCGATTTCATCCTCACAGTTCTTTTCTGAGTATTCTATATACTTTCTCATCACCTCACTCAACATCTTCACTAAACAGTTCCTCAACAATGTTATTAATTTTATTAGCTCAATGTCAGGGGGGTTTTCCTGTGGACTTGCTATCATGTTTTCAAACTAACACTGGAAATTAAATAACCAAATAACTAAAACAGAATTGAAAACACACAAATAACATAAGCAAATATCATAAAAACACAAATAAAAATAAAATACCCCCACACTAGAATTCAACAGTGTCCTCACTGTTGGAACACTAGTAGCAGAGGACTCACAGAGTTCATGGTTACAGAGGTTGGTCGCGCAGCATCATCTGCCGCATCCATTCGTGCATCTCACCGATCAACCGGCCTTGTCGGATTTATTCGTTCCCTTGTCTTGTCTGCTCCTCGCCTTGCCTCGTCTGCTCATTTCGGAGATGACACATCTCATTCTCCATCCAATCCCATTATTTTTTAGATAAGCTCCAAGAGCCTGAGCCGGATTCCTGATGGGGTGAGACTCGAGTAGGCGGTATAAGCGCTTCTTCTACCTGATCTCCTTCCTCCTCAAAGAATTCTGTACCTGTACCATCATAAAATTGGTGTTCTTCATCCTGCATTGTGCTCTCATATAGCCAGTTATTCACATTTTGAATACTAATAAAGTCAGGGGCAGGTAAAGCAAGGAGATGACTGTTTCGGCTTACCAAGGAGTAGTAATTATCAAAGACTCGAATCATACCTTGGGCAGTCAGTGTGGCAAGATCTATTTTTGTCTTACCTGCAACAGTGGGTTCCTCTCTCAAGAGAGCACCGTGGCCAAAGTGATTTGCGATTTGAGTAATCATACCGCCTACACTTATTTCGGCGGAAGGTGCACTCGCAACCCTCTTCAGGTGATCAGCTGCAAAGGCAGCTACATTAATGAGTTCTTGATTTGCCATGCCATACATGAAGTACAACTCCCTCTGAGTCGCCACTCCTGTGCTGTCACCCCTGCCGAACAGTGTATATGCCAATCCCTTTTGAGCGTACCTGAAACATGGGTTATGGATACACGAGGCTTTTGCCGCCTTCGCGACATAATCAACTCTGCCTGTAATAGCCTTCCAGAAGTCCCATGCATTAAAATTTCCCGGAGGGGCTCCGGGTCCAAAATTGGGGAGCTTCAGAATATCTCCCAATTCGGCTATGGTCAGGCTATGGTCAGTATCAAATAACCTAAACCTCAGTGTACCATAATATTCCTCCTCCACACCTGTCCACCTGTGCTTCAACTGAAATTCTAAAGTACTCAAGAATTCCACAGTTATGCGCTCATAAGTCGGCGCTTCCAATTGCATAAATTCTAGCATACCCAGAGTGTGAAACATCCTATGGACTTCTACTCTCAACCCTAGATTATCAAGCGTAGTGTTACAAATATACCTTGTGGGAGCGAGCTTACGCTTGATGATGTTAGAGTACTTCTTCTGATAGTCTGGGTCTTCAAAGAGTATGCCGTGAGGATTCGCCATACGGTGTGCTCTCTTTCTGGGGCGCGAAGTTTCCGCCACTGCTTTTCCTGTGTCTCTACGAGGAGGCATTCTCAAACCTGCAAAACTCAAACAACACAGATGGTTCGAAAAATTTCGAAATCGCTGTTAGTGAAAAACGCGACCGTAGAAATAAGCATAATGATGAGTAGAACGTTTTTTGTGAAGGGCGGAAGTGTTTCCGATGAGTGGGTGTGGTAGATAATGAAGCTTTTGTGGAGAGAAGGTTATGGAGGTTAAGGGTTTTGTGAGGGAGAAGAAGGAGGAAGATGAAAAATGATATGAAATGTGTGGTTGCTAATGATAAGTGGGGGTTAAAGTGGTGGGCCCCACGGGGTAAAAAAATTAAAAAAAACAGATTGTGCCTTGCAACACGGGCCGTGTTGCGCAACACGGGCACCCGTGTTGCTCCTCCTGTAATATATTTTTTTTCAAAGCTACGCACCTGCAACACGGGCCGTGTTGCACAACACGGGCACCCGTGTTGCTCCACTAACTCCACATTTTTCCCAATTTTCCCATCCCTGATATGCTAGGCCTGACACGACCCGTGTTGTGTAACACGGCCACCCGTGTCAGGGTGTTGTTTTTCAACTTTTTCCTCTCCTCTGGTCTCCGACATTCTTCTTTCACCGATGAACTGCGAGTTAATCAAAACCTGTTAAAACAAAAACAAAATGAAAGCGTGAATGTGAAATACGTGGGTTGCCTCCCACGAAGCGCTTCGTTTTACGTCGCCTGGCTCGACGGTCCGTCATCGTATCATGTGAGATGAACGACATCGTTTCGATCTTTCTGCTGTCCCTCGTAGTAAGGTTTCAGACGTTGACCATTTACTTTAAAAATGTATCCATTTGCTGGATTTTTCAGCTCGACTGCTCCGTGCGGAAACGTCTTATGTACTACAAATGGTCCCGACCATTTTGATTTAAGCTTTCCCGGAAAGAGTTTCAGTCGGGAGTTGTACAACAGTACTAATTGTCCTTCCCGAAATTCTTTCTTCTGAATACGTCGATCATGCCATTTCTTTGCTTGATCTTTGTAAATTTTTGCATTCTCATATGCCCGGTTCCTGAATTCCTCTAGCTCATGGAGTCGGAGGGTTCTAGACTCCCCTGCTCTGGTGAGGTCTAGGTTAAGGACTTTTGATGCCCATAATGCCTTGTGTTCTAACTCTAGAGGCAGATGGTTTCTTTTCGAGATATTTCCAGTCCGTTGACATCTGTCGCATTCCTTAACTACGTTCTGGGCATCCTTGAACAAAGACGGCCAATACAACCCCGATTGGAGGACTTTGGCTGCGGTGCGGTCGCCACTGAAATGCCCTCCATAATCTGAATTATGACATGCTTCGAGCACCTTCCTTTGCTCGTTTTCCGGAACGCATCGTCTGATCAGTCCATCCACCCCTTTCTTGTAAAGAAACGGGTCATCCCACAAGTAAAACCTGCAGTGATGAACAAACTTTTTCCGTTTGTTAGAATCAAAATCGTCGGGTATGAGACCCCCGACTAAATAGTTGGCGTAATCCGCAAACCAAGGAACACCATGAATAACTAGGATGTGTTCATCAGCAAACTCATCCTTTATTGGGCGCTTTTCCTCGTTTTCTTCAATCGGTGACATTCGCGAGAGGTGATCGGCTACAGTATTTTCACATCCTCTCTTATCCCGAATCTCCACATCGAATTCTTGGAGAAGAAGGATCCATCTTAGCAGCCTGGGCTTCGACTCCTGTTTAGCAAAAAGATATTTTAACGTAGCATGGTCAGTATAAACAATCACTTTAGAACCCAACAGATATTACCTAAATTTGTCAAAGGCATACACCACCGCTAGCAACTCCTTCTCGGTAGTTGCATAATTCATCTGTGCCGGGTTCAAAACGTGACTCGCATAGTAAATAACATGCAAAAGCTTCTCTTTCCGCTGCCCCAATACAGCCCCTACTGCGATGTCACTGGCGTCACACATGATCTCAAACGGCAGCGACCAATCTGGGGCTATCACAATTGTTGCTGACACTAACTTATTTTTCAGGTTCTCGAATGCGTCAGCACATTCCTTATTAAACACAAACGCCGTGTCCTTGACTAACAAGGACGTCAACGGTTTAGCTATCTTGGAGAAGTCTCTTATGAACCTGCGGTAGAACCCTGCGTGACCCAAGAAGCTTCGGATACCTTTCTCGTTCACGGGTGGTGGTAACTTGGATATTACTTCCACTTTTGCTTGATCGACTTCGATCCCTTTGTGTGAGATTTTGTGACCAAGGACAATGCCCTCTCTTACCATGAAATGACATTTTTCCCAATTTAGGATCAAGTTACTTTCCTGACATCTCTGCAAAACAAGTGACAGGTTAGTTAAACAATTATCAAATGATGACCCAAAAACCGAAAAATCATCCATGAAGACTTCCATATGTTTCTCAAGCATATCCGCAAAAATAGAAGTCATGCATCTTTGAAATGTGGCTGGGGCATTACATAACCCGAATGGCATCCTCCTATAAGCAAAAACTCCGTACGGGCATGTGAAAGCTGTCTTCTCTTGATCCTCTGGCGCAACCGCGATTTGGTTGTATCCGGAGTATCCATCTAGAAAGCAATAGTAATCGTGACCAGCCAATATTTCTAGCATCTGATCAATAAAGGGCAACGGAAAGTGATCTTTTCTGGTGGCTAAATTAAGTCTCCTATAATCAATGCATACCCTCCAACCAGTGACTGTACGCGTAGGAATCAACTCATTCTTGTCATTAGTCACCACAGTTGTACCTCCTTTCTTGGGCACCACGTGAACAGGGCTCACCCATGAGCTGTCCGATATAGGATAGATAAGTCCAACATCTAATAATTTCACCACTTCCTTTCTTACGACTTCCTTCATAACGGGGTTCAGTCTTTTTTGGGGCTGCACAACCGGTTTGTGGTCCTTCTCCATAAGGATTTTGTGCATGCAAACTATAGGACTTATACCCTTTAGGTCTTCAATTTTCCAACCAATAGCACTCTTAAATTTTTTAAGAACCCCAATCAGTTGTTTCTCCTGGACACTTTTCAAACTAGAGCTGATAATGGCGGGACACTTTTCCTCGGTGTCTAGAAAAACATATTTGAGATTTTTCGGCAGTTGTTTCAATTCCGAACCTTTAGGCTTTTCGTCATCACCTTCCAGCGCTACAGGTTGCCGTAAGTCCTCTCATCGGTGTGGTCGGGATCCCCTTTGGAATGGTCGAGTTTCCAACATTTCAACTACCTCCCTGTCATTCTCATCCACTTCTTTATCTTCCTTAAAGATTGACATGCTTAACACTCTTTCCAGGGGCAGTTGGGTCACACTCTCCAAATGTTCGCTCTCTACGACTTGTTCTAGCACTTGTATGTTGCTACTGGTGCTACGATCCTATTTATGCTTCATGGTGTTGCTAACATCAATTTTTAACTCCTCGTCATATACCTTCAAGGTCAGGGTGCCACCTTCCATATCTATCATGACTCTCCCGGTTTCCAAGAATGGCCGGCCCAAAATTAACGGCATTTCTTCATCTTCCGGCATCTTTAGAATCACAAAGTCAACCGGAAACACAAATTTATCTACCTTAACTAGAACATCTTGAACCACTCCATACGGCCGCTTAACTGAATGATCAGCAAACTGGAGAGTCATCCGAGTGTCTTGAACCGCACCGATATCCAACTTTTTGTAGATGGACAAGGGCATGAGGCTAATACTTGCTCCCAAATCAATTAAAGCTCTGTTGAATGACCTATCGCCAATAGTGCATGGAATAGTTACAGCTCCACTGTCTTTCTTCTTGACCGGAATCTTCAGACCCTGCAAAATAGCACTACAAGTTTCTGTTAGAATAACAGGTTCGGACTCACTAGTTCGCTTCTTGGCAATGACGTCCTTCATGAATTTTGCATAGGTGGGCATTTGTTCTAGTGCCTCCAACAACGGAATGTTCAGCTCCAACTTTTTAAACAGCTCCAGGAACTTCTCGAAATTCTTCTCTTGCTGTCCTTTCTTTTTATTTCTTGAGGGGTATGGCAGCTTGATCACCGGTTTCGGTTCTACCACTTTCTCTTTAGTTACCGGTACCGGTGTCACCACTTCTTCCTCGACTATTTCATTTTCTTTAATTTCCAGCTCCACTTCAATCATCTGATCATTTAGTTCCATTTCCTCTTCTCCTACTTCCTTGGATTTTCCACTTCTTGTTACTACCGCCTTAATTTGGTGGTGATCCTTCGGATTTGGTACTGTGGCACTTGGAAGTGTACCCGACGCTTGTGAACTCGCTAGCTGTTGAGCAATTTGACTCATTTGTACTTCAAGATTCTTTATGGATGCTCCAGCATTCCTGAAGTTACTCCTTGTCTCTTCTTGAAATTGAGAACTTTGGGCGGCCATTTTCTCAATGGCTACTTCCCAATCAACTTTTCGAGGCGCTTGTGGTTGATATTGAGGTTGGTACGGTGTCTGCTGGTACTGCTGTTGCTGAGGTTGATACGGTTGTTGGCCTTGAACAGGTTTTTGTACATTTCCTTGTTGATCTTTCCATGAAAAGTTTGGGTGATTTTTCCAACCAGGATTATATGTGTTGGCGTAGGGATTGTTCTGCCTCAACATATTAATCTGTTCCACTTGCTCTTAAGTTGCTACACAATGCATTGTAAAGTGTGGTCCACCGCATATTTCACACGGTGCTGCTTGAACTGGCTCAACCTGTGCCACTACCTGAGTTTCAACATTCATTTTCTTTAACCTTCTCTCTACCTCAGCGGTGATCTGATCCTCCATTTTAACAACCTGGTCTGCCAGCTTCAGATCAATCTTACCTTCCGGTTGGTTAACCGTGCGATCATACAACTCAAGGTGCTCGTTAGCGGCGATTGCTTCTATGATCCTTCTGATACCTGTGGCCGTTGAGAAGTTGGTTGAGCCACCGACAGCAGTATCTATGAGCTGTTTCGTTTTGAGTCGTAATCCATTCACGAAGTTTTGCATCTGCTCAGTGGCGTCCATGTTATGAGTAGGACATGCTGTAAGACACCTCTTAAACCGCTTATATGCATCCCCTAAAGATTCTCCTTCTTTTTTCTTGAAGTTGACAATGTCATATCTTTTTCGGATGAACACTGAGGCAGGGAAATACTCATTCAGGAACGCAGTTTCCATCTCTTGCCATGTTGTGATACTCCCAGCGGGAAGCGAGTAAAACCATTCTTCCGCATCATCAGTGAGTGTGAACGGGAACATAACTAATCTCTTGGCCTCTTCGGAATGTCCTTCTATTTTCAGCGAGGTGGTGGTTGTAAGGAATCTCTAAAGATGTTTATTTGCATCTTCGTTGATTCTTCCGGCGAACAGCTTGCTCTCCAACTGACGGATGGTGGAAGGGTGTAGCTGAAAATGCGCAACATTCACCGGTTGATTCACAATGGTCATCCGGTTTGGTTGAGCATTGGCCCCTCCATAGTCTCCTAGCGGTCTTTCAGGCTAAGGTGGATTTCCAGCCATTTGAACAGTTTTAGGTGTTGTCTCTCTCTCTCTCTTTGGAGTCGCTATGCACAGATATAATTTCCTCTATTTCTTCCAGTCTTTTAACTTTAGCTAATCTTCGTCTTTCGTGTAATGCTCGTTCTGGTTCTGTATCAAAAGAATATTTAGCTGAGGCCTGACCTCGCATACACAATTAGACAAGCGTTAGATAATACAAGCGGATAAAAGTTATGCAGTAAATAATAAAATTCTAGTCGCAGAGCAACAAAATTTCTTTTGGATTCTAAAAACAATGTTAATTTGGCAGTCCCCGGCAACGGCGCCAAAAACTTGATCGGGAAAATAGCAAGTGTACTATTTTTACCAATTTTAGTAATAAGGGAAAAGTCCCAAGTATCGATCTCGAGGACTGCGTAGTAATTAACGGAATTTTTAGGATTCAAATGAACAAAAGGTCTAGTGGTTTGTTTGGTAGCAGAGTAATATAACAAGTAAATAAGGACTTATGAATCAATCTAAGAATAGTGTTAGGGGAGTGGAGACGATGCGAGTAAAGACCCTGTATGATTATTCTGCTATACTAGTTATTAACCTTAATTCATCAGTTGGCCAATTTAGTTTTCTTAACTCCTTAATGAAAACCCTTTGATGAGTTTCTTGTACACTAATTCCTCAGTGTCCATGAAAAACATCAAGCAATAGTTCCGACCATAAAATACGTGATACGGGATATCCTCATTCCTAAGCAATATCGACCGTGATACTGTTTTGCAAAAGTGTTAGGTTGACTTTCCAGACTAAAGCCTAAGCACAATTCGAATTCTACTTTCCAATATGAATACGATTAAGATTAATGCAAAATAAAATATATAAAGTTAATAACATAGTTCTCATAGAATCATCAAACAAAAGTCATTACATCGCAACTTAGGACCACCCCCTAACAACTTGGGGTTTAGCTGCTCATGTTCTTTGTAAACATAAAAGCAATTAGAATTGAAAAGGAGAAGATCATTACAATGCGAGTTGAAATCCTTGGATCATCAATTGCTTCCGCTTTTGATTGATCCTTTGTTTTCCAGCCAAACTCCCCTCTCAGTTGTCAATCCTAATATCAGTTCAAAAGTGTCTCCTACTTTCTAAAAAGTGACTCTTATATCTAAATTCAAATTACATTGCAAAATGTCTAAAATGCCCTTCGAAATAGGTCTGACAGCAAAAAATCAGAAAATATAAACATTTCTCTCTCAGTGGCCCTGACACGGGCCGTGTTGTGCAACATGGGTACCCGTGTTGTAGCTCTGACTTCCCTTTTCCGACTTTTCTTTTCCTCCGAAAGCGGTGCGACTGTCATGTTATCCATTCCTTCCAAAAACACACTAAAAGAAACCGAATCAAACGCACCAGCGGCAAAAGTGATACAGACTTAAAAATAAGACTTGAAGACAAACAACTACGAGTAATTCAGATAATAACAACTAAAGCTTCGAAAAACATATAAAAACTTTGCGAAATTAACAGCAAACAGCGTTTGAAAACACAAGTGAAATCCACCGATCACTGAGTTTTCGGTCTTCGGATCGATCGGTTCGTCCAATTCTTTTCCACATCTTAGTATTACAGCATTTGCTTGGCCTTTTGGATTCTGTTCGGGTTGTCCAGGAAATGTGCCAGCGGGTGCGGCAGCAGAGGCTTGTTGTTGAGCCACTTGTGATATCTGTGTTTCTAACATTTTGTTGTGGGTGGCTAAAGCGTCTACTTTTCCGGTCAACTGTTTAATTTGCTCGCTAGTGTGTATGTTTTGATTCAGGAATTCTTTGTTTGTTTGAGCTTGAGTAGCTATGAATTTTTCCATCATCAACTCGAGGTTTGATTTCCTAGGTGCAGTTGAGCAGCAGCTGGTTTCTGATATCCTGGCGGAGCAGTAGGCATTTGCAATGCATTATCGCTTTTGTAAGAAAAGTTTGGATGATTTCGCCAACCTGGGTTGTAAGTATTTGCGTAAGGATTTCCTTGAGCATAATTTACTTGGACTGGTGGGATTCCGGCTAGCAATGGATATTCGGGCGCATTATGAGTGGTGCTTCCGCATAACTCGCAGTTTGGAGTTACGGCAGCGACGTTGCAGTTGGGTTAACGGTCAGACTGTCAATCTTCTGTGCTAGAGCATCTACTTTAGCGTTGAACTTTTCAAGGCTGCTGATCTCGTACATCCCACCTTTCGCTGTGGTTTTCTCTGTTGGAGTGCGTTCACCTCCCCATTGGCAGTGGTTCTGAGACATGTTTTCGATTAGTTGGTAGGCTTCGTCGTATGACTTATCCATAAGTGCACCGCCCGCGGCAGCGTCTATTGTCAATCTGGTATTGTATAAAAGCCCATTATAGAAAGTATGGATTGTCACCCAGTCTTCTAGACCGTGGTGAGGACATGTTCTCATCATATCTTTGAATCGTTCCCATGCTTCGTAAAGAGATTCAGTATCTTTTTGTCGAAATCCGTTGATTTGAGCTCTAAGCATAGCAGTTTTGCTTGGCGGAAAATATCTCGCTAAGAAGACGTTCTTCAACTGTTCCCACGTCGTAACGGAGTTGGATGGTAAGGATTGTAACCATGTCCACGCTCTGTCTCTAAGAGAGAGTGGGAAAAGACGAAGTCTTATCGCGTCTGGAGTTACTCCATTTGCTTTCACTGTGTCTGCGTATTGCACAAACTTCGTTAAATGTTCGTTTGGATCCTCAGTTGCATTTCCTGAGAATTGGTTTTGTTGTACAGCTGACAGCAATGATGGTTTCAGCTCAAAATCGTTTCGAGTAATAGCTGGGGCAGCAATGCTACTTCTAGGCTTCATCTGAGAGGGTGTAGCGTATGCCTTCAGCGGTTTGTTTGGAGGTCCTTCAGCCATCTTTGATTCTTCTTTTGATTTGGGAATGGGAGTGAGAGGATCGAGAATGTTATGTTTGAGTTGGTACTCAATGATTCGACTTCTTAAATGTAAGAAGCGCTCTAGTTCTGCGACTGAAGGTTTTAAGATATCGCCTTATGGGCGATTACTTGGCATACAATCGACAACACTAGTAAAGGAAAAATGAAATTGTTAACCTAGTCTACACGGCGTAACAGAAGCTTACACTATTGACTAAACGGGTCCCCGGCAACGGCGCCAAAAACTTGACCGCGACTTTCTATGTCTAATACAACTTAACTGCAAGTGCACAGTCTATCGCGTAGTAATAAAAGATATCGATCCCACAGGGACTCGTAATCAAACTAGTGTTCTCGGGAGTTACTATTTTTAGCTAGGTAGATAATGTTTAAGGGAATAAGATTGTCACTAAAGGGAACTAAAAATGTTACTCAAATTATAATTACGTGAATCGATATGCAGTAATTATGTTCTTCGGGGATTTGACAAGTTGCCGGTATATGAAATATTTTTCAGAGTTTATTTAAGCAGAAAATAGTGATCTGAAGACTCTCGTCTCACGATGGTTATTGACGCTAATCATAATTCTAAGGGCCAAACGTACGCTTTCGTGTCCCATTCGGGGTTAAAACTATTTTTTGGAAATCTCTAAGTTCTAATTCATTTTAAAGTGCTTTCGCTGTTATTAAAACGAATGACTAGTGTTTACTATCTGGTCTTGCCGCAGCTTTCGCTTGTTGGTTCGTACCTTAATTAATTTCCCACTTTCGTGGCAAAACTACTTTTAAATAAGTTCTCGCTTTCACGACGAAGTTTATTCAGTAAATAAATTTAAACACTCAGACCATAAACAACTTTTGAAAAAGAAAGTTTTCAACCGGTTATTATCAAATCCCTTCCAAATTATTATTACATATCGATTACTTTGATTTAGCTAGACATGGATTTAGGAAAGGCAAAATATGAATGAAAACAATGAATAATAACATGCATCATAATGAAAACTAAAATTACGATTAAAATTTAAAAACCTGTAAATATTCCAATTGACCTTTGGGCAGATCCTCCACAAATGTTGGCAGGATTCTGGTCTTGGTGCCAATTGATCGTACAAGGGAAATAAGAATTACAGAATATCAAAGGAATGCAGAAAAAGAAAAGAGAAACAAATAAGAATAGAAAACTGGAAAGGTTGCTCTGAAGATAAATTGGCAGCACTTCGTTGTCTGAATGCGGCTCTCTTTCTCAGCTCCCCTCCTTCCCTTTTTATAGAAATAGAATTCTAACGGTTATAACTTGAAGAAGGTGGACTTAGAGGCAGAAATATCAGGGAGTAGTGGTCCACTATTTGGGACTTCGAACTGCCTCTTTCACGTGCATTTGAAGTGGGGCGTTTTTGCCTGCATGACGGTCGTCACCCGTGTGACGGTCGTCATGGAGCTGTGACGGTCGTCACAGCAGCAAAATATGCATTCTGCGTTTTTCATGTTGTTTTCATCCGGTTTTCGTCCATATTTCATCTGTGATTGCTTCTTTTCTTCACATTGCTTTGTTTAGACATGATTATCAAATACCTGCAAAATATTAGACAAATAACACAGAAATAACCCGAAATCGGATCGAAAATAGTTAAACATCAGTTGAATTATGCATCAATATATATATACGATTTCGTGTTATCAGTTCACTAAAATATCAAACCCTAAAAGTTGTCATTTTGATAGATTGTATGAGAAATCAACAATGGATCAAAATGGGAAAAATCACAATGTGTGTTAGAAATAAACATATCGAGAGGATATTGTGAAATTGTTTATCATCTAACGGAGTTTACTAGTTTTATTGATCGAACATATACATGAAAAGTGATCGTCGAACCCTAACTTTGACAATCTTTCTAAAATCGTTAAAACCTAAACTTTCACTGCATTTATTATTTTTTCTATGCAAGCTACCGTAACGAAAAACCAAAACCCCCTTGTTACTATAAGTTAAGAACTTGACAACTGTCGAACGGCGACAATATCATAGATTCCCTGTGGAGACGATAACAAACCCCGATACTTTACCACTGTACCAACAAAGCCAACGTTTGACACTTAGAATGTGACATAAACTCTCATTCATAAAATACACAAACCCACCAACCGTAGTTTTCCGAACTACGATTGCTATGACTTCCTCATGGAACAGTGAGGGTACATAGGCATAGGATTGCGAGATCCTAGCAAACTACCTTTTCTTTTTACTCCAAACCTTTTCCCGTAGTCTCACGAACTACGACGCTCTAACTTTCTCATTGCACGAGGGAGTACGTAGGCACAAGGGCCCCGAGAACCCTAATATAAAACCACCAATTTCCCCTATAGGCGAAACCTTAGAAGAAAACAAACAACCTAGCTAACTTTTCTCTCGAATTGAATCAAGAGGTTCTCGTTGAGTACAACGAATGTAGAGGGTGCTAATACCATCCCTTTGCATAATCGACTCCCGAACCTAGAATTTGGTTGCGACGACCATGTTCTTATCTCTTTAAAGGTTTTATCGATATTTTCCTAAAGTGCTATCACTTAACAGTGACAGAGAAAGATCCAGTTGGGAAAACTCTTGATCTTTTATTCTTGATATTATGGCTGAAACTTCAACTTCAACTTCATACAACAAATATGATGATAAAGATAAAATCAGCACAAAGCCTTCAATGTTTGATGGAGAAAATTTTGATTATTGGAAGGATAAAATAAAAAGTTTCTTTCTAGGCTATGATGCTGATCTATGGGATTTGGTCATTGATGGATACATTCACCCCACTGATGGTGAGGGCAAAAAGATTGATAGAAAGTCAATGACCGACCAACAGAAGAGAGATTTTATAAATCATCACAAAGCTAGAACTATTCTGTTAAATGCTATATCTCATACTGAGTATGAGAAAATCACAAATAGAGAAACGATATTTGACATGTTTGAGTCATTAAAGATGACACATGAAGGAAACTCTCAGGTGAAGGAGACAAAGGCTCTTGCACTTATTCAGAAGTATGAGGCCTTCAAGATGGAAGAAGAAGAATCTGCGGAAACCATATTTTCAAGATTCTAGATTCTGACAGCTGGTTTGAAGGTCCTTGACAAAGGATACTCCACATCTGATCATGTGAAGAAGATCATCAGAAGTCTGCCAAAGAAGTGGAGACCCATGGTCATAGCGCTGAAGCTATCAAAGGATCTTAGCAAGATCACTCTGGAGGAACTCATCAGTTCCTTAAGGAGTCATGAGATAGAGCTAGAAGAAGACGAGTCTCTGAAAAAAGGTAAGTCTATTACTTTGAAATCTAATAAAAAATCTGACACGAAAGCTTTTCAGGTACTTGAGGAAAGCTCTGGAGAATCTTCCTCAGATGAAGATGAACTGTCTTTGCTTTCCAGAAGAATAAATTAACTCTGGAAGCAACTTGAGTAGAAAATGGTGGGACTTGAGTAGAAAATGGTGGAACTTGAGTAGAGAATTCCATACTATTAGAATTCATTTGAGGTATAGGATACATATTTGGATTGTTTGGTGACAGAAGAAATATGGTGGGGTTTGTTGGCACCAGTGGAATTTGAGAATTTTGAGGATTAGGATTTTGAGAATTTTGCATGTAATTGAAAAAAGCTTGTTGATAATGAAAACGATTAGGATCCATTTGGCCTAAACAATTGTAATTTGAAGTAAAAAGATGAAATTTTGAGTTAAATATATTGTAAAAAAAATGCTAATGAGAAAAAATTGTTGAAAAAAAATTAAAAGTATAGGAATAAAATGATGAAATTGTGAGAGAGAAATTTCTAATTGAAGAGAAAATAAAAGTGAGAGAAATTTGTGTTGGTAAATTTTTGGAAACCAAAATTATATTTATAATAAAAAATAATTAAAAAAAAGTAGTCGTTGAAACGGCTAGTTTTTATTATATTTATTATATTTTAATACATTATTTAATGCAAATAAGTAGCAGTTGAAAGTGTGTCGTACGGTTGAAAAGGCATTGCATCGTTGCTTCATTATGCAACGTCCGCCAACTTGAAATGCCTTTCAGTAATATTTAATGCAAATAAAATATGCCATGCTGGCGAACTAGAATGAGAAACCAACGCTAGAGTCGGTCTAATGACCACCATAGTTTTTCTCACCTCATTTCCAAAATTAAAACAAACATAGAAAAGCTTTAGAGAGGTCACAAAACAACTCACATGGCCTCTCCATTTTTGCTATCTAGGGGTACTTTATCTTAACACTTCAAAATCCAAATAAGAGATGGTGTTTAATGAAAAAGTTGGAAGTTTTTTTTAGAGGTTGTCGGTCCTCATTTTTTTTTTTTGAATACTTGATACCTATGTCACACTTCACATTACACTTCCATAAACTTTCACTTGCAGATCATATTCTTCTTTCTTAACCTTAACATCATGACAACATAAATTTTTTTCTTCTTCATGCTACAAACAACGCGACACAATGCCCTCCTAAAATGCCATCACCGCCAAAACCGTTTCAAAACAACAACTTCATGCTACCAACCTTAAACAACAAGCACCTAAACTCCTTCATACAAAATCTGCAACGTTTTCCTCACTCTCTATCTCACACCTCAACTTCACTCAGTCTCACTTAACGAGATCATCCCGTTGAAGCTTATTTGGTTCGTATAAATAATTCAACGTTGCCAAACCAACTCCTTCGAGCACCACTCCAAAATAGACAATAACTTCGGCCGGGTTCTGCCGTAACTCCCTTCACGATAATAACTTGAGCAATCCTTAACACCACCATGACAACATAAACCGAACTGCAACAAACACATAGACTCTTCCGTTGAATTCGAGGCCAACCGTCACAATCACTTCCGGCCACGCCAAAGAATCCAAAATCAAAATTGAAGTCACACTCAAATGTTGTTTCTTTTTAGTTCGGATTGGTATTCATTTCATCTCTTTGTATTGTTTTGCTTTTTCCTTTTTTTTTTTTCATGACCACTTGCTTTGGCTATTTGATTGCTGTAATTTTTGCTAAAATATGAGATAAGAAGTTTCTTTGGCTATTCGTAATGGATTTGTCTTATTGAATATGATTTTTTCAATTTGCATGAGCATTACCATGGTAGGAATATGATTGGTCTCATGTAATGGATAGTTTGTTCTTTTTACGTAATTGCGTAATTAAGAAAGAAGAGTGAGCTTTGTTTTTCATATTTGCATTTTAATGAATATATGTTTTGATAGTGTTTCTTAATAACTCTTTTCATTTTATGTTATTATTTGCTTTGACTTATTTTGTTTGTTTGTTTATATTTGTTTTTTTTTCATTAAAACATTGATATTTAGTTTAGGTACTTACTATTACGTACATGTTTTTTGTTAATACGAATATATATAAGTGGTTTATCATTTAGTTAGATTTTTATTTATTTAGCTAATTATAATTATTTTAATTAGTGAATTATTTAAGAGAATGTTTGATTATTCACCCACTTGATTGTATTGTGAATTCGGAGCATAAATTTGATTTTTGTTTTTGAACATCATTGTGACGCATAAATTGTGGACCCGATTATGTAGAGTGATTCTCACATGAATCCACTCTAATTTAGTTTAACATGGTTCTAAATTCGGTTGGTTTTTGATCCCGTGACTTGATCTTTTCCCTTCTTACAACGAGCACTCATTTGTTTATACTTGTTGTTTGGGCTCGCTTTGTTTGTTTCATCATTTACTATTCCCATTCAACAAAGTGTACCCTCATTCCCATGAAGTGTAATTAATTTTTATCGCTTTCATCTTGCATGTTTTATTCAATTTTTAATCATTTCATGCATTACCCAAAACCATTTTCAAAATAATTCTCGATCCAACGTCGAACCATTTTTCGCCCTTGTAAGTCGACTGCTTCCTAAGCATCTCCATCAACCTTTTGGTCACAATACATAACATTCAAAGTTTACTCCTAGACTTCCTTACAGTGAGACCTATTTGATCAATTATTTCTAGTTGGTCATTTAGAAAACTAGCCCATTTTGCTAGTGTACACGATTAAAACTCAATTCAATTGCTTTTCATTTATCGAAACCCTAAAGCTTTTGAATCATATCACACCCCATAACCCTCTTGTAAGTCGAGCGCTCTCGCCTCACCATCGACCTTACCTTATATCAATAGGATCTCTCTTCCATTAAATTCAAACTTTAATTATTTCGCACGCAAATTCAAACTTCGATCAACATTGAGTATTTTTTTCAAACCAAATCAAAATTCTTAACCTTTACAAATGTTTCCTTAACTAAATTAAAATCATAATATATTCTAATTAATATTTCTATATGTTTTCTTATTTAAATCAATGGAAGTGGTGGGTTTTTGGGGTCTACCACTCCTTGGATCCTTGAACAAATGCTCTTGAGGCGCACGTCTTGGGTTGTGTTTGTTCCGTCTTTCATTTCTAAAGCTTTTAAACCGTTCAAACCCTAATTTGTTTTAAACATTTAACCTAATTAGATCTCCCCTCAAAGTGGGCTAAGCAAACTATTCTCTTCTCGATTAATAATGGAGATCTCGAACTCTTGAGGTCTAGCACCTATTGGGTTCCCAAAAGATTGCTCTTGGGGTGCACGCATTGAGTTGTGATCCTTTCGATCTTGAATTTCTAAAATACCTAATACATCTAACCAAAATATACACCAAATTAAATCTTTTCTTAATCAAATTACGAAATAATCGAGTTCTTGGAGTCTCGCGCTCCTTAGATTCTTGAGTGACTGCTCTTGTGGCACACGCCTTCGATTGTGGGTTGCTCGACCTCTCGTTCCTAAATACTTGCCCTAATTATTTGGACAAAGAGTTTCATTGTCCAACGAACACACTTTCTTAATTAATAGAATGAAAACGATGTCGTTGGGATCTAGCATTTCAATAATACCTCGATTAATTGGTTGCGAGGATGACATGTCGTTTATCGAGTAATCGTCATTCTCCCTTAAAACACTCAACAAATCAATCACGTTTTGTCGCTCCCGTACGATCGAAACCCTAAAACCTACACAAATCAAACTCTTTTTCTCAATTAAAACCCTAATATACTTTAATCAACTCAAACATCTTTTGCAAAGAGCATTGTTTAGTCCTTTCTTTCGCGCATATAAACTAGTGCTTCAACCTTCCCTAGCGAGCAGACAAGCCAACGTTTAGCACTTAGAATGCAACATAAACTCTCATTCATAAAATACATAAACCCACCAACCGTAGTTTTCCAAACTACGATTGCTCTGACTTCCTCATGGTACAGTGAGGGTACATAGGCATAGGATTGCGAGATCCTAGCAAACTACCTTTTCTTTTTACTCCAAACCTTTTCCCGTAGTCTCACGAACTACGACGCTCTGACTTTCCCATTGCACGAGGGAGTACGTAGGCACAATGTTGCACCCCAAAATTTGACCAACCGGGTCTCGCATTTGGCTCGATGTTTCGACGCATAACTGCATTCGCATCTGCATATTGCATACACTGCATTTTTCATTTGTATTGATTTTATCAGGGATCACAGCTCCCGTCTCGTGTTTCAGGTGTTTTTGATCAGTAGAATCGTATTTTTGGGATATTTCGGTGCCCGTTTATTTTTTACCGATTATTTTTGTGTCGTTCGGTGCTCATTTTGTCCCTCTGGGAATTATTATGATTTTTCTGGATTTTATTAGCTTTTTTTAGGGTTTAATTAGCTTTTAAATCATTTTTTAGGATTTAATAGAATTTTTGATATTTTTAATTCTTTTTAAATCAATTTTTAGCATTTTATAGAATTAAATAGATTTTTAAATTCATTTTAGGATTTAATAGGTTTTAATAGATTTTTAATATTTTTAGATAATATAGTTTTTAGAAATTTTAATATTTTAAAGCATTTTTCATTTTAGAATAATATAGGATTTTCTAGAATATTAATATGATTTTTTAAATAGTTTTAATATAGTTTTAATTCTTTTTTTCAGAATATTAGATAAATAGATTTTTCATTTTTCTATTTTCTTTTATAGATTTAAATAAATAATAGTTCTTTTTAGAAAATAATATAGTTTTATTAGGATTTTATTAATTAGTGGGTTTATTAGAGTTTTAATTAGAGTCAATTAGATTTATTAGGTTTAATTGAGTATTAGTTTAGTTGTTAGATTTAATTCAATTCAGGTTTTTTGAAGTTTTAGTCATTTTTCGTTTTGGGCTTTTTCAGCCAAGGCCCATTCGTTTTATTGTCCAGAAAATATCCAGGTTTGTCCAAAGAGTAATCCAGCGTATTCAGCAAGCTTCACCATATTCCAGCAAACTCTAGATCCTTCCAGAAAGTGCCAGCGAACTCATCAATATAAAAGCCAGACGCAGCCACGTGTTGGGATTTTTGGAGGCCCCACGAGTTTCATCATCCACGCGCCACGTACCCTCAGCCACTCCTCTCTCTCAGCCACGCTATCCCATACGTGGCAGACATGCAGCGTTCCACTCCACCCACTGCACCACGCGTCCTCATCCCAGCGTCTCACCGGTGAATCTCGCCGGCCGGCCTGCATGGCCGGCGGCCACCCCCAAACCCTCACCGGCGATCATCAAACCCAGAACCATCCTCCCTAACCTTCATCTTCTTCCCCGTGTCTCCACCACCAAATCCAGAATCCGGCCACCACAAACTCCAGAAACATTCATCGTCAACCTTCGATCTTTCATCATCTCCAAGCTCAGAACGCTTCCAAGAATCCTCCATCGCCACTCATCATCACCATCCACGATCTCCAGAAAAACACCAGAAACTTCATCAATCTCTCCCAAAAACTCATCAGAACGATGAACATCATCATCGTCTGCACACATCAATGAACTCCAGAATCCATCAACAGAACTCATCCAGTTCCCAGAAGCTCTCTTCAACCACCTTCATCAAGCTTCATCGGAACTAGGGCCAAGATCTGCAGCAAACACGAACAAGATCCCAGATCTTCATCCAACGTCCAAATCCAGGTTTCCGTCCAACAAACTTCTAAGAAGAACTTCAAGCAAATAGCATTATCTTCCCAGAAATTACTCCAAGATCTCCTTCGAACAGCCATCTCCAGAAATCCAGTTTTTAAGAACTCCTTGTGCAAACAAAACTTCAAGAACATGCGATCTCCCTAGTTTCATCAGTAGATCATCCAGATCTTCAATGTTCATCTACCAAAATTCTACTCGACGATCATCAAACGCGTCCGTAGCAATCATCATGGAGGACGTTATCTCCAGATCTACTTGAGTCATTCTCAGATTGGGGGAAATTGAAATTGGAAAGATGGAAAGGATTGGGAAATAATTGTGAGGTTGGTGAAGAACGAAGGTTGGGTGAGGCTGAGAGAAGGATTGGAAGAGGAAAGTTCAGACGTCAATGGCGGCGGCGGCGGGGAACGTAGAGATGAGGCTAGGGTTTTCTTCAGAGAATGACAGAAAGAAGAGGAAGGAGAAAGGGTATTGGGCCAGGCCCAATCAAACATTTTTGGTCAACTCCCTCCCCTTCGTTTTTGGCTGAAGAGAATTGGGCCTGGGCCCCAATTTTTCTTGCATACACCCAGTGTACACGCCACCCCCCCCCCCCCCCCCTCTGCAATTTTTGGGAGACTTGGGCTGGGCCCAGTTTAGTTGTATTTTTTTATTTATTTTTTTTCTGCACACCCTTGTATCAGTGTACCCCAGCCCTCTTTCTTGCATTTTGAGAATAATAGAAAAAAATGGAAAAAAAAGAAATGAAAAGAAAACATTATTGAAAAAAAAGAAAGAAGAAAAAAGAAAAGAAGAAATATGTTTGAAAGAAAGAAAAAAATAGAGAAGAAAAGAAATAAAGAGAAAAAATAGAAAAAATAGAAAAAAATATATTTGAAAAAAGAAATAGGGAAAGAAAATATTGAAAAAATATGAAGAAAATATTGTGAAAAATAAAAGAAAATATTTTTGAGAAAAGAAAAATAGGAGAAAAGAAAAGGAGAAAAAAGAAAAAATATTAAAGTTTCGATTTAATATTTTTCAAGCATTTCTTTTAGGGATATTTTCATAGACTTTATTTTTCGACTTTTAGGGATAGAATTAGAGGCCCATTTGTTAGGGGGCTATTTTCATTCGACTTTTCAGGATAGAATAGGATAGCGTTTCCTAGGAGATTTATTTCAGTATTCAACCCATTGTAATCATTTTTCAGAGATGAATAAAACGAGATTTGAGCTGTGGTCCGATAGTAGCCGAACTACAGCTGCTCTGATTCTTCGTACCAGACGAAGATATGTAGGCATAGGATGCGATATCCTAGCGAGCACACTAACGACTGACTTTTGTTCTCTCGCGGCTGTGCGATCGAGACTTTCCCGCTGACGATTAATTGATACCCTTTTTCTCTCTTGCCCAAGTGCATTTGAGACTCAGCCATAGTTGTGACCATAGGTTCCCGACCCTGTGAAGCCAGTTGTTTTTCTCACTGCTGTGTGAGAATGTTTTGATTAGCCGTAGTTAGTCTGAACTACGTAAAGCTCTGATCTTCCATTCAGTGGAAGTACGTAGGCACAAGGCGCGATGTCTTGGCGAGCCAATTTTCCCCGTAGTCCCGAACTACGTTGACTCTGACTTTCTCTCTTGAGAATACGTAGGCATAGAGTGCGATGCTCTATCGAGTCAATTCCCTTCCGTTTAGATTTAGCAGCCGTAGATAGATTGTTTTGCATCCCGTAGACAACCCAAGCAAGCGTGGATCCCGTCGAGTACGACGGACGTGAGGGGTGCTAATACCTTCCCCTTGCGTAACCGACTCCCGAACCCAGGCTAGGGTTGCGATGACCATACCTTTTCCCCGTTTTTTGCGAGGTTTACTTCGAGCGTTTCCTTTCCCGCTCTGAGGGATAAATAACGCACGGTGGCGACTCTTCTGTCAGCCGGCGCCGATTTTCGCAGTAGCGACAGCTGGCGACTCTGCTGGGGACTGCGATAGTTTCCTAGGGATCCAATGTCCCGAGAGCGAGTCAATTGGGGGATCCAACGTCCCCTAAGAGAGAGTCAATCCTAGCGTTTGTTTGCTTGTCTATTAGGTGCTTATTTATTGATATTATCTGTTGCTGTTGGGCTGTTACGGGTATTCTATGATTGAGATAAGCCGGACCTGGGCTCGAGTATGAGTATACACCTAGATATAGTTGCGGAGAAGTAGTAGACGAACCTGTCTGCTGAGCAGGCGCAGTTCCCTACGAAAATTCGCACTCGGACGAGGTTCTCGCAGAGGTGCTCCTTTCCGGTCCTGAGGATCTGAGGGGAGTCCAGACGTGAGGATTGTCGACTCTGGGAACCGATCAATTGGAAGTTAGCTAAGTGAGGCCTCTTCATGAGATGACGATGCCACTCCTTCTGGGAATCGTATCATTCCTCATGAAAGTCTGTGACGCTGACGACCGCATAGGATGCCGTACCTTGTCAGAAATAGGTCCACACCTGTGAGTAGGGGGTTTTTTGTGCAGGAAACTTGACTTTCAACCTACCCGTTATTCTGGTCTTCTTTTCAGAGAACGTCTCCGTCAGCAGCGCAGCAGTATTCAGATTTTGTGTGGGGGCTGTGGTCCCATTGTTTGCTGCATTTTGCATATCATATGCATATCAGTGTTGCATTGCATATCATCCTCCAGCTAGCCAGAGTTCTGATCCAGCCCTTTGTTTCCTGAAGGTGATTACCCGGAGTTTGGATTGAGCAGCTGTTGATTGTCAGAAGACCTACCTAGGGGTTGAGTAGATTTGAGCAGAATCAAGTGTCGAAGACAGCTGAAGATTATTGGTAGCCATGTCTGAAGGCAATTTCCAGTCTCCTAACACCTTGACAGGGTTCACTATGGCGTCCAACCCTCTGTATGATTCCACGGAAGATTTCCCGCAAGTGAACAACGTTGCTGCAGACCAAGTTGTACAGCCTTCTGTTGAGAACCGAGATCGACATGAGCAGTTTGTTGCCCAGAATGAGCGTCCTCCTCCTGTCAACAATCAAGGTGTTGCTTTCCCTGTGATGAACTACCGAAGAGATATTCCAGCAGCTGGGATGGTAGATCCAAGAGCCCTTGACGATGGTAGAAGAGTCCGAGTGTTGGAAGAGCAAATGAAAGCTTTGAAAGCCAAAGATGCTGTCAACCTAGATGCTGTAGGCATGTGTTTGGTTCCTGACCTGGTGTTGCCTTACAAGTTCAAAGTGCCGAAATTTGAGAAGTACACAGGAGATAGCTGTCCAAAGCTGCATTTGATGATGTTCTGTCGAAGAATGACTGCGTTTGCGCGAGATGACAAGTTGATGATCCATTGCTTTCAAGATAGTCTGACTGGGGCATCTTTGAGGTGGTATATGCAGTTAGAGAGGAATCAGATTCAGTCATGGGTGGATTTAGCCAGAGCTTTTCTGAAGCAGTACGATTACAACCTGGACATTGCTCCTTATCGCATGCATTTGCAAGAGTTGTCTCAAGAGATCAATGAACCTATCAGGAGGTATGCTCAGAGATGGAGAGAATTTGCTGCTAGAGTGCGTCCCCCGCTGTTAGACCAAGAGCTGGCAAGCATGTTTGTGGATTCCCTACAATATCCGTACTTCAAAAGATTGCTCGGAGTTCCGGCAAGTTTCTCTGACGTGGTAGCATTAGGAGAACGCCTTGAGTACTCCATAAGAATGGGGAAAATTCAGATTACTTCATATGATCAAGCTAGTGAAACTGAATACCCTTGTGACTATCAGAGTGAAGAAGAAGTTGTGATCAACTCAGTCATGCCAAAGATTGAATATCCTCAAAGCGAATCAGTGAATTTTGTTGGTTCATCATCTTATCAGAGATCAGTACCTCCCGTGGCTTGTTATACTGAACAACCAGCCGTGCCTGGGGCACCATATCAGGAATCTTATGTCGCTTCCATTGCAAATCAGCGAACTCGTGGCCGAGGTTATCAGAATCAGCGTCAGAATCAGAACAGACCTCGCAACAACTTGGAACGAAGGAAAGCTCCTTTTCACCCAGTGCCTATACCGTATAGCCAGTTGCTACCATCTTTGATCCAGAAGTCTTTGGTGGAGCCGAAAGCTCTTAAGACAGTTCCAGAACCTTACCCTCCTGGGTACAATCCCCACATTCAGTGTGGTTATCATGGTGGCTCTCCGGGGCATTCGACGGAAGATTGTAAAGCATTTCAGGCGAAGGTACAGCAGTTGATTGATCAGGATCGCATTTCCTTTCGAGAAGGATTTCTGTTTGTTCATTCCTAACCGCTCAGCTGTCTAAGCTCGTAAACTCAGAAGGGCGTTCCCCAGCAAAAGCCAGTGGTTCAGACAGGCAGGCGCCTCAGCATTGGCAGTTCTCAAGCTTTTGTATCATTTGCATTTGTAGTTTCTTCTTCTGTTAGTTACTACCTGCTTTTAGCATTGTATGTTTTGAATGGTGATAATAATAAAGTGACTATGCATTTTTCTGAATTAATCATGTCGCTGTCGCTCATTTATTGCATTGCACTGACACTTGCATTTTATTCACTCCATTTTTTCGCTGTGACTAGCAAAGTTAGGAGGGAGGATGACGAAACTGAAACTCATAACCGATGATCGTATGCTTTCAGATAAGACCGTACCGATGACGTACAAGGCATTGTTTCAAATTCCCCAAACACTGGAGATATAAGGAGTTAGTCCCTTGCCAACCACTTCGAGCCAGGAAGTAGAAGTTTTTTCGGACTTATAAAACCCTCACATCTTAACCCGGGGCAGGGTAGTTGTCAGTTAACTTGACCGAGCATTCAAGTCTTACAGAAGAGTGTTGTCTTTCGAGGACCAATCAGTTGATACCTTTCAAGAGGTCAAACCTCACCTATCAGGAGTGAGACAGTTACAATCCTTTCGGAGCAATCAAGACAACCAGTGTCACGCGACTTTGTTCCAAAAGAAAGAAAGAAAGAAAGCCCGCTAAGTAGAAAGAAAGAAAAGCTGGAAAGCTAATACTTAGGCAAAAATCAGGGCATCCCGCTGGACTTCAAAAGAAATCGAAAAAATCGAAAAGAACTCAAAAGAGTCAGTCCAGGCAAAAATTAGGGAATCAAAAGAATGGAAAAGGAGGGATTAAAAAGAAAATTTTCCCCAGCAAATCACAAAGTCGTGTACACAGACACCGAAAGCGAAGAAGGAGTAACTATCACTCTAGAAGAAAAGCCTGTGAATTCCTTAACTGTGGTTCTTACCATTCAACATATCTTTCAAAGAGGCGAGCGCTTGTGCCAGGTTAACTGAACCTTAGGATCGGAGATCATCACGTAGAAGGGGTGGGTACAAATCAAAATTTGAGCCAAATATCCTTTGTTTCACGAACCGTGAACCCGACCACGATACAACCCTTAAAAGACCTAATTGAGGTAGGGTTAGTCTGAAGCGCATTACGATAAGGTTGAGTAACCTGACTCCTTCTTGACTTGCTAGTCATATCTTGTTGTCTTTTCACTGACCACGTAAGCACTGCGTTTGAACTTTGGTTCATTCGTCACTCACAATCATATGCATATAAATGAGTGACAGCTCAAATTTTTTCAAAATCTGCATGAGCACTGCATTAAGATTACCATTCGTAGACAGACAATTCTAATTGCAGGTTAGTAGTTGGCATGAAAGAAATTCCACCAGGGAGTAATCAAATAAGACTGAGTAATCCAGCAGTCTGAACCAGAATGGTGAATGTTGTGGAGCCTTGTGAATCAGGGGCATTATCTTCCAGTAAGTTCAGTATCAGTCAGTCTGAGGACAAGTCCCGAAGCTTCAGTTGAGCAGGGGCAGATTATTTGAAAAGCAGTTGATCAGAGTGAGTCGTTTTGAGAGCCAATCCAGGGCAATTATGCAGAGCGCTGAGAGTTGAAAGCAGATGCTTCCAATGGATAATCAGATCGGGTTGAGTCGCTAGAACGCTCATTCAGGGGCAAGTCATCGCAAAGAATGTTGAAATCAACTGGGTTGCTAGGTGTTTAATTGGAGATTGAATTCTTTTGTTGTACAGATACCGGGGCAAGTATTCTCGAAGTCGTCTCGTAGCAAGCTGTTCGGAGCAGGTATTCCCAAGAGTTAGATTGGGGCAAGGTGCATTGTACTGGGGCAAGTTGTGCAAGCCAGTCTTTTATCCCCAGCTGAGTGTACCAGGGGCAAGTCATTCAAACCCGCTTGTTTATCCCCAGCCAGAGTTGAGTATCGGGAAATCATGTCAATACCCTTATCAAAAACCTTTCAAATAAGAAGATCTTGTTGTCGTTGGATCATTATCCTGCAGTTTAAACCTGTTGCGTGTCAGTAACCAGTCGTTTCCGAAGTCCAGTTCTCACCTGGCAAATCGGTAACCAGTTCTCGTCTGGCCCACCATTCCGTAAGCATCAGTTCCCGTCCTGGTGCAGTTTATTGTAAGCAGCAGTTCCCGTCCTGGTGCAGTTTATTGTAAGCAGCAGTTCCCGTCCTGGTGCAGTTTATTGGTAACCAATTCTCGTTTGGTCACCGTTTCTTCAAGTGTTGTATCAGTTCTCGCCTGGTACATGTCAGCGCGTAATCAGTTCTCGTGTGTTTTACCCTATGTGTTATACCAGTTCTCGCCTGGTGTACGTTAGCTTTCAACCAGTTCTCGCCTGGTTGTCTATACCTCAGCTCGTTATCTAGTCAGCCCGTATGATGTTCAAAAACACAAAAGTCAATTTTCCTAACCTATTTTCCTATCAGTTCTCGCCTGATAGTCTACCTTTGAATGCTAGTTCTCGTCTAGTATTTTCCATTCCACTGTGTACATAGTCCATGTTTATTCTAAACCAGAAAAGCGAAACAAAAAACCTAAAGGTTTCTGACACAGTATTTCCCAATGACTCGCATGTCGTCATGTTCCCCGATACAAAGCTCGGCAGATACCAGCGCTTCGAGTAATGTTTGAATTCCTTGTGGATGTTGTTAAATCAGAATTGCTACTCTTCAGCAGATGAAAGTTGCTTATTATACCCGGAAGAGTCGAGATTGTCTTTTACCCCATATCAGAGTATGAGCAGGAGTATTTTCAGCAGATTAAGATTGATATCCTTGATAGTAGGAGCATTGCCAGCAGTGTGCTGCGCGTAATCAACCTCAGTTTGGGTCAATCCCCGCAGAGTACAATCAGTTGCCAATGGTTTGAAGGGAGCATTCCCGAGCAGAGTTGTCTCTTTCTTTCCCCAGTGAAGTTGTCAAGCAGGGTTGCCTTCTATTTCTCCAGCAGGGCAGTTATCCCCAGCAGATTTGATTTCTCGTTTCCAGCATTTATTTTGCTGAGATGGTTCTGTGACTTCAGGTCATCCCCAGTAGAGTTGGCGTTTCCTTCGGCATTTATTTTGCCAAGTGGTTTTCAGACCTGGTGTTCTCTAGTAGCTCGAGCCTGCATTAGTATTTGCATATATAGTCATAGCATTTATACAAGCATATAGCATATCCATGCCGTCTGGGCCTCGCATTTTCAAACAGAATGTATAAGCATTTACATATCATTGCATCATATCAAGCATACGCATGTCGAAACATAGACCAAGATGGTTACCTATTGGATTTCGAATTTGTTCACCTGCAGAGTTGTGTGGTTCAGCTTCTTGTCTTCCCCAGCGGAGTGATTCTTCACATTTGGTTGTTATGTCAGCATCGGGAAAAAAACAACAACAACAACAACAACAACAAAGATTGACATATATCAGACTTCTGAAGCTGCCCCCTTTGTCAAAACAGGTGCCAGGCAGTTCTATTCAGAATTCCCCAGGAGAATTGTCCTCAAGTTCGCAATGAACTGTGAGTTGACCAGATTTGATCCCACGAGAGAGATGGGAATCAAGGTGTTTGCTTTATGAAGCATTATTTCAATACTTGTAGCGTCACACAGGTGTTGAAAAGAAGAAGAAAATTTATCAGAAAATTGACCAGATGTTGCCGTTACAACCAAACTTCAGTTATTGGAAGCTATTCCTCAAGCAGCTTTGCAGTATATTCTTGCGGTTGGCAAATTTCAGGGTTCCATTTGTATTCAACCGTCATCTACCTTGAATGTTTGAAGGCTGAGCGCTCTTCATCCATTCAGGTCGAAGCCGCTTGAATAGGGGCAGCTGTTGCACCCCAAAATTTGACCAACCGGGTCTCGCATTTGGCTCGATGTTTCGACGCATAACTGCATTCGCATCTGCATATTGCATACACTGCATTTTTCATTTGTATTGATTTTATCAGGGATCACAGCTCCCGTCTCGTGTTTCAGGTGTTTTTGATCAGTAGAATCGTATTTTTGGGATATTTCGGTGCCCGTTTATTTTTTACCGATTATTTTTGTGTCGTTCGGTGCTCATTTTGTCCCTCTGGGAATTATTATGATTTTTCTGGATTTTATTAGCTTTTTTTAGGGTTTAATTAGCTTTTAAATCATTTTTTAGGATTTAATAGAATTTTTGATATTTTTAATTCTTTTTAAATCAATTTTTAGCATTTTATAGAATTAAATAGATTTTTAAATTCATTTTAGGATTTAATAGGTTTTAATAGATTTTTAATATTTTTAGATAATATAGTTTTTAGAAATTTTAATATTTTAAAGCATTTTTCATTTTAGAATAATATAGGATTTTCTAGAATATTAATATGATTTTTTAAATAGTTTTAATATAGTTTTAATTCTTTTTTTCAGAATATTAGATAAATAGATTTTTCATTTTTCTATTTTCTTTTATAGATTTAAATAAATAATAGTTCTTTTTAGAAAATAATATAGTTTTATTAGGATTTTATTAATTAGTGGGTTTATTAGAGTTTTAATTAGAGTCAATTAGATTTATTAGGTTTAATTGAGTATTAGTTTAGTTGTTAGATTTAATTCAATTCAGGTTTTTTGAAGTTTTAGTCATTTTTCGTTTTGGGCTTTTTCAGCCAAGGCCCATTCGTTTTATTGTCCAGAAAATATCCAGGTTTGTCCAAAGAGTAATCCAGCGTATTCAGCAAGCTTCACCATATTCCAGCAAACTCTAGATCCTTCCAGAAAGTGCCAGCGAACTCATCAATATAAAAGCCAGACGCAGCCACGTGTTGGGATTTTTGGAGGCCCCACGAGTTTCATCATCCACGCGCCACGTACCCTCAGCCACTCCTCTCTCTCAGCCACGCTATCCCATACGTGGCAGACATGCAGCGTTCCACTCCACCCACTGCACCACGCGTCCTCATCCCAGCGTCTCACCGGTGAATCTCGCCGGCCGGCCTGCATGGCCGGCGGCCACCCCCAAACCCTCACCGGCGATCATCAAACCCAGAACCATCCTCCCTAACCTTCATCTTCTTCCCCGTGTCTCCACCACCAAATCCAGAATCCGGCCACCACAAACTCCAGAAACATTCATCGTCAACCTTCGATCTTTCATCATCTCCAAGCTCAGAACGCTTCCAAGAATCCTCCATCGCCACTCATCATCACCATCCACGATCTCCAGAAAAACACCAGAAACTTCATCAATCTCTCCCAAAAACTCATCAGAACGATGAACATCATCATCGTCTGCACACATCAATGAACTCCAGAATCCATCAACAGAACTCATCCAGTTCCCAGAAGCTCTCTTCAACCACCTTCATCAAGCTTCATCGGAACTAGGGCCAAGATCTGCAGCAAACACGAACAAGATCCCAGATCTTCATCCAACGTCCAAATCCAGGTTTCCGTCCAACAAACTTCTAAGAAGAACTTCAAGCAAATAGCATTATCTTCCCAGAAATTACTCCAAGATCTCCTTCGAACAGCCATCTCCAGAAATCCAGTTTTTAAGAACTCCTTGTGCAAACAAAACTTCAAGAACATGCGATCTCCCTAGTTTCATCAGTAGATCATCCAGATCTTCAATGTTCATCTACCAAAATTCTACTCGACGATCATCAAACGCGTCCGTAGCAATCATCATGGAGGACGTTATCTCCAGATCTACTTGAGTCATTCTCAGATTGGGGGAAATTGAAATTGGAAAGATGGAAAGGATTGGGAAATAATTGTGAGGTTGGTGAAGAACGAAGGTTGGGTGAGGCTGAGAGAAGGATTGGAAGAGGAAAGTTCAGACGTCAATGGCGGCGGCGGCGGGGAACGTAGAGATGAGGCTAGGGTTTTCTTCAGAGAATGACAGAAAGAAGAGGAAGGAGAAAGGGTATTGGGCCAGGCCCAATCAAACATTTTTGGTCAACTCCCTCCCCTTCGTTTTTGGCTGAAGAGAATTGGGCCTGGGCCCCAATTTTTCTTGCATACACCCAGTGTACACGCCACCCCCCCCCCCCCCCCCTCTGCAATTTTTGGGAGACTTGGGCTGGGCCCAGTTTAGTTGTATTTTTTTATTTATTTTTTTTCTGCACACCCTTGTATCAGTGTACCCCAGCCCTCTTTCTTGCATTTTGAGAATAATAGAAAAAAATGGAAAAAAAAGAAATGAAAAGAAAACATTATTGAAAAAAAAGAAAGAAGAAAAAAGAAAAGAAGAAATATGTTTGAAAGAAAGAAAAAAATAGAGAAGAAAAGAAATAAAGAGAAAAAATAGAAAAAATAGAAAAAAATATATTTGAAAAAAGAAATAGGGAAAGAAAATATTGAAAAAATATGAAGAAAATATTGTGAAAAATAAAAGAAAATATTTTTGAGAAAAGAAAAATAGGAGAAAAGAAAAGGAGAAAAAAGAAAAAATATTAAAGTTTCGATTTAATATTTTTCAAGCATTTCTTTTAGGGATATTTTCATAGACTTTATTTTTCGACTTTTAGGGATAGAATTAGAGGCCCATTTGTTAGGGGGCTATTTTCATTCGACTTTTCAGGATAGAATAGGATAGCGTTTCCTAGGAGATTTATTTCAGTATTCAACCCATTGTAATCATTTTTCAGAGATGAATAAAACGAGATTTGAGCTGTGGTCCGATAGTAGCCGAACTACAGCTGCTCTGATTCTTCGTACCAGACGAAGATATGTAGGCATAGGATGCGATATCCTAGCGAGCACACTAACGACTGACTTTTGTTCTCTCGCGGCTGTGCGATCGAGACTTTCCCGCTGACGATTAATTGATACCCTTTTTCTCTCTTGCCCAAGTGCATTTGAGACTCAGCCATAGTTGTGACCATAGGTTCCCGACCCTGTGAAGCCAGTTGTTTTTCTCACTGCTGTGTGAGAATGTTTTGATTAGCCGTAGTTAGTCTGAACTACGTAAAGCTCTGATCTTCCATTCAGTGGAAGTACGTAGGCACAAGGCGCGATGTCTTGGCGAGCCAATTTTCCCCGTAGTCCCGAACTACGTTGACTCTGACTTTCTCTCTTGAGAATACGTAGGCATAGAGTGCGATGCTCTATCGAGTCAATTCCCTTCCGTTTAGATTTAGCAGCCGTAGATAGATTGTTTTGCATCCAGTAGACAACCCAAGCAAGCGTGGATCCCGTCGAGTACGACGGACGTGAGGGGTGCTAATACCTTCCCCTTGCGTAACCGACTCCCGAACCCAGGCTAGGGTTGCGATGACCATACCTTTTCCCCGTTTTTTGCGAGGTTTACTTCGAGCGTTTCCTTTCCCGCTCTGAGGGATAAATAACGCACGGTGGCGACTCTTCTGTCAGCCGGCGCCGATTTTCGCAGTAGCGACACACAAGGGCCCCGAGCACCCTAATATAAAACCACCAATTTCCCCTATAGGCGAAACCTTAGAAGAAAACAAACAACCTAGCTAACGTTTCTCTCGAATTGAATCAAGAGGTTCTCGTTGAGTACAACGAATGTAGAGGGTGCTAATACTTTCCCTTGGCATAATCGACTCCCGAACCTAGAATTTGGTTGCGACGACCATGTTCTTATCTCTTTAAAGGTTTTATCGATATTTTCATATTCCTTCTTAGGAATGAATAAAGTTCGGCGGCGACTCTGTTCGAACGTTTTTTCCGCGTCCATCGCGAGGATCGTATTTTTCGAGGTACGATAGATGGCCAATTAGGGTTTTCATTATTCTCAAATGAATCATCATAACATCCACTCATATTTGAACTCATATCTAATTAATTAATTAATTACTAAAAACTCACACATACCATCGTAATCATCCCGCCAATTGAGTTAGAATTTGTGAATAAACAATATCTTAAAAATTTGATCACCAAATTAAGTTTAAAAAATTAGGTTATATGAAATCAAATTCCAAAATAAATAGTTTAAATTAATATTGCATTAAAAAATTGACATAAATGTAGAACTTTTATATTTTAAAAAATTAAATAAATAAAACATTTAAAAAAACCTATATAATTTATAAATCATATCTTTTGAAATATTTTAGCATAATAAATGTTTGACAATATAATTCAGATTCCCTGTGACATTAAATTCAAATCATATATTTGATATTATGAATATCTCAAACTTAACCGATCACTCAGAAAAATCATATAAATAGACTACACATATTGCATAAACTCATATACCAAGTTGTTCCTATTTTCTCCAAATCGAAAGATCATTCACCACAGATATGGAAGACTCCATTCAAATCAAGATTGAAGATGAAATAGCAATTGATGCAAAGGAAGAGATGGTTGAGATAGAAAAAGATCTGGAAGAGATCATTGAACGTAAGGAAGAGAAGAAACATAATGATGAAGATAAAGGCTGGGATGATGAAGAGAAAAAGGATAAGAGTAAGAGCAATGATATTAATATGCTAATACGAAAGATTCAAAAAGTGAATGGAAAAATAAAAGCACTTTTGAAAAAGAAGACAAATATACAAAAGCAGATTAAAGAGATTAAAGACGCTGAAGATGAAGGGCGTGAAATTGATTTGAAGACTCTGATCCTTTCATCTATTATTGTTTCATTCCTCACATATATTTTAGTTAAAAGAGAGAATCAGATTAAAATATAGTAAATAGAGAATCCAAAATCATTTATATTTTTGAACGATTATATAATGAGTAGTTCTTTATTCAATTATAAGCTCATATGTATATGCAATAATTCAATTCAAGAACAGTAGTTAGGCCAATTTTCCTTCAATTAAAGTCTAGTCTAAAATATTACATTAATTCTCCAAAAAATTAGCTCTTTTTACTATATTTCAAAGTATCTTTATATTATATTCCAAAGTATTTCAACTTAATAAATTAATTTTACATAACTTAAGATGTTATACATAAGTCACATGTTCATAACTATTCATAAGTCCAACATTTTAAAGTTTTGTGAAACTTAGTTAGAGACTTTGTGTATATAAATTTTGCGCTTGAATGTGCTTTTAACATTTATTTAGATTTCTATTTGAATATTTGATTGATTATAATTAAATTATAAATTATAAATGATTTGATGTATTTAATATATTTTTTAACTTTTAATTAAACTGAAAAGTTAAATAGCCGTTAAATAAGCTATCATTCCACAAGTTTTTTAAAAGGTCAAGCCAAGAACATGAAAATTCTCTAATAAACCATAAACTAGATTAAAAAATAATTATTGTAGCTCAAACTCAAGTTTTTTCAAACTTGGCATTTCATGATCTATTCCCACTTTTAATTGATACTATAATCTTCAATCTATCTATTACAATTCAATTATATAATTTATCAAAATTGTCCTTTTATCACTAATTATTTACACTAATAAAAAAATTATTTTAATAATCAATTAATTTTTATTTTTTTTCATTCTCACATTCTATTAGACAAGTGACATTTATTTATATCAATTAAATCACATTAAACTAGACGTCTATCCGCACGATGTGCGGAAAAGTTTTATTAAAATTTAATTAATAAATATTAGACTAATAACTATTGTAGTTTAAATAATTATTTAAAATATAATGATATAAATCAAGAAAAATTTAATTGTTTGTTTGTCTTAAAAAAATGATGGTGTGGAATCGTGGAAATAAAAAGAGGGAATGTTATTAATTATTTAATTATTTAATTAATTATTATTTATTTATTTATTTTAATTAATTATTTAGTTATTTATTTAACTATTTAATTAATTATTATTTATGAGTCCATAGAAAAAAGACAAATTTCAATTAGTCTAAAATTAATGTCAAAGCTTTAGCAAGCAAATTCACAATGTTGCTACACCATGCTGCAGAAGCCGTACCATGGACCTGTACTACCACCAAAGCCAAATCCTGCAACACACTTTCACCAAAACATAATTTATGCATCTTGCTCATCTGCATCATCTGCGTCAACACCCCATAAAACTCCAAATAACATTGCGCTCTGTACCACCCGGTATCACAAAACCTGCGACCGAAAGCAACAGGACCAAACCTGTAAAAATATCTTTAAAAAAAAAACCAAGGTTTGCACTCACTACACAAGCAGCCAAAGCTAAAACCATAATTCAATGACAAAATACTTCAAAGGAAAATGACTAATCAAGATAGCACAGTTTGAATTTTTTTTCAAAAGAGCAGAAGGAGAAGCGAGAGAGGGAGGGTAATAAAGAACAGTAACAAAAGAATTGAAATGGAAAAAAGAAGCTTCATGGCAAGAAAAAAAAACTCTTTTCATTGGGACTTCCTGGAGGACTCTATTACTCTTTCAAATACAAATAAAAGCTCACCACCTCCACAACTCATTTTCCTCCATACCGAAACGTTTCAACAACCATACATTACTTCTACCATTTTCATCACATAATATGTAATTCTGGTATGTAGATCTTAGATGTCCTAAGAGATGTCGAGAATATTGATCTCTGCTAAAAACAGAACAAGGAAAGAACACGAGCATTTTGATTTACTTTAAGAAATAACAGTACCATAACAGATGTTGTAACATCTGCAGACTGACAGAACAATTTGTCCAACCATTTAAATTATGCAAAATTTTAAATGCAAAAAGATAAATAACACAATGAATTGTTAACCCATTTCGACGCAACATCACATACATCTGAAGGTTACCAAGCCAGGAAGGAAATCCACTATTAATAGTATAAATTCAGAGCTAAACTCCCTCGTCTACAACCCCTTACTTAATCCCTACCAGTGCAACTTCTACCTAGGACACTCCTAGATATGAGACACCTCTCACTCCCCCTCAATCACAACAGTGATAACAACAAATGAATAAGATTTAGAAGACACTCTTCAACGACAATACTTGATCTTGCTTAACAACTTCAATCAAGAACAATATACAACCTAAATATATCTACCGTGATGCATCAAAAGATACAAAGGGTGACTTACAGAGTCACACACAAGAGACTCTCAAAATCCTAAGCCCTTATTTTTCACCCATTATCTTCTTGTTATAAATGCTTGTTTTCTTTAGGTCTAGCAAGTCCTTATTGAAATTCTGGTGTGCAGATCTCAGATGTCCTAAGGGATGTCGAGAACATTGATCTCTGCTAAAAACAGAACAAAAGCATTTTGATTTACATTAAGAAATAACAGTACCATGACAGATGTTGTAACATCTGCAGACTGATAGAACAATTTGCCCAACCATTTAAATTGTGCAGAATTTTGAATGCAGAAAGATAAATAACACAATGAATTGTTAACCCAGTTCGACGCAACATCACCTACATCTGGGGGCTACCAAGCCAGGAAGGAAATCCACTATCAGTAATATCAATTCAGAGCTAAACTCCCTCGTTTACAACCCCTTACTTAATCCTTACCAGTGCAACTTCTACCTAGGACACTCCTAGATATGAGACACCTCTCACTCCCCCTCAATCACAGCAGTGATAACAACAAATGAATAAGCTTTAGAAGACACTCTTCAACAACAATACTTGATCTTGCTTAACAACTTCAATCAAGAACAATATACAACCTAAGTATATCTACCACGATGCATCAAAAGATACAAAGGGTGACTTACAAAGTCACACACAAGAGACTTTCAAAACCATAAACCCTTATTTTGCACCCAATATCTTCTTGTTATGAATGCTTGTTTTCTTTAGGTCTAGTAAGTCCTTATTGAAATTCTGGTATGCAGATCTCAAATGTCCTAAGAGATGTCGAGAACATTGATCTCTGCTAAAAACAGAATAAGGACGGAACACGAGCATTTTGATTTACTTTAAGAAATAATAGTACCATGACAGATGTTGTAACATCTGCAGACTAACAGAACAATTTGTCCAACCATTTAAATTATGCAGAATTTTAAATGCAGAAAGATAAATAACACAATGAATTGTTAACCCATTTCGACGCAACATCACCTATATCTGGGGGCTACCAAGCCAGGAAGGAAACTCCTAGATATGAGACACCTCTCACTCCCCCTCAATCACAGCAGTGATAACAACAAACAAATAAGCTTTAGAAGACACTCTTCAACGACAATACTTGTTCTTGCTTAACAACTTCAATCAAGAACAATATACAACCTAGATATATCTACCACGATTCATCAAAAGATACAAAGGGTGACTTACAAAGTCACACACAAAAGACTCTCAAAACCCTAAACCTTTATTTTGCACCAAATATCTTGTTAAGAATGCTTGTTTTCTTTAGGTCTAGCAAGTCCTTATTGAAATTCTGGTATGCAGATCTCAGATGTCCTAAGAGATGTCGAAAACATTTATCTCTGCTAAAAACAGAACAAGGACAGAACACGAGCATTTTGATTTACCTTAAGAAATAAAAGTACCATGACAGATGTTGTAACACCTGCAGACTGATAGAACAATTTGCCCAACCATTTAAATTGTGCAGAATTTTAAATGCAGAAAGATAAATAACACAATGAATTGTTAACCCAGTTCGACGCAACATCACTTACATCTGGGGGCTATCAAGCCAGGAAGGAAATACATTATCAGTAGTATCAATTCAGAGCTAAACTCCCCCGTTTACAACCCCTCACTTAATCCCTACCAGCGCAACTTCTACCTAGGACACTCCTAGATATGAGACACCTCTCACTCCCCATTAATCACAACAGTGATAATAACAAATGAATAAGCTTTAGAAGACACTCTTCAATGACAATACTTGATCTTGCTTAACAGCTTCATCCAAGAACAATATACAACCTAAATATATCTACCACAATGCATCAAAAGATACAAAGGGTGACTTACAAAGTTACACACAACAGACTCTCAAAACCCTAAACCCTTATTTTGCACCCAATATCTTCTTGTTATGAATGCTTGTTTTATTTAGGTCTAGTAAGTCCATATTGAAATTCTGATATGCAGATCTCAGATGTCCTAAGAGATGTCGAGAGCATTGATCTCTGCTAAAAATAGAACAAGGACAGAACACGAGCATTTTGATTTACTTTAAGAAATAATAGTACCATGACAGATGTTGTAACATCTGCAGACTGGCAGAACAATTTGTCCAACCATTTCAATTATGCAGAATTTTAAATGCAGAAAGATAAATAACACAGTGAATTGTTAACCCATTTTGACGCAACATCACCTACATCTGGGGGCTACCAAGCCAGGAAGGAAATCCACTATCACTAGTATCAATTCAGAGCTAAACTCCCTCGTTTACAACCCCTCACTTAATCCCTATCAGCGCAACTTCTACCTAGGACACTCCTATATATGAGACACATCTCACTCCCCCTCAATCATAGCAGTGATAACAATAAATGAATAAGCTTTAGAAGACACTCTTCAACGACAATACTTGATATTGCTTAACAACTTCAAATAAGAACAATATACAACTTAAATATATCTACTACGATGCATCAAAGGAAACAAAGGGTGACTTACAAAGTCACACACAAGAGACTCTCAAAACCCAAAACCCTTATTTTGCACCCAATTTCTTGTTATGAATGCTTGTTTTCTTTAGGTCTAACAAGTCCTTATTGAAATTTTGGCATGCAGATCTCAGACGTCCTAAGAGATATCGAGAACATTGATCTCTGCTAAAAACAGAACAAGGACAGAACACGAGCATTTTGATTTACTTTAAGAAATAATAGTACCATGACAGATGTTGTAACATCTGCAGACTGACAGAACAATTTGCACAACCATTTAAATTGTGCAAAATTTTAAATGCAGAAAGATAAAAAACACAATAAATTGTTAACCTAGTTCGACGCAACATCACCTACATCTGGGGGCTACCAAGCCAGGAAGGAAATCCACTATCAGTAGTATCAATTCAGAGATAAACTCCCTCGTTTACAACCCTTTACTTAATCTCTACCAGCCCAACTTCTACCTAGGACACTCCTAGATATGAGATACCTCTCACTCCCCCTCAATCACAGCAGTGATAACAACAAATGAATACGATTTAAAAGACACTCTTCAACGATAATACTTGATCTTGCTTAACAGCTTCAATCAAGAACAATATACAACCTAAATATATCTACCACGATAAATCAAAAGATACAAAGGGTGACTGACAAAGTCACACATAAGAGACTCTCAAAACCTTAAATACTTATTTTGCACCCAATATCTTCTTGTTATGAATGATTGTTTTCTTTAGGTCAAGTAAGTCCTTATTGAAATTCTGGTTTGCAGATCTCAGATGTCCTAAGAGATGTCGAGAACATTGATGTCTGCTAAAAACAAAAAAGGGACAGAACACGAGCATTTTGATTTACTTTAAGAAATAATAGTACTATGACAGATGTTGTAACATCTGCACACTGTCAGAAAAATTTGTCCAACCATTTAAATTATGCAGAATTTTAAATGCAGAAAGATAAATAACACAATGAATTGTTAACCTAGTTCAACGCAACATCACCTACATCTGAGGGCTACCAAGCCAGGAAGGAAATCCACTATCAGTAGTATCAATTCTGAGATAAACTCCCTCGTTTACAACCCTTTACTTAATCTCTACCAGCGCAACTTCTACCTAGGACACTCCTAGATATGAGATACCTCTCACTCCCCCTCAATCACAGCAGTGATAACAACAAATGAATACGATTTAAAAGATACTCTTCAACGATAATACTTGATCTTTCTTAACAGCTTCAATCAAGAACAATATACAACCTAAATATATCTACCACGATAAATCAAAAGATACAAAGGGTGACTGACAAAGTCACACATAACAGACTCTCAAAACCTTAAACACTTATTTTCCACCCAATATCTTCTTGTTATGATTGCTTGTTTTCTTTAGGTCTAGTAAGTCCTTATTGAAATTCTGGTTTGCAGATCTCAGATGTCCTAAGAGATGTCGAGAACATTGATGTCTGCTAAAAACAAAACAAGGACATAAGACGAGCATTTTGATTTACTTTAAGAAATAATAGTACCATGACAGATGTTGTAACATCTGCAGACTGACAGAACAATTTGTCCAACCATTTAAATTGTGCAGAATCATGTTTAAAACACATCTTGCTGTACCAGACCAAGATGTAATGAATCTGTCTAAAACACATGATAGTAATACTGTCATAACAGTTGATGAAGATGTTATAACATCTTGCTTAACATCAGTGTAGAATCATGTTTTACCAAAATTTAGCTAATCATATAACCATGGAACTAACATAATACAACCTTCTTCTTAAAATCAAACACATATAAGGAAACTATTACTTCCGAAGCAATTCAGTGCAGAGTTTATTTCATTAGCTCTCTCGTGAAGTTGTTTCTATCCACCCACCTCCATTAACAACACCCTGCCATAACCATTAAACCACCCATCCATTATATTGTTCTTCACTTCAAACACAACTTCACTTCCATTTCCTCCTCCAATAAATCGTTTTGTTCAACCTTCCACATCCACAAATCAAACCTTCATATGCAAACCCAACCTTAAAACCTTCAACCTCTTCCAACAACCGCACACGAAGCAACCGAAATCAAGAGAGAATACACAGAACTCGAATCAGAGAAGAGAATAAGGAAAGTTATTCAACAACAACACACCCAACATATGCGTACTCACTGTCATCGTACCTCATCATTCATCACGACAACTCCACGATGAGAGAAGAAAAGTGAAATTCGATCTGAGTGAGAGAGTTGTGCTTGAGTACGAGAGTGAGTTGAACATGATTCACTTGCGTTGCTTTTCTCATTTCCCTTCAAGCAGTTTTCTGGTTGTGGTAGGGAAGGAAGTGAGATTTACCCTACTTGTGCTAACTAGTTGGGTCGGATACGACCCGATCCGGTTGACATGTTTTTGGGCTTTGAAATTAAGTTTTTTTTTCTTTTCACTATCTTCACCATTTTCATTTTTTTGTGTGTTAATTTTCTTTTAGATTTTTGTTTTATTGATTTACACCTTAAATTTTGTTATTAGTACTTAGATTTTTATTAATTATTTTGCTAGACCTTTTATTAATTATTACTTAAAACTTTTTATTTTTTAAACTTCTTGTTAATTTTATTGGTTAATTCAACCTTAATATTTTGATTAGAATTAATAATTATTGTTTAGATTAATTAATGTACTTTTTTTCAACTATATAAATAAAATCTCATAAATATTTTTAATTAATTTTTAAATTAATTCTTTCAATTTTTATTTGTATTAAGGATTTATTTGTTGAGAATCACTTAGATATTTTTTTTAAATTTTTGTTAACTAATTCCTTTAGTCGACTTAACCACTGACTTAATTCATGTTCAATATTCTCTTGCTTTATCTTTTTGTCTATATATCACTGCTCATATCTCCTTGTTCATATATTTTTTCACATTATCATTTGTTCATGTCATCTCTTCATTTTCATTTTATTCAAAAAAGAAAAAGAAAATTTAAATTTATTGAAACCCTAAAATATCTTCAATTGGTGGATTGTGCTTTTAGCCTTGATGCTCAAGGCTTTTCTCTATACTCCCTTGATATTATGTTTTCCTGTGCTTAAATTCCAAAGGAAAGGATTTCCCTTGTTGACTGCTATGTCATACTCAGCCTAACCTTAGGTCCTTACCCTTCATCCTAGCCTTACGATTAGAATCATCGTACTCTATGTGAGTGTCCTGCCATGTACATTTCTTTTTCCGTTTAACCTAGCCTTAGGTTTAGAGTCGTTGCATTCTATGTAGGTATCTCACCGTAGACATTTACTTTTTCCCTTGGAACCTTGACCACAATCAAGAGTTCCTAACCCTTATTAAGGAGAACTGCGGATGCTCTGATTCCATTCTCGTCGGGATACGTAGGCACGAGATGCGATGTCTTGGCAAACATACTTTGTACATATTTTGTATATACTTTAGATCTTTACCTTAACACATTTCATTTAGCAAGCAAACTTTAGCATAACACAAATACTAACAAGAGGTTCCTGTATAATACTACATATACTTAGGATGCTAACATCTTCCTTAGATATAGCCAACCCTCGAACCTTAGATCTCTTAGTTGTGTTGTTACATAGTGCACTTAGGGTTTTCTTTGATTTTTACCCTTTCCTTTGGATAAATCAAAGCTCCGTGGTGAACTTCATGATTTTTTATTCAAGTTAATTCAATAGCTTGATATCTGATTCTCACCGCAATATATCGCATCAATTTTTTAATCTCCCAGATCATTATCGCATCAAAGTTTTCTTTTTTTGTCTTTCTTTATCTCACGAGTCATTTTTTTACATGATTATTTAATACAATTGAGATTGCCTAATCATTTTTCATTTTACAATTAAATGACTCATTTCAAATTTATATCTGTATATAAATACATTTTATATTGTATCAAATAAACTTTCTATTTCACGGGTTACTATAAACACAATACATATTTTATTTTAATCAATAATTATCTTAATTTGAAAGATAAAATCCTTATTTTCAAATATTAAATATTCTTTTTTTTTTTCATCTCACGAGTCTCTTTTTATCTCTTTGTATTTTAGTACAATTAAATTTATATAATCGCTGTTCATTTTAAAATTAATAAAAAATTTCAAATTTAGATATGTATATAAATACATTTTATATCGTACCAAATTTATATTTACATTTAAATATATTTTATACCGTATCAAATGATTTTACATGTGCGGGAGCACATATGTCTTACTAGTATTTTAATTTATTAAAATTGTACCACATCACTAAAATTTTCTTTTATTATTAATTATATAGATCAAACCGACAAATAAAAAATACAATTGAGAAAAAAATTAATTAAATGAACCATATTTAAAAACTAAAATAATGAATGAAAGACACATTTAAATTAGAGTGAGGATCCACTTACTCTAAGAGTAAGTTTTTATAACTTACTCCAGAATCATAGCATTTAAATTAGATTTAATCGAATGATTATAAGTAAAAATGCTAATATAATCACTAGATTAAATTTAATTTAAAGGCTATGATATGAAGTAAGTTAAAAAAACTTACTCTTGGAGTAAATTGATCCTCACTCTTTAAATTAATATGTTTGCGGTTTCTTTAATATTTTAACATTCTATTTTAGTTTCTTAAATTTTTTGCACAAATCATAGTCTTCTAATATTTGTTGCCTCAAAGTTTAGCTCTATTTTTAACTTTTTTATTATGGTGTTGCGTGCAGTGATAATTTCAAAAATTTCAATAAAAACAAAAGAATAGTGTTATTATTATTATTATTATTATTATTATTACTACTATTATTATTATTATTATTATTATTATTATTATTATTATTAAAATAGCGATTAAAAATTTAGTCTTTAATTGAGGAGAATTGGTCACAAATATTAATATTGACTAAATTAGAGATTCAACTGAGTTAAAAGAAAAATTCAAGATGATCACGGAGAGCTTCAGAATTTGACATAAAAATCACACACAAATTCTAGAAGGCAAAATCAAAGAAGTAAAGGATGAGCTCAAAAAGCTTGATCTTAAGGAAGAATATATAGGTTTGTTGGAGGATGAGATAATATCTAAGAGATAAAAATGGGATCAAATATTCAAATTATCAAATCTTAACTGCGGCATTCAATGGCAAAAATCTAGAGCAAGATGGTTGAAGGAAGGGGATACTAACACTCAGTACTTTCATGGTTGCATATAAACAAGAGAAGAAGCGAGAATGAAATTTTAAGCTTGGAGAGCAACGATAAAAGTTTGAGTGAGCTAAAGGATATAAAAAATGCAATAGTCATTAACTTTCAAAACCATTTTTCCGCTAAGGGTTTCAGACTACTTCCATTCAACATGAATTTCAAAAGAGTCAACAATTCAGAGTATGAGGATTTGGTTAAGGAGTTTTTAGAAGAGGAAGTTCATATAGCAGTCTGGGATTATGAAATTTCTAATTATCCAGGGCCAGACGGAGTGAATTTCGGATTTATTAAAGAATTTTAGGAAGATATGAAAAATGACTTCTTTCGCATTTTATCAGAATTCCATTCTAACAGTCGGATTGTAAGGGGTGTGAACTGTTCATTCTTGGTGTTGATACCGAAGAAAAAGAATCATATGGAAGTCTCAGATTTCCGACCTATCTCCTTAATTGGGTACATTTAAAAATTAATATCCAAATTTTTAGCAAATAAATTGAAAATGGTGATTGGATCGCTGGTGTTATAAACACAGTCGACTTTCATATCTGGGACACAAATTTTTGATGGAATTCTTATTGAAAACGAAATTACGGATGAGGCAAAAAGAAATTAAAAAATAGGTTGTGATGTTTAAGGTAGACTTTGAAAAAGCATTCGACTCTGCTGATTGAAACTTCCTTAATTTGTCATGCAAAAGATGGGGTTTCACGAGAAATGAAAGAACTAGATCTTAGAATGCTTACAAACAAACTCTATATTAGTGCTAGTAAACAGGAGTCCCACAAAGGAATTCAAGATGGGCCGCGGTCTTAGACAAAGAGATCCTTTATCCTCGTTTCCCTTCTTGTTGGCAGCATAAGGTTTTAATCTTTTGATGAAGAAATCTTATGATTCAGGGTATTTCACAGGATACATGTTTGATGGGGAGGGAAGCGAATGTTTTTCTCATCTTTAATATGTCAATGAAACCTTAATCATCAGTAGAAAAGGGTGGGGAAACATTCAGTGTATGAAGGAAATTCTTTTGTTATTCGAGCTAATGCCGAGTCTTAAGGTGAATTTTCATAAAATTTTGATGATTGGGATTAATATTTCTCAAAGTTGGTTAGAAGAAGCTGCCAGCACCTTGTTGGTCGGGAATTTCGACGCCATGTTCTCATTTGAGAAACTAAGGAAAATTAGAAGTTTCTTAAATATGGTTGACTTTGACAGAAGTTAATGTGAAGTTATGTCGAAGTGGTTTTCATAAGGAGATATGCTTAGACAAATACTTAGAAACATTTTCTAAGTGTATAAGGTCACTTCGATGAAGGGATAATTTAGAGTCTTCCTTCGACAGAAGTTTGAATTTCAAAGTACAGATAGATAACTGTCTTTTGTCCTTATCCGTTTCTCAGGAGAGACGCGTGGAAAACTACGGTGAAACGAAGGCATGCAGGGCGAAACGTGTCAACTTTTGGAGAAATGCTCGTTGGAGACAGTTATTTTGACATATTATAAATATGGGTCTTAGTATTAGGATTTCCAGGTGTTCAACTGTTGCACTATACCCGAAATTCACTCAAAGTATCCAAGTTAAAGCGAGAAAAGAGTTCTTATTGAGAAATGTACGTTAAAACACCATATTTTATTTAATAAAAGTTTACTTTCTTTTATCAATCGCTCTTTACTGCATTTCTTTTACTTTGGAGTTATTTTCTTCATTACGTTTCTTTTATAAACTTTTAAAAAGTTTAACCTTTTCAACAAACAATCAAAACAATCTTTTTACACTAATGAATATTGTCGAAGTTTTCATCAATTTTCCAGAAATACATTAATACAATAGCTATGTCCTAAGGATTCACTGGTTGATCCTGCAAGTAAACCAAATTTTTGGAAGACCAACGGTTGTTTACTAATTTTCACGGTAAACAAGTTGGAACGCCCAGTGGGACAATGCTATTGTGTTTGAAAATATTCATTTTACTTTTTCTGGAAAAGTTTTACTTTTAAGTTCTTCATTTTTATCTTTCCATACTTTGTTGCATGAGACTTAGTAGTGGTAGAATAGCCATAAATAATGAAGAGAGACCAAGGAGAAGATACATAAGGAAAATGGTGAATCGAAATCCACCAAATAACCAAAATAATGAAGAACCACCCCCTTCTTCTTCGACAGGGGGCCATACGGTTCCAGAGTCAGTGGATGAAGTTGTACCTTCTACGACAAATTCGATGCCTGTGCAGTCGATTGCCCAGAGTGGTCCCATTTCATCCTATGTAGAAACACAAGGTCCACCAGTGACCCCCCTTCAGTGGGAAATAATTCATTTAGGCCTTATGTGCCTGGGTTCTCAATGCCTCCAATAGGACACGAACAACCTTGTGACATGCCAACATCAGTGATGACAAGTTTACATAATGCGTCATCAATGTTCTCAGAACCAATGGTGAATGTAACTTCGCCATTTCAAGGATCTGGTTTAGGCATCAAAACTTTGGGTCGAATTAGCCAGCCCTTAGGGATATGATTTCTTACCCAAATGCCCAATATCACTAACAATTCTGTAGCAGTGATAAGACAACAAATGGACAAAACTAATCATGAGATGGTTCAGATATTTGCCCAACAAATAGGAGTTTATTCGACCCCTTAATCCAGAATACTACCCAAACTAACCAATAATTAGCAACGCAAATGACGTACATTACTGATTTCTTTGGTGTTCCACAACCCCCTCAGAGGGAATAGATGGTATAAAATACTGGGGTGGTCTTAGAAGAAGACCCTACAATTAACCAAGTTCAACCAAATATACCTCAGGTGAACGTTTTAAACTAGGGGCGGTAGTCGAACCACCTAGGGTCAAAACTTCTTTAATTGAACATCCAATCAATAGGGAACCAAGGGTAGTAATGGTAAATAGAAACCAGAAAGTTGATGAAGTAATCAATCAAGTTTGACGTGAAGGTGTAGCGCCGGATAATAACCTAGCAGCCATGGTCGAAAGGATTATGGTCAGAAAGGGGTAAATATTGGCCATCATAGGCCAAATTATATGTCACCATTATCTGAGTCAGATTTACCCCCTAGATGGAAAGTCCCCAAATTCACTAAGTTTTCTAGGGATACTAGTTAGTCCACAATCGAACATGTGGCAAGATACTTGATAGAGGTTGGCAAAATTACCAATAATGAAAACCTAAGAGTAAAGTATTTCCCAAGTTCACTCACCAAAAATGCTTTTACTTGGTTTACAATACTGCCAATGAACTCGATTCATAATTGGACTCAATTAGAGAGATTTTTCCATAAACAATTGTATATGGGACAATCGAAGATAAGCCTGGAAGAATTAGCTAGCATTAAAAGGAAGTTCTATGAGCCAATAGATGATTACCTCATTAGGTTCCGACTACTTAAGGTAAGGTGCTTTACTCAAGTGCCTAAACATGAGTTGGTCGGAATGGCTGCTGGTGGCTTCGACTACTCAATTAGGAAGAAGTTGGATACCCAGTACCTGAGAGATATGGCCCAGTTGACTGATAAAGTTCGACAAGTCGAACAACTTAAGGCTAAAAAAAGCTAAGGCAAACAAGAATAGATAGGAGTGGGCAACCTACGTTGAATTCCACGAAGATGAACAGGAAACTAGTGTCGATCCTTTTTTCGACGAAAGTGAAATTAACCTTACTGAATTAAATCAAGGCCCACCTTACGCCTGTATATTTTTAACACCGTCGAATAGAGAGAATCCAGTCGATTTAGAGAAGAACGATAGGTTCCCTAAAAAGATATATACCTTCAATGTCACCAAGTGTGACAAAATCTTTGATTTATTAGTCAAATATGGTCAAATGATAGTGCCTCCTGGCGCTAAAATGCCTCATTTAGAATAGAGAAAAAGAGAGGTTTTTGTAAGTATCATAATTTTCTTGGCCATAAAACATCTTTATGTTTTCTTTTCAGGGATCTCATTCAAAATGCCATCAAGAAGGGAATACTCAAATTTGCTGATAAGTCAAAGAACCAGATGAAGGTGGATTATGACCCTCTACCTATTGTTGTTACGCACTATTCAAAACCATCTATGGTAAATATGGTCGAAGTTGTTAATAACTTCACTAGTGATATTGTAATGATTGAGGCTACTAATGGCTTCACTAGAAGAGTTGCTGAAGACTCTAATCAAGAAACCACTGAGGGTTTCATCCAAGTTGCCGGAAATTTTAACCACGAAGTCACTGAAGACTTCGACGGAGAAGATAATGAGGGCTTCGCTAAGAAAGTCGCTGATGACTTTAAGATTGAAACCACTGAAGGTTTTGTAAAGGAAGCTGCTGAAGGCTTCGACGATGGAACTACTAAGGGTTCCAACTAAGTAATGGCAATGTATGATACTAATGATGGTTTCATACAAAACAACAAAGAAACTAAGGCTACTGAAGGCCTTAGTAAGAAACTTCAAGAATTAGATATCTCTGCAAGAACCAACCTTGGGGTTAACATGGTCGAGATAACCCAAGAGTCCACGATGGAAGTGGATGAGTGTACTATCAAACAAGAAGAGTATGCCAAAGTGGCATATCCAAAACAAGAAGAGAATATTCTTGAGTTTCTTCACAAGTGCCAGCGAAAGAATTCCCAAGTGGTGTTGTGTCCCATATGTAATGCTGTCTTTGACCGAAAAGTTGCGAAGAACATCCAAGGGGCTTGACGGGCAAGAGATAGGAACAACTAGAGGAAATCAAACAACCATGGTGCTTTCGACAAAAAAGGAGCACCAAGGAGGAGTGATCAACATGAATCAGGGATACGTGGCAATAGGCCACCAATATTCAAGTCCACTTCTGATGCCCCCAAGGGCAAGTGGGTAAGGCCAGTTGAGAAAAGAGAGAATGACCAAAAAAGTGGGAAAATTCCGAAGTCGATAGAGGATCTTTGATAGCATAGTGGAGGGAGTTCCAAGCTTCCAAGCAATCAGCTTGGCATTTAGAAAACTACAAAGGAAGAACCCAATGACGAGATCTCAGCGGAGACTCCAACAAAGGAGGCGCAAGGCTGATAGGGAAGTTGCAGAAAAAGAGATTGTTGAGTCTAGTAGAAACTATAAACCAAAAATGGCAACAACAAAGACAGAAAACCTGTCAAGAAGAAAGTTGTCGAAAGAAGGTTGTTCGCAGACCAGCAACAAGATGTAAAGGATAAGTCTGAGCAGATAACTGTGGATGATGATATAATGATGGGCGATTTCGATTCGGGATCAGAACCGTCACTAGACATTATCTATAATGTCGTATTGGTGCTACCTAGGGAGTATGATTAGGTGACATAATTGGAAGACCCAGAGGACGAGGTCGAACAAGAAGTGGCCATTCAAAGGCCAGTATGTTACTACATTTTAAATAACGGTTGTGTCAATGAGCATAATGCATTCTTTGAAAGGCCAGATGATATAATGAAAAACCACCTAAAGCCTCTATTCATTAAAGGAAAGGTAGAAAATATGGGTATCAATAAGATACTAGTGGATGGAGGATCGACAGTAAACCGAAAGTTGCACTATATGTTAAAAAATATTGGCATGAATGACTCTGATATGTAGCCTTATAATATGGTCCTTTCAAATTACGAAGGGAAGGTGGGAACAACCATGGGATTCGTTCAGGTATACTTGACCGTTGGCACAATTACTAGGCCAACAATGTTTATGGTGATTAATGCATCTAAGGAAAATTACAATCTACTCCTTGGAAGGGAGTGGATACATGGAATAGGTGCAGTACCTTCGTTACTTCACCAAAGGATATCCATCTGGAGAAGTGATAGAATTTTTTGAAAATATAGAGGAATACCAGAGCTATTATATGGCTGAGGTTAACCAAATAAGTGCGCGACAATTTGATAAGAACTTAGCCCATGTAGCGCCATGTAACCCAGCATGTTTCAATTTTACACCTGTGGATAACACCTTTTGTTCGTTGTACTTGCATCTGACCCACGGATTTCAGTGGGACAAAGAGGTGATAGGCGAAGAAGACTTCACCTTCAGAACAGATAGAATCCAACCTATGGGTTCGGGTAATGAATTCAGTGACTATGATTGAGTCACAAGCACTGAGAAATATTTCGCCTTATATAGTTGAAAATAGATTAAAAGCGGCCTTAGAGGCTAATATAAAATATAGGTTGTCGAAGCCAATGTTGAAGAAAAATACTTCGAAGGTCCAGGGAAGGATTTTGACCCTGAGCCACCTGACAAAGATCGAGTCGAAGTGAAAAGCCAAAGGCTAGATTCCACCTATAATGATGAGCCTTTGGGTTTTGAGAAGGATCCGCTAGCAAGTAATTCAAAATGTTGGCACAAGATCCTTTAGAAGAAGTCGACTTGGGAGAAGGGACAACAAAAAAGGCCAACTTACATCAGTACTAACATTTACCCAAAGCTCAGAGTCGAAGTAATTCAATTGTTGAAGGGTTGAGAGACTTATTCACATGGGATTACGAAGAGATTCCTGGTTTGAGTAGAGAGCTGGTCAAATTGAGGTTGCCGATAAAGCCTGGGAAGAAGCCCATAAAGCAGACTATAAGGCACTTTACACCTGAGGTTCTATAAAAAATTAAAGAGGAGGTCAAAAGACTTCTGAGATGAAAATTCATTCGTACAACCAGGTATGTCGAATGGATTGCTAATGTGGTTCCAGTTATTAAGAAAAATGGAACTTTAAGGATTTGTATGTATTTTAGAGATTTAAATGCTGCAACCTCAAAAGATGAGTATCCAAAGCCTGTGGCAGAAAGGCTAGTCGACTCTGCTGAAGGCCATGAGTATCTAAGTATACTCGACAGATATTCTAGATATAATCATATTTTTATTGTTGAAGAGAATGTGTCAAAAACAGCCTTTCGATGCCCTAGAGCCTTAGGCACTTTCGAATGGGTAGTAATGCCCTTTGGCCTAAAAAATGATGGGGAAACTTATCAAAGAGAAATGAATTTGATATTTCATGACTTCATTGAGACTTTCATGCAGATTTATATTAATGATATTGTAGCCAAGTCGGTTTCAGGAAAACGTCATATAGACCACCTTCGACAATCATTTGAAAGAATGAGGAACATGGTCTCAAGATGAATCCTCTCAAGTGTGCTTTTTGTGTGCAGGCGGGAGATTTCCTAGGCTTTATGGTCCATAAAAAAGGAATAGAGATTAATTAGAACAAGACTAAAGCCATCATGGAGGAGAAAGCGCCTTCGACAAAGAAGGAGTTGCAGTCTTTGCTAGGGAAAATCAATTTCCTAGGGAGATTAATTTCCAATCTAAATGGTAAGACTCAAGCCTTCTCACCTCTACTTTGAATCAAGCAAGAAGGTTTTGAGTGGGGGCAAGCGCAACAAGAAGCGTTTGACAATATTAAAGAATACCTTGCTTACCCTCTGATTTTGGCGCCTCCTTGTAGAAATAGGAGTATAAGATTGTATATAGTTGCGTCAGACAAGACTTTAGGGAGCACGTTAGCTCAAGAGGACGAGAATGACGTTGAAAGAGCCATTTATTACCTTAGTAGAGTCTTAAATGATGCAGAGACTAGATATAGTATAGTCGAAAATTATGTCTTTGTCTATACTTTTCTTGTACAAAATTAAAGCATTATATAAAGCCAATTGAAGTTTATCTTTCTTCTCATTTCGATGTTATTAAATATATGCTTTCTAAACCTATTTTGCACAGTCGAAATGGTAAATGAGAATTAGCCTTAACAAAATATTCTTTAACTTATATGCCTTTAAAGGCTGTTAAAGTACAAGTGGTAACCGACTTTATAATCGACCACTCTATAGTTGAAAACTCCCTAAACTTTGTGGAGCTTAACCCATGGAAGTTATACTTCGACGGTTCTAGTCATAAGTATGGAACGAGAGTAGGAGTACTGATTATTTCTCCTAACAAACTTAAAACAAAATTCAAGTATAAAGTCGAAAGCCTTTGTTCGAACAACGAAGCTGAATATGAAGCTTTAATTGCTGGACTTGAAATATTGTTAGAATTAGGGGCAACTCGAGTCGAAATAATGGGATATTCAGAGTTGGTAATAAAGAAAATTACAAAGGAATATAAATGTGTCGTGGAAAATCTCATCATGTACTATGTGATAGCCAATAGGTTGTTACAAAGATTTGAAATGGTAAGCATTCGACACACACCTCGACGTGAGAATCAAGAGGCTAATGATTTAGCCCAGATTGCTTCAGGGTACAAAATTTCAAAGGAAAAATTACAAGATGTAATCAAAGTCAGAGGAAGAGTTGTATCAACTAAACTATCCCCAACAGATTTGGAAATAATGAAGTTAGGATATGCTGATGAAGAAAGCTTTGAAATATTGGCTATAGATAGTTTGACAGATAAAGATTGGAGGAAGCCAATAATATATTAGTTGCATAATCCAATAGCCCCCGTCAAACGAAAAGTCAAATATCGTGCCTTAAGCTATGTTTTGATGGGGAATGAATTATTCAAAAAGACACCTGAAGGTGTCTTACTTAAATGCCTTAGCGAATCAGAGGCATATTTGGCTCTTTCTAATGTTCATAGTGGGGCATGTGGAGCACATCAAGTAGGTCATAAGATAAAGTGGTTATTATTTTGACATAGAATGTATTAGCCTACAATGCTTAAAGATTGTATTGAATTTGTCAAAAGATGTCAAGAATGTCAAATACATGCAGGCATTCAACATGTTCTGGCAAGCGAACTACATTCCATAGTAAAGCCTTGGCCCTTCAGAGGTTGGGCTTTGAATTTAGTTGGTGAAATTCGAATATTATCATCGAAGAGTCAAAAATACATTTTAGTGGGAATAAATTATTTCACTAAATGGATTGAGGCTATACCACTGGTAAATGTGGATCAGGATGTAGCGATCGAATTCATCCAAAAGCACATTATTTACAGTTTTGGAATCCCAAAAACTATTACAATAGATCAGGGATCAATTTTTACTGGTCAAAAAATGCAAGAGTTCGCTAAAGAGATGAGGTTCAAACTTTTAACATCCATACCTTATTATGCTCAGGATAATGGTCAAGTTGAAGCAGCAAATAAAGTGGTGATTGGGTCAATTAAGAAGCATGTGAGGGAAGAAGCCAATTAATTAGAATAAGACATTGGACCAAGTTTTGTGGGCTTGTTGAACCTCCACTAAAGATGTATAAATACTACACCTTTTCGACTAACATATGGTCATGATGTTGTATTACCAATCGAAATTTATTTACAGTAAACTAGAATCCAAAGACAACATGAAATCCCATCTGATTCATATTGGAATATGATGTTGGACGAACTAGTTGACTTGGATGAAGAGAGACTCAGTGGCTGCATCTCATTCATCCAGTTGAGTTTCTGATTTATTTTATATCCTATTTGATAAGTCTTTGAGGCGATTGAAATCAGCAACAGTAAGGTCAATTAGTGAACCCAATTCTATTATAGCATATGCAACTTCTAGGGAAGCTTCCAAGACATTGACTTGTTTTAAGAGTTTCTTGATCCCAAAAAATGTAGAAGTACCATTCTTTAGATTGTGGAACAAGTCAACATCAAAGGCCTTTTCTTTAATTTGAGAGAGCAATTTGTTGCACCCCAAAATTTGACCAACTTATTTCACCTGATTTTATGTTTCATAGCTTTAGCATTTGCATATTAGGTCATATTAGGTCATGTATATAATTCATTCATCTGCATAGCATAGCATGGGCAAGCCATCCAACAAGGGACCGAGTGTCATTCTTATCTCTATGAGCCTATCAAGAGGTTCTTATTCAAAATTTAAGCCTATGCAAGTCATCAGAAAGGAATTGAAGCTTGAGAAGTTAGTGGACCAATCAGTGGGTTTTTCTCCTATGTTGAGGGGGTTTGAAGACTATCAAAGAGATTGTGGGCTATGAATTGAGGGCATGGAATGTATATAGACATCATGGAAGACCTAGAGGGTCATTTTTAGAGTGATAAAAGTCATTGATGTGATTACAAGAACTACAGTTGAAGACAGTCAATTAGGGTTTCATCTAGGTCAACCCTAGGTCAACCCTAGGTCAAATACTTGATTGAAGGTACATCAAGGCCTGTTTGAAGAATGGGGGATCCATCATTTGATATGTGGATATGGATGTGATGTTGTGCCAAGGAGAAATCAAAAGAAATCAAGAAGAAGAGAAGTTTCTAAATTAGGGTTTCAGTGTAAAATCCCCTGATTTAGGGCAAACTTCCAAGCAGAATAATTCAAGATACAAGTCTCTAATGGATCTTTGGCCAACATGAAAGTTGTTCCTCATGATCTTAGCTTTCTAGAAAGGTATGGTATGTCTCAATCTGATTTGTGGAGCTCTACTTATGATCTTGACAAGCCAAGGGCATTTTGGGCATTTGGAGGTTATAAGTCATTTCAAGCATAAGGTCATATCTCCTACTTCCAAGCTTCAAATGGAAAAATCTTCAACATCAAACTTGCTTAGAATGGTGTTTTAAGGCTAGTAGGGAGGTCATGAGATGTTAAAAAGGCTTGTATCAAAAAGTGATAAAAATGGCCTAAAAAAGGGGAATAAGGCAAATAAAGTGGTGGAAAAAAAATCAAATTTTGGGTTAGAGGTCACAAACAAGCCATATGACACACCAATTTGATTGTAAAATGCATTTTAAAAACAATGACATTGGCACATTTTGAATTGAGCAATAATTTCATGACTTGCTTTGTAAAAGTGGTTACTTGAAATGTAAGTCACTAATCCAAACCACTTAACAAGGCATTTGGAAGGCTATTTTGGTTGGAAACTTCCAAGGGAAGATACATGAACAATCTAGAAATTTTCAAGGGAAGATACATGAATAATCTAGAAAGTTCCAAGGGAAATGGATTTTATTATTTTGGGCTTGGGCTTCATTTCTAGAATATTCCAATCATCTCTATAAATGTTTAGAAACTCATTTGAAGCAAGGTTGGTGATTGATTGGAGTTGGATTGGAAGAGAGCATATCAATTTTCAAGATAGCAAATCAAGTGGTGATTCTTCATTCAAGGCGATTTCGGTTCGATTCGAAGATTGTAGCACTTTCCTTGCATATTGTTGAACGAATTTGAAGCTTTCGGAAGTACGAAAAGAGCCGAAGATACTCCGTTTCGAAGCTCCGATCAAGGTATGTAAACCTTCACTTTCCCATGAATTTAGGATGATATAATTAGAAATTCTCATGCGGTTAGGATCATGAACACCTATGGATGATTTTAGGATTGTTAATTTGGAGATTTTCTTCATTCCCTTTTTCTTTTTATTTTTCTGTTTTGAGGCCTGTTTGCTTTTATTACGTCAAAAATAGTAAAATTGTTCAAGAAATTATGAAATTTTTTTCTACAGATCTTGATTATCTTAAGAAACTTTAGGCGCTAAGTTTGCATTTTTTATTATTTTTTTGATTTAGTTATGATTTTTCTTTCGTGCTAATATCCATTGGTGTACATAACTGTTCATCTGTTTTGTTTAATTTTGTTCTCTTTAATGCTTCATGATTTTGAGCTTATTTTTGTATATGTTTTATATGATATGCATAGGATTCTCCAGAAATTTTATCGGAATTTCTAGACGACTCTAAGTTTAGTTTTGAATCCGCTTTTTAGAGTCATCGCCATCTGAATGTTCCCTGGACACTTTATAGGTTTTCCTTTAGAATGTGACCTTAAATTTAGAGTTTGGTTTTAATTTTTTTACCATAGGTTTCTAACATCTTCAGGATATTGTAGAATTTTTCTTAGATTTTTGTGGATTGTTTTCCCATTTCTTTTGCATTTTACATTCTGATGAGTATTTTGCATGATGTTTGCTTTGCATGTTTGATACCACTGTTTTGTAGGATTTTGTTCTCTCAATTGGTGATGATTCTTGCTTAGATCTTTTGGTAGATTGTATCTAACACTCGCTTGTTACCTTAGGAATTTTTGTAGATTTTCTAGAGGTAATTTGGTTCTGTTTTAGGGTTGTTGATTAGGACCTTCCCAATTGATGGTTAACCTTGACCCCTTGCATGTTAGGAATTGTTTAGACCCCTTAGAAATTGATATAGGGTTTGATCTTCGATCTTGATAATATAGATATTAATATACTTTAGGGTTTCCCTTAGGATAATGTGATAAAACTTTAGAATAAAAATGGTAGTAAAAAAATGTTGAAATAGATATGGTGTAATAAAAAACTTAGAATAATTAGGGTTTTGAACATAACATAAGTGCAACAAAACAATTCCTTTTTGGGCTTTTTAGGTTGAATTAGAAGATGGGACTATAGGGGTATTATGGGTAAGTGTAGTAGATCCCTTAGAATAAGTATTAGAATTTCCCCTATTATATTAATATTTAGTATATTTTTGTAATTGTTTGATTGTATGGTGTGCCCGTTTTGGGGTTATTGCTTGTTATTTGGGCTTGTTGGGCTTGCTTGGGGTTTGGGCTTGGCTTGAAGACCATGGATGGTGAAGCATTGAAGACAAAGACAAAGTCAAGGATTGAAGAACAAGTTCAAGAGTTGATGAAAATTGTAGCTTGCTTGTAACTGTTGAAGATCACAGGAACTAGGAGCTAGGTAGAGCTTAGAGTAGAAATTTGATTCTTAAACATGGATGGCTTTGTTTGCCTTCATCCCTCTCTATGATTCAGAGTCTCTCTAGGATACTCACCCCCTTCCTTTGGAAGGCTTGGTGACAGTATCTAAGAGATAGAACTCTTGAGAGAAACATTCTACATTTTGTTAACAGTCTGTTTGCCACCTTTGGTGGTCAACTAACTGTTTAACATCTCAATTCATCCTATTAATTGTTCCTCATCCTGGAGAGTTTGATTTGAAGAAAAGCCATGAAAGATTAAAGATGGAAGTCATTGTTTGAAGATTGTGCTGTTGAAGCTGTGCATGTGACTGCTGCTGTTTGAAGCCCTGCTGCTTGAAGCTGTGGAAGATGATTACTGTTAGAGTTTTCCTCCTTGAAGATAGATGCTTGATGGAAGCTTGTTGATGAAGACTTTGCTTGAAGATGTTGATGGAGCTTGCTGTGTAGAGTTGCTGTTTGCGGTTTATTTTTTGCTGTTTAGAAGCTTTTGATGTATTGTTTGAGTTTTCGGGACTGTATTGTTTGCCAATTAATCTGTTAGGTTGAAAGTGAATTTTGTTCGCTTTTGCCTGTTGTTTTCAAGGTTCGAGGAAGAGCAGGACTCCATTGCCTAGCTTGTACTGCTGCATTCATGCATTTTACTGCTTTACTGTATATATGCTGTTGTTTTTCCGTTTATCCCCTTAGGATCTCTGTTTCTCTCTGCGCAAGAGAGAAATATGACAGACATTAGGTTCTTATCCATGCATGACAACATTAGGTTAGATTTTGATTCCCTTTTTTAAACCATAGGTTAGATTTGTTGTTTCTCTTCTTTCTCAAAACAATCAGAAAAACACAATAAACATTTCAAACACCATAAAAAACAGTTCTTGCGTAAAAGACTGTAAACCAATCAAAAACGTCATTTTTGTCCGCTTGGACCCATAATCAGGAGAAAACCTTTTTCAGAAGGATAAAAACAATCAAGAAAGACTTGTGTCGTACGTGGCCCGAACTACGTTTGCTCTGATCTTTCATGCTGTATGAAAGTACATAGGCATAGGATGCGATATCCTAGCGAGCAACCTTCCCCTCCTTTCCCGTAGGTAGGCGAACTACATTGACTCTGATTTCTCGTTCCAGACGGGAATACGTAGGCATAAAGTGCGATACTTTGCCGAGTCATTTTATTTTCTTTTAACCCCAGACCTGTAGAATAGATAGAATAACAATCCGTAACAAAAAACAAGCGTGGATCCCGTCGAGTACGACGGACGTGAGGGGTGCTAATACCTTCCCCTTGCGTAACCGACTCCCGAATCCAGGATTTGGTTGCGATGACCATTCCTTTCCCGTCTTTGCGGTAGGTTTACTTCGAGCGTTTCCTTTCCCTCTGTTAGGATAAATAACGCACGGTGGCGACTCTTCTGTTCAGCCGGCGCCGATTTTCGCAGTAGCGACACAAGTCATCTTCAGGCTTGTTGGAAGCGTGATTACTCGACGCATTCGAAGTGCTAGTGCTTTTATCTGTCAGGGTATACCTGGAGCTAATCATATCTTTCAGATATTCAAAGGGTCTATACACCCTAAGCGACTCTAGCTCTTCATGTGAAAGGTTGGTGGAATTCATACCAGTCAAAACAACAAGATTTGGGTCCGTTTTTAATTAATCCTCTTGTTGTTCTTTTTCTCCTTCATTTTTGTCTTTCTCTTCTTCGTCATTTTCATCCTCCACAACAACTTCAGTCTCAAAATCAAACATAGAGTGATCCTTTTCCTCCTCCTCTTCTTCCTCACTCTTTTCGTCACTACTGCTTATTGATTAATTGGGGAGCCATATTTAGACTTGTCTTCGACAATTTTTTCTACATATGGCATTTTCATGTCACCTACAACATAAACTAAGGCTTCCTCCCTTGTTGGGCTTTTCTCATGATCAGGTTCGTTGGTGTGTGAAAGCTTAGTGGTGGCCTTGAGCGGTGATTTCTTTTGATCACCATCCAGTTGGCTCACCTCGTCAGCAGATTCTTTGGTAGAATCCTTGGGAGAAGTTTTTGAAGGGCTTGTTGGATGATAGGTAGGATTACTGCTAGTGGTGGGAATTATTTGTTTCACAAGGGGATGCCCCTTATCATCTTCGGCATCCTGAGAAGAAGAAATCAAGAAAAAGATTAGAAGCATGTTAGTCGAAGATAGTTATAAAGTTTAATATAAAGAAGAAATCTTCGTACCTTAGGATTCTCAGTCTTAGGACTAGAGTTATCGCTCTCTACCTGATCTGGATTCTTTGTATCAATTGATTTCTTACTTTCATGAGTGACGTCAGTCTCTACCACCTTGAGAGTAGAAGGTTTCTTTGCAAGTGCTTTGACTGTTTTTGGTTGAGGTCGAAAACCGATGTCAGTAATTTTTGTTTGCTTCTTCTTTTTTGTGGTTTATTTGGAGTGATTAAGAGAAAGATCCCCATTACCGGATTCAATTAGGTGAACCTCAGGTCCTTTTTGCTTTCTCTTTCTTGGTGTCGGAGGTGGTCTCCGACTTCCCTGCAAAAAACATTATACTTCAGAAGTCAGATTGGGAAGACAATATGCAAAGAGAAAAGTATTGAGCACAAAGTTTTACCTTGGTTGTGGTTTTCTTAGAGTTGTCTTCATCTTTTCTTCGAAAACTTCTTTTTCAACGGGGGTAGGTTTCTTAGCTGGAATTTTTACGGATGCAAAGAAAATTAATGCAATTAGCGTAAGCTAAGTACAAAACTTAAATAAAGAAAAATGGATAGAAATAGGTGGTGTCAAGAAACCTCCCATTCCACACCTTCATATATTGGAGACTCCATGCGAACGTGTTTTATGCCAATACGAAGGTGGCCTTTGAAATTGTCCAGAGTGTACTTAGTCAGAACCACTCGCTTAACACGCTTTTGGGTTTCTTGGCGAAGAATTTTTATAAAATCCCCATAGACGAACCAATCTGGAAATGGAGGGATAAAAGCCACACCAAAATTAGTAGTTGGCAGTCGAGGGAATTTTGGAGGATAGAGATTAAAAGCTAACTTTTAACGTTGATCAGTTCAAACGTACGGTGGAAGTTTAAGTCCTCTAATTTCTTTGTAAATTTTTCTTTTAAAGTCACTACTGCTTCGCTAATGGTTCGACTAAGATCACCTGGCCTGTAGGCAATTTCAAAGTATTTCTGGAATGCTTGGATTTATTTGATGTGTGTTGAAGTACCTTTCTTTACTTTGTCCTGCACAAGGGTAAAAGCTCTAGTTAGTTGGAGATTGAAGGCAACTACATCAAAGAATTCTGCAGTGTAATATTCTCTCCACCAATCATCAAACTCTCTAGTGCAGAGAAAGCAAGGCTTAAAGGCCACATGATTGAACTCTATGAGATCAGAATACTTGGCTAACAACTTAGTTCATTTCGCCTCATTGTGCCACATGTTGTAATGAATCAGTGAGCCCTTTTTGGGAAAAGGGGTTTGGGTTTGATTTGAATAAGACCAAACTGACGAGAGACGAGATTTGGTTGGTAATTGACAAGATAAATTCAAAGCTTTAAAGGGTTGAGCCTTGAAGCTAACAATCTTGGTGTAAGGAAAGGTTCCCAAATGTCAAGATATTCAGCTTCCTGTTCCTTCGACTCAGGAGGAAACTTCCTTGTGAACCATTCAGGGCCTACTTTTCTATTAGCAAAAGGGGTCATGTTGGGGGGAAATTATAATGCTTCGCAAATATCATCACATAGTTGGTGAAGGTGTACTGAAGATCCAGTCCTTCGTCACTAGAAGTCAACAGGGCAAGCTAAGTAAAATTAGTGTTCATAAACTCTAAATTGATTGGGTCCCTAGTGTTCATAAACTTTAAATTGATTGGGTCCCTATAAGCTATGTCTAAGGAGAACCTTCTAAATAATGAAGCATCCGTCAAAGGAAGGGGCGTAAATTAATTGGGTCCCTAGTGTTCATAAACCAAGCTAAGTAATCAGAAGGGTCTTTAGATAAAGGACATGACTTGAAAATCCTAAAACCAGTGGTCATAAACTCTAAATTGATTGGCTCCCTAGAAGCTATGGTCGAAGGAGAACCTTGACCATCTACATGTGCTTTCTCATCAATTTTGATCCCCTCATCAATCCTAGGTTTTAAATCGTGGGCTATGAGTTTGTAACTGTAGTAAGCGGGGAAGAATTCCCTAATCTTAGTAGGATCAGTAGTGAGATTAGGTAAATGACCTAATATGCCATGGGTCTTACTAGAAATAGAAGAGGAATTAGTACCCGTAATTGATAAATCCTGCGTTTCTCTTCTTTATTTGGAGGTTCAGGGATGTACTATTGATTTCCAACCACTTTGGACCCAACATTTTGTGAACTGGAGCGAGTTCTTTGGATTTTTTAGAGTCTTTGTTCCTTGGAGATTTTTGAAGTGGAAGCCATTGTTGTAGCAAGTTTGCAGAAAGAAAGGTTTGAAAGAGATGAAGTTTGAAGAAATACACTTGAGAGTTTAGAAAGTGAAAAGAGAAAAAATGATGCTTTTTCACTATTTTATAGATGGATGAAGTGGAATGGTTACTGTACATGATCATTATGCAACATTAATAGTTAAAAGTCAGATTCATGGTCTCCCATGGACTAGACATATGATGATTGAAAAGATTCACACATGGGTTTGAGGAGACGTTTGAGGAAGTTGTCATGATAACAATGACGTCATAGCAGTCCAAAGGTTTTTAGCATCGAATATGAAAAACTTTAAAAAATTCTCTTTTTTCCATTTAGCCGAAAATGACATTTTTGGGGGGAAACTTGTTGGCTGAGAATTTCGATGCCATGTTCCCATTTGAGAAACTAAGTAAAATTAGAAGTTTCTTAAATATGGTTGACTTCGGCAGAAGTTAATGTGAAGTTCTTTCGAAGTGGTTTTCATAAGGAGACGTGCTTAGACAAATACTTAGAAACATTTTGTAAGTGTAGAAGGTCACTTCGATGAAGGGATAATTTAGATTCTTCCTTCGACAGAAGTTTGAATTTCAAAACACAGATAGATAACTGTCTTTTGTCCTTATCCGTTTCTCAGGAGAGACGCGTGGAAAACTATGGTAAAGCGAAGGCATGCAGGGAGAAACGTGTCAACTTTTGGAGAAATGTTCATTGGAGACAGTTATTTCGACGTATTATAAATAGGGGTCTTAGTATTAGGATTTTCGGGTGTTTAATTGTTGTACTATACTCAAAGTTCACTCAAAGTATCCAAGTTAAAGCGAGAAAAGAGTTACTATTGAGAAATGTACGTTGAAAGACCATATTTCATTACATTTCTTTTATAAACTTTTACAAAGTTTAACCTTTTCAACAAACAATCAAAATAATCTTTTTACACTTATGAATGTTGTCGTAGTGTTCATTAATTTTCTAGAAATACATTAATACAATATCTATGTCCTCAAGATTCACTGGTTGATCTTGTAAGTAAACCAAATTTTTAAAAAACCAGCGGTTGTTTACCAATTTTCATGGTAAACACATCCTAAACTGTAAAGTAGGATCTACCCTGTTCAAATATCTCAGCCTACCGATTAGGGCTAACCTGAGATTTTTAGCGACTTGGAAGCTCGTGATTGATGTAGTGAGATCCAGACTATCAAGTTAGAAGCATAAACATTTCTCTATATGAGGTCGGGTGGTTATTATTAAATTAGTCATGTCTGCTATCCCGGTTTACTATCTCTCTTTCTTCAAGGCTTTGCCAGGTATCGTTTTGAAACTTGAATCTTTGTTTGAACAATTTTTATGGGGTGGGGGTGAGGAGGAGAGAAAAATATTTTGGATTAGCTAGGATAAGGTTTGTAGACCTTTAGAAGAAGGGGATTAGGCTTAAAAAATTTGAGATGTTTTAATGATGCTCTTTTGGGCAAATGGGATTGGAAAATTAGATGTGATAGAGGAGGTCTCTGGTTTAATGCTTTGTCAAACAGATATGGAGAGAATATCAATTTAGTCAGAAGTTAAGGGAGAGAGTGTTCTATTTGGTGGGTCAATTTAAATAGTATAGCTTTAGGGGATGGAGTATCACCTATTGTATATTCTGTTAGAGAAACTTATAAGAAGATTTCAGAGCCTAGATCTAGCTTGCTCGACCTACCATGGTTGAAGATTTGGAATAAATCAATTTCGTCGAAAGTCTCATGTCTAGTTTGGAGGATATTTCAGAATAGAATTGCCACAAAAGATAACATGCATATAGGGATGGCAATGTGGAGAGTTTGGGTAGGATACTATAATATCTGTCTCCATACCCGTAGTTGGAAAAAAATCCTCGTACTCGAGCCCGTACCCGCTTGGGTATAAACATTGGCACCCGTCCCCGTACTTTATGGGTATATAAGTACTCGTACCCGTTACCTGCATTTCTAAAAAAAAATATGTCAAGTATAAAATATCATAATATTTTTAGTTTTTAAAAATTTTAAAAATTTATTGTTGAATTATGAAATAAATGATCACTTATATTAAATATGTAGTAGTTTAAAATTGATGTTTTTTTAATAAATTTTATAAACATTTAATTTTATATAATAATATAAATTAAAATATATAAATATATATTGTGCGGGTATGGGGCGGGGTGGGTACTAAGGTGCCCATACCCGCACCCATCACCGCTTATTTAAGTGGGTAATCACCCGAGCCCGTGCTCGTATCCATTTTTGCGGGTTTTTATCCTATCCATTGTGGGTAACTTTATGGGTACCCAATGGGAATGAGACAAATTTACATTCCTAAATGCATAGGAGAGGAGTCACAGGCCAATGATCTTTATTATGCTGTAGTGGGTGCGGGAGCAAGGAGTCGGTTTCCCATCTATTTTTCGAATGTCCCTTTTTTGCAAGTATTTGGTACTTTTTCTCTAACTGGCTTTGTATCACAACAACACTGCGTAATAATGGGATATATAATCTTCTTCAATTTGAAGGCCTAATTGGCAGCGAAAGAGCCTTCGTAGAGAGGGTTAGGACGACATGGTTCACTTGTATTTGGTGCATTTGGAGAATAAAAAATGAGAAGATATTCAAAGATAAAGATATCAATACGATCAACATACTCGAATTTATGAAACGATGGTCTTAGAATTGGTTGAAATTCAAATCAGGAAGCATAATAGATAATTTCTCTTTTTGGTATTCGATCCTAGAGCTGTTTTGGGATGTACTGATTAATTTGTTGTATTTTATATAGAGCTGGTGCAATTTATCGGTGTAGTGGTTTTGCTGCTCATCTGGCTGATTTAGAGAGCCGAGGTTGTATTATGTTCGTGGTTAAGTTTTCAGTTATTGGTTTGTGGTTTGAGGCAATCATATCCTCTTGTTATCGTTGCGCGTTGGTTTTTCTTTAGCCTGTTCGTAGAGGCTGCTGGTGGAATTCTTGTTTCGGTCAGAGTCTTGGTTCACGCAGCAACGGTTTGGATTGCATTATTTTCATCTCAATAAACAAGAATTTAATCTCTAATTTGATTAATATATTAAGTAGTTATCAATTTTTTCATCATGCATCACCATCAATACCTAAATTTATCATTATTATGACAACACCTAATAGGATAAGATCAATTTCAACTGTTGTGAAAATAGAAAAAATCGAAAACCATCGAGATTTTAATATTTTTTTAAAAACAAAAAGAAAGACTATTGGCCTCGTTAAGTCAACTCAGTCGGTAGATATGCATGACTATCAGAGGTAAGAGCACATGTTTGAACCTGTGACATATCATTTTTCACCTTTAAAAAGTAAATTCCAACCATTAGAATACTTGACAAAAAAAGATTATTGAAAACATGTCGATCCAGTTCCACAAAGATATCTTTATGCCTATCAAAATCGCTATCTCTCTCAACATAAGATTCTAACACCCTTAACTAAAAAACTCCTTGCTTTTGTTTTCCTTTTATATTAGAGAGTATATATATATATATATATATATATATATATATATATATATATATATATATATATATATATATATATATATATATATATATATATATATATATATATATATATATATATATATATATATATATATATATATATATATATATATATATATATATATATATATATATATATATATATATATATATATATATATATATATATATATATATATATATATATATATATATATATATATATATATATATATATATATATATATATATATATATATATATATATATATATATATATATATATATATATATATATATATATATATATATATATATATATATATATATATATATATATATGTCGCACCCTAATTTTTGACAGTAAGATGTCACCTCTTTTTTTTGCGCATTTTCTATTATTATTTGACTTTATTTTAATATTTATGTTTTTGCGACTAACCAACTTTTACAGATGCAGAAATTTTGAGTAGAGTTAATATTTGTTTCCGTAGTCGAACATTTTAAGGCATGACCAAGTAATCCTGACTTAAGTTTGTCTTAAGGTCTCTGCTTAGTCGGGGCTCCGTTTTTAGGTTTTTATCACTATATTTATTATTGTTTTTATTTATTATCTTTATATTTATTGTTATTATTATTACTACTAATATTATATTGTCATTATTAACATTTCTTTCACTCTTGAGCTATTATTGGATCAATACACCAAAGATATTCTTTGGATGCGCTTTCCGGCTATATCTCATTAAAATCAAGATCAAGCTTCAATGGTTTATGGACTAAGATTTTGTGGTAAGTTATTATCGAGGACACGAGAGGTTTGACGCACCACCTTCATGAGTACATTCCTTTCGGGATACCACTAAGACCGAGATGCTATATCACAAGTTTGAATTTGAGACTAAAGTATTCATTCAAGTATATTTCGATTTTAGTATTTGACAGAGTGCCAGGGCTTGGTTTAGGGATTCCCCATGGCATTAAAGTTCGATTCTTTTTGTTTTGAGTACGAATGGCTTGTTTTGAGTTCGAGTGGTTTGAATCAATTGGGGAAAACTGAGCTCATGTGGAAAGAGGATTCATTTGGATTATTCGAAGTGTTAGTGCCCGAATTCCAGTACATCATACATATTCATGCAGCAAGTTTCATTTAAAAATAAATGGCTATTGTATGTCTACAAGGATCTAAATTAATGGTCAATGAAATTTAAAGGCAATTGCAGTAGTATGGTACATGTAAACCGACAGAATAAGGTGTGTTTTATTGAAGAACATTATCTCCGTTATAGTAATGTGTTCATTAAAATTACATGTAAACCAGGAAGAAAAGACATGCTTTGAACATTGTTGCCATTGTCGGAGCGTCATCACTAAGGTTGACTGCATCTTTACAATACTCGGAAAATAAGTGATCTTGGTACTCGTATTCAATCACAGTATTCTGCAACTTTACCCATGTTTAGCTACTCACAATGTCACCGGTAAAGAACATACTGTCCGTGACCAATTTGGGCATGGAATTTTTCGCCGAGGAGTCCAACACCATCGGATGCACCGCCCCCTGTTGTTTCACGCTGAAAGCAACTGAATTTAAAGTCAATTATCAAGAAATCATGCAGATAGCCAATATCAGCTTTGAATAAAAACCGACACTAGTCCACCAACATACTTGAGAATATTTAGAAAGGAATTCAAGGAAGGAATCTAAGGACTCGTGAAAGCCAGTATGACCAGGAGCAATCCACCCTTGCCAAATGCAATTGTTGTTCGTAAACCGCTTTAGAATAGCCACAGCCTCTTCGTTACTGCTGCTAAAACTCTTCTCCAGTTTGAATTGTAGTGCCTTGTTTTAACACCATATGTACACCTGTGAAGTTTTATTTGTGTGTCCAACTTGATTTACAACACTGTCTTGAGCCGCCAACCTGGTAAGAATTATGTCGGACCTACATCAGTTAGGGAAATTAAACAGAGAATTGAGCATAATCAAATGGATGGAAAACTCCCTCAGTTGTGCCGAACACAACTTTGAAGACTCCTTCCAAATATCCTTAATTGTGAGGAAGTGAGGCTTCGAGGCTTTTCCCCACCGTTTCTTGCTCATAAGGGAGTTGGACGCCACGGGGCAGTTCCTTTTTGTGTTCTTCAAAGCTTTGACTTAAACCATTGAGGTCGCACAAAGCTCCAACATCCTACAATCATAAGGCAGTGTTATTAAAACTGAGCAGACCATTAACCAATCATAAATCATCCAACGTGCATGAATATGAGTCAATTACACTTATCCAATCTAGTCTTACAAAAATCAGTAACAAGGTGAAATGTTATGATCTAAACCAATTCACATCCATTTCCACACATACTTCAATTATGTACAATCCTTCACATACTTTTAAACCTACAACACTTAATCCGAAGCCTTACAAATTCAAAACCAAAAAACCTGCACTCGAAGCACATCCATGGTAACCATAACAAAATGTCCAACAACCTTGACCTGAGCCAAATTAACTAATACCAACATAAACCAGTGCCTGTTACTTCCATCAACTTCAAGACAGCTGAAGCACCTGCAAAGGAGCATGAGGGTAATGAATCACAAATGGAATGTAAGAGGAGAAGGGAACATACCAAAGGACAAGTCAGTGAAACTCAGGTTATGAATCAGTATTTTTATTGACAAGTCCTGGCATTTAGGACTGCCGGGAAAATGAAAATACTCAGCTGAAATTGTCGAGGCTTGAGCAACCCGAGAGCAATTCTGCATATGTGAAAACTAGCTCAACAACACCAGCCTGATGTTTTGTTTCTTTTGGAGACGCTAGCTAAGGCCCAGAAGTTAGAGAGTATTAGAGTGTTACTGAAATTTGATGTGTGCTTTAACCGTTGATGTGGAAGGTAGGAGTGGCGGTTTGGCCGTGTTGTGGAAAGACAAAATTCAGCGCAGTCAACAGATTTTCAAGATTTTTGAGTTTATCTTTCAAGAAAATGTGCCATTTCTCCAAGCAGCTCCAAAGTAGTTGTCAAGTATACAAATCACTCAAACGGAACCTACATACTCAGTGAAGAACAAGGCAAGATTCAGCAGGGAAGTTGAGGTCCAAGACCCCGTGATTCAGGGCACATTCGATATCTGCCAGATCAAAAGGAAATATGAATTAATCATTGCCAAATCGAAAACAGCAAGAAATCAAGGCATTCGTTGGCTTCCAAAGCAGGAATAACACTTAGGGAAAGGATCCAACATGTTTGTAACATGTTCAATCAGATTTGGAAAGAACTTATTGCATACATCCCACCTTTGATTCGCAACATCAGTGGACATTAAAGGTAGCCGCCTATAAAAGGCCATCAGAGTCATACGAAAGGGGGAATTCACGGTAAGGAGGGACATGAATTTACAGAGCAAAACACTCACAGACGAAAAACATATACACAAAAAAACCCTAAACACATAAAATCACAAAACACCAACACAGAGAGAAGAGGGTCCGATAGACTTATCTTTCGTGCTTCCACCACCGAAAATCGCAAATCTACCGTCATCGTCATTGCTATCTCGAATCTCCGTCATCCATAACCCGCGGTAATCCTTTCATTTGTGTCAAGTTCATTGAAACTTTTAATTTGTTTGGTTGTGTTTCAGGATTCAAAAGAAGGAAAAAGATCGTGGATTAAGAAGTCGAAGACATAAACGAAGGAGAAATAGGGAAGACGAAGGCAGAAAGAGTGAGATCGCGAGGCGGAAAAGATTGACGGAAAGGGGGAGGGGATCGAATGGGGGATTAGGGTTTCTCTTTTGCTTGTAATTTTGTTTTTATCTTATAATCACCTACACTCACACACACACACACACACACACACACACACACACACACACACACACACACACACACACACACAAACTACACTGCACCCTCACACACGAGCCATATGATCTCCAACGGATCCTATTGGGCGTTCCAGATTACGTTCCATCATAAGCCCTCACTCACGTGTCTCACCAAATCACACGCCCATCTTATTCTCCCATTTACACTTAATCCATCCGTTAATCACCTTTAATTAATCCAATCAACCTCTAATCAGCCATTTTAATTTTAACATAATCATCATTTAATTTTAATTTAATTAATTGACTAAAGAATTAGTTTTTTTTTTACCAGTTTTCTTTTAATCAACTTCTTTTTTTAATGAGCCTTTTTTAAATTAACCATATTCATTACTAATTAATTAATTAATTAACTCACTTTTTTTCTTTAATTCACTTTATCAATAAATCTATTTTCATCAAGTTAACAACTTTTATCTTAGGTAATATGTTCAATAAAAAAAACCTATCTCCTTTAATTTAATAAAGAATGCCGTATTTAATAAGAAACTTTTTCTATTAATTTGTAGTTATTTGATTATTCACAAAAAGCCCTTTTTTTTTCTAAACAAATCTATTTTTTTTAATAATAACCTTTTATTTTTACATAATAATAACAACTAAAACTAATTCAATTTTACTTGCATCTTACTTCAAAAAAATCACTCATTAATCTAGTTAATTCACACCAACTTTTAACTAATAATTAATTGAACATCACCTAAAATTAATCAATCTCGCCTAAATTTATAAATATCCTACAACTTAATCAATCTTCCCGTAATTCAATCCAATCGTGCGCGCTTACACTTCACACATTCACAATTCACATTCATACACTTAGCGCTTTCATGCGTGTGTATGTTTTATCTTTATCCGCAATTTACTTTTATCGCATTGCATGCGTCCAAAGGAAGAACCTGCACATGACCTAAACAATTGTGTGTATGCATCTCATTCGCATCATACTCCCCTATGATCCTTGATCCCATTCAAGTCGATCTTTTAGGATAGATCCTACCCCATAAGGAGGACCTTTTATCTTTACAACTTAGACAAACAAATCAACTCAATTCAAACTTATTCAAACACATTAGAGAATAAGATGTTAATCATCTTAAGCGAGATAAAACTCCTACCCCATAACAATTCAATCAATTCGTGGGGACTTTGCCTTAAGAGAGATAGTGGCATACTTGTCGATTAAATTCCAAGTGTTTCAGCCCTTCTCTTAAGATGATGCAAAGACCATTTTCCTACAAAGTTGTGGTGATTAAATCAAGTAATCTCCCTTAAAATGATAACTAATCTTTTCTCCTAAAATCAATCAATCAACTACCCTTATCCCGTAGGAACTTTGACCACAGTCAAAGAACTCCTCAAACCCTTTAGGGGAACTACATATACTCTGATTCCACTCCCGTAAGAATATGTAGGCATAATATGCGATATCTTATCGAGTATACTTAGAAATAAACCACTAGGTCTTTCACCTTTAAGCAGATAAACCATAGTAATAAACAAACATAAAACAAAAGGTTCCTGTAGAGTACTACATAAACTTAGGATGCTAGCACCTTCCCTAAGTTTAACCAACCCCCGAACCTATAACTCTCTAACCTTTGCATGTGCATTGCATTGTTGGAATTTCGAACTTTATCCCTTCCTTTGGACAAATCAAAGTTCGGTTGCAAATGAATAAGATTCAAGCTCATCAATAACTTGGTATCCAAATTTCACAGCGACAATATAAAATACCTTCATGCACAATACTCTAGTAGGACTGGGTAAAACAAAGTTGGAATTTCATCAGGCCTAGGGGTAACACTACTTTTGAGTTCTTTCACAGCCTTAAAAACTTCTTCCCTAGTATAATGACTAACACTTGTAAGAACATATCATCATATATAGTTTTACTTTGATCCTTTGAGCAATTAGGGTTGTTCGCCAAAATATTCTTACTGATTTGATTGTTGAAGAAACTTATCATAATATCATGGATTTCTCTTTCTTTATGTGTTATATCACCATTAGGCTTGGTTATAAAATTGATCTTGTTGTGACTTCTGCTATGGCTAGCTTTATAGTGAAAAAACCAGTATTTTCGTTTCCTTCTTTTAACCAAAGAACTTCAGCCCTTCGAGCCCACCAAAGTTCCTCCTCATGAAGAAGAATGTGAAGCTTCTCTTGACACTCCTTAATGGTATTGTAATTTATATTATAATGGTTAGCCTCCTGAAGGTTCTTGATCATGACTTTGAATTTATTGATCTGTGAAGTAGGGTTTCCAAAGTTCTTGTTGCCCAAATCCCATAGGTTATCTAGAGTGTTTTGAATTCTCTGGTTTATGTCTTTATAATGTGAGTGGTACCAAGTATAGGCTATGATTTTTCAATGTTAGAGTTTTACATCCATAATTTCTCAAACTTTTTTGCTTGACCCTAAAGATTTTCTTCATAGGCTGGTAAAAATCTGAGTGATATGCAAGAAAAATGGGATTATGGTCTGACTTTATTCTAATAAGATGGGTGTTAGAGTGGTTAGGATAGAATTTTGACCACCCCTTAGTAGCTATAAATCTATCTAATCTGGAAGTTATAAATGCATCACCATCCTGATTGTTGCACCATGTATCCATAAATACAGTGTAACCTAAGTCATAGAGTTGACAAGTAGAAAAAGTGTCAGACATATTGAAATCAATAGGATTGGAACCCTTTTTTCATTATCTTTGATTATAAAGTCAAAAACACAAAAATATCCAATTATTATGATTATATCTTTGAGCCAAGTTATTAATCAAATTACAGGTTAGAAAATTTTGTTAGACTTAGGGTATCCATAAATCCTTGTGCCTCTCCAAATATGATCATGTGAAGAAATAATAGAATCCGGAACATAAAAATCAATCATATTATTGCTAGAATCAAGTATAGTCAAATGAACATCATTACACCAAAACAATGCCAGGCCTCCTAATCTACCCACCCCATTGATACTACAAGTAACACCATGAGAGTTGGTTAAACATCCAATTTTCATAACATTTTTGAAGACATTATAATTCATAGTTTTTTTTAGTTTCAAACAAAAACAAAAATATGATAAGAGTTAGAAATTATCATATTGTTGAGAGCTATGATGGTTTCCTTCACTAGCAGCCTTTTCCAAAAGGATTTCATATTCAATGATTAGTATCTCTGAGAGCTTGTTTTAGCAGTCCTCAATTATTGTCATTATTTTTTATGTGTATTAGGTCAAACACCTTTTCTATTTCAATATTGCTTCCTTTTGAAGTAGCCACTTCTAGAGTTTTTCCTGGTTGGCCTTTTTTCCAATTGTTTGTCATCGTGAGTTAGGTCATCTGCTCCATCATGTCCTTGGGGATAGGACTATAGGGGATGTTGTTAGGTTTAGTTGTAGGACTAGTATTGAGCCTTCTCTCAATGGGAGGAACTATCTTTCTACCAGAGTTGGAGGCCTTCATCTGAGGTCCCAAGGGTTTATATCAGTGATGCCATGGCTAGAGGGATAGTTTTAGAACAATGTTCTTTACTATGTCCCATGAACCCACAATAGAAATAGAACATAGGATGCCTTTCATATCTAAAGTCTATCCAATCGAGTCCATTGCTTATTCTACTTATTGTTACCTTGGATTTTTGACCTAAACATAAATGGCAAATAAGACAAAAAGTGTGCCATAATGAAAAGGGAAGTCGAACAATGGTAAATTAGAACCATGAGTTGGTTTGATTTGGGCATGTTGAAAGACATATATGATGATGTTGGTCGAAGAGTGTAACTGAAGATCGAGGGGTATTCAGAGTTTTGGACTTAGTAAAATTTTCAAGTGTTATAGTTAGTTATCTTGCTTGATTGAATGAGCGGGAGTCATATTAGATCAGGCGGTTGCTCTAAGACACGTGGAGGTTCGCCGAAGGCAATAGTTGCATGAAAGTGAAACATGTTGTGATATATTTAGTCGATCGTTGCAGGAAGTTATTTTAGACTAGTATATAAGGAGACGCTTACCTATCTTGTAAGGGTCTGTAACTATACTCAAATTTCTACATACTCAAAGTATCAGTGTGATTGAGAAACAAGGGAGAAATGTACATATGTGTTCCATATTTATAAACTTCAAGCATTTTACATTCAAGTCTCTTTGCATTTAGTTTACCTTTCAATTCTTGTCATTTCATTTTCATTTACATTTCGATTTCAGTTATTTTATTTTCAAAATCTTTTTCATTCTAAGTTTAGCCAAGTTTAAAACTATTTTCTCCCAAGCATTGTGTTTCGATTTTAATAACAAAATGATGTTCAAAAGTGGTAATTCACAAAAATATGTCCCGAGATATTTTCAAGTTTAATCTCTTGATTATTAATAGAAACTTGTTTTCTTTACCAAATTTTCATGTAAACAAATTGGCACGCCTAGTGGGACCTTTTTGTGTGAATTTGTATATTCCGAAAATTACATTATAAAGTTCTTCATTTCATTAACTTCTAATTATGTGAGTGTGCATGAGACTAAGGAGTGGTAAAATAACAAAGAGAGAAGTTAGGAAACCTGTGAGGAAATACATAAGGAGAATGGAAATTCCCATGAATAATAATGGAGAACGACCTTCTAATAGCATCGGGACAGGAACAATCACTATAACTTTGGTTGAGTCGATCCCTTCGATCATTATCAAGAAGGTTATACCGTCTACGACAATTGTGCCATCAACCATATAAGAAAGCATAGTTTTTCCCTTCAGTAACCCAAAGTCACCCAGTGACTCCTAGACCAATTATGGCGCCAGAATTCAGGACTTTTGCCAAAAGTTTTACTATCCACATGCCAAGGCGTGACATCCTTTTGGGATGCCAACATCAATGATGGAAATCTTGCATAGAAAACTGTCGACATTTGCTGAAAACGTTGCGAATACATATTCGCCCATTTTGACATCTAGCTCGGCCATAGGTAACCAGGGCCGAATCGTACCACCTCAGATAGGGATGGGATTTAGGGGTGTGCATGGTTCTAAAACCAAACCAAATTGAACCAAATATATGGACCAGTTTGGTTTTTAAAACCACTTTTACAAAACTGGTTTATTTTTTCAAAACCAGTTTATGTTTGGATCGGTTTGGTTAATAACTGGTTTGCACTAAAAAACCAGTTTTTGTTTGGACCAGTTTTAAAACTAAATTTCCGTCAAACTTATTTCGACTAAAACTTAATTCTTAATCCAACAAATTATTCTTAACTCCATCCAACCATTTTTAAAATTAGTAACCATTCATTGACAGTAAATTGAATTGAATTGAAATAATTAGTAATAATTATGAAAAAAAATGCTAAGGAGCCGTAAAAAAAAAACAATTAATTTTCAATCAGAAAAATCAAAATTGAGTAATTACAAAATACTCAATCTCTCTCACATACATATAATTTTCTCATTTATATAAAAATCTCTTTTTTTCCACCTTTTCAAAAAAATGCTCTCTATATACTATTTTACACTTATCATTTTTCTGACTCCACCCGTCATTACTTTAGTGAAAAAGATTTTTAAGAAAAACCATATCAGTTTAATAATTGAATTAATTCAAGGTAAGAAGCATACAAAAACAACTTAGTAATCATATAATTTCAATCTAATAATAAACATTTAAAATATAATGTTGAATGTGAGATGAAAGACTAAATGCATCATTATGAGACTATGAGAACACAAAGTTCTCTTAAAAAAAGTAATTATATATATATATATATATATATATATATATATATATATATATATATATATATATATATATATATATATATATATATATATATATATATATATATATATATATATATATATATATATATATATATATATATATATATATATATATATATATATATATATATATATATATATATATATATAAAAGTCTTATTTATTAAATATACATTACTTTAATTGTCATTTATGACCATGAAACAAAAACAAGACAAAAAGCACATTATGTTTGAAAAGTGGACTAACCATTTATATATTGGTTTTAAAAAGTGGACACCGGTTTTTAATGGTTTTAGTAAAATAACTTTGGAATAGTTTTTAAACCAATTAATATGGAATTTTGAAATAGGTGCACCATATTTTTAAGTGTGGTTCTTGTGAACCAGTTTTTTTTACACACCCCTAATGGGATTTAGTTGTTAGGCAATCCCGACGTTTACGAAGAATATAATATTGGTTATGAGAAAAAAAATGGACGAGAGTAACCATGATATGGTTAACACTCTTACCCAACAAATAGGTACTATATTCAACCCTTTGATTCAAAATAGGAATCAGAGTTACCAATAGTTGATAGCTTAAATGAATTGAATTGCTGATTTTTTGGTGCTCTTCCAGCACAAGTTCTACGTAATGTGCAATCCTAAGTTTTTATGCAAGTTTGAAATGAAGGAGTACTCTTGGAGGAAAATATAGTGGACCATGGGAAACAATTTGTGCCCCAAGTAGTTGAACTTGAACAAGAGGTGCCAAGGGGGGAAGAGCGTCCACTAGTAATAATGGTTAATCAAAACCATGATGTTGATCAAGTTGTTCATCAAGTTTTACAAGGAAACCTGTTAGGAGAGAATAATATTGGAACCATTGTCGAAAGGATAATGATGCAAAATGGTATGAACATGGGCCTGTAAAGGTCAAATTACACATCCCCTTTATCAGAATATGTGTTGCAGACTGAACTGCCAAGAGGATGGAAAGTCCCTAAGTTCACCAAATTTGCTGGTGATACTAACGAGTATACTGTCAAGCATATTACCTGATATTTGACTGAGGCAGGGAACATAGTGTCGCTACTGCGAAAATCGGCGCCGGCTGAACAGAAGAGTCGCCACCGTGCGTTATTTATCCCAACGGAGGGAAAGGAAACGCTCGAAGTAAACCTCGCGAAAAACGGGAAAAGGTATGGTCATCGCAACCAAAACCTGGGTTCGGGAGTCGGTTACGCAAGGGGAAGGTATTAGCACCCCTCACGTCCGTCGTACTCGACGGGATCCACGCTTGCTTGGTTTGTACGGATTACATTTCTATCTAAACTAAAGGATGAGGGTTAAAAAGAAAATAAAACGGAAAATCAAAATGACTCGGCAAAGTATCGCACTTTATGCCTACGTATTCTCGTCAGGAACGAGAAATCAGAGTCAACGTAGTTCGCCTACCTACGGGAAAGGAGGGGAAGGTTGCTCGCTAGGATATCGCATCCTATGCCTACGTACTTTCATACAGCATGAAAGATCAGAGCAAACGTAGTTCGGGCCACGTACGACACAAGTCTGTCTTGGTTGATTTTATTCCTTCTGAAAAAGGTTTCCTTGATTAACAGTCCCGGCGGACAAAATGACGTCTTGATGAGTTCACATTCTTTTACGGAAGAAGTGCCTTTTATTGTGTTTGAAATCTTTATGGTGTTTTTCTGTTTGTTTTGAGAAAGAAAGAGACAGAACTCTAACCTACGGTTGCGAAGGGGAACAAACTAACCTAATGTTATCATGCATGGGTTAAGACCTAGTGTCTATCATGCTCCTCTCTTGCACAGAGAGAAACAGAGATCCTACGGGATAGGCAGAAACAGAAGCAATATCAGATATATACAGTAAAACAGTAAAATGCATGGATGCAACAGTACAAGCGAGGCAAGGGAGTCCCACTCAACCTCGAACCTAGAAAACAATAGGCAAAAGTGAACAGACTTCACTTTCAACCCAGCAGGGTAAACAGCAAACAATACAGTTCAGAAAACCAATCAATACATCAGCAATAAAATACAACAGCAAAAAGAAACAGCATCAGCAGCTCTGAATCAACATCTGGCTTCAAGTAATCTCCAATCAGCTACAGGCTTCAACAAGCATCAATCTCCATCTTCATGACCTTCAGGAAAGGGCTTTGATCATCAGTCTTCCATCTGCAATGGCTTTTCTTCAAACTCAAACCTCCAGGATGAGGGATTAGTCACAAGAGTGAATTGGGTGTTAAGCAATCAGCTGACTACCAAAGGTGGTGAACAGACTGCTTCTAACACAAGGAGACATTTCCTCTCAAGAGTTCTATCTCATAGACACTGTCACCAAGCCTTCCAAAGGAAGGGGGTGAGTGTATTAGAGAGACTCTGAATCACATAGAAGAATGGATGCAGACAAGGCAATCCATGTTTGAGAAACAAAATTTCTACTCTAGAGCTCTGCCTAGCTCCTAAACCCTAATCTCCTCAGCATCTGCTAGCAAGAAACTCCTCCTCAACTCTGACAGTTGATCTCCAATCTTTGAATCTCCAATAGCTTCATCTTCACAAATCTTCAGCTTCCCCAGGGCCCCAGATAAACCCAATACCCATACAAACAATCAATAAACCCCAGAGGGCACACCACACCAGACAACAGATATACAGACAGTAATAATAGCAGTAGGGGAATCCTAACTGTTCTCTAAGGGATCTAATAACTACCCATAGCCCCTATAGTCCCATAACTAACCTATTCAAACCCTAAGTCCTAAGGGAGAAAATTGAACTTCCTAAGTTGTTACCTAAAACCCTAGTTTTGCTCATGATATTCAAGCATTTATTAATCACCTAAAATTAACCTCTAAAAATGGGAACTAAAATATTTCTACAAGCTTAACATCTCATCTAAACAATATGAAAAGAGTGATCAAAAAATATCAAAGCATGTGAGAGAACAAAAATCATAAAAATAATGCATGAAATGAATCTATTTAATATGACATTTATTTGGAAAATATGAAAAAAATATGAAATAAAACTAAAAATGAAATTTTATTTTCCTATAATATTCTAGACATTTAAATGAAGATATGGTAAAAAGAATGGATTAAAAAGCATTTTTTATGAATTATTTATGAATTTTCAAAGATGGTGAAAAAATTAAAATGGAATTAAAACAAATAAAATGAATTAAATGAGGGAGAGGGGGTATGAAGAGTAATCACGCCCAGTTCAATCCAGGATGGGCCTCATAAAGGGGGGTGCTGGTAGCGCTTCTGGCTTAAGCCCAATACCACTCTGAATTAAAGAAACAATGGAAAGGCGCTGGGGGGTGAGAGAAGCAGAGAAATCACATTGAAATGGTTTGGGCCTAACACTTTGGGGGTGGGGATAGCATAAAATCCTGAGGCCCGCCCGTTTCAATTAATGAAACGGTGCGTTTTGGCACCCAGGTCAATTCCCTCCAAACTCTGAATTGAATACTAGCCCTAGGATCTTCCTCCAGGTCAAAGGTCTTACGCAAGATAGACGATCCAGATTATATCTTCCTCACTTGGACCTGAAACTTAGGGTTTCATCTTCCATGAACCTCCATGCACGCTCCAATTCGAGCTCTCGGTTCTCCATCACCAGACCATGAATCCACATGCCATAAACATGAAAGCTGCTCAGAATTTCTTCCTCTATAATCCTATGGCCTTAGATCAATTTGAAACTCACCACAACACCAAACCCGCGCGCAGCAAACTCTGGTTATCATGAGATTACTCTGAGATGCACCATAATAATTCTCTCTCAAACCTATCCTAAACTGCTCTATGCATCATGGTGATTAACCTGATCAATCCAACTAACATTCTAATGCATTAACCTAAGAGATATTGATCCAAACAGCTTATGGTACCTGCTAACAATGGACTCCAAATCACTCCAAATTCATCTAAACTAATCTCCTAACCACCTAGGTCATCTCTAAACTAACAACAACACGCCTAACTAACTGAATCGAGCTGTGTGATTGAAAACTCACCTGGTGCAAAAACTTGAAAACAACTATGGAGATTGAGGATCTGAGGCTTCTAAGGCTTGAATCTTGATCAAATTACTCAGGCATTGATTCTGTATGCAGTATTTTGGTGATTCCTTGCTTGAATTATGCTGTCCACTTGCAACTTCAATCTTGATGCTCTTGAAAAAAGTGCTTGAAAATGGATGATAACCACCTTGTTCTTGATTGAATTATACTATATGATGATGAATCAGTATGAGAAGGTTGATTATGATGAAGATTTGGTGAAGAATTTGGAGAATTGGAATGAAACTTCAATGAAAAGAATGAGAAATCTTGTGAAATTCTTGGTGCAAATGAGGCCAACCCTTGCCAAATTCTCATTTCATGAATATATAGACCCCAATAGTACATTCTAGATCCATCTTGCACATTCCCTTGTTTTCAAACTTTGGCTCATTTTGGATTATGTTTCTTCAATTACAAGTAACCATGGATAACTTCATTTTTTCCTTCTAAACTCAAAAAAGTGTGTGAACCATTGTTCTTAGAATTGTTTTTCCATTCAAAATCATATATTGGAAGTCTTCATTTGGACTTGTAAATCTCCCAAACCACTTTTCACTTTGAAATTATTCACTTTATAAGCCTTTTTAGTTCATATTTTGACCAATCATGCAACTCCATGCTATGAGCTTCTCCAATAATTTGTGACCTTCTTTCTAGACTTAAAATCCCATTTGGAGCAAGTTTGATGTTGTAAGTTTTTCCATTTGAGGCCTCCTTGTATGAGTTTTGGACATAGGTTAAAATGACCTGTAATTCACAAATGCCCAAAATACCCTTTGCTTGTCAAGACCATAAGTTGAGTTCTCCACATCATATGAAGGCATACCATACCATTCTAGAAAGCTAAGACAATGAGGAACAACTCTTATGTTGACCAAGAATTCATTTGAAATCTCCTTGAGGGGTAAAACTAGCTTGGAAGTCAAGTCACTTTCACAGACAAAAATTCAGACACCTCAGATGACCTGTAACTTGTAAGGACCATAACTTGAGTTCTATAAATCTCCTTGAGGTCTTCCACCACTCAAATTAAAGGTATTGAGATCCTCTACAAGTTTCATGTTGGCCAAGAAGCCATTTGAAGCTAGCATTTTGACTTATCTTGCTTGGAAATTTGACCTAAACTAGGGGATTTTACAGAGAAACCCTAATTTAGTAACTCCTCTTCTCCTTGATTTCTCTTGAATTCTCCTTGGCATATCTCCATATCATTCTTCATATGTCAAATGTTGATCCCCACATCTCTCCAATAGACTTGAATGCCCTCTTAAGTCAGTCAACTGACCTAGGGTTGACCTAGGGTTGACCCAGATGAAACCCTAGTTGACTGTCTTCCACTATAGCTCTTGTGCTTTCCTCAATGACTTGCTTTCTTCTCCAAATGACTTTATAAGTCTCTCAAAATGTCTAGATGCTCTCCATGCTTTCATTTCACAGCTCATAACCCTCTTGTTGATCCTCAGATACCCTCAGCTAGGAGATGGACTCAAGGCTTGATCTGCTAAACTCTTTGCTTTCAAATTCTTTCCTGATGACTTGAATAGGATGGAATTAGGATAATAACCTCTTGCTAGGCCTCTAGAGATGAAAATAATGATTGGTCCCCTGTTGAATGACTTGCTATGCTTATGCTATGCAGATGGTTAGTCTATGTACATGACTCTATATGCAAATGCTAATGATAATGAAACATAAATCCAAGGAATAAGGTTGGGCAAATTTTAGGGTGCAACAGCTGCCCCTATTCAAGCGACTTGGACCCGATTGGATGAAGAGCCCGGAGCCTTCAGACATTCGCGGTACGAGACGGTTGAATACTAGTGAAACCAGAAATTTGCCAACCGCAGAAATAAACTGCGCTCCTGCTTGCGGAATGACATTCATCAGCTGAATCTGACTGTTACGATAACCCACTGATCTTGCGCGACCGTGCTGGGGATTGTCTTCATCGTTCTGAAGAGGATTCTGTCATAACAGATTGCTTGCTTGTCCACGTTAGGACTCTGTCTGTCGTCGATACGAAGAAATCTCAACTAAAACCTGTCCACGTTAGGACCCCACTTACTGTCAACCCAGAAAAAATCTCGGCAACTCCGCTGGGGATACTTCATCTGCATTTCCGTAAACTGAATCGCCCACGTTAGGAATAACACCCTTCCACGTTAGGATTAACACCTGTCCATGATAGGAATCACATCATCCACGTTAGGAGTAACGCTTTTATCTTTCCACGTTAGGAAGCAATCTTCTTTCCACATAAGGAGAACTGCATCAATCTGTCCACGTAAGGACTCCAATGCCATTTGACATGTCCGCGTCAGGACTCCGATCTTTCCACGTAAGGAATTCCACTTTTCTTGAATCTGTCCACGTCAGGACTCAACTTCTCGAATCTGTCCACGTCAGGACCCCAATTTTCTCCGCGTAAGGAATAAACTTCTTCTTCCACGTTGGGAATACCTTCTTTGATCTGTCCGCGTCAGGACTAAACTCTTCCACGTCGGGAATAATCCATTTCCTTCCACGTCAGGAATCAATCTTGATATGTCCGCGTCAGGACTTTGATCTTTCCACGTCAGGAATACCAACTTCTTTCTGATTTGTCCGCGTCAGGACTCATTTTTCCACGTAAGGAATGCCGTCTTAATCTGATTTGTCCGCGTCAGGACTCATTTTTTCCGCGTTAGGAATACTGTCATTTCCACATAAGGAAACTATCTTCTGACACGTCCGCGTATGGACTCCATCTTTCCACGTTAGGAATCTCCGTCCTTCCACGTTAGGAATCACTTCTGTTGATATGTCCGCGTAAGGACTACATCTTTCCACGTTAGGAATAATAATCTCTTTGATCTGTCCGCGTTAGGACACTGATCTCGTCTTGATTCGCCCACGTTAGGACTCAGGCATCTTCGACTCACTGAGGAAATAAGACTTGTCCGCGTAAGGACTCACACGTCTTCGACTTGCTGGGGAAATACCCGCGTTAGGACTTACACCTTGCCAACAACACGAAGAAGGATAAATTTGTCCACGTCAGGATTCTTGTATCTTGTCATCACAAAGAACTACAAACTGGTCCACGTCAGGACGCACATTTCACCATTACGAATAAAGATACCTGCTGAAAACAAAATGATCCACGTCAGGACACCAACACGAAGAGTAACCAATCTTTTGTCAACGTCATGACCTCCCTTTCTCCAAATTTCGAGAGACCGAATCTATCCACGTCAGGATTAACGCACCTTACCAATCCGGTAAAACAAACCTGTCCACGTTAGGACGCCCACTTCTGAAGAAATCCCGTCATTCTAGGAGTAAATTGTCCACGTCAGGACTTAATTCTTCAATGATCTTCTCCCACAAACTTCTTAGCACTGACGTGACAGCGACTTCGAGATGAACTCTACTGGGGATGTCTGAAAACCAACTATCGGACGCCTGCTCTGATAACCGGCGGTGGCCTCTGAAATTCTGATTCATGCGACCCGTTGATGACAAACAAACTCTGCTTGGGGATAAGGAGATTCTTATCCTGGTCACTCTGGCTGGGGAAAATAAGATACATTTGCATAAATGACTCTGCTAGAGGCAAAGAGAGTTTTATCACGATAACTCTGTGGGGGAACACCGCCGAAACTGACATTGTCATTGAATATCTCCTGCCGAGATCTTGAATGTTTGGTAATTTATTTGAGCAAGAGCTCTCTCCACCTGAACTACTAGAGTACAGAAACTGCTTCAGCAAAATAAATGCTGGAAGGATAACGCCGACTCGCCGGGGATAGCCTGATGCTACAAAATTATTCCGGCAAAATAAATGCTGGTAGGATGAAGTCGACCTTGCTGGGAAGTCGGGAACTCAAACCACCTTGCTGAGGTAACCCCCTGCCGGGGAATATGACTTTGCTGAGGAATAGCAGATGCGCACAACACGATCGGACTTTCTGCTGGAATGTGAACCGATATCACCAGTATCTCTGACAAAATAAATGACAGGACCCAACATCAACTCTGCTTTGGAGAGCCTTGACCTTCGAATTCCGCTAGAAGGAAAGAACACTTGCTGAAAAGAGAACTCCGCTGGGGATGGCTGGATTCTCTTGGGGAAAATTAACTGACTCCGCTGGGGGAGAATGCATGACCCTGCGGGGGGAGATGAACCTGTCTGAATACAGCCTTACGATCGCGGAATCACCAAACTCTGCTGAGGACGAGTAACTTCTCTGGAGCACGTCCTTTGGATAAGCTACGGCTAGCTGGGGAATTCCATCCTTCTTCAGGAAGAACATGCATGACCTGCGTGGGGATCAAGCCTTTCACTATTGCAATCTTTTGATCACCTTCCTCGTACAGTTATGAAACCTGCAACAACACAAACAAAACACGACAAGCCTATGCAATCCAAATCGATTCAGGTTAGTGACGTTACACTCAGTTAATTCAAAGCTTTAACAATTGTTGGCAAGGGCCAGTAATGTTATACTCATGCTAGCTTCAATAAACTTAGGCGTTTTATCATGCGCAAAACAGTAAAGAACAGGCATCAAGTACTGAATAACACATTTTCATTGATTGTGCCCCTGAATGGGCGGAGTTTTTGTACACGGGATGTAACTCCTGAAAAGAGGAAGTTACGCAGAGCAAACATACAAGTATGCAAGTATTCACAAGAAGCATAAATATTGACAAATTAAATTTTGTACACATGTCGGCAACTGGATGCAGATGAACACCACGAACTGATCCTCCCATGACTCGTCCGACTCTAATACTTTCCCGGTATCCCTACTTCTGAAGAGGTTGTATCCGATAACTGACTCCTCAAACACATTCTCCCGCATTGATGCTCATTGAATACCAAATTCGGACCGCAGTCATTTGCTTGTCTCATCCCTAACTTTTGCGTGAACCGCCCTTTACGGGTTTTCAGTTCACCGGGATACCCTTTTTTGCCGAAGCCGCCCAGTGTAGGTTTTCAACTTCGCGGGTGTACATTTTTTCAATTTTATCCCTAACTTTTGCCCGAACCTTTCATTCTGTTTTTTGGTTCGCCAGGATGCCCCATTTTTGCCTGGACTCTCTTTTTCTGTCCAGCGGGTCTGTTTTAAGCAAAGTATTTTTTAACTGCGTCCGAATTCACAGGTGATGCAAAGTCTTCCCCGTCCATGGTGGACAACAATAAAGCTCCTCCTGAAAAGACCTTACTGACAACGTATGGCCCTTCGTAGTTGGGGGTCCACTTGCCCCTGTGATCTGCTTGCGGCGGGAGAATCCTTTTCAGCACAAGGTCGCCCGTCTGAAAGCTTCGCGGAAGTATCTTCTTGTCGTACGCTTTCTTCATTCGTCTTTGGTACAAACGACCGTATGCCAGAGAAGCTAGCCTCTTCTCATCCATCAAACTCAGTTGGTTCAATCTATTCGTTACCCATTCTGCCTCGTCCAGCTGAACATCTCGCAATACCCTCAGAGAAGGGATCTCAACTTCCAATGGTAATACCGCTTCCATTCCGTATACCAACGAGAATGGAGTTGCCCCGGTTGATGTGCGTACCGTCGTACGATAACCGTGCAAAGCGAAAGGTAGCATTTCATGCCAATCTTTATACGTCACCACCATTTTCTGGACGATCTTCTTGATATTCTTATTGGCCGCTTCGACAGCGCCATTCATCTTGGGTCGGTAAGGGGAGGAGTTGTGATGTTCGATCTTGAAATTCTGACAGAGCTCCTTCATCATTTTGTTGTTCAGATTAGAACCATTATCCGTGATTATCCGCTCGGGAATTCCGTATCGGCAAATGATATCTCTCTTGATGAATCTAGCCACCACTTGCTTCGTTACATTTGCGTAAGACGCTGCTTCCACCCATTTGGTGAAATAATCGATTGCTACGAGAATGAACCGATGCCCGTTAGAAGCCGTCGGCTCGATCTTTCCAATCATATCGATTCCCCACATTGAGAATGGCCATGGAGATGACATCACATTCAGAGGACTCGGAGGCACATGTATTTTGTCAGCATATATTTGGCACTTGTGGCACTTCCTCGCGAACTTGAAACAATCAGTTTCCATCGTCAGCCAAAAGTAACCTGCCCGCAGCAGTTTTCTCGTCATAGCATGCCCACCAGCATGCGTGCCAAACGCACCTTCGTGAATTTCCTCCATGAGAAGCTTTGCCTCTTTCTCGTCTACACAACGCAACAACACCAGGTCGTGGTTTCTTCTGTATAAGACGCCATCCGGGTTCAAGTAGAAATTACCCGCTAATCTCCTGAGAGTCTTCTGATCTTGACTGGATGCCCCAGCCGGATACTCTTTATTCTTCAGGAAATTAAGGATATCAAAATACCACGGTTTGCCATCAGACGCTTCATCAATAGCAAATACATAAGCTGGCCTGTCCAACCGAGAGATAGTGATTTGGGGAGCTTCGTTCCAGAAATTGACCTTGTACATGGAAGACAAAGTGGCAAGGGCATCAGCCATTTGATTTTCTGCCCGTGGTACGTGATGCAATTCAACCTTGTCGAAGAAAGGCAACAATCTCCTTGCATAATTCATATAATGTATCAAATTGGGCTGACGTGTCTCCCATTCCCCTTTGATCTGATTCACCACCAGAGCTGAGTCTCCGTATACGTCTAAATGTTTGATTCGCAAATCAATGGCTTCTTCAAGCCCCATTATACAAGCTTCGTATTCGGCCTCATTGTTGGTAACAGCAAAGGTCAATCGGGCAGTAAACGGGATGTGCGACCCGTGCGGCGTAGTGATAATTGCCCCTATTCCGCTACCGTAAGCATTCACAGCTCCGTCAAATATCATCTGCCATTTGGACCCCGGCTCTGGTCCTTCGTCTGGTAACGGCTCTTCACAATCTTTCATCTTGAGGTACATGATATCCTCGTCAGGAAAGTCAAATCTCATCGATTGATACTCTTCAACAGGCTGCTCCGCCAGATACTCAGACAACACACTCCCCTTTATTGCCTTTTGCGAGACGTATTGAATATCATATTCGGTCAAAATCATCTGCCACCTGGCAATTCTACCTGACAACGCCTGCTTTTCAAATATATATTTGATTGGATCCATCTTCGAGATGAGCATGGTTGTATGATTCAGCATGTACTGCCTCAGACGCTTGGCGGCCCAGGCTAGCGCGCAACAAGTTTTCTCCAGCATTGAGTATCGAGATTCACAGTCTGTAAATTTCTTACTCAAATAGTAAATTGCATGCTCTTTTCTCCCCGTCTCGTCGTGTTGACCGAGAACACAACCCATGCTTCCCTCAAGAACCGTCAAATACATTATCAAGGGTCTCCCTGCCACTGGGGGTATCAAAATAGGAGGCTCCTGCAGATACTTCTTTATTTTATCGAACGCCTTTTGACAATTATCGTTCCACGTTACAGCTTGATCTTTCTTCAACAGCTTGAATAATGGTTCACACGTGGCAGTTAGATGAGATATGAACCGAGCAATGTAGTTCAATCTCCCCAAAAACCCGCGCACCTCTTTCTCTGTTTTAGGCGTCGGCATTTCTTGAATCGCTTTTATTTTAGCAGGATCGACCTCTATTCCTCTTTCGCTCACTATGAACCCCAGGAGCTTACCCGATCTCACCCCGAAGGTGCATTTGTTAGGGTTCAGCCTCAGCCTGAACTTCCTAAGCCTTTTAAACAACTTCAACAGATTCACCAGATGCTCTTCCTCCGTCTGGGATTTGGCAATCATATCGTCAACATAAACTTCAATCTCTTTATGCATCATGTCATGAAAGAGAGTTGTCATCGCACGCTGATATGTTGCCCCAGCATTTTTCAAACCAAAGGGCATCACTTTATAGCAAAATGTTCCCCAAGGCGTTATGAAAGTAGTCTTCTCCATATCCTCTGGCGCCATTTTAATTTGATTATAGCCTGAAAAGCCATCCATGAAGGAGAATACAGAGTACTGAGCAGTATTATCAACTAACACGTCAATATGAGGAAGCGGAAAATCGTCTTTTGGGCTTGCCTTATTCAAATCTCTATAATCCACGCACATTCGAACCTTGCCATCTTTCTTTGGCACTGGCACGATGTTAGCAACCCATGAGGGATACTTCGTCACAGCCAGGAACCCAGCGTCCCACTGTTTCTGAACCTCCTCTTTGATCTTTATTGCCATATCTGGTCGAGTTCTGCGAAGTTTTTGTTTGACAGGCGGGCAGTCTTCTTTCAGTGGCAAGCGATGCACAACCATATCAGTATCGAGCCCTGGCATATCTTGATACGACCAAGCGAATACATCAATAAACTCTCGGAGCATTTCAACCAGTTTTCGCTTGATATCACTCTGCAGTACGGCTCCGATACGAATATTTTTCTCAACCCCTTCCGACCCCAAGTTGATAATTTCGATAACCTCGTCGTGAGGCAGAATGGCTCTTTCCTCTTGCTTCACCAACCAAGACAGTTCTTCAGGAACGTCGCTATCTTCGACAACCTCTTCTTCGGTCTGGAATACCGGGTGCTCGAAGTCGGGACAAGTCATAGGTGGCTCAAAGATGTCATCTGAAAATGTTATCCTGCAAAAGAAAGGGTTAAGTGCTTCAAAATGCGTATAAAGCGGATAACCACGTTGCCATTTTATTGAAAAATACAAAAACAAGAAAGACAGGGATTACAGTATTTGCACATGAAAAAAAAACGCCGTTTATTTAATGATTAACGAAGCAATGTTTATAACAACACAGCCCTAAGCAAATCCTGATGCCCCGGGCAAGACATCAGATTATTCAACAATTAATAAAGCAAAGCATTACTGTTTAAAAGTCACAGGAACAAGCTCCTGAATAGACCAGTTGCACAGTCCTTGTCCTGGCGTGCTTGGCTGAATCCAGGCATCCATATCACAGTCGCTGTCCCCTTCATCGGATTCCGAAGCAGCATTGACAGATTCATGGCATACTCCACTGGCAGAGATGGTGATTGACTTTCTGAAATGAGGGGCCCCCACGGAAGGAGTTGATGACGACGGTCGGTACCCCAGTCCAAACCGGTCCATTTTTACAGGAATGTCCAATACTTTGCCCCAGCCTTTGGCTTCTCCTGCCTTCACTAGCGCTTGGGCTTCTTTATACGAAGAAACGGCTATCTCTGGCACTTTGCTTGGCCCGGGACCCTTGTCCTTAATGCGCAAACCTTCGAATGCTTGGCATGGCGTCTCGTGGATCTCCCCGTCGACTTCCACATATTTAAACGAAGAAAGATGGCTGACCAGGATGTCTTCTTCTCCGCACACGGTGACTACACTGTCTCCGACCATATACTTTAACTTCTGATGCAGGGTTGACGTAACTGCCCCTGCCCCGTGAATCCAAGGTCTTCCCAGCAAGCAGCTGTACGCAGGCTGTATATCCATGATATAAAACTCCGTTGCAAACACTTCCGGCCCCACTTGCAGAGGCAATGTAATCGATCCGAAGACTGTTCTCCGCGTGCCGTCAAATGCTCTGACTACCAAATCACTTGGTGTGCACAAAATTCCTCGAACATCCAGCTTCATCATAGCCTTCTTAGGTAGCACATTCAAAGACGACCCGGTGTCAACCAATACGTGCGACATTGTCGACCCTCTGCACTCAACAGATACATGCAATGCCATATTATGATCCCTTCCTTTCGGAGTCAAGTCGAAATCAGTAAAGCCCAGACTGTGGCCTGCATTTACATGTGCCAATACTCCTTCTAGCTGGTTCACGGAGACATCCTGTGGTACAAAAGAAGTGTCCAGGACTTTCAGCAAAGCGTTTCGGTGAGCTTCCGAACACAACAGCAATGACAATATAGAAATTTTGGATGGCGTTTGCTGCAGATGCTCCACAATTTTATAATCGCTCTTCCGAATTAAGCGCATGAATTCTTCGACATCCTTAGATGCTGCTTCTTTTTCATTTGCTTGTACCGGAACATTCTCAACCGCTTTCCCCTTTCCTTTCGCTAGCCTTTCGGCCTCTACTTCAGGAGATATAAAGATCCTGCCGCTTCTTGTCATGCCTCCTGAGCCCACAACATTATCCACAATCTCCGCTGACTGCTTGTTAACATCGATTTTAATCCCGTCACAATACACCTCTAGCCCATATGACCATGGGACCGCTTTCGTGCTCTCATACGGGATTGGCCCGGCTTTAGTTATAGTAATCGGTGGTCGCTGAGCTGGTGCTGAAATAGTGATCGTCTTCCTAGGAATTGTCACTGTGGCAACATCACTCTGATTATCCACTACTGCCCCTGCCGGCTCCTCAGTTGCTGTTCTATCAAACTGCAATATACCATCATCAATTAAGGCCTGAATGCCTTTCTTCAAATCCTCACACCCCCCAGACAGGGCCCAACAATCTAAGCAGTACTCATTACAACCCGGGTAAACACCTCCCTGCAACAGTCGGCTTTTTATTTCGCTCAGCGGCGTCTTTAAGTCCTCAACATTCATAATCAGATTCAGACCTTCCTCAGACAGCACGGCATTCGCCCCATGATTAGGCATGGGTTTCTGGACTATATTCGCACCAGTCGTTCCGAAGTTGATAGACTTGTTGTCCAAGAGATCCTGCACAACGTGCTTAAAAGCATGACACCCTTCTATATCATGGCCCGGGGCCCCAGAATGAAACTCGCAGCGCCTATTTGCATCATAGCCGAACGGGGGAGTTCCCGTTATCGGTGCCAAGGTTCTTTTCTCTACCAGATTCAATCCCAACAAGGTCTGCAATAAATCAGCATAGTTAGAGGGAGGCTTCTCGAACACCCTTCTCGGCTTACCACCCTGGAATTTTCTCTGAGCCTGCTGTGCCCCCGGCTGAGGCTGCTGCTGCTGTGGCATTGGTTGCTGCTGAACCTGTTGTTGTTGCTGAATTGGTTGTTGTTGATACGGGATGGTGACACTCGACACTTGCTGCTGCTGACGATATGGATTTCTTCCCCTGCCTCGGCCTCGGCCTCGGCCTCCAAATACCGCGCTAGCTTCGCCCTGACGGCGCCCACCATAAGCTTTCCTATTACTGCCAGATGCAGCTGACTCGTCAACTTGGAACTTTCCTTGCTTAATGTTCCGCTCAATCTTTTCACCCATCAGAATCAGATCTGAAAAACTAGCCAGAGACGTATGAAACAGCATATCATGAAACAGCCCGGTGAATGTGCCGACAAACATGTCGTTCATTTCTTTATCTTCCACAGGGGGACGGACCCTGGCAGCCATATCGCGCCACCTTTGCGCGTATTCTTTAAAACTCTCCCCCTTCTTCTGCGAAAGCCCGGCCAACTGGACCCGATTGGGTGCCAGGTCACTGTTATATTTGTAATGGGCTACGAACGCCTCTGCTAATTGCTTCCAAGTCTTGATATCAGTGGGCTCCAACCCCATGTACCACTCTAAGGAAGGACCCGATAGACTATCCTGAAAGAAATGCATGAGCATTCTTTCGTCAGTGGAGTATGCAGACATCTTTCTGTAATAAGCTCGTACATGCACTTTCGGACATGTATCTCCTTTGTACTTATCGAACGCAGGCGCTTTGAACTTGATTGGCACCCTCAGCCCAGGTACCAAGCCCATTGTTGCCATGTCCAGTCCTACAGCACTCTGATTTAGGACTCCCTTCATTTGCTCTTCCAGCATTCTAATCTTTTGAGAATCATCCATCGGCCCGTCAAAACCCCCTCCAGAGAAGGCGTCTTCCTGTTGATCCTCTTGCCACATACCGTTTCCAGCCCCGTATCCATCATACGCATTATTACGTCCAGCTCTGACCTGATTCATCCCCGGAACTCGGCCTCTGTTGCCATACCCTTGAACACCTCCAGCAGGACCACCAGCCATAAAACCAGCACCGTTTCCGTTTCCAAAACCTCCGTAGCCCTGATTGACCATACCATAACCATCTTGCCCAAAGCCTTGAGCATTAAAGCCATACTTGCCAGTATTGTCGAATCCCTGATCGTTGAATCCGAACCCAGCGTTGACAAAGCCATTGCCTCCGAGATTATCTCCCACATTGACATCACCCAGCCCAGCGTTATGGACAGCAGTTTCATTTCCAACTCCGACGTTACCATTCACAGCAGCGGTAGCGTTGTTGACGTTAGCAGCAGTCACATTAACGACAGGCGGAGCCACTGGCGTTGGAGTGCCATCTCCATGAGCAGTATCAACCCGGACAGACTGATGATCTTCGTTACCATGACCAGCGTTGCGAGCCAATAGAGGCTGGACCATGGCCTGCAAGTTCTCTTGCCCTTTTGCTATAGCCTCCATGGTTTGCATGAAGAGGGCGAGCTTCTCGCGTACATCCTGCATCTCGTTCTGAATCTGGTCCATGACTTTCCGACAGTTGGATCGTGTAGAATAGCGGTGCGGATGTTGATCTGGAATCCTGTTAAGTACCTGAATCAAAGCAGGAGATAAGACACCATTCAAAGATTACCTGTTATGCAAGATGAATATGAATGCAATGCAATGTGTCTGTGCATTAGGGAAGTTCATTCCCCCAGTTCTAGTGCGAGGGTGCCGGTGCAGTGACAGTGTTGACAATAGGAATATCAGAGCTGAATCATAGAAAGCCTCATACATATCAGAGAGAATCAATAAGCCCAGGGTACAATATCACTGAGAGTACAAAGATGGCATGACCTCAACCAACAATCCTGGTGATGGTCAGCACTATGCAAATAAAGCATACAAACAATGGGATGATCAAATCCTCCCAAAAGTCTGGTACTCCTCTATCAACTTCTTGGTCTCCGGATGGCTTGGTCGGTCAAGCAGCCCTTCAACAAGCTGGTTTCTCTTCTTAAGGACACGGCGTACATCTTCAGCAGTTTCTTCCCATGTTGCTTCTCCGAAGCAATCTTCTAACTTTCGCTTCTGGGATACCGCTTCATCTCTAGATTTGATTGCCTTGTTCAGTGCATGCTGGACACTATACCGGTTCATCACTTCTTCCTCACACTTCTTGATGCTAGACTTCAACTTCTCTTCGAGGTCGAAAATTTGCTGCTTCAGCTTATCTTCCCTCTTCTTGTTGTTGGTGAGTGTAGCATTCCAAGTCTTATTGCAAGAGGATATCTCTCGGTGTGCTGCGTCAAGCGCTTTCTTTTTGGCTTCCAGCATGTCATGGGAGCTTCTGAACTCTTGTCCCAGACGTTCGCGCTTCTTCTTTTCCTCGGTCAACTCAGCTCCTAACCTGTTTACTAGCTCAATCTGTTGCTGGAAAGCATATACGGCCTTGTTTTTCTCGCTGCGTGCCTGGGCTAGCTCTTGCTCTAACCCTTCGTTAATCTTCATTAAGGCTTCTTTCTCCTTCACAACCTGTTCATATGCTTCTCTAGAAACAGTAGTCGGCTCCGCTACCGGAATAGGAACAAGAATTGGTGCATCTGGAAACGGCATCTTCAACTGACTAGCCCTCTCCTGAATCCAAACTCTATAAGGCGCATAGGCCTGACAGTCATTCTTTCCTAACAACGGCTTCCCTTTGCGGTTAATATGCGTCCAAGCATGTCGCAACTTGGCTAATAACTCCCCCTTCACGTCACCGGTGAAGTACAGAGATTCCTGTACTTCTTCCTCTTGAGGTGGGCTCTTCAGCGCATATCCGAACTGGCGAATGAATAGAGAAGGGTTGTAGTTGATACACCCTTTTCTTCCTATCAATGGGACATTAGGGTAACCAGCACAGCTAAAGATGAGCTCAGATCCCAACAGGTCCCTATCAAACCACTCCATATCTTCCGACGATAGCCTCATCAAACGCTCCGGCCAACCAACTGGAACTGTAGCCTCTGCAGCAGATCCTCTCTTAGGAAGGTGACTCTCAAACCACATACTCAACAAGGGCACACACAGATGAACATTCTTCCCTCTTCCCTTCTCATTCTTGTAATGCAGCGAGTGGTAGAGATCTCCGAGTAAAGTAGGTACAGGATTACCATCGGCGAACAAGTAGAAAGCATCGAAGTCCACAAAATCCGGTATATTGGGGAACAGTACTATGCCATAGATGCACAAGGCCAACACAGCATTGAAAGCAACCCAGCACCCATTCTTGGCGTACTCTTGGGCTTTACCCACTAAGAACTGAAATGAGAAGCCTGGAACTCCACGGGAAACAGTAGTCACAAGTTCAGAAGCATCAATATGCAAGGCTTTTGCCAAATCCTCCGGCTTGGGCTTGGCGTCATAATGAATGAATGGAACCTGGTTCTGCACAGGCAGCTCAACATACTCAGCGTATTCCTCCAGAGTTGGTCCCATAATAAAATCAGAGAATGTGAAACACCTCAAAGCAGGGTCGTAGAATTGCATCAAAGCATACAGCCCATCTAACTCTACCTCTGTAGGTTTGCACACCAATCTCAATAATCTACCATAACTCATCCGGAAACTCCTACGAACACCCTCATCAGCAAGAGAGATCAACCCAAGTAAAGGAACAATATCAGGCGTAGGCAATTTGTAAGCAACCGTTCTCCGTAAGCTAGTCATGATCAAACACTCAGAAGTCTGGGCACTAGAACTAGGGAAATGCAAATGCACCTGCAGCACAGACACACGTTAGTGAAATGCAAATGATAATGGATATGCAGGGATGCAATGCAAGTAACATTCAACAGGGACCAGAGCTGCAGCTGAATAGCCTAAACCCAATCAAGAAAGGTCTCAGATAGACCATCCAGAAGTCATCAAACCCTGGTCTCAGATAGACCTAAAATAGAACTCCAATACTGGTCTCTGACAGACCTCAAACCATAACTCCAACTGGTCTCTGATAGACCTCAAATCACATCCATAATTGGTCTCTGTCAGACCTCATGACTCTCCAACTGGTCTCTGACAGACCTCATAGCTCTCCCAATGGTCTCTGACAGACCTCAGAATAAATCTCCAAGTGGTCTCTGGCAGACCTCATAACTCTCCATAAATAACCCGGATCTCTGATCAAGAAATAACCGGTAATCTGGAGGTCTAGTTACCTGCATAACCCTGAATCCCCTCACAGGTGGGTGGCCCTATAACTGGCACAAGGTACGGCATCCTATGCGGTCGTCGGCGTCACAGACTTTCAGGGTTGATGATACGATTCCCAGAAGGAGTGGCATCATCAATTCCTGAAGAGGCCTCACTCAGCCAACTTCCAAATGATCGGTCCCCAGAGTCGACAATCCAACTAACCAGCAACCCACGCCAACCAAAGGAAGGGGCAGGAGGCCAACCAGAGGAACCTCGTCTGAGTGTAGATTTCATGGGACACCAAAGCAAGCAAAGCAAGCGGGCGCCCACTAATTTCTACTCTAATTCTAGGTGCACTCAAGCCCAGGTCCGGCTTATCTCTCAATATCAGAACACCCGTCACACCCCCAGATACAGCAATAATAATCAATATATAAAGCTGAAAATACAAGGTTAGAAATATACAATAACTCCATACAAAATCCTCGACGGGAAAACAAGCGTTAGGATTGACTCTCTCAAGGGACGTTGGATCCCAAATGCACAAGAACCATCGCAGTCCTTAGCAGCCAGGGGACGTTGGATCCCCAGCAGAGTCGCCAGCTGGCGCTACTGCGAAAATCGGCGCCGGCTGAACAGAAGAGTCGCCACCGTGCGTTATTTATCCCAACGGAGGGAAAGGAAACGCTCGAAGTAAACCTCGCGAAAAACGGGAAAAGGTATGGTCATCGCAACCAAAACCTGGGTTCGGGAGTCGGTTACGCAAGGGGAAGGTATTAGCACCCCTCACGTCCGTCGTACTCGACGGGATCCACGCTTGCTTGGTTTGTACGGATTACATTTCTATCTAAACTAAAGGATGAGGGTTAAAAAGAAAATAAAACGGAAAATCAAAATGACTCGGCAAAGTATCGCACTTTATGCCTACGTATTCTCGTCAGGAACGAGAAATCAGAGTCAACGTAGTTCGCCTACCTACGGGAAAGGAGGGGAAGGTTGCTCGCTAGGATATCGCATCCTATGCCTACGTACTTTCATACAGCATGAAAGATCAGAGCAAACGTAGTTCGGGCCACGTACGACACAAGTCTGTCTTGGTTGATTTTATTCCTTCTGAAAAAGGTTTCCTTGATTAACAGTCCCGGCGGACAAAATGACGTCTTGATGAGTTCACATTCTTTTACGGAAGAAGTGCCTTTTATTGTGTTTGAAATCTTTATGGTGTTTTTCTGTTTGTTTTGAGAAAGAAAGAGACAGAACTCTAACCTACGGTTGCGAAGGGGAACAAACTAACCTAATGTTATCATGCATGGGTTAAGACCTAGTGTCTATCATGCTCCTCTCTTGCACAGAGAGAAACAGAGATCCTACGGGATAGGCAGAAACAGAAGCAATATCAGATATATACAGTAAAACAGTAAAATGCATGGATGCAACAGTACAAGCGAGGCAAGGGAGTCCCACTCAACCTCGAACCTAGAAAACAATAGGCAAAAGTGAACAGACTTCACTTTCAACCCAGCAGGGTAAACAGCAAACAATACAGTTCAGAAAACCAATCAATACATCAGCAATAAAATACAACAGCAAAAAGAAACAGCATCAGCAGCTCTGAATCAACATCTGGCTTCAAGTAATCTCCAATCAGCTACAGGCTTCAACAAGCATCAATCTCCATCTTCATGACCTTCAGGAAAGGGCTTTGATCATCAGTCTTCCATCTGCAATGGCTTTTCTTCAAACTCAAACCTCCAGGATGAGGGATTAGTCACAAGAGTGAATTGGGTGTTAAGCAATCAGCTGACTACCAAAGGTGGTGAACAGACTGCTTCTAACACAAGGAGACATTTCCTCTCAAGAGTTCTATCTCATAGACACTGTCACCAAGCCTTCCAAAGGAAGGGGGTGAGTGTATTAGAGAGACTCTGAATCACAGAGAAGAATGGATGCAGACAAGGCAATCCATGTTTGAGAAACAAAATTTCTACTCTAGAGCTCTGCCTAGCTCCTAAACCCTAATCTCCTCAGCATCTGCTAGCAAGAAACTCCTCCTCAACTCTGACAGTTGATCTCCAATCTTTGAATCTCCAATAGCTTCATCTTCACAAATCTTCAGCTTCCCCAGGGCCCCAGATAAACCCAATACCCATACAAACAATCAATAAACCCCAGAGGGCACACCACACCAGACAACAGATATACAGACAGTAATAATAGCAGTAGGGGAATCCTAACTGTTCTCTAAGGGATCTAATAACTACCCATAGCCCCTATAGTCCCATAACTAACCTATTCAAACCCTAAGTCCTAAGGGAGAAAATTGAACTTCCTAAGTTGTTACCTAAAACCCTAGTTTTGCTCATGATATTCAAGCATTTATTAATCACCTAAAATTAACCTCTAAAAATGGGAACTAAAATATTTCTACAAGCTTAACATCTCATCTAAACAATATGAAAAGAGTGATCAAAAAATATCAAAGCATGTGAGAGAACAAAAATCATAAAAATAATGCATGAAATGAATCTATTTAATATGACATTTATTTGGAAAATATGAAAAAAATATGAAATAAAACTAAAAATGAAATTTTATTTTCCTATAATATTCTAGACATTTAAATGAAGATATGGTAAAAAGAATGGATTAAAAAGCATTTTTTATGAATTATTTATGAATTTTCAAAGATGGTGAAAAAATTAAAATGGAATTAAAACAAATAAAATGAATTAAATGAGGGAGAGGGGGTATGAAGAGTAATCACGCCCAGTTCAATCCAGGATGGGCCTCATAAAGGGGGGTGCTGGTAGCGCTTCTGGCTTAAGCCCAATACCACTCTGAATTAAAGAAACAATGGAAAGGCGCTGGGGGGTGAGAGAAGCAGAGAAATCACATTGAAATGGTTTGGGCCTAACACTTTGGGGGTGGGGATAGCATAAAATCCTGAGGCCCGCCCGTTTCAATTAATGAAACGGTGCGTTTTGGCACCCAGGTCAATTCCCTCCAAACTCTGAATTGAATACTAGCCCTAGGATCTTCCTCCAGGTCAAAGGTCTTACGCAAGATAGACGATCCAGATTATATCTTCCTCACTTGGACCTGAAACTTAGGGTTTCATCTTCCATGAACCTCCATGCACGCTCCAATTCGAGCTCTCGGTTCTCCATCACCAGACCATGAATCCACATGCCATAAACATGAAAGCTGCTCAGAATTTCTTCCTCTATAATCCTATGGCCTTAGATCAATTTGAAACTCACCACAACACCAAACCCGCGCGCAGCAAACTCTGGTTATCATGAGATTACTCTGAGATGCACCATAATAATTCTCTCTCAAACCTATCCTAAACTGCTCTATGCATCATGGTGATTAACCTGATCAATCCAACTAACATTCTAATGCATTAACCTAAGAGATATTGATCCAAACAGCTTATGGTACCTGCTAACAATGGACTCCAAATCACTCCAAATTCATCTAAACTAATCTCCTAACCACCTAGGTCATCTCTAAACTAACAACAACACGCCTAACTAACTGAATCGAGCTGTGTGATTGAAAACTCACCTGGTGCAAAAACTTGAAAACAACTATGGAGATTGAGGATCTGAGGCTTCTAAGGCTTGAATCTTGATCAAATTACTCAGGCATTGATTCTGTATGCAGTATTTTGGTGATTCCTTGCTTGAATTATGCTGTCCACTTGCAACTTCAATCTTGATGCTCTTGAAAAAAGTGCTTGAAAATGGATGATAACCACCTTGTTCTTGATTGAATTATACTATATGATGATGAATCAGTATGAGAAGGTTGATTATGATGAAGATTTGGTGAAGAATTTGGAGAATTGGAATGAAACTTCAATGAAAAGAATGAGAAATCTTGTGAAATTCTTGGTGCAAATGAGGCCAACCCTTGCCAAATTCTCATTTCATGAATATATAGACCCCAATAGTACATTCTAGATCCATCTTGCACATTCCCTTGTTTTCAAACTTTGGCTCATTTTGGATTATGTTTCTTCAATTACAAGTAACCATGGATAACTTCATTTGTTCCTTCTAAACTCAAAAAAGTGTGTGAACCATTGTTCTTAGAATTGTTTTTCCATTCAAAATCATATATTGGAAGTCTTCATTTGGACTTGTAAATCTCCCAAACCACTTTTCACTTTGAAATTATTCACTTTATAAGCCTTTTTAGTTCATATTTTGACCAATCATGCAACTCCATGCTATGAGCTTCTCCAATAATTTGTGACCTTCTTTCTAGACTTAAAATCCCATTTGGAGCAAGTTTGATGTTGTAAGTTTTTCCATTTGAGGCCTCCTTGTATGAGTTTTGGACATAGGTTAAAATGACCTGTAATTCACAAATGCCCAAAATACCCTTTGCTTGTCAAGACCATAAGTTGAGTTCTCCACATCATATGAAGGCATACCATACCATTCTAGAAAGCTAAGACAATGAGGAACAACTCTTATGTTGACCAAGAATTCATTTGAAATCTCCTTGAGGGGTAAAACTAGCTTGGAAGTCAAGTCACTTTCACAGACAAAAATTCAGACACCTCAGATGACCTGTAACTTGTAAGGACCATAACTTGAGTTCTATAAATCTCCTTGAGGTCTTCCACCACTCAAATTAAAGGTATTGAGATCCTCTACAAGTTTCATGTTGGCCAAGAAGCCATTTGAAGCTAGCATTTTGACTTATCTTGCTTGGAAATTTGACCTAAACTAGGGGATTTTACAGAGAAACCCTAATTTAGTAACTCCTCTTCTCCTTGATTTCTCTTGAATTCTCCTTGGCATATCTCCATATCATTCTTCATATGTCAAATGTTGATCCCCACATCTCTCCAATAGACTTGAATGCCCTCTTAAGTCAGTCAACTGACCTAGGGTTGACCTAGGGTTGACCCAGATGAAACCCTAGTTGACTGTCTTCCACTATAGCTCTTGTGCTTTCCTCAATGACTTGCTTTCTTCTCCAAATGACTTTATAAGTCTCTCAAAATGTCTAGATGCTCTCCATGCTTTCATTTCACAGCTCATAACCCTCTTGTTGATCCTCAGATACCCTCAGCTAGGAGATGGACTCAAGGCTTGATCTGCTAAACTCTTTGCTTTCAAATTCTTTCCTGATGACTTGAATAGGATGGAATTAGGATAATAACCTCTTGCTAGGCCTCTAGAGATGAAAATAATGATTGGTCCCCTGTTGAATGACTTGCTATGCTTATGCTATGCAGATGGTTAGTCTATGTACATGACTCTATATGCAAATGCTAATGATAATGAAACATAAATCCAAGGAATAAGGTTGGGCAAATTTTAGGGTGCAACACATAGCAAACAATGAGAACCTAAGAATGAGATACTTTCCTATTTCTCTTACGAAAAACGCCTTTACGTGGTTTACTACTCTCCATGCTCATTCAATAAATGGTTGGGCTCGATTGGGGAGGTTGTTCCATGAGCATTTTTATATGGAGAAATCTAAGATTAGTTTGAAGGAATTTTCAAGTGTGAAGCGAAATTTTGTTGAATCAACCAATGATTACTTAAACTGATTCCGATTATTGAAAATGAGGTGTTTTATTCGGGTACCAGAACATGAACTAGTAGAAATGAATGTTGGCTGGTTAGATTATCTTATCAGAAAGAAATTAGAATAAAAGTGTTTTTGATTAGAGATTATCTTTGGAAGGTTATATTGCATATGGATCAAAGAGACAAAGCTCTAGGCAAGTGGTCCCCTAATTGGGAGGGTCCATTTCGGATTATTCAAGCATTTTCGAATAATGCTTATGAAATTGAAGAATTAGTAGTTGATAAACGAATTCTAAGAGTAAATGGTAAATACCTTAAGAAGTATAAGTCTATGCTACAAGAAATTTGAATTTCTAAATAATGGTATGCAGTAGGAAAATAAAAGCGTCAAAATGGTATTAGATAGTGCCAAAATGGTATTGTCATTACAAAATATCAAAATCAAGGGAAATTAAAAGAAATGCAATTTAAGCTAGAAATTTGATTTGAATTCCTCGAGCCTGGTCTTAGAGAAACCGAGTCTGGCAGCCATTCGATCATGGATTTCTTCTAAGGAGTTGATTTCAAGCCCTAAGTTGAGAGCGACTTCAGCATGTTCGGCACCTCTTGTGGCCTCTTCATCAATCATCTCTCTTGTAGGAAGTGATTATTCCTAGACCAACTCAACTTTCTCTTTTTCCAAATCATCGATTTCTTTGTTCAACTTAAGGATATTGGCTTGACGCTGCGCAATTTGATTATCAAGCGAAGTTCTCTTATCAGTATATTCTTGAAGCTTGGTTTCGAGCTTGTCAACTTCTTTCTTAGATACACTGCTTGCGTCCCAAGCCACTGCCATGGCGTCTTTCACTTTCTGAAGTCAGGAGCTTTATGTTCGTTTGAGATCAATGTCCTTGCAGACATAATCAAAGTAAGTCTCAAATTCGAATAGAAATTGAACCATGGAATCAGACACACATTATTTGTTGAGTTCAACACAATCATTGAATATCAGCCCCAAGTCGGGCATCTACTTCAATAACATTGAGAAGATCGACCTCAAAGATGTTTTCTTTCAATTGTTAGATTAGGAGGTTGACTAAATCATTTCCAGTATTAGCTAACAAAGTGTCATAGGAGTGACTTGACCTGGAGTCTATCGACAACTTGCAAAGTTTTTGGAGCCTCTTGAGAGCTTTAATTGGATTTTTTTATTTTGAGAGATAGGATTTCTTCTTGCCTCAAAGAAGTGTTGGATGCTGAATCACGGACAATAGCTTGAGCTTACTTTGGTTCTCTATTGGCAGGTTGGTTCTTCTCTGTGACCTGGGTCGTTTCAATGTTGGGCATGACCTACTCTTCATTGGTCGTGACGGGGCTATCAGGTTGTGGCGTATCTTGATCCATGTTGTCTTGGACAAAAGAAATGGTGTCGTCCAATTCCTTGATGTGTTATGGAGAGGGTTGTTTGACGTTGATTTCCACTTCAAGTTGTTGTTGTGCAGATGATTTTATTATTTTGTTGGTTTGTTAAGTGGTTGTTTGAACAGTTGAAATGTTGGAATCAAGAAAAACTGACCAGTGGATATGGGAAAGTATTTCAAAAGGAGTTGAACGAGGGATACCTGGGGGATTTTCTGCCTCATTTTTGTTTGTTTCTAGGTTTTCCTGAAAGAAGGTAGAATAGTGAGTCAAAGCCTGAAGTCAGAATTTAAAAAAGAAGTTATGAGGAAAGTCGAGAAGTACCTTAAGGTCAATTTTCTCTGATTCTTCGACCAGTTTGCCTTGAGGTTCATTTGGTTTTTGATTTTCAAATGAGGGGAGATCTTTAGTCTTATCTTGGTTCTTTTCTTTCTTTTCTTCTTCCTTTTTTTTGCCTCTACTCCTTTTTCTTTTATATTGTTGGAAGGACCAACAATCGAAGCAGAGGTGTCTTTTTTGGGTTTTGATTTCTGAGGAGTCCCTTTCTTTTTATGGCTAATGCTGAGCTTGAGAGAAGCCTTAGGTTTTGACCTCTAAAAGATAAGAGTTTTCTCAGTATCTTCTGAGCTTTAAGAGTTAGCTAGAGTCTTTGTTGGTTTTGGAGCATATTAGAAAAGGTTGAATTGGGTTAGAGGGATTGTTTATTGAAGGATTATTATAAAAAAATTGAAACCAATGGATTACCTAAAACGAAGTGGTTGTGGGCTTCTTCTTCTTTTTCTTCTTAGGTTTTTTAGGAGAATTGGGGTCACACTTTCAATTCTGAAAGGTAAATTGTTAGAATTGTTTCAGTAATGGAAAAGTCAAAGAAGAAAGAGTTACCTTTTTCTTGGGTTCTTCTATTTTCTTTGATTCATCAATGTCGGAAAGTCCTTCGACATTAGTGTTAGCTTGTGCTTCAGGTTTAGCTGCAGTAGAAGCATAAGAAAGGATGAAAGATGTAGAATAATTCGAAGACAAAAACAAACATATGCCTTGTTGCTCTTGATTTTCTGGTACGTCAGAGAAGGCAACATATAATCTCTTTTGAAAGTTTTGTTCTAAAAGATGGCCATTGAAATATAGTGTCCATTAGTTGTGGTATTCAACTGTCATGAAAAGGATTGTTAAAATTGGAAGGTAGGGAGTTCGAGAACTCGGCCCGAGCAAATGATGTGCATGCTTTGTAGTCTGTGATGCTAAATCACCTTTCTGACGAGCAAGTTTCCTCTTCCCAAGTGTAAAGTGCACGTGGGAGCAGATGGCTAAAGCCAAATTGTTTAGCTACTAAGTTAGGTTGATAGCCAAAGAAACAATAGTCGGGGGTCCTAGTCTTGATTCTTATGGATAAGAGTGTGGGAAAAAGGCTGACCAAACGAAATTCGACATGGCAGCTGCTGAAGGAGAGACCTCTGGAAATCTATTCCTAACCAAGACGGACCGACGCATTGATCCCCAAAAGGAGTCATTATCGAAGCAAAAATGGTCGATTCGAGGAATAGATTGATATATTTCATAAGGTTGTTTTGTGAAGAAGTTTCCTGAGGAGTAGTTAAGGCGAGCCTTGCTCCTTCGATGGCTCTGCAGTCATTTTGTGCTACATAGGTTGGAGAGGTAGTTATATGGAGTTTTGGCTCAAATGTGGCATTCAGACAGAGTTGCAAAAGCCATAAAAGACCTGAGACTAGGTAGGATTTGTTGGTTTCTAGGAGGTGTTTCAGTTTGTAGGCAGCTTCTCCAAGTGATTGGTAGAGACTAACCAAGAGGAGTTCGCTTAAAGAGATCTTTCGACCTTTGTGGAGTTGGATGGACAAGGGTATGAATTTCTTAGCTACTTGCAAAGATCTAGAGCATAAAACATAGTAAGAAAGCCAAAAGGTTAAATAAGTTATGTGCTCGTAGTCGGAGACTTCAACATTCTTCTTATCATGATTGTCAAGGATGAAATTTTTGAAACTAAATCGTTCAATGGTGAATTCATTGGTGGTTTCTAGGGTTGGAGTAAAAGTCTCGCCTATGGGATTTAAACGTGTGATTGTTGCTACGTCAAATAAGGTTGGCGTTAACATGCCACAAAGAAATTAGAAAGTGTTTGTCGATCCTTCCTAGAAGAAGATCAACGATAGTAACATGGTTGGGTTATACCTAGGGCCAATTTTAGATATTTTGACCATGTCATAAATGCCTAGGTCTTGCCTTTTTTTTTGGCCGAACTTTGTCGATCCAGGCGATGTATTATTTGCTTTGAGTAGGTGGTGTAGATCGAAACATGTGCGCTGGTTTATCCATAGAGGACAAATCAAGGGAGCATTCTTCAAACAGTGAAGGCATAATGACTAAGTAACCTGGGAAAAAGTCTTTAACTTTCCCAGCTTGTGACTTTGTAGTCGAGTATGGCCCTAAGAAGGCAAAAAGTTTGTTAGACAAAGAAAAGGGAATAAGTACCTGATTCGCCCAATTGGAGATTTTTTCTTTTGACAATGGGGGTTCAGGGTTGAAGTCTCTTCCTTGTTCATTCTCCTCAGGCAAAATTGTGAAAGCCATTGGGTTTTTTCCAGTGTTAAACTTAAGGGTTAAAGCTTTGGTAGACGCTATTGCTGGAATTGGAAGTTTTATAAGAGAGAGTGAAAGGTTTCTTTTTTGCACAAGAAGGTTAAAAAATGGCGGAGATGAAGAAGATGAGAAGAGAGGTGAAACTAGGTATTTATAGCATTTTTGTTGCATGCTTAGGGTCGAACGCATGACATCCGTGTGGAGATGTTGAAGTGATTTGTGTGTTATGAAGTTGGAGCATTGATGCGAGTGAAGCAGTTAAGTGAAGAAGCGCATATTCATCTTTTAGAAAATAGGAGTAATGATGAGATTCTGAACATATCTCATGAAAAATGACAATGCGCAGTAAAAGGAGTAATGATGTTAATGACGTCATCGGAGAAGTGGAAGCAGTGTCAAAAATATGCTAAAAATGCCACGTTTCTTTTTTCCGATTCAAATCGAAATATGGCATTTTTGAGGGAAATTTCGACCTAAATATAAATGGCAAGTAAGACAAAAAAAAGTACGCCATAATGAAAAGGGAAGTCGAACAATGGTAAATTAAAACCATGAGTTGATTTGATTTGGGCATGTCTGTCATACCCCAAATTTGTCCTACCTTCCCTTACTCTTGTATCAAACATTTGTGGGGATTCATGCCTTTTCTCTAAGTGATCACCCGGCCTCTGATCATGATCTTTTTTTTTAGGCGTAGATTAATAAAGGTTTTTTTGGCACTCTCTTTGGTTACTAAACTCTTGCCAAAATGATGGTTTCATATAAGCTCATGATGCGAGGAGATTCAGGATGGTGTGAGTGATTTCGAGGTGTCCCTAAGGCATATTCCAAAGGTTTTGACCATTTGTGGAGTCGTGTATGCAAGCATTATTATTGAATTACGTTGGGATTATTCAAAGGCATGATTGGAGTGTATTTCAAAATTTAGTGGGAGTCACGGTCAAAATTGACATAATGCCTTAAATCGTGTGTGAACTTGTTATAAATCCTTCATAAACAAAAATGGTTTAAACTAGGGTCAGTGGGTCCCAAGCTATTATCCAATTTGTTAAAAATTGGTGCTAGGTGAGGATAGCCATGACTAAATGGCCTTGTGCTACGATTAGGCAATGTTTCAAGTCACACACAAAACTCTTTTTTTTCAGGCCATGTCTGGTACTTTGTACAAGTAAAGATTGTAAGAAGTTCTTTTAAGACAAAGGCATTAGCAATAAGAAGTTCCTTGATTATTGATTAAGTCATGAGGTAATACGCGGGTACATTGTCATGTGGACCATATGATGAGCAAAATTTTCTCAAAGCAGTTAATACATCATGGTATTCATAAATTTATGTGTTTTCTTTTTACACAAAGAAAAAGAATAAAAGGACGGTGGACATCCCTAATTGCTAATTAAGCAATGTCACTAACGTAACTACAAGCCATGGATTCAAGAGTATCGTCCCAAATGGCAATATTCAAGTTGTCATAGTCTTTATCTCCAAGTTGCCTTGAAGCCTCCATCATTTCCTCTTCGAAGTCTACCAACTCTCTCTTGTGATTCATTGCAATCTAGTGCTCTTGCAAGAGGTTCTGTTGTGGTTTGTTCCCAGACACTTACTCTGTTGCGACCTTATCAATCCCACCTCTGAGAAGTCTTCTTGGGCATAGCACTTTTTCGTGGATTAACCTGCACGAAACCGTTGCTGATTCTTTACACGCAACTGGTACGGTTCGATATTGAAAAAACTGCTACAAAGGCACAACACCGGAATTTTATCAGCACAGCCCTCATTATGCATAATTCACAAACTGATAAAGAAAATGATAAGCGAATAACAGAGATACTATGGACATTTCACCTGCAGGAGCTTCGGCGAAACTCTACGTCCGCACCTCAACAGCATATGAATCATATAGCTGTCCCTCGCGCGTGAAAGCGAGACTTGCGCATCTCATGTTACCGTCACCGTAGTTCCGCGAATCCCTTACGGAAGGGATAGAACGCAGGCTCACAGCAGCGCCTGTAGTATAAAAAAAAACCAGAAAAGCACAACCAATCACAAAACCATTAATAGAACACGCAACACATTGAAACCTGTACGAAAAATGTCCACACCGACATGATTCAGAATGGAAAGTAACCTGTACCTAAATATTTCACAACATTTCAAAACTGTTTTGTAGTGAAACGACCACAACCGTACGATCCAAATGGCAATACAAGAAGACAAAATCCAACCATACAGCGCATACCTTGTTCTAGCATTTTCATACAAGAGGCCCTTCAAAACCAATGCGTTTCTGCAGCAAAAAAGGGGGGGGGTCAATATTCATATGTGAAAACGTTCAATAACAAACATTCAGAAGACACCTTGTTCATAAAACCAAAGCAAAGCAATCACAGAGCAACAAATTCCCACGTCACACTAGCCCCACATTTTTCTGTCACCTGCAGCATACACCAAGTCACAAACGCAATAGTAGTACGGGTAACCAACTCCTACACAGCATGGCAGCAACAAAATTCACAAGCTATCACTTAACAGAAATACATTGGTATCCCACCACCTCTACAAACTTTGAGCTATGGATGAACTTGATCAAATACTTGAAGCATAGGCCACACAAAAATTCACAGACCTTGAAGACACACAATGTTCATCTCATGATTTCCAAAAATCACTTCCACAGAACAGGACAGTAGCCGTCAAGCGGTGTTTCTTTCACGTGATTCATCATGATAACTTGTCCATACAATAACTGTTACGCAGAACCATACCTTCATCAGTTGCGTAGAACCGCATCCCATATACGCACATCATAATAAGTTCGTATCCTGCAATGAAAATACAAAAATCAGGAATATTACAGCTGTAAAAGGGTGAGTATATAGAGGCGCTGAAGTTTGCTATCAAGGAACAAAACTGTACCCAGATGTTGAAAACATTGCTCAGATCCTTGTAGTTTGTGAGGTTCACAGTGCTGCACTAAACAAACTCTCGAGGGCCGAAATGGGCTGGTATTTCAGACAAAAAAACTCTTTGATGACGCAGTCATAAGAAAACAGTACAGAAAGCTTGCACTGCTACTTCATCCCGATGAAAGTAAATTTGCTGGTGCAGAAGTTGCTTTCAAATTGATTGGGGAAGCCGATGAGGTGTTGAATGATCAATCAAAGCGAATTTTACATGATATGAAGGTTAGAGCCCATTTACAAGAAATGAAAGTCAAAGCCAATTTGAAAACTGCAGTACCTAATACCTCTTCTCGTCACTTAAATGGGAATGTGTTTGCTGCAAATCAAGTTCCAAATGCTACTGAACCTGCATCAACCTGAACATTACAAGACAAATTTGTGCCATCACCAAGACACACTTCCTGCAAATAAACCACAGTGCAAATTTCATAAATAAATCCAAGTCATCACCAGAACAAGAGGGGAGATGAGGGAGTTCAGTGGAAATGAGAATAGAACCTAAATATTTGTTTCTCAATTCACAAATGACAAAGTTTTAAAACTTGTCGCAACAGCCAAAAGGATATTTTTCACAACATGAAAATCACAACACAGCATATGTTAAAACAATGCAAGGAAAAGGGTAATGCGTAGAAAATAATCAAAACCCTCATGTCACCAATGTTAAATGAGGAGAAATGAGAATATGATGATGAGCTTACATATCTCAGAGTAAGGAATCTGCAGCTGTTTGATATATGCACGCCGAGTCTCAAAAGAAACCGTCAGCCAAGCTTCAATTCATTCCCAAGCCAAACAATCGCCTACAGCCTGTATCAGTTCACAAATAAAGAAAAGGAAATAGTTAGAACCCCTGCATCATTTTGCAAATGGAGTTACAAATTAACCACCACAAAGTAAAAGCAAAATGAGGGAATTACCGCAGTGAAAAGTAAGTGAAGATATTACCTCACTACAGACAAAAGAACTTGTACTACCTCATCTTAAGCCTCTGCATACCCTCTCCATATAAAACCTAGTGAGAAGTGACAGCTGATGAAAAAAAAAAACAGCCTCCAACCGAAACCCTAACCCTAGCTACAGTGTCCGCCTCCAGCCAATTTACACTTCATCTCAAATCAATCTCCATTAATGAACATCACAACCTTTGTTCTTCAATCTGAAACTAACCATTAACGAACCAATAACATCTTCCATTTCACTTTCGTAAATCAACTCTTCAACAAACTCACCCTTCTGCCATTTCGAAACGCAACCGCGAAAACCCCACCATCACAAACCTCCACTTCTCCCAAATCCACAAGCGTTCATTCAACCGACCATCATCCCCTTCCAAATACCGCCTTCAGACCCATCATCTCCTTCTAAAAAAACCACAAACCCCTAACCTCCTTCCGTTAAAATCTCCCAAACAACCCATTTAATCATCGTAACACACAAAGCTGTAAACCAGGTTTCGATCTGAGAACAACAATGACTTAAACCATTCCTCTGTCTCATTTTCGCTCCCATCTCCAAACAACAACAAACTCTCCAATAGAACCCTCACCCTTCCTTGTTTCAACCAATATTTTTTCAAATCATCAATTTCTCTTTTCAGCAACAAACCCTTGAAACCCAACCCATCAAAACAGAGACAGAAACAAGCGGAACAGAAATAGAAGGAAAGATTATGGAGTGAGAGACGATGGGATTGAGTGAATGGATTGAGTGAAAGAGAGAAGCGTGAGCGAAAGAGTTTGAAAAGCAATAGTGACGAGAGGAACAAGGGGTAATTGTTAAGCGAGATGATCAGATCTTTCTTTTTTTTCTTTTTTATTTATTCGTTGCTGTTATTGCTGATGGGCCGGAAGGTCCACCGTTTTCCCCTCGTTTTAGGTTTTAGTTTTTGTTAGTTTTTTATATATATAAAACAGCTGTTTTTTTTTTTATAAATTATTTGTACATTTTTATTTATGAAAATTTATTAGTAGTTAATATATTATATATTATATTTTTATTATATTTTCTTAATAATTTATTCTTCTTTTAGAAATTTATAAGCAGTTCTTATCTATATTTTTGTTGTATATATTATTCTCATAATAGTTAATATATTAGTTTTCTTTTAGAGTTTTGGTTTATTAATTCTTTAGAAGTTGATTCCATTTCTCTTTTGTCATTGGGCATTTTGACCCATTTTTGTTTTGGTCGATGACGAGACCTCCGTAATTCATTACCAGTCAAATTATTGATAGGTAATGTTGGATCTGAGACCACCCATTTTCTCTCTTCATTATTTGTCCTGACTCGATTCAAAAACTTTGTCAAACAGTTTTCAAAATCAATTCTTTGTATTGAATTAAACGAGAGGATTGGGTGTAGACCTCTTCTTCTTCGAGTGTTGGGATGCCCACTGTAGTGAGGGTGGTCTCGATGCTCGTTTGTCAATACAAAGACGCTCCCAACATTTCCTCATAAAACCTCGGTCTCGTACTGAGTATACTTTCAACAATAATATCACTTCTCTTTGTATTGAATTAAAGAGAGAGGATTGGGTGTAGACCTCTTCCTCTTCGAATGTTGGGATGCCCACTGTAGTGAGGGTGGTCTTGATATTCGTCTTTCAATACGAAGACACGCCTCCATCCACCACCTCTCCCTCTTTAACTTCCTCCCGCGATTTTCACACCTAAAACCTCGGTCCCGTGCTGAGTGCATTTTCAAATCTTTTCACAGCAAAAACTTGAATGGTCGTGGAGTGGTTAGGTGTAGGCCTTCTCCTATCCCGAGTGCTGACGTTTACCGTAGGGTTCTCTGTCACAAAGCACTTACCATTCAAAACCAAAAACATCTTTAATAAGAGAACGAAGTTCCCTTTGTATTGAATTAAAGAGAGAGGATTGGGTGTAGACCTCTTCTTCTCCGAGCGTTGGGATGCCCACTGTAGTGAGGGTGGTTTCGACGCTCGTCTTTCAATACGAGACGCCTCGTTCGCCACACCTTTTTATAACAAAACTTTGAGATAAAGAATTGGGTACTACCCGTAGGGGTTACTATCTGAGGACATATATCGCCCCTAAAAAAACAATCCAATCAATCCAACGTGACTTCTTGCCCCGCGCGGCGAAAACTAATCAATCTTTCAAAAAGGATATGCTACGTCCGTTCTACCGCAAACAGGTAACGCCTAAGTCTCCAACGAGCGAGCAGCAAAACACCTAACTGCTAGAATGCGCACGATAGCATCATCCATAAAAAACATCAACACACCGTAGGCCGAACTACGGCTGCTCTGATTCTTTACTTCTTTTAAGTAAAGATACGTAGGCACAAGGGCCACAATCCTTGTCGAGCACATTCCCCCAATATCCGTAGCCCCGAACTACGTCGACTCTGACTTTCTCATATCTTTTGAGAATACGTAGGCCTAGGACCGCGAAGTCCTACCGAGTCTGTTCTTTCTCTTTTCTCCCTCTGTTACCTCTCTTTTCGCGTTTCTAAACCCTTCTCTCTATCTTTTAGAACACTCTTTTTATAGCATAATGTTTAAGCAAATAAATTCACATCGACAAACAAAAGGTTCCCATCGAGTACGATGGATGCGAGGGGTGCTAATACCTTCCCCTCGCATAACCGGCTTCCGAACCCGTTCTTGGTTGCGAGACCATCTTATCCATTTCTTTCTTAAGGTTTTCTCGATATTTTCCTTTCCCCTCATGGGATAAATAAAATTCGGTGGCGACTCGTCTGTCTATCTTTTTCGCCTTCCCGTCGTTGCGCGATGCATTTTTCGAGTAGCGACAGCTGGCGACTCTGCTGGGGACACCTAGCGAGCCAAGCCTATTTTGTTTATCGTATTTGTGTTTTATTTGCTTTATTTGTTTATGCTTTGATTCTCTAACCTGTTGGGTTTATTGATTGGTTTGTGAGATAAAGCTTTCTACCCGAGCTTTCGAGTATACACTAAGATTAGGAGGTGGTTTCTTTCTGATTTGCGAGACTTAGGACTCGTTGAGTTGGATCGAATCCCACCGCTCAGATAGACCCCTTTGGGATGATTATGTCTTACGTGTAGTCGTAATGGCGTTTTTATTTCCAACTTGGGAGTCCGTGACTCTGAGGACCTTTTAGAACCTTATTCCAAAGGTTGCGGAGACATGACTCTGTGTTCATCCTTTGAAGGGATTACCGTCTTACGAGTAGTCGTTATGATGGAAAACTTTCGAGGGCTAGTGCATGGAACTTTGTTTAAAAACCTTTGGGATACCCTCTTACAAACCAATAGATAACCTACCCAATGGGAGAAATATTTTGTGTTGCTTTTTGCAGGACCTATGACTTTGATCTCGCTATTGTTCCTTCATCATGTGCTCATTACATTACATTTGCATAAGCATCTCTGCATCATTTCTTGCATTCCTTACAACCCGATCTTACACGCCGCTTACCCTTTCAGAAAGAGTAAAGCAAGCTGACTTCGCGACATCGGTATAATACAAGGAATAATCAGAGAAGAATCATGGACCAGATAGAACAAGACCAGGCTACTATGAGGAGCGAGATGCTAGGCATGAAAACGCAAATGAATCAACTCATGGAGGTGATTCAGAATATGGCCAGAAGTCAAGAGGAGATGAGACAAGCAGCGGAGAGGAGCGCTAATCAGACTTTGGCTGGTGCAGTTCCCAATGCAAGTGGTGCAATTCCAATTCCTGTTGATGCCACCCCAACCCCTGTTGGAGCAATTCCTACTTCTGCCGGCGCCGTACCTATCAACACCGTCCCTCCGCCAGTTGGTACGACCCATCCTCATGGTACTACGATCCCAACACAAGTCCAGTACGACGATCATGAAGGTTTCTATGAGAATTCAGGTGAAGCATATGGGCCACAAACCGCCGAATTAGAGAAGAAATTTAATGCTTTACAGGAGATGGTGAAGACATTGCAAGGCCCCGATGTTTTGGGACTGGATGCCGCTGAAATATGTCTTGTACCCGGAGTTAAGATACCTCCAAAGTTTGTAATTCCAACCTTTGAGAAGTACAAGGGTAACAGTTGTCCTAAGACCCACATAAGGTCTTACTGTAGGAAGATGGCCGCCTATTCTGATGACGAGAAGCTGCTAATCCATTTCTTTCAAGATAGCTTAACAGAGGCATCCCTAGAATGGTATATGCACCTTGAGCGATCCAACGTGAGAAGCTGGAAAGAGTTGGCAGACGCTTTCGTGAAGCATTATCAGTATAATACTGACATGGCTCCGAATCGTATGCAGCTTCAGAATTTGACTCAGAAGCCGAATGAGTGTTTTAAGGACTTCGCGCAGAGATGGAGGGGAGTAGCTGCAAGGGTACAACCTCCGCTGATGGAGAAAGAACTGACAGACCTATTCATGGGCACGCTACAAGGACCGATCTTTGAGCGGTTAGCATCCTCAACATCCACAGTGTTTTCTGAACTTGTCATGGCTGGAGAAAGATTAGAAAATTTCATGAAGACGGGAAAAATTCAGAATGCAGGCGAATCTGCAAGCGGGGTCAAGAAGCCTTATCAGGGTTTCGTTAAGAAAAGGGAAGGCGAAGCTAGTGCAGTGTTCACCAACAGAGGAAGAACTCATCAGGGTTATCACCATGTTGCTGCTGTAGCTCCACAACAGCCGTTGTCCATTCCAGCAAATCAACCCGTGTTTCAACCAAACAGGCAACAACAATCCCATCAACCAAGACAAAATCAATACCAGGGTCTACAAAGACAGAGGAGGCCAGAAAGAATATTTGATCCAATCCCGTCTACATACGCCAAGTTATTGCCATTCCTATTGAAGGGAGGTCTTGTTCAGCTTAGGGAAATGAGGGATCCTCCGGAGGTTCTTCCTTTTGGATTTGATGTCAATGCCAAATGTGAATTCCATTCTGGCTCCCCAGGCCATGACATTGAAAATTGCAAGACTCTGAAGCACCTTGTACAAGATCTCCTCGATTCGAAGGCGATAAAATTTACCCGAAACACCCCCAAACATCAAAACTAATCCAATGTCAGCTCATCACTCAACAAATATGATTGAAGAATCCTGTGGTCATCTCCAAAATCCAGTGGTCCAAGCTGGCAGACATCTTCAACATTAGCAGTCCTTAGATGCTTTTCTCATTTGCATTTGTAATTTATTTTCTGTCAATTGCTACTTGTTATTTAAACATTGTTATGTTGAAAGGTAACATTAATGAAATGATTATGCGTTTTCCGAATTAATTATGTCGCATTCGCTCATTATTTCCACCTATCACAATCACAGACACATATATTTTTATCCACTCCACTTTTTCACTGTTGTTTAGCAATATTGGAGGGAGGATGACGAAAACGAAATACCCATAATTGCAAACCGTATGCTTTCGGACAAAATCTCGTCAATGATGTACAGGCATTGTTTCAAATCCCCTAAACACCGGAGATATAAGGAGTTAATCCCTAGTCAACCACTTCGAGCCTAGAAGTAGGAGTTTCCTTCGGATATTCAAACCCTTAACACTCAACCTGGGGCAGGGTAGTTATTCAGTTAATCCAACCTCGCACTCAAAATCCAAGGACAAGACGATTGTTCATCGATGACCCATGACATGGCAGTCACCATCCGCCAACAAAATCAAAAAAAAATCAAAAGCCTGCTAAGTCAAGCATTTCAAAGGAGACTTAGGCAAGAATCAGGGCAATCCCGATGGATCTGACAAGCAAAATCAGTCCATGCAAAAGTTAGGGATCAAAATCAAAAGAGGTCCTCAAACCCTCAACAAAAACAAAATTCAGTGGCCACCCAAATCAAAGGGTCACTGACATCCATCAAATAAAGTGACTGCCATTTCGAACAAACCGTGAACCATCAAGCACGTGCAGAATTAGCTGAATGTAGATATGGAGATCATCAAGAAGAAGGGGTGGGTACAAATTAACTTTGAGCCTAATATCCTTTGTTTCTATAACCGCGAACCAGACCACGTTACAACCCTCGAAAGACCTAATTGAGGCGGGGTTTATTCTGAAAGAATACTATTGCGAGGTTGCGTAACCTGACTCCTTACAATTTTGCTAATCATCAACATTGGTGTCGGTATCCTTGCTTTATCTTTCACGCCAATCCAGTTAGCACAACGTTTGGACTAAATGGTCCATTCGTTTCACTCTCACGACACGTAATAAAAGACAATTCTTTCAAAAAAACATGCATGAACTTTGCATTGAGATTACCGTTCGTGAACAAAAATTTTGTTTACAAGTTAGTAGTTGGCATTAAAGAAATTCCAACACAAAGCAATCGAGCATAACTGGATTATTCAGCAGTCTGGACCAGAACCAAGTATACCATATAACCTATTAAACTTGGGGCATTGACATCCGAGAGTAGGAAATCAGTCAGTCTGAGGCAAATCCCCACGCGTCGGCCGACCATGGGGCAAATCATTCATGAAGCAGTCGATCAGAAGAGAATCATCTTGAGAATACTGATCAGGGGCAGGCCACCCAGAGTTTCTTTGACTTAAGAATAGGTCCCTCCAATGTTCAATCGAGGTAAGTTAAGTCGCTTACACGCTCTTTCAGGGGAAAGCTACTCTAAGAGTACATTGGATCCAATTACCACAAGAATCGGCTAATCAATGATGAATCCATTTGTGGTACGAACTCTGGGGCAGACCATCTCGAGTTCGTCTCAAGGCAAGCCACTCAAGCAAGTTCATTCTCGTCAACAACTGTTAAGTTTAAAGCGATGTCAGGAAGTCAGGCTTGTCCTCCACTTTCCCACATAACCCAGAGTCCAACCCGCATTGGCAACTACCAAAGTCTGCCATGTCGGCACCTGTATTTCCATTGCCCGTCCGCAATCATACGCATCATACGCATCGCATTCGACATCATAAGCATCTTGCTTCATAAGCATCTTGCATCATATACATACCTATGATTACATCATACTTTCCTCAGCTCTTGCATCACCGCGTGTTAGCATTTGCATTTGCATCTCCATTCGTTATGGAACATCATTATCATCAAACATTTACATATACGAGATCAGATCCAGGATCAATTTCGAAGATTTCCAAGATCATCAGCCCAGATAGGGGCACCTCCTGCAAGACCGTGGTTTTCTCCCACGAGAGTCAGAAGATATCAAGACAAGATTTAGCCCAATCAGGGGCATTCTTCCACAAGACTGTGGGTGATCCCCACGAAGTTTTGCAACTTATTGAGCTTCAAGGCAATTAGCAGCCCAGTCAGGGGCATTATCTGCAAAAGCCATGGGTCCTCCCATGGAATTCAAGATTATCAAAGCAAATTTCAGCCCAAGCCAGGGGCATCTTTTCAAAACCATGGGCGTATTGCATGATGTATTGCAACCTCGTGGTTAATCAAGATCTTCAAATCAATTTGGCCCAGACAGGGGCATCTTCAATAAATCATGGGTGTTCCCCAGTGAGTTGTCTCCAGCAGACTTCAGCGATAAGTGGCAATCTCTTCAGAGAAGCTTATCCATCTTCAGCGATAAGTGGCAATCTCTTCAGGGAAGCTTATCCATCTTCAGTGATAAGTGGCAATCTCTTCAGAGAAGCTTATCCATCTTCATTGATAAGTGGCAATCTCTTCAGAGAAGCTTATCCCCCTATCATCCTTTTGGTGTTAGGGTTGATTTTGTTCCGCTCCATCATCCTTTTGGTGATGGGTCTAGCATCCTTTTGATGTTATGACTAGCGTCTCCGCTCCATCATCCTTTTGGTGATGGGTCTGGCATCCTTTTGGTGTCATGACTAGCGTATTTTCCATTATCCTTTTGGTAATGGACTCCTTACATCCTTTTGGTGTTAGGGTTGATTTTGTTCCGCTCCATCATCCTTTTGGTGATGGGTCTAGCATCCTTTTGATGTTATGACTAGCGTCTCCGCTCCATCATCCTTTTGGTGATGGGTCTGGCATCCTTTTGGTGTCATGACTAGCGTATTTTCCATTATCCTTTTGGTAATGGACTCCTTACATCCTTTTGGTGTTAGGGTTGATTTTGTTCCGCTCCATCATCCTTTTGGTGATGGGTCTAGCATCCTTTTGATGTTATGACTAGCGTCTCCGCTCCATCATCCTTTTGGTGATGGGTCTGGCATCCTTTTGGTGTCATGACTAGCGTATTTTCCATTATCCTTTTGGTAATGGACTCCTTACATCCTTTTGGTGTTAGGGTTGATTTTGTTCCGCTCCATCATCCTTTTGGTGATGGGTCTAGCATCCTTTTGATGTTATGACTAGCGTCTCCGCTCCATCATCCTTTTGGTGATGGGTCTGGCATCCTTTTGGTGTCATGACTAGCGTATTTTCCATTATCCTTTTGGTAATGGACTCCTTACATCCTTTTGGTGTTAGGGTTGATTTTGTTCCGCTCCATCATCCTTTTGGTGATGGGTCTAGCATCCTTTTGATGTTATGACTAGCGTCTCCGCTCCATCATCCTTTTGGTGATGGGTCTGGCATCCTTTTGGTGTCATGACTAGCGTATTTTCCATTATCCTTTTGGTAATGGACTCCTTACATCCTTTTGGTGTTAGGGTTGATTTTGTTCCGCTCCATCATCCTTTTGGTGATGGGTCTAGCATCCTTTTGATGTTATGACTAGCGTCTCCGCTCCATCATCCTTTTGGTGATGGGTCTGGCATCCTTTTGGTGTCATGACTAGCGTATTTTCCATTATCCTTTTGGTGATGGGTCTGGCATCCTTTTGGTGTCATGACTAGCGTATTTTCCATTATCCTTTTGGTAATAGGACTCCTTACATCCTTTTGGTGTTAGGGTTGATTTTCTTCCGCTCCATCATCCTTTCGGTGATGGGTCTGGCATCCTTTCGGTATCATGACTAGCGTTTTCCATCATCCTTTTGGTGGTGGGTCTGACATTTCGTCAATATCAGATTGTGCGATATTTTGTTTGTGTGTTTCATTCCATCATGCTTTTGGTGGTGATGACCAGTTACTTACAGTTTACTCGGATGGTTTACATTTATCCAGTATTTCAATTCTCAAACACCTCCTTTCTTTTCAGACAAATTCAGGGTCTTCTTCATATCTAATTGTCTTCTACCGTGAAAGAATGAGCGTCATATCCATTCATCTTACTCAGTTTAAGCCAATTAGATAGGGGCACCTGTCATACCCCAAATTTGTCCTACCTTCCCTTACTCTTGTATCAAACATTTGTGGGGATTCATGCCTTTTCTCTAAGTGATCACCCGGCCTCTGATCATGATCTTTTTTTTTTAGGCGTAGATTAATAAAGGTTTTTTTGGCACTCTCTTTGGTTACTAAACTCTTGCCAAAATGATGGTTTCATATAAGCTCATGATGCGAGGAGATTCAGGATGGTGTGAGTGATTTCGAGGTGTCCCTAAGGCATATTCCAAAGGTTTTGACCATTTGTGGAGTCGTGTATGCAAGCATTATTATTGAATTACGTTGGGATTATTCAAAGGCATGATTGGAGTGTATTTCAAAATTTAGTGGGAGTCACGGTCAAAATTGACATAATGCCTTAAATCGTGTGTGAACTTGTTATAAATCCTTCATAAACAAAAATGGTTTAAACTAGGGTCAGTGGGTCCCAAGCTATTATCCAATTTGTTAAAAATTGGTGCTAGGTGAGGATAGCCATGACTAAATGGCCTTGTGCTACGATTAGGCAATGTTTCAAGTCACACACAAAACTCTTTTTTTTCAGGCCATGTCTGGTACTTTGTACAAGTAAAGATTGTAAGAAGTTCTTTTAAGACAAAGGCATTAGCAATAAGAAGTGCCTTGATTATTGATTAAGTCATGAGGTAATACGCGGGTACATTGTCATGTGGACCATATGATGAGCAAAATTTTCTCAAAGCAGTTAATACATCATGGTATTCATAAATTTATGTGTTTTCTTTTTACACAAAGAAAAAGAATAAAAGGACGGTGGACATCCCTAATTGCTAATTAAGCAATGTCACTAACGTAACTACAAGCCATGGATTCAAGAGTATCGTCCCAAATGGCAATATTCAAGTTGTCATAGTCTTTATCTCCAAGTTGCCTTGAAGCCTCCATCATTTCCTCTTCGAAGTCTACCAACTCTCTCTTGTGATTCATTGCAATCTAGTGCTCTTGCAAGAGGTTCTGTTGTGGTTTGTTCCCAGACACTTACTCTGTTGCGACCTTATCAATCCCACCTCTGAGAAGTCTTCTTGGGCATAGCACTTTTTCGTGGATTAACCTGCACGAAACCGTTGCTGATTCTTTACACGCAACTGGTACGGTTCGATATTGAAAAAACTGCTACAAAGGCACAACACCGGAATTTTATCAGCACAGCCCTCATTATGCATAATTCACAAACTGATAAAGAAAATGATAAGCGAATAACAGAGATACTATGGACATTTCACCTGCAGGAGCTTCGGCGAAACTCTACGTCCGCACCTCAACAGCATATGAATCATATAGCTGTCCCTCGCGCGTGAAAGCGAGACTTGCGCATCTCATGTTACCGTCACCGTAGTTCCGCGAATCCCTTACGGAAGGGATAGAACGCAGGCTCACAGCAGCGCCTGTAGTATAAAAAAAAACCAGAAAAGCACAACCAATCACAAAACCATTAACAGAACACGCAACACATTGAAACCTGTACGAAAAATGTCCACACCGACATGATTCAGAATGGAAAGTAACCTGTACCTAAATATTTCACAACATTTCAAAACTGTTTTGTAGTGAAACGACCACAACCGTACGATCCAAATGGCAATACAAGAAGACAAAATCCAACCATACAGCGCATACCTTGTTCTAGCATTTTCATACAAGAGGCCCTTCAAAACCAATGCGTTTCTGCAGCAAAAAAGGGGGGGGTCAATATTCATATGTGAAAACGTTCAATAACAAACATTCAGAAGACACCTTGTTCATAAAACCAAAGCAAAGCAATCACAGAGCAACAAATTCCCACGTCACACTAGCCCCACATTTTTCTGTCACCTGCAGCATACACCAAGTCACAAACGCAATAGTAGTACGGGTAACCAACTCCTACACAGCATGGCAGCAACAAAATTCACAAGCTATCACTTAACAGAAATACATTGGTATCCCACCACCTCTACAAACTTTGAGCTATGGATGAACTTGATCAAATACTTGAAGCATAGGCCACACAAAAATTCACAGACCTTGAAGACACACAATGTTCATCTCATGATTTCCAAAAATCACTTCCACAGAACAGGACAGTAGCCGTCAAGCGGTGTTTCTTTCACGTGATTCATCATGATAACTTGTCCATACAATAACTGTTACGCAGAACCATACCTTCATCAGTTGCGTAGAACCGCATCCCATATACGCACATCATAATAAGTTCGTATCCTGCAATGAAAATACAAAAATCAGGAATATTACAGCTGTAAAAGGGTGAGTATATAGAGGCGCTGAAGTTTGCTATCAAGGAACAAAACTGTACCCAGATGTTGAAAACATTGCTCAGATCCTTGTAGTTTGTGAGGTTCACAGTGCTGCACTAAACAAACTCTCGAGGGCCGAAATGGGCTGGTATTTCAGACAAAAAAACTCTTTGATGACGCAGTCATAAGAAAACAGTACAGAAAGCTTGCACTGCTACTTCATCCCGATGAAAGTAAATTTGCTGGTGCAGAAGTTGCTTTCAAATTGATTGGGGAAGCCGATGAGGTGTTGAATGATCAATCAAAGCGAATTTTACATGATATGAAGGTTAGAGCCCATTTACAAGAAATGAAAGTCAAAGCCAATTTGAAAACTGCAGTACCTAATACCTCTTCTCGTCACTTAAATGGGAATGTGTTTGCTGCAAATCAAGTTCCAAATGCTACTGAACCTGCATCAACCTGAACATTACAAGACAAATTTGTGCCATCACCAAGACACACTTCCTGCAAATAAACCACAGTGCAAATTTCATAAATAAATCCAAGTCATCACCAGAACAAGAGGGGAGATGAGGGAGTTCAGTGGAAATGAGAATAGAACCTAAATATTTGTTTCTCAATTCACAAATGACAAAGTTTTAAAACTTGTCGCAACAGCCAAAAGGATATTTTTCACAACATGAAAATCACAACACAGCATATGTTAAAACAATGCAAGGAAAAGGGTAATGCGTAGAAAATAATCAAAACCCTCATGTCACCAATGTTAAATGAGGAGAAATGAGAATATGATGATGAGCTTACATATCTCAGAGTAAGGAATCTGCAGCTGTTTGATATATGCACGCCGAGTCTCAAAAGAAACCGTCAGCCAAGCTTCAATTCATTCCCAAGCCAAACAATCGCCTACAGCCTGTATCAGTTCACAAATAAAGAAAAGGAAATAGTTAGAACCCCTGCATCATTTTGCAAATGGAGTTACAAATTAACCACCACAAAGTAAAAGCAAAATGAGGGAATTACCGCAGTGAAAAGTAAGTGAAGATATTACCTCACTACAGACAAAAGAACTTGTACTACCTCATCTTAAGCCTCTGCATACCCTCTCCATATAAAACCTAGTGAGAAGTGACAGCTGATGAAAAAAAAAAACAGCCTCCAACCGAAACCCTAACCCTAGCTACAGTGTCCGCCTCCAGCCAATTTACACTTCATCTCAAATCAATCTCCATTAATGAACATCACAACCTTTGTTCTTCAATCTGAAACTAACCATTAACGAACCAATAACATCTTCCATTTCACTTTCGTAAATCAACTCTTCAACAAACTCACCCTTCTGCCATTTCGAAACGCAACCGCGAAAACCCCACCATCACAAACCTCCACTTCTCCCAAATCCACAAGCGTTCATTCAACCGACCATCATCCCCTTCCAAATACCGCCTTCAGACCCATCATCTCCTTCTAAAAAAAACCACAAACCCCTAACCTCCTTCCGTTAAAATCTCCCAAACAACCCATTTAATCATCGTAACACACAAAGCTGTAAACCAGGTTTCGATCTGAGAACAACAATGACTTAAACCATTCCTCTGTCTCATTTTCGCTCCCATCTCCAAACAACAACAAACTCTCCAATAGAACCCTCACCCTTCCTTGTTTCAACCAATATTTTTTCAAATCATCAATTTCTCTTTTCAGCAACAAACCCTTGAAACCCAACCCATCAAAACAGAGACAGAAACAAGCGGAACAGAAATAGAAGGAAAGATTATGGAGTGAGAGACGATGGGATTGAGTGAATGGATTGAGTGAAAGAGAGAAGCGTGAGCGAAAGAGTTTGAAAAGCAATAGTGACGAGAGGAACAAGGGGTAATTGTTAAGCGAGATGATCAGATCTTTCTTTTTTTTCTTTTTTATTTATTCGTTGCTGTTATTGCTGATGGGCCGGAAGGTCCACCGTTTTCCCCTCGTTTTAGGTTTTAGTTTTTGTTAGTTTTTTATATATATAAAACAGCTGTTTTTTTTTTTATAAATTATTTGTACATTTTTATTTATGAAAATTTATTAGTAGTTAATATATTATATATTATATTTTTATTATATTTTCTTAATAATTTATTCTTCTTTTAGAAATTTATAAGCAGTTCTTATCTATATTTTTGTTGTATATATTATTCTCATAATAGTTAATATATTAGTTTTCTTTTAGAGTTTTGGTTTATTAATTCTTTAGAAGTTGATTCCATTTCTCTTTTGTCATTGGGCATTTTGACCCATTTTTGTTTTGGTCGATGACGAGACCTCCGTAATTCATTACCAGTCAAATTATTGATAGGTAATGTTGGATCTGAGACCACCCATTTTCTCTCTTCATTATTTGTCCTGACTCGATTCAAAAACTTTGTCAAACAGTTTTCAAAATCAATTCTTTGTATTGAATTAAACGAGAGGATTGGGTGTAGACCTCTTCTTCTTCGAGTGTTGGGATGCCCACTGTAGTGAGGGTGGTCTCGATGCTCGTTTGTCAATACAAAGACGCTCCCAACATTTCCTCATAAAACCTCGGTCTCGTACTGAGTATACTTTCAACAATAATATCACTTCTCTTTGTATTGAATTAAAGAGAGAGGATTGGGTGTAGACCTCTTCCTCTTCGAATGTTGGGATGCCCACTGTAGTGAGGGTGGTCTTGATATTCGTCTTTCAATACGAAGACACGCCTCCATCCACCACCTCTCCCTCTTTAACTTCCTCCCGCGATTTTCACACCTAAAACCTCGGTCCCGTGCTGAGTGCATTTTCAAATCTTTTCACAGCAAAAACTTGAATGGTCGTGGAGTGGTTAGGTGTAGGCCTTCTCCTATCCCGAGTGCTGACGTTTACCGTAGGGTTCTCTGTCACAAAGCACTTACCATTCAAAACCAAAAACATCTTTAATAAGAGAACGAAGTTCCCTTTGTATTGAATTAAAGAGAGAGGATTGGGTGTAGACCTCTTCTTCTCCGAGCGTTGGGATGCCCACTGTAGTGAGGGTGGTTTCGACGCTCGTCTTTCAATACGAGACGCCTCGTTCGCCACACCTTTTTATAACAAAACTTTGAGATAAAGAATTGGGTACTACCCGTAGGGGTTACTATCTGAGGACATATATCGCCCCTAAAAAAACAATCCAATCAATCCAACGTGACTTCTTGCCCCGCGCGGCGAAAACTAATCAATCTTTCAAAAAGGATATGCTACGTCCGTTCTACCGCAAACAGGTAACGCCTAAGTCTCCAACGAGCGAGCAGCAAAACACCTAACTGCTAGAATGCGCACGATAGCATCATCCATAAAAAACATCAACACACCGTAGGCCGAACTACGGCTGCTCTGATTCTTTACTTCTTTTAAGTAAAGATACGTAGGCACAAGGGCCACAATCCTTGTCGAGCACATTCCCCCAATATCCGTAGCCCCGAACTACGTCGACTCTGACTTTCTCATATCTTTTGAGAATACGTAGGCCTAGGACCGCGAAGTCCTACCGAGTCTGTTCTTTCTCTTTTCTCCCTCTGTTACCTCTCTTTTCGCGTTTCTAAACCCTTCTCTCTATCTTTTAGAACACTCTTTTTATAGCATAATGTTTAAGCAAATAAATTCACATCGACAAACAAAAGGTTCCCATCGAGTACGATGGATGCGAGGGGTGCTAATACCTTCCCCTCGCATAACCGGCTTCCGAACCCGTTCTTGGTTGCGAGACCATCTTATCCATTTCTTTCTTAAGGTTTTCTCGATATTTTCCTTTCCCCTCATGGGATAAATAAAATTCGGTGGCGACTCGTCTGTCTATCTTTTTCGCCTTCCCGTCGTTGCGCGATGCATTTTTCGAGTAGCGACAATGTCAAAAGACATATATGATGATGTTGATCAAAGAGTGTAACTGAAGGTCGAAGGGTGTGCAGAGTTTTGGACTTAGTAAAATTTTTAAGTGTTCTAATCAGTTATTGTGCTTGATTGAAAGAGCGGGAATTCGATTAGATCAGAGCCATAAGGGGAGTTTCTTATGTGAGTATTATAGGGATTATCATTGATAGGGAAATTAGGGATATAGCTAGAATTTTTCATGAGAATTAAGAAAGGTTCAATTCTATGTTCATGATGAATTTTCATAATTTTTCTGTGGTTAGGTTTGATGATAAAGTGTTGGAATTGGTCCATTGAACTGATGCTATATGTGTTTTCACTAACAAGTTTAATGATGATGAACATGATTAGGATCATTGTTGGTTCCTATGTGTTCCACCATTTCTTGATTCTATTAAGGTTGATAATTGTGTTTTTCAGCTTTCATAAAAACGAGGAGAAAAGCATAGCAGAAGGCACCCAAAAAAATTGAAGAAAAGAAATAACACTTATGAAAGGGATCATTCAAGAGAAAGATTACAATCCACAACTATGCAAGCAAGACAAGAAAAAAAAACTACAACAAAGACCTCTTTTTTTTTTTATAAAAGGGAGAGTCTAAGTCCAAAAAAAGAACACTACACAACAGCTAATCTAGACACTGACACCCTACCAGGTCATCCTCATACCCACGCTGCACAAATAAAAGATACGACTCAAAAAAATAAAACTCCATAGACTGAATGCCTTCCTTCACAAGAGCATCTGCACACCTGTTGGCTTCTCGCAAAACACGCATAAGCCAAATATCATTGTCAGATTGGAAAAGGTACCTAATTTTTTTAATAAGGTCTCTTCTCAACGCATCACAGACATAATTATTATTAATATCTTGAACCACCTGTTTGGAGTAACACAAATATCTATCTTTAAAAATCTCATATCTATCGCCAATTTGAGGTCCTCAAACACACCCCACAATTCGGCCTCATACACTCTACAAATACCAAGATGCTTAGAAAAACCACCTAACCATTCTCCTTCATCTCCACGAATAATTCTACCACATCCTGCAATTCCTTTCTTATCTCTAGCTCCATCTGAGTTAATTTTGACTCTCCTTGCTCCTAAGAGTTTCCCATTTAACATCAATCGAATCCCTATGATGAATTTTGGTAGCAATCTTACTATTACTTTTTGCCATATTATACTCTTGGACTTGTTGAAAAATGCACTTCCCCAAATCAGGGAGTGAGACATAATCCTCCAAATGGATCTCCTTCTTTACACAACTTAAATGACACTCTATCCTTCTCAACTCTATTAATAAGAAATCTAAATTTAAATAATTATTAAATATTTAGAGATATTTTAATAAAAATCATTACGCTAAAGATCAAAATAATTGATATTACATTTGTAAGATGAAAATTGTTAAAAATATATCGGCAAAGCCACGGACACAACACGGGGAGCAAGTAAAAAAGGCACCGTCAAGATGGTTTGTTTGGTAGAACAGAATGGCCCCAACCCCAACCGACATCACTTTTGTCATTGAAATCAAAACCACTTCTTCAACTTTTCGTTGCTACGCGTAAATCAGAGTGAGGCTGCCACGTCACAATATCGTACCCTTAACAAATCACTCACCGAAAACCTATAAATACCACCAAATACCAAATTCTACACAAATTCATACAACACCACAAATTCTACAAATCCAAACATCAATCAGGTACTATTAATTTTGATTTACATGTAGCTGGATCTAATTCAGATTTTATTTTGCATCTACAATAACAGAATTTTAAAGAGCTGATATCTGTTATCAAATTTTCTAGGTTTATGCAAAAATCAATGAGTAAAATGGATTCCTCACATGTTTGAATCTTTGTTTATGGTTTCAGATCTGTTTTTTCTTTATCAAGTTTCTCTTATGTGATAATGTTATTATTATATTACATGCATTCATTTACACATGAAAATTTGAGAAACTAGAGTACAGAATCAAACTTATTCTGGATATTCATTTGTTAGACATTGTTTACATTAGTGCAGATATGGAAGACTCCGTTCAAAACAAGATTGAAGATAAAACACCGATCGATGTAAAAGAAGAGAAGGTTGAGATAGAAAAAGATCTGGAGAGTACAAAATGTAAGGGAGAGAAGAAACATAATGATGAAGAGAAAAAGAAGGATAAGGAGAAGAAAAAGGAAAAGAAGGACAAAACTGATGGAGAGGGGAAGGAAGATGAGATAGAGGGTAAGGATAAGAAGGATAAAGAGAAGAAGAAAAAGGAAAAAGATGTGAAAACTGATGAAGATGGTGATGGAAATAAGGAGGAGAAAAAGAAAAAGGACAAGAAGGAAAAGAAGGGAAAAGAAGATGAAGACAAGGATGGTGAAGAGAAGAAGGAGAAGAAAAAGGAAAAGAAGGAAAAAGAAGACGGAGACAAGGATGGTGAAGAAAAGAAGGAGAAGAAAAAGGAAAAGAAGGGAAAAGAAGACGGAGACAAGGATGGTGAAGAAAAGAAGGAGAAGAATGAAGAAGGTGAGGATGGTGATGGAGATAAGAAAAAGAAGAAGGAAAAGAAGGAGAAGAATGAAGAAGGTGAGGATGGTGATGGAGATAAGAAAAAGAAGAAGAAGGAAAAGAAGGAGAAGAATGAAGAAGGTGAGGATGGTGATGGAGATAAGAAAAAGAAGAATAAGGATAAGAAAGAGAAAAAGAAGGATAAAAATGAGAAAGAAGAGGGTGAAGTATCTGTAAGGGATATTGGTATAGAAGAAACAGTGAAGGAATCGGAGAAAGAAGACGACAAGAAAGAAGTTAAAGAGAAGAAGAAGAAAAAGGAAGACAAGGGAGAGAAGAAGAAAAAAGCTTCAAAGACCAATGATGTTGGCGCGCTGAAACAAAAGCTTGAAAAAGTGAATGGAAAAATAGAAGCACTTGTGGAAAAGAAGGCAGATATAGAGAGGCAGATTAAAGAAGCTGAAGATGGAGGTCATGAAATTAATGTGAAGGACAAGGGAGAGATATAGTATACTGTATAACAATTCAGAATATCATACACTGTAATCATATACTATCATGCATTACATTACGTTTGCACTTGGTGAGAGGTTTTGTTTTGTGTAATAAAGCTGTTCTTTTTATGAGGGAAAAGTGATGCACTTGTGCATTTCTTACGTACTTTTGTATCAAAACATGTCTGTTTATTAGTGTTAGTGCAACAAACTACTATTCTCATATTAACATGAGAGAAAAAGACGATAAATCACGTGAAAATGAACGAATGAACGAATGAACGAATCAACGCAATCGTTTAAACAATTCAGTCAAGGATACAAAATAATTGTAGCAATGTACCAATTTCCTCTCCATACTCTACCTAAGAGACTTCTTCAAGGAAACAAGAAATATGTACAAGTCAGTTTTTCAGTAGTCATGTACCAATTCACACAACACTACCCTCTAGCCATTAAATCGTGTCGTACATATGTTCCAATGACAATATTTCCACCATTCGCCCCAAATGATCTTTATACATCAATATTGTGGCCTAATGTTGTTGGTGGATGAAACATCTCCTGTTGTGAATCCACAACACCATCAAAAAACTGCACAGGCGTTGCAGAAACATCATGTTTCCCCGAACCACCGCCACCCTGAACTTCAGCATATCTTTCAGCATATCTTTGAAATATCAAGATAGATGTCTTAGAAGCAGAATTTAAATCAGACAGAGTATCCCCAAGAGGACCTAAAACAGGCTCATCCAAAACAGGATCAACTGTTTGTGCCAATGACATCTTCCTCCCATGTCCTCTCCCAATAATATACAAATCAAATCCTTTATTCCCTATCCTATTTAAAAGCTTCACGGTTTCCTTCTCATTCTTCACCGTTTTCTCCAGATACCTCACCGTTGGCGTATCCGTTGTTTGATGTGCAAACGCTTTTAAATATTCTCTGTCCACTTCATCAAACCCATCTTCAGGATTGTCCCAAACAAGCCTAACCACTGTTAACTGAACCTCCATGTTCCTGCTCATTCTCCAAGCATAAGAAAGTGCTTCACGGTCATCAACACCACCAATGTAGAACATTGCGATTCTCTTCTCTTCAGAACTATTCTCTTCACCGCCGAAACCACGGTTGACAAAAACGGCTAAACAACACGGTGCTTCTTTTATTAGATTCTCCAACACTATTTTCTTCTCATCTCTGTTTGCATGGTCTCTGTTGATTATGTTAATGGCTCTAGCGGTGGCAGTGCCGGCGCCTAATCCGTCGTAGGTCGGTTGTTTGTAGAGAGTGGTTATGATGAGGTTTACATGTCTGCGGGTGCAGAGGTTTATGATATCTTTGTGCATGGAGTTATATTGGGAGATAACTCTGAGTTTGTCAGCAAAGATGGCTTGGCTGAGGTTATCGAAGCTGCCAAGGTTGTCCCCAGTGTCTCGCTTTAAGTTTTCTAGCTTGCTTGAATTTGAGCGAAATGATGGCTTCTTAGCTTCTTTTATGATTAGTGATGAAGTTGGTCGGTTTGTCATCTTGATCAACTCCACTGCCAACACCTGAATTTGAAATTGTATTTAAATCTTGTATCATTCACGTGTATGTCACATCACAAATACAAATTTAACAAAGAAATTCAAACAAATTGTATCAGGTAGATATTTTTGAATATATGTTAGAAAGTAATATCACTGCATAACACTGATAAAATATGATTTGATTCTGTGCATAAAACTTTTTTGTAGCATTAGAAGAGTTGCTAGATAGTACAAATTCCGCACCATGAAAAATTATAGAAAGAACACCGTCATACCTGAATAGGGGACCTAACAGATGGACTTGATGCTTTGAGAAGGTCGATGATGGCATTGGCATCGTGTTTTGAGTGGACACAGGCCAACACTCTAAGTGATGAGTCTGGCCGTGTGCCTTGCATATTCTTCCTTTGAATTCCAAGAACTTTGCCTGTAGTAAGGGTTTTTGTGATCATAGCTAAGACAGGACCAGAAATTGCCGTCATTAACCAACATGCCAATAACATCACCACAAAGGGTTGGCTCTCCAATTCCTACATAACAAGTATATATGCATATAAACTTATGTTAACTGGCAAAATTTGTAAGTGTCACATGGTAATAAAGAATGAGATGAAAATGTGTATTAAGGAGTGGTTTGGTAGCATTTTAATGTCTTATGTGCTACTAATCAACCTTAAATCTTTAGTATATAATTACTGTATAGAGTATACTATGTTAATGTCCTTGGGAAACTTACTAGTCTATCCATGGCGGTGTATAAAATGATTAATGGCATTGTTCCTTTAGTATTCATGAGAAATGCAAGGGTTAACCCTTCCATGTATGGCATCTGATATATACAAGAAACTGCAAATACGCACACCAATTTTACCAAGAAAGCCAACACAATAACAATCACAACAGTTATCCAATGTGTATCCAAAACCAAATCTTGAATATTGGTTCTCTCCCCAATAATGAGAAAAAACAGAGGCATCATGAACACTGACACAAAATCAAAAGTCTTATCTTGAACTGCATTGTTAAGTGAACCCTTCGGTATAATAACTCCTAAAAAGAAAGCACCTGTTATCGAATGTGCACCTAACCCATCAAAGACTAATCCAATGATCAAAACCACATGAAGAAGAAACACAACTTCTGTCTCGACAAACTCACGATCACCATTTCCAAATTTTTTAACAAGCCACTTAGCGAAAGGAGAAATCGCATAAAAACATACCAACACAAGTACGAGGGTGACAAACAGTGACAACAAGGAAGCATAATACAATTGTGTTAGAACCAACAAAAGCAGCGTCCAAGAGAACAAGTCATTAATCAACGAAGAAGTTAAAGCCAACTGCCCGTTCTCTGTTAGCAAAAGCTTCAAATCCGAAAGGATTTTAGCAACCTCAGGAAACTCACTGCTACAAGAAAGTGTTAGCCCCCAAAATATTGCACCTCTCATGTTTTTATCACTATCTAAACGCGACAATGATTTGCGACCCATATCGGTTATAAGAAGGTAGTATAAACCAATACCAACCGGTAAAGAGAAGACTAACCCAGCAAGTGCAACAACAGTTGCTTTCTTATTATAGTACAATTTTGTAATTGGCTTCAAGTCGAGTTCTAACCCAAGCAAGAACGCGTAGTAAACAAGTGTTAATGCTCCCATTGTCTCCAATGATAACATACTGTTGTAAGGGAATATGTTTTCGAAGAGATATTTCCATTTTCCCAAAGCTGATGGACCAAACAAAAAACCAGTCTAGCAAAACATCCACAAAAGTTGTTAGTTCACGCATTTTTACAAACAGAAAGAGCTATAGAAAATACAACAACATTGATCAAATGTAATGTACTTACAAAAACGTTGGGAACAATGCGAGGTAAATTGCATGATTCAGCAAGGAAGAGGAGAGCGCGATTGACTGCAATTGTAAGAGCAAATTGAAGAACAAATGCAGGTAGTATTTGTTCTAAAGCATTGTCAATCCAAAGCGTGGAAGTGTGTGATATAATCTTATTGAAACAAACCTGGGTTGTTTGGTCGGTGTTTGTGATAAAGGAATATGTAACATTTGAGGAACTCATTAATTTCAATTCAATTATTTAATTTAGATATGCAAATTGCATAACCTAATACTCTTATAATCTTTGAAATTGAAATTGAAATCGTATATGATGATGTACAATTGCAAACTGCAATTTGAAAGCTTATTTGAAATCACACCCATGAAAAAATTAACCTTTTTAAAAAGAAAATTTTATTCACAAGAGAATTATGAAAGGTTGAAGAAAGAGGTTTTGAAAAACATAAGAAAAGACAGGGTTTGTAAAAAATACCCCAATGGGGGTAAGCACATTCCAGGTCAATGTTGTAGCATGGTGGTTATGATACGGTTTTGTCTTCTTAATTTTAGAAAATTCATATTTGTTTCTTATTCTAATTAAGGTTTACATCTATATCCTCTCCTAGTAACATATCATGGGTCGATGCTTTTTTTAGAAATGTATTTGGTATGAATCAGAAATAATAAATATATGTTCTTTTATTGAAAATATTTATTTATGTGAGTTGATCTTACGAACTCAAGAATAGTTCTCATAACTCAAAACAATATTTGTACTTATATATTATTTATCAAGAAAGATTTATGCAATTGTGACTATATCAGCTTTGCAATGCAACTCATTATCAACATCAACTTAGTTAATCTTTATTGGCAGATGACAAATATATTTAAGAGGAAGTCTCAAATATTTAAAACTACACACACACACACACACACACATATATATATATATATATATATATATATATATATATATATATATATATATATATATATATATATATATATATATATATATATATATTGTTCAAAAAGTATAAATATGTATTCTTCGTGAGGTGAGAGACCCGATTGATGGATAATGTGCTTAAAATTAAACTTCTTAGAAGTGTAATCATACGAAAAATGATCTTTTATAAGCGCTATGCTTTAAGGTGTAATTATAAGTATGATTTAAGATCTTACATTTCTCTCTTTAAGAGAAGGGATATTTATAGACGCCCATTAAGCTTAAGGTTTGGGTAATCTGGATGGTGGAAACCTTCCCACCTTTCTTTCAAGAGTAGTGGAAGATTTCATCTCCTTTAACGGACACCATTACACGTCATCGGTACCCGTAGGCGATTCCTTAAGACATTGCCTGATCGATACAGATTTTTGGACGAGGGCACCCTGATTTATGAGCTTCACAAATATAACACTACATAATTCCTCAAGCACAAGGGCTTTGCTAAGGACGAAGTGTTTTTAAGTATCTTATTTCCATTCGAAGCATATCTCTCACCTTAAGAGGGATTTTTTTGGGTAGGTGTTGCCTTTATATTAAAAGCATATGAGTCCCTTGGCTTGGGTCGAGTTCCTCAGCCGAAGTGACTATTTAAAGGCAAGTCCCTCGGTTTGGTACGAGTATTTTTAAAGACGAGCCCCTCAGCCCCGGGCGAGTCCCTCAGGCGAATGTGACTCTCCTTTTAGCAAATGGACTATAGAGATTCACCTTATTTTAGATTTAGATTCCAGAGATGTCAAAACGTCAATCACTATTGAAAGCTTGAGCATTTTAGTGGAAAAAAGAGCATGGAGGGCGTTTAATGCACCTCATGATGGTGTTTCTTAGAAGAATCAATGTTATTTATTTCTTACAAGCGTCTTTCAGGTGTAGGGACTTTTCCACTTTCCGTGGCAGTTACATAATTGGATAATTGCATAACTTATACCATTAGATTTCTCTTATAATATTTCGAAACCCCTTTTTCTTTTTTTCTTTTTCTACAAAGGTTCCAGGTAAAAACTTATCTTTCTTAACTCTTTTACTCCCATCGATCATGGGAAAGAAAAATAAGCTTATTCATGTTCAAGATATTGTATTAGTGTACTCTACTGTAGACATGATCGATAAGTTTCAGCATGACATCAGATTTTCTAGTACACGTCGAGATATAACTGCAATTATGGGGGCCCATTACAAGGAGGAGGGGGCCAATATGGATAATTCTGGAAAACCGTTCACTCCCTATTTTTACGTCCACCTCCCTCATCATTTATGAGTTGAGGGTTTTGATTCGGTTTACCTCTTTCAAAATGGAGTTCTCGACAACGATCAATGTTTCCATTCTCACATTACCATCAATGTGTGAGGCTTACTTAGAGCCTTTCAAATAATTTGTTATAGCCTAGGCGTGTCCCCCTTTATCGGGGTGTTCCTTTATTTTTACCGGATGGAGATTCTGCAAAGTAATGGTTGGGTGATGTTGCACCATCTTCTAGGGGGTGTCTACTGAAACCTTTCGCAAACCCTTATAATGTGTACCAGTTTTTAACCTAGATTTTCCGGTGTACTAAAGCTCAAATCCTAAGTTGTCTAATTCTTTCACTTTTTACCTTTCCACTTAGTTTCTTGTAGACATATAAAATTGATCTTCCTCCTAACTACAATTTCCGCTATTTCCATAGATTTTCATGTGAGTGTGCCTATATTCTATGATCCAAAGTGAATCCTCCTATCATGAACTAGCTTCTTTATGTACACCCGCTCATGAAAGTATGGGAACCTTTGCTTATTTTTCGATACATCCAGGTGGCAATGCAACAATCCTTGCTCTTTTGACATTGTACTCGAGCCATACAATACATTGCTTACAAAAAACGACCTAACATTCACATTATTTTGCAGTTCATCTATGTCATAGAGACTTGACAAAGTTTTATGTTGGCTGTCAACTGCCTAACACGACCCTCTCCTTTTATCCAGACATAAAACTATTATGTATAGCAAAACTAACCTAGACAAGATTTGAAACTAAATTATATAACATTAATTAGATGATATAAGTGAAGAAGAAAATTAATTATATATTTATTAGCCTGTGATTATCTTTACTTAGTAAGGAAAGTCAAATGAATGCTGCATTGATGAAATGTTAAGTGTTAACATTGATTGATAGTCGACAGTGATGACACATCGACTAAGACTTCTCGAGTGACATCTTGAGATGTAGTTTGGAAGAACCTCAAGAGAAGATCTTGAGATGGGGTTTGGAGGAGCTCAAACACAGACTTGAGTACTACCCGACAACATGTCGAGGACAAGTCCTTCGATAAGCCTTAAGGACTTAGGAAATTGAGGAAACTAAATATAGAGGAGACTTAACACTATTAGTAACTACCTTCAATTAACAGGTGGTTGCTAGTGGTTAAGAGCAGCTAGAGAACGTGGGATAATGGTTTAAGTAGTTTCAAAGCCCTGACGACGTGGCAATAGATTGGAAGATGAGTTGCATGCATTTGAAGACGTGTCAAATCTCTAGGAGTGAAATGTTAGAAAATGTCACTTGTAATTTAGTGTATATATATAGCAGGCTCATATGTTGTAATCAAGGTCACAAATTTCATATATTTTCTCTATAGAACTTGAGCACCCAAGTCAAAGAGTGAAACGGTTTGTGAGCAATTATGTGAGTTTGCGTCCTCTTTTCTTTGTACTTTTTTATGTTTCCTTAATCGAAACAATCTTTATTCTTGTCATTTACTTCATTCATTTAATGTTGTTTATTTCAAGTTTATTTTAGTTTAATTTAATCTTTACTATCTTTAAAGTTTACTTTTACATTGTTTGCATTAAGACATTTTTATTCATATCCTACACATATGTTCTTGTAAAAGTTTTCGCACAAAACAAATCCCGATATTTTTTAAGTTAATCACAAAGACTTTCAAACTCGTGATTATTTTCTAAAAACACATACAAACAAATTGGCACGCCCAGTGGGACATGCGTGTTTTTGTGTGAAAAACTACTTTTCTCTTTAAGAAACTATCGTATTAATTGTTTCGGTACCGCCTGAATATTTTCAATGTTTGTTGACGTGTGTGTTTGAGAAGTGGTAAGATTTTTAGTGTCCGAGTCACACTCATTTGAGGATTGGTAGGATTTTAGCAGGAATGCGTCATATCCTAAAATTTACCCTGAGTTTTTACTTGCATCTGTATAGTGACATTGTTTTTGTTTGTCATACATTCTTTCAGTCGAAAGCATTCATAAGGCGTTCAGACAAAAAATCAGGAGTTGTAGAATTTTTTATCTGGTCTTGATGACATTCACTCAATCATATCTTGATTAAGAAGTCAAAAGACTTGATTTCTTAGTCTCAGTGCATCGTTCATTTCGTTGCATCTTATTTCAGAGGTTCAGAGGGTGGCAATCAAGAGTATTGTCGTCACCTGAATCATATAGGGTTTATTTGTAATGGAGAATCCGAAGTAAATGGTCCAAGAGCGATTCATTTATATCTGATTGTCTATTTACAATTTTTTAGTTAGTAAATCAACGCATTTACCAAACATCTGCATTTTCTACTTATCACAACATACACTTTGTTTCGTGTAACACTTAAAATATTAACCAGAATGATTTTTCAAATCTACTGACAGATTGGTCGAATCGTTTCTCAATTGTATGTCGAATTAGTGGGCGAAAAATTTCAAAATCGAGCGTACAAACGTCAGTATTCTTAATCTATGATTCACGTAGTTTAACGTGACGCGCTCATTTTAATTTTTTGACTACTTTTACGGTCACATTTTTGTCCGTCAGAGTCTTTTAACCGGTCGAATTTTATTTTAAATTTTTAATAAAACATGTATGTTTCTGAGAAATTTATATCGCGCTCATCATTTTTATGAATTCATTTTAATTTTTCGGACATTTTTGCATCCATTTTTTATTTTTTTTTATCTGGTTATTTTTATTTTTTAACCAAATTAGTAGATTTAATTAGAATTATTTATGTTTTTCAATTCAATTTTATTTTGTTTTATTAATTTTATTCTAATTACTAAAAATTTTTTTATATAGTTTTTTTTTAAATTAAGAAAAGTAGAATGTATTAAAGTATCTTTAATCCTCTTGTACTAGAAGGACATGTGGCGCAAGGAGAGAGGCTACAATGTTTTTTTTAAAATAAAAGAGAAGTAAGACTCACTCAATAAGAGAGAAAAATGCGGAATTTTTTTTAAAATAACCAACTTTTCTGAGAATAATACCAAACAATTTTAGGTTTTCAAGAAATTACCAAAGCAGCAATAATTCAACATTCAGTCGCCATTTGAAATGACGACTTAGTTCAAATGGGAAGTTTGGCCAGAGGTGGATTCGTCACTTGGAATGGTGACTCAGTGTTAATAGATCAAAGTTGTCAGATCAATTGGCGAATTAGTTCAAGCATATTGCAGGGTTTCGCTTTTTATTTTTAGTTAATGGTTTAATTTGAATTATTATGAAATAATTATATTCTTATTATTTAAAATATAGTTTTTAATAAATTTAAATAATTATTTAAAATAAAGATTTTAATATATTTAAGTAATTATAAAAAAATAAGGTTTAATAAATTTAAGTAATATTTTTAAGTAATATTTATGAAATAAGTAATAATTATTGTTTTTAAATTATAAATTATTTAAAAAATTTAATTATAAATTAATTTAAATACGAAAAAAGAATTGAAGAATAATTTAATTTTAAAGCATATAAATTGATTTAAATTATAAATTTTTAAACGTAAAAACTAATTAACCATTGAATTATAAAGTGTATGAATTTTGTAAAGGTATTTAAGACATTTCATATGGGGCACGTACTATTGTATTTTTCTATAAATACGACTGCAAACACATATATGTTTTCACAACATTGTATACCAAAAGACTACGTTAGTGCATTTTGAGTGGAGTGAAGTCTAGAATGTCTGCATTTCTAAATCAACGTTCTTCGTCGTCGTCGTCATCAGCATCGGAGGAACTGTTTCCAACGTTCGATCTAATGAAAATAAACGCCGTAGTGGTGGTTTCAGCAACCAAGCCTCCAATGAAGGTGCTCCTCTAGAATATGCAGACGTTGGAGCACTTGCATAGGGAACTGAACCGCTGGCTAGAAGGAGATATTACTCCAGGAGAAAAGATTAGGAAAATCGAGAGGCTAGTCGAGGAGACCGGGAGAAACGGAGTGACTCGTGAATGGAGAAAAGTGGAAAATGATGCCGGTGTCCTTGTGATGATGTTGACACCAAAGAAGATAAAGTTGATGGTCGTGATATCGTAGACGCCTTGGTGCAGTGTTATGCTTTAAGTCTTTACGTCGTTGTTATGTTTGTTTAATTTATGTTGCCTTCGTCCAGTGTTCTGTTTTCATGTTGTTGTTATGTCAGTTAAGTATGCTTTTAATTGATTGAAACTTGGTATTATTCTAATGAAATTTTCTATTAATGGAATAAAAGTTGATATTAATCGAATGAAAGTTGATATTGATTTAACGGGACAAGATTACATTTGAAACTATGATATGCTGCTTGATCCTACGTTAGGACATTTTGTTCGATTGTGTCCTGGTTGCCGATACGAACTACACAATCTCACCAGCTTGTCTGCGGTATCCATCTCAGTTCAAATGCGTGTGCTGTTAGGCCGACCCTTTTTCTGTCTGCGCATCAAGTCATTGTGCCAAACAATTTCGCCTTCGTATTGAGGTCAATAGTCCTCCTTTGCCACCACTTGAAAGCTGCACGTGTAGACATTTCATAGACTAATGACTTGGTGAACTGCAGAAAGAAGGTTGGTTGGGTCCTGGCGCAACTTCGAACATGCTGCTATGACATGAGAGCACGGCATACGAAATGCTTGAAACTTTCCATAATCACACCAGCTCTTATCCAATTCAACACGGTAACATCCCCTAGGCCTTCCTTCTTTGTAATCCATAGACTCGGCAACACTGAACCAACCAGTTGTTCGGTCAAAGATTGTGATCACGTGTGTGTTGGCTTTGGCAGCTTCCTCTTTCATGAATTTCATTGAAGTATCGCTATACAGTTGACCCGATTATAATACTGAACCCCACTTTGTACGTCTACTATCAAAGAGTGATCCTAGCCTAAAATAGGTTGACTTTACCAATGCAGTTATTGGGAGGTTTCAGATTCCCTTGAAAACAAAATTCATTGATTCGACGAGGTTAGTTGTCATGTGGCCCCATCGCACCCCATTGTCGTATGCCCGCGTCCATTTCTCCCTATCAATGTTATCAACCCATCTTAATGCATCCGCGTTTGTTAGTCTGATCTCATCACGGTAGTAATTGAATGTGGGTTCAGTTAGTGCATATCCTACGTTCACAACCTTCTTCCGTAGGGTCTTGTCTTTGATTTCCCGCATGAAATTTTGGGAAATATGCCTTATGCAATAGACGTGGGTAGATGGAGGATCATGTCAACCGTTGTCATAGTTGTTGTATGCACTCTCGATTGATGAGTTTCAAATCAGAGATCAAATATAAGTTAGGTTGTGGAGACACGTATGAGCGGAGGGAACTGGAAATACCATAAATATTATGTAATTTCCCTTGATACAAAATATAAACAAAGTGCACGAATATAGTTGGGGATCAGCTGTCCTCGCCTATCTGTATAGCGCACTTTGCAAAATTTCAACAAAAAAATTCATGTACATTTTATGGTTGTGCTTATCTTCTACAAGCGTGGGGTTGGTCTAAGATGCCGACACTTGCTCCAATAAACCGGAATCCTTTTACATTCCCGTACGCCAACAAGTAAGTTTCTTTTCAAGATTATTTGGCAACCAAATTTGTTCATTATTGCTTTAGATGCTAGATGCTAACTTATATCTGTTACTTTTTTTTAGGTGGTCTGTTCCAGGGATGAATTATCAGAAATGTCTCAGACACTCTATAATTCAATACCGCAACCTCATCGACCACCTTGGGCCAGATGATGTAAGTTATTTATCTCCAATCTGTCTAAATTATATGAATAAACTTCTCTATCTTTGTCTGACTAAATGTATTCACCTTTTTTGTAGTTTGTCTGGATGCCGTGCGAGGGTCTAGACCACCAGGCCAACCGCAATGATGTTGCTGTGTGGACATCGAGAACACTTATAATTAGGTTCACTACGGTGGAGATGCACCAAAGTGATCGGGTCAAGCTACAATTTGGGATGCATCAGGATATTTTAGATGCTCCGGTAGACTTGGGGCAGTGGCATCAAAAGCAGGTGGACTCACAGTGGAGTGTCACTCATTTGAAGGAGTTTGCAAAGGATTTGTGTAAACACTGGAAGAGAAGAATGCGACACGTCTTGGCCGACCGTATTGTGCACGGGACTAGGCCAAGTCTTCAATATATGACTTGGTTTAGGTCTGTCACGACACCTCAGTCATTTCTGTCCGAGCCAACCTATTTGGTTGACCCAAGGCAACGCGCTTCTTCGTCCAACACACAAGAACAATTCAATGCCCAAAACCAACCTTACCATGACCCCCATCAACAGTCTTACCATGACCCGTATATACAACCCACCCAGCCTCAACCACCATACCAATATAGCCCTGATACATCATTTGACCCTACCCCCTCCACCTATAGCCCAGACAACTCATTCGACCCTACCCCCTCCAACTACCCCTCAAACTACCCCTCCAACTACCCCTCTAAGACCCCCTAAACTATCCATTATTCGACTACCACACCCCGCAACAACCAACACACCTAGACCAACCCAACTCCATGTACACATTCGGACAACCATACCGTCCATACTCCACCCAACCTCCCCAACAATCCTTCGAAAACATGGGCATCGGGCTTGACTACGGAAGCGTCGTTGACAGTGGACCTCCTGGCTATTGGGGGTCAAATGATGCAAACTCTATCTGATATATCGGGGCCGTCCCAACCATACCCTCCTCCACAACTCAACACACAGAGACCGGACACACCACAGCAACCTCGTCGTAGACCTCGTCGTAACGCGCATCCCCCGCAATGTGGCACCGGTGGTCACTTGGATAGAGTCGGTCATTAGTTTTTTTTTCTTTTGTTCAATTATAATTGTAATTTTCATTAGATTCTAAATTAATATAATTTATTATTTCTATATTTTTTTAACATTTCTATATTTAATACTTTCTTAATGTTATTTAAATTTCAATTAATTATGAAAAACAAATAACATAATTTAATAACATATATTTATTAAAACCTAATTAAATTTTTTATTAAAATGTGTATAAATTTAATAACAAACAATTTAAAATATTTAAATTAAAATATTTACACAAACAATTTATTTAAATATTATTTGAATTAAATTATTCAAATATTCACACAAACAATTTATTAAAATATTTATATAAACTATAAAAAAACTAAAATTAAATTATAATCAAATTTTAATTTGATTTAATAGAAATTCAATTTACATTAATAATTAAATATAACGTATTTATTAAATTTAAAAAGAAATGACTGAAAAACAAAAACCCTAATTTGCCAAACAGAGTCGCCAATGGAGTTGGCGAATTCCATGGCCCATAACAGAGTCGCCATTCCAGATGGCGAATCCACCTCTGGTCAAACTTCCCATTTGAACTAAGTCACCATTTTAAATGGCTACTGAACGTTGAATTATAGCTGCTTTGGTAATTTTTTGAAAACCTGAAATTGTTTGATATTATTCTAAAAAAAGTTGGTTATTTTAAAAAAAAAATCGAAAAATGCATGATAAGGAGAAACATAACATTCATTTCATTTGGCAAAGAGATCTCAGAATACTCTCACGAAATATCTCAACAAAAAATATCCTTCATCTCTCTCACAAAACACAAATCACCCCATATATCAACATCATCCACCACATTTTACAAAGAAAACAAAACAAAACAAACAATATTTATGTTTCTCTCTAGTGAACTCACTTTTCCTCTCCATTTCCTCCCTCATTCTCCATCTTTCCTCGCCACGCTCCCTGTTAAACATCACATCCAACTCTCCATCATCATCTTTAAACAACAACACATTCTCTTCAACATTTTCATCACTACAAGAAACATTGCATTTTCCCAAGTGATTCCCACGTCACTAAGCTAAAAATCACTTCACTAGTCACAATTTGCGACGTGGGAGAAACATGTCGGAAATACAATGGTGGGAACTTTTTTCCAAGTGGAAAACACGTCACAAAGTTGTGACATACAAACCACGTCGCAAATGAGAAAAAAAAGAGAAAAAGTTTCCACGTGAAAACCAAGTCACTAATTAGTGACGTGAAAATCACATTTACCTATTTTGTCTGCACGCTTTTCTGACACCATTTAATTATTTTCCCATGTGATTCTCACGTCACTAATTTGTGGCCTTGTTTTCACGTGGGAACCCACACTGAATAAATATTTTTCCCATGTGATTCTCACATCACTAATTAGTGACATGGGATGCACTTCACTATAAAATTTAATAATAATAAAAAAATAAATATTATTAACTGAAAACAACTATAAAACTAAAATATATAATATATATTCATTATTTTTAAAAATATGTTTTTTTAAAATAATATATATTATGTTTACTAAAATATAATAACTATTCAATAACATAATAATATAATTGGTTTACTAAAAATAACACATTTAAAATATATATAATACATATATATTCATTATTTTTTAATAAAAATACTTTTTCAAAAAATAATACATTTAAAAATAGCACATTTTAAATATAATGCATATTCTTTATATTTTGTAAAAAATATCTTTTAATTTTTTCTATTTACAATATTGTTTACTAAAACTATTTTTAAAATATCTACTACTTTTTCTAACATAATAAATATTCTGTTTTTAAAAATTAAAAATATATTACATATTTAATTTGTTTCTAATAAATATTCTGTTTATATATATATATATTATGTTTTTAATTCGAAATATATATATTCTAAAAATATATATTCTACTACAAAATTATTTTTATTAACTCTATCAAAATATATATTTAATCTGCTAACTAAAATTAAAAATACATATTGTCTAACAAAATTATTTTTATTAACTCTATCAAAATACATATTCTCTAACAAATTTATTTTTATTAACTCTACAAAATTAAAAATACATATTTAACTCTATCAAAACTATTTTTATTAACTCTACAAAATTATTTTTATTAACTCTATCAGAATACATATTTTTATTAACTCTATCTAAAAATATATATTCTACTAAAAATATATATTCTACTACAAAATACATATTTAACAAAATAATATATCAACAACAACACAACAAAATAATATATCACCAAAATCTCAAAAATAAACAAATTGAAAATGCATAAATACCTTAATGTGCTAACTAGCTAGCTCTATCAAAGCTTCTTTGAACTTCTTAAATTTTAGATCTGGAAAAAAAAATCAACAATTAGTAATAACATAAACATAAAATAAACGGTAAAACATTCACAAAAACAAGATACATACCAGTCAACTTAAATTTTTTGAGAAATTTTAGTTAGAAATGGAGTTGTGAGGGAGGCAGCAATGGTGAAGAAGAGAGAAATGGAGTTGTGAAGAAGAAACGAAGAAACAAATGAAGATGAAAAGGGATGCTGAAGGAAAATTTGGCTAATTAATATATAGGGAGATTTGCGACATGTTCAACACGTGAGAAGGTACCCACGTGGTTCCCACGTCGAAACAAACATGCTGACTCCCATTTGCGACGTGATAATAATGTGTGAAAGTTGCGACGTGATTCCCATGTGGGAAAGTTATTTATGGCTGTGGGTTGCGACGTGATCCCCATGTGGGAAAGTTGTCACATTTAATTCCTTCTACCAATGCGTCTGAAAAGTAAATGGAAAAGCAAAACATTTAATATTTGAAGTTTTGTGAAGTGAATTGTATGTGGGTAACTTGGACCTGTTATTCACGTGGGAATAAAATGACATTTTTGAATTTTCAGTTCCCATGTGTTATACACGCCACAAATGAATTTTTTAAAAATTCAAACTTCCCTCTCTCTTAAAATTCCAATTTTTGATCGCAGATTTTAGGTCTGAATAATTTAATATTTAAATAAGTTAGTGACGTGGGAATCACTTGACAACGTGTTTTTTTTCCATGTGATTACTACGTCACTAAATCACTAGGGAAAATGAAGTTTTTCTTGTAGTGCATAACACAAAACATAACCTTCAAAACCATATCACTTCTTCTCTTTCTTTTCCATGACAGTAAAAATCCAACATATCCAACAACAATCACATATTACACTTCATCTTCTTCATTTATCACATACCTTAACCATCAACCTTATCCCATCACCATAAACCTCTTCCAACTAACAAACTCACAAAACCTCACACACCATTCTTCACAAAACTCTCATCAATATCCTTCTGACAAACACAACAACAACACTTGAATTCAAACAAAAACATAACCAAAATTTAAAAAGAGGAATTGAAACCGCGAGACCTACCACGCATCCTTCGACGATACTGCATCCATTGCCGAAAACCTCCCTCCCTGCAAGCTCCACCACCAGCGAAGTTATATCTCGCCGGGATGCCACGTTGTTCACCCGAGTTTTACATAGGTAGCGACTTATTTCTTTTTCTTTTTATTTTCCTCTCATTGCCACGTTTCACTGTGTAGTTGGAGACTTTTTTTTATTTGAAACTTTCATGACTACTCTCCTCACATTAAAATATCAGCCACCATGTTTTATTTATTTTCTCAAAACTTGTTTTTTTATTTCTTTTTTTAATTTTAATTTTATTTTATTCTTTCGGTTATTTTATTTATTTTTGTTCTATGTATTATTATTATTATTATTATTATTATTATTATTATTATTATTATTATTATTATTATTTGTTATTATTATTAATTATTATTGTTGATTATTTATTATTAGACTAAATTATAGTTTTGGTCCCCCTATTTTGTCTGATTCACAAAATTAGTCTTCGTATTTTAAATTTAAATAGTTTTAATCTCTCTATTTTAAATTCAAACAGTTTTAGTCCCCCTTTTAAATTAAGCTCATACAAAATTGACGGAAATTTCATTTTTAAAATTGCATTTTTATCTATGAAGTTCAATAATAAGTTTATATACTATGATTTATTATGTTTTACAAGTAAATTGTTATTTAAAAAACAAAAACAACATTAATTTTAATTTCAAAAATATAAGAGAGGAATCAAAGCTGTTTAAATTTAAAATAGAAGAGACAAAACTGTTTAAATTTAAAATAAGGGGACCAATTTCGTGAGTTAAGTAAAATAGGGGGGCCAAAACTGTAATTAAACATTATTATTATTATTATTATTATTATTATTATTATTATTATTATTATTATTATTATTAGTTTTATTGATTATTATTTATTAATTATTATTGTTAATATTTATTTTTTGAATATTATTTTTATTATTAATTATTATTGTTTATTTTATTATTGACTATTATGTGTTTTTATTTATTATTGTCATATATATATTTATTTATTATTGTTATTATTTAATTATTGATAAATATTATTATTGTTAATTTCTATTATTTATCATTATTAGTTATTATTATGATTATTATTATTTATTTAACATTATTGCAATTTATTCTTTATTTGCTTAAATTGATTATTTGTTCTGAAGAAAATTTGATTTTTGGTCCCATCAGTTTTTCACATATGCATTGCAGTTTCAGAGTTAAAGTTCAATTTAACTTTAAAAACTGCTTATACGCATAGAGTTTTGTTGACCGACCTCAGATAGAGCGATTCCTACATGAATCGTTATACGATTTCTTAACATAATGCTAAATTGAGTAGTTTGCTTGTCATTTTATTTTTACCTTTAAAAAATGTCTTTTAAAGATCATCGATTTTTCACAGATGTGTTACAATTTTTGAGTTAAAATTCAATTTAACTTCAGAAATTATTTAAACACATAGAGTTTTCTTAACATAATGCTAAATTTCAATAGTTTAAAATACTGATTTATTTTCAATGTCTTGTCTATCTATGATGTACTTTTGTATTGATTTCATTGATGTTTACATTTGCTGTTTACAATTATTTATTAAGCTTGCATTGTTAATTTTCGTATTGTATATCCTCATTTGACAAATTGTATCCTTATTCTCATAAATATGTAATAAGTTTACCACTTTCCTTTACTGTCTTATTGTATTAGTTGATTGTTAATTCAAATATTAAAATTAACAACTTTCAGAAAAGAACCAAAACAAACACTAAATCCAACATTGAGTCATTTTTTCCAAATCAAATCTAAAGTGAATGCAAATTCGAGCATCTCTCCAAATTAATCCAAACTCTTTATAATGAAATTACAACACTTGATCCAACATCAAGTCGTTGATGCAAATTTTTTATAATAATTGAAAGACAAAACTAAGAGAGTGGGTTGAGTTAGGCCCAATTGATTAAGACAATGTTAGGGTTTAACAAAAGAATAGAAGAGAGAAAAAGTTAGAAAAGAGAAAGAAAGAGGCTAGAGAGAATGAAGGGTGGAGAAGAAGAAGAACCAAGAGAGAGGGATCAAGAATCATCCAAAAAACCAAGGTAAGGGTGGGTTTTTATATGACTATTGGAATTGTATGATAGTGCATGATGGATAGTATCATATTTAGGATAGAAATCCCTAATTTTGATGGTTTTCAAATTGATGATTACATTATGTATGATGGTAGAATCCTTAAATATGTGTTTTTGGCTGTTATAATTGTCATATAATGGTAGTATTTCAAATTTTGGAACTGAGAACTTTTACAGAATAAAAATCGGAGGTCCGGAAGGCCTCCAACGGTGAAAAACGCAGAAAATTCTGCATTCTGCACCGTTTGAGTCGACGCATCCATCGCAGTGGTCGACGCATACTGAATGCCTTTTTCTGGATTTGTTTCTGCCTTCAATGTGTCGACTGATTCGTCACTAGCGGTCGACGCAATGCTATGTATTGGTAAAAAAATTGTTTTGACGATTTTGCCATAACTTTTGATCCGTAAGTCCGTTTTGGTCCCTGTTTGAAGTGCTAGAAAGCTAATGAATAGATCTATAACATGGTGTAGATGATATAATTGGTTGCATAATATTTTTATATCTAATATATTTGGGAAGTCAATTGTGTATATGTTATAGTAATGGATTATTGTGTTGTATTCTAAAATGTGTTGTCTACCATTTGAAAGTGAATTGTGTGTGGAAGATTCATAAAAATGTGCAAGTATGTGTAATTGTGTGGTAATTCAAGTGTGATGAATTATTGAAGATATGCATGAATGTTAAGATCAGGGAATGGTCTTAATTGCATGTGGTTGTGAACTTGCACATGCATTATTGTGTCAAGAGGCAATGCTTGTTAGTTCTATGGGAGCTAGTGACTTGTTCCAAACCTAGAGCGAGGTTTGAAAACTTAAGGAATGGGCTTTTGTGTGTTATTGGTCTAGGGAACAGACCCGGTTTAATGTAAAAACTGAAAAATAATAACAAGTGTTGGTACCACATGACATGAGTTGCATTGAATTTTGCATCGAGTCTCATTGTGTTTTTGTTTGTACTATGAGATTATGTGTATCTATGTGAATTGTTGAAATTGGTAAAGTTATGGATTATGTGTATATACTTGTGAATGGTATGGTTACTTGAGTGATACTTTGTTGATGAAACTTTGATGTGTGAGAATATATGCTTGTATGCCTTAAAATCATATATTATCTTATAATTTCAATGATTATGTGAATTCTCACCCTTGTGTTAGAATGATGTTTTATGCGACATCGCTCGGGTATTGAGGAGTAGAGTTGCTTTTAGCGCGAGGTAGCTATTGGAGTAGCTTGATTTGTGTCTTTATTTTAGTTGGGTCTAGTCGTGCTCTGGTCATGTAACATGGGGGAGATTTCGAATTATGTTTGAGAGATACATTATGTACTCTACTCTATATTGTTATATTTATTTGAATTATGTGTATTTTTTGCTTTTATGCCTAAGTATTGGTTATGAATGTGATGAGCATGAGACTTTCATTATATCTTTTATGATTGAAGTAAATCCGCTGCTACATGCTTAAGGTGAAAGTTTATAAAAAGTATGAATTTAATTTAAGTGTTAATGAGCATGACAATATTTGTGTGATGTTTTGAAATTATATGTGACACTCTTTTGTGATATGCATGATAATTACTTTGATTATTTATATATATTCTGCGGGGTTTAGAAGGATGTTACATTAGTGGTATCAGAGCAAGGTCGGTTAGTTGACCAAGTTGTTAGAGTGTCAATTTCCTTTTGTATTTGATATATGTATGTAGAACTATCGATATTATTTGTTCTAATGAGGATTTTGTTGGAATTAAGAACAATGGTTGCAGGCAGGAATGATGAAGCGATTGCTGAAGCTTTGGCGATGTTGGCCAGAGTGATTGGGCAGAATCCGCAAGTCAATGTGAATGCTGGAAACAATAATGATGATGAGTTTTGTGCTTTGGGGAAGTTTCAGAGGAACAATCCACCAATCTTCAAGGGAATACATGAACCTGAAAAAGCATAAGTATGGCTGGAAGCAATTGAGAAGATCTTTCGAGTCATGAGGTGTTCAAACGTGCAAAGGGTACAGTTTGGCCCTCATATGCTTGAAGAGGAAGTTGAGGACTGGTGGAGTAACACTCGTAAGAGGTTTGAAGAAGATGGGGTTGAGGTTACTTGGGATGTTTTTAGAGAGGCATTTCTGGAGAAGTATTTTCCAGAAGATGTGCGTGGGAAGAAGGAAATTGAATTCCTTGAGCTGAAGCAGGGTAACTCAACTGCGGCCGAGTATGCAGCAAGATTTGAGGAGTTAATTAAGTTTTGTTCTCATTACAACACTACTAATGCTGAGAGATCCAAGTGTCTTAAGTTTATGAATGGTTTGAGGCCTGAAATCAAACAAGCCATTGGTTATTAGGATATTAGATGATTTTCTGAGTTTGTGAACAAGAGTATGATCTATAATGAAGATATTAGAGCTCGATCTAGTCACTACAAGAGTTTAAATGATAAGAGGGGAAAAGGACAATTCAGAGGGAAACCGTATGTGACTCCTGCTGATAAGGGGAAACAGAAAGCTGGTAATGGCAAGAAACCGTGTGGGGGAAGAGCTCCTACTCCAGTGAAGTTTTTTTAGATGTGGTGTTGAAGGACATCGTGCTCCTGAGTGCACAAGTGTTGAGCAGAAGTGTTTCAAGTGTGGTAAGCTAGACCACAAGGCTTTGGAGTGCAGAAGTGGTACAAATGTGACTTGCTACAACTGTGGTAAATGGTACTTGATTATTGCTTTATTATTGCTTTATTATTGCTTTATTATTTCTTTATTATTGTTTCCTTTATTATTGCTTTATCGCATCTTATATATGTGTATATACTTATGTGTGGGCATTGGTAAATGTTACTTGATTGAAGCTCTCTTTCTAAGCTTTTGAAAAAAAGAGAATAAACATAAGTTAGAAGGTGGTTGTGTATTATTATCTCCCAAGGAGCAAACTTTGTATGGCTAACACAAAGACCCCACTTAGAGTAGATATTCTTTGTTGAGTTTGTCATAAAGCGGCTAGCCTGTTGCATGACAGAACTCTGATTAGGATCAATGACTCTAAGGACCTTTTAGAACCATTTCCATCTATGGTGGTTGTGTAGTATTGATCCCCAATGAGCACACCTTGTATGATTAATGCAAAGACCCCGCCCAGAGTAGATCTTTTTCATGAATTTGTCATAAAATAGTTTGCCCGTTGCCTAACAAAATTCTGATTAAGGTTTGTGACTCTAGGAACCCTTTTATCCAAACTTTTTAGAGCCAACATGGTGAGTGGGTTTCATGGGTACCAAAAACTTAGAACCATCCCGATATAGGAGACCCACCTAATTAGGTTGTTCTGTTGTTACCAGTGTTACCCCATACTGTTACCTGCATATCACATTTCATTGCATCCATACGTGGCCTGGAATTACATTTTTACATATCAAAAACAAAATTATGCACCCATATGCATTAAATGCACATCATGCATTTCATTTCTCAAAGAAAAAAATCATTTTCACCTCCCCTCATATCCAGATAATTCAAGTTGATTTCTCGATGTCAGTACGCTACTCGTTCCAATACAAGAAGAGTAATGAACCAAGTTCAACAAGAGTAAGCTGCTAAGAGAGAGGAAATTGACTCTGCCAAAAGCAGAATCAATCAGATTCTAGAGATAATGTTGGCTATAGGCAAAAGATAAGATGAGATATGTGTTCCCACTGCAGCAAGGTATGATGTTCCTGTCCAAGGGTCTGCTTCATCTTTAAGACCTACAGGTCTTATTCCCAATCCTGTGATTTATGGTCTTCTTCCTGGTTTCACTTCTCCTCTTGAGGGAACTCATGTGCCTCATTCAACATATATCTCTGGAGTCACTAAGGGTGTTACTATGCAAGGGAAACCTGTTGTCAATCAAATCCCCGTTCCTTGCACTAATAAGGAGATCCAAGATGAGTACAAAATTCATAACTATAAAAGGGATACTTCAGTGGTTAATCCTGCTGCTTCTCAGGATTTTTAAGCCATCCAAGTGTGTTGTGCCTTGGTACAAAAAATTTGGGTCTTGGAAGGGCATAACTCAACCAGTTTAAGTGCTTTGGAAATGTGTCTTGTAAGTGCTCTTGATTGGCTGCATTTTATGGCAAAACTTTAGAATGTGCATGTATGTCATACTGATTGTTAGGACATACTTAAAGATGTGTGTGCAGGGCAAGTTAACTATAAGTTAACTTAGTTTAGCTAAATGTCATATAGAATGTCATAGCATTGAACGTATGACATCCAGCGGGTAAGGTTGTTTTTCTGGTATCTATAAACTAGGAAACAGAATAAATGCTCAAGCTGGATATCAGGAGACTTTCTAGAAGTCCTAGGCGAACTAGAAGATCCCTGAATTAAGTGGCAAGTGTGCAAATCTTTGAGAATAGGTTTTGTTATGGATAAAACCTAATTAATGCACCAAGGCCCAAAAGGACTAACAACTGCTATAAAGATCAGAAGATGCAATCCTGAAGAACAACACTTGACAGAAGAAGAATAGAGAGTGCAGATTGCAGAGTCCTTGTAAGTGAAGAAGGCTAGTCTTCACGTGTGAATTCTGTTTGGGAATACTTGTAATCCAAGCAATTGTCTGGTGGATAATTTGCATTGGATAGGTAGATTCTAGGTTGTGTCTCACTCGAAGCTTTGAAGCAAGAGTGTGTAAGTTCCTTGATCAAAGCTGTGAAGCAAGATCAAAGTGTGTATGAAGTGTCTCTTCATATTAAATTTTATAATTGTTTGATATCACTGTTGTGTGATTAAGGGGGAGTGAGTGGGTATACTCAGATCTAGAGTGTCTCTAGGTTGAAGTATCATTGGGTAGAGATTAAGTGAGGAGTGTAAACTGGAGGTTTAACTATGAATAGATTCTACTAATAGTGAAGTTCCTCCTTGGCTTAGTAGCCCCCAGATGTAAGTGTTGTTGACACTGAACTGGGTAAACAATTACTGTGTTATTTACTGCTTTTATTATTGATGAGTATCAACTGTTAAGTAGCAGATGTCACAGTGGATGTTATAACCTTGGGAATAACATCCATCGTGTGCTTGCCAGAATTTTCAATTGGCATCAGAGCAAGCACCCTGCCTATTTAAATCTGGGTGGGATCTAGGGAAAACAAATTCTGGTACTATGGATAAAGATATAGGCTTCACTAATAGACCTCCAATTATGGATGGATCTAATTATGATTATTGGAAACCAAGGATGATTGCATTCCTAAAATCCTTAGACAACAAGGCTTGGAGAGCTGCAAACTCTGGCTGGAAACATCCTGTGAAGACTGACAAGGATGGAGTAGATGCGTTGATTCCTGAAGAGGAATGGAACAAAGAGCAAGTGGCCTTAGCTCTTGGAAATTCTAAAGCATTGAATTCCTTGTTCAATGGAATAGATAAAAACATCTTCAGGCTGGTACACCACTATGAACTAGCAAAGGATGTTTGGGACACTCTCAGAACTACTCATGAAGGAACTTCCAAGGTCAAAATGTCAAGACTTCAAATGCTGACCACCAAATTTGAAGGTCTAAGAATGAAGGAAGATGAGACCATTCATGAATTTTACATGAATTTTCTTGAATTTGCAAACACCTTAGGAGCTCTGGGAGAAAAGATGACTGAATAGAAGCTTGTAAGAAAGATTCTAAGGTCACTACCTAAAAGATTTGCCATGAAAGTAACTGCCATTGAAGAACCCAAGACATATGCCACATGAAAGTGGATGAACTCATTGGTTCCCTTCAAACATTTGAAATGGGAATGAGTGATCAGGATGTGGAGAAAAAGAACAAAAGCATAGCTCTTGTCTCAAACACTGTTGATTCAGATAGTGAAAAGGAAGAGAATCTGTCTGAAGCAATTGCCTTGCTTGGATGACAGTTCAACAAACTGGTCAAAAAGATAGATGCTAGGTCTAAATCTTATAACAAAATCATGCCTTCTGATAAAGAGAAATTTGAAGATAAATTCATCCAAGGCAGAGGAGTCCAATGTCATGAATGTGGGGGATATGGACATGTTAGGAGGGAATGTCCCACATACCTCAAAAAGAAAGGAAAGGGCTTAACAGTCACCTGGTCTGATGAAGATTCAGACAGTGGATCAGAAGAAGAATCAGATAAACATGTCACTGTTCTTAATAGTGTGTGCATCTCTGATGATGATTCAAGTGATGAAGAGTTGGCTTTTGAGGAGCTTGCAGCCTCATACAAAAAGCTTCACATCAGAAGCACATAACTGGTTCAGCAAGGAGAACAATAGAAGAGAATCATCAAGGAGTTAGAAGCTAAAAAGAGAGAGCATCTAGCTACAATTGACACACTCAGAAGTGAAGTACAGAAGTTGAAAAATAAGAAGGATCAAATGGAAAAATCCATAAGGATGCTGAATTTTGGGACTGGCACCCTAGAGGAAATCCTTCAGAGTGGACAGACCTCAGGAGATAGATCTAGACTAGGATATGTTGATAAACAAAATCCTGTGCTAAAACTCAAGATATTACAACAGGAGGTCCAGAAGCCAAAGAGGATGTCACGACCAATGTCACAACATCCAACCAACAGAAACTAGAATCAAGTCAAGAGTAGATTCCAAGGGAATAGGTGCTACCACTGTGGAAAACTTGGTCATATCAAATCTGTGTGTTTCTGGCTGCATGGATTTCCTAGTCATCCTCATCAAGAACAGAGAGCTCATACCAAAAGGCAGCATCAAGAAAGAACTAAGAAAGGTGCTCCTAACAGGCAAAGACATTGGGTTACCAAGGATATGGCATTAGCAGCTCACACTGCTCTAAGGAAAATAACCCAGGAGGATTGGTACTTTGACAGTGGTTGTTCCAGACATATGACTGGAATTAAGGACCTCTTGACAAAACTCAACTCTCATACATCCAGTCATGTAACCTTTGGTGATGGAGCTAGAGGAAAAATCACAGGTGTGGGACAGCTTGACGGTCTTAAAGCCCCAAAATTGAAGGATGTCTTGCTGGTTAAAGGACTGACAGTTAACCTAATAAGCATAAGTCAGCTATGTGATCAAGGCTTAAGAGTCCATTTTTCAAAGGGTAAGTGTGTGGTTGTCAATGAAGAAGGTGAGGAAGAAATGAGGGGATCCAGAGCAATGAATAATTGCTACCTGTGGGAGCCCAGAAGTATCCTCAATAACCTGGAGAAAAAGGAAGCTAAGGACAAGTTATGGCAGGTGAAAGATAGACAAAATAGAAGGTCCAACCCATCAGCAAGAAGATCTTCAAAGTATGCTGCAGAGAGAAGGACAAAATGCAAGAAACGTCATCGGGGAAAGCTAGATAGGCTATATTGGAACCTAATGGAGTCCATGGATGCTACCATGCCTAAAGGAAGCAATGTTACTTCGGATGTCATGACCTTGTTCTGTGACATCCAGCGCACCATTCAACCAAGTTCTAGAGAGTTCAAGGGAGGCATGCTCAGGGGTCACTCGTGTAAATGGCAAGGGATGTGTGCAATACCTAATGAGTATGAAGTAAATAGGACTAAAATTGGTGCATTGAGTGTCAAGGCCCATAAAAGAAAGTTACAAAAATTGAGGCCTTTAAGTAATGGTGAGTTATATCAATTAATGGGAATAGGGAATTATAATTTAAAATTCAATCATTTACTGATTGGTTAAAACATTAAGTTCCCTCCTCATTTGCCATATCACTTAATGAGCCTCTCCATATCAAACTCTTACACCACTTGGTTCACTATCAAACTGTTCATCTTCCCTACAATCTCCAACAAAAGAATACTCCTCTGTTCTCAATCAACATCTCCAACGATGTCACAACATCAAAATCATCCTCGTCAAAATGCATGTCCAGCAAAGCCGAGGAGTCAAACCCTAATGAGGCTCTAGGAGTAGCTCCATTGCGCATGGTGACACCAGACGGACTATTGATGAATAAACCGAGTAAACCCCCTGCAAGAAGGCCAAATGACCGTGTCACGGGTCAAGCTATTTCTTCTACTACATCTGATGGTCTCAACAACACAGAAGTTAGATGAACCCATCTTGTAATTGCACAAATAGTCGCCAACACACTCAACATACCCACGTCTTCTAACATGAAGGGGTCTGATTCTAAACTGCATGATCAAACAAATGTCTCACCCAATGTTGCAACATCGAAGGACCCTGCACCAAAAAGGAGGAACAAGGGTGAAGAGACTAAAAAAATGGGTGAAAGCATGCAAGACACCACAGACACTGAAGTGGTAGACCTAGACAACTATTCTGACAATGACCTCTTAATCAAACTCAATCCAGGCATATCCAAAAGACTAATGACACGAAAAGGGAAAAAGATAGTTGATCAAATATCCCCCAAGAAGAAAGATGGTGAGAAGAGTACTGGGCAAGAAACCTCAACAAAGAAGGATGGAACCAAGAGGGCTCAAGTTGGACCCCCTAAAGGGTGGAGCAAAGTTGTCACAAGGAGAAGAGGGCTGAATCTAGTTCTGAATCAGAAACAGACTCAGATGTTGCTGTCACTGACATCCAAACCAAGAAAAAGCCTTCCACAAGCAAACTGACTGAAAGCATTTCTGAAGTACCAATTGATAACATTTCATTTCACTATCCATCAAGTGTTATCAGATGGAAATATGTGTATCGCAAGAGGTTGGCCCTAGAAAGAGAGCTGGCTCAGAATGCTCTTGAAAACAAAGAAATCATGGCCCTCATCAGAGAAGTCGGCTTGGTGAAAATTGTAACTCAGTTCTCCCAATGCTATGAAACATTGGTGAAAGAATTCATAGTCAATCTATCAGGTACATGTGCTGATAGAAAATCCAGTGAGTTTGGCAAAGTATTTGTAAGAGGTGAATGTATCAACTTTACATCAACTATCATCAACAAGTACTTAGGGAGACCTAATGAAGGCCTGACTGAACTAAGAGTATCAAACCATCAAGTATGTCAGGAAATAACTGCTAAACAGGTCAAGAAGTGGCCTTCCAAAGGGAAGCTTGTAGCAAGCCAACTAAGTGTTAAATATGTTATGCTTCACAAGGTTGGTGCTGCAAATTAGGTGCCCACCAATCATAAAACAATAGTGGTAACCATTATTGGAAGGTTCATATATGTTGTAGGAACTAAGGCTAAGCTTAATTATGGAACATTCATTCATGAACAAACCATGAAGCATGTTGGTAGCTATAGTATTAAGGGCCCTATTGCTTTTCCCTCTCTCATCTGTGGAATCATCTGTGATCAACATCCCAACATCCTAAAGAAGAATGATGTTGCAAGCAAGAGAGAAACTGCATTGTCATTTCATCATAAGCTATTTCAGGGGACCCGTGTTCCTGATATTGTTATGACATCAGCTGAGACATCAAAGGGATCATCAAAATCCAGAAAAACTGAAGTAATTTCAATGTTGAAAGAAATGTGCAAAGAACTGGATACTAGAAAGAAAAATCTTGAAGAATTAGTCGGAACCCTAGAGCAAGATGAGGGGTCTGAATTCACTAATTAAGGGAGAGATGGAAATAGGTCAGGTGATAATGACCAGGAAGCAACTGATGAAAATTCTGAGACAGCCAGTGGTGAAGATGAGGAAACAGGTAAGGACAGGTCTGAGGAAACCAGTACAGAAGATACTTCAGAGGAGAGGTCCAGCTTTGCTGAAGAGGAGGAAAAGTAACTGTTGGTGATGCCTGACTCAGGTTGCTGTTCTCCTGAGCTGATAAGACTGTGTACTACTGGTATGACATTTTGAAATGACTTGTATGAATTTATATCTGTGATGCTCCTTATGAGCAGTATGTTTACAGCATACCTAACTACAGCTATGTTACAATGTATAATCTCTTCTAAGGTTTAGTTGAATTTTAATTTATGGCTAAAAAGGGGGATAGGGAGTGCATAATAGAGGACAGTAGGTGGAAGAACAAGGAGAACTAGCTTGAACATATGTGCCTTTGTGCATGTAATATGTGCATGTGATATGAGACTCACTTATTTGCAGGTGTAACTACAGGTGCAGCTGACAGTGTTGTTAGCAATAAAGTGATATGCATGTATAGCCTGGATAGGAATGAATGCTAGAACTAGGAGTAAACCTTGAGTGTGTACTTCAGGATGTTATCCTGAAGGTCATAACATCTAGAGCAGACTGGATGTATATGTGCAGAGAGTCTTGTGCAACTCTTCAGAGGGAGTAGCATAGGTATGTGTGACTTCAGAAGGGCATTCTCAATGTATGGACATCCACAGGATGGATGCTTGTATCTATGACTGTAGGGTGTACAGGTGAAGTGTTCAACTGATAAAGTCTGATCAGTTGAGGGGGAGAACACCAGAGTGTTCCTCAAAGAGTTGTGACATATGTAGTGATAACTACCAGATGATTAACAGAGTGAGTCATGACAGTGAGAGCTGACTGTGAGGACTCAGAGAGGCTTGAGCTAGTATCTATCCTGCATGACAGGACACATCATAAGTCTTCTGCTGTGTGTAAACTCTGATATGTTAACAGGGTGTTTTAGCCAAAAATTTGCTAAAGGGGGAGTTTGTAAGTGCTCTTGATTGGTTGCATTTTGTGGCAAAACTTTAGAATGTGCATGTATGTCATACTGATTGTTAGGACATACTTAAAGATGTGTGTGCAGGGCAAGTTAACTATAAGTTAACTTAGTTTAGTTGAATGTCATATAAAATGTCATAGCATTGAACGTATGACATCCAACGGGCAAGGTTGTTTTTCTGGTATCTATAAACTAGGAAACAGAATAAATGCTCAAGCTGGATATCGGGAGACTTTCTAGAAGCCCTAGGCGAACTAGAAGATCCCTGAATTAAGTGGCAAGTGTGCAGATCTTTGAGAATAGGTTTTGTTATGGATAAAACCTAATTAATTCACCAAGGCCCAAAAGGACTGACAACTGCTATAAAGATCAGAAGATGCAATCCTGAAGAACAGCACTTGACAGAAGAAGAATAGAGAGTGCATATTGCAGAGTCCTTGTAACTGAAGAAGGCTAGTCTTCACGTGTGAATTCTGTCTGGGAATACTTGTAATCCAAGTAATTGTCTGGTGGATAATTTGCATTGGATAGGTAGATTCTAGGTTGTGTCTCACTCGAAGCTTTGAAGCAAGAGTGTGTGAGTTCCTTGATCAAAGCTGTGAAGCAAGATCAATGTGTGTATGAAGTTTCTCTTCATATTGAATTTTGTAATTGTTTGATATCACTGTTGTATGATTAAGGGGGAGTGAGTGGGTATACTCAAGTCTAGGGTGTCTCTAGGTTGAAGTGTCATTGGGTAGAGATTAAGTGAGGAGTGTAAACTGGAGGTTTAACTCTGAATTGATTATACTAATAGTGAATTTCCTCCCTGGCTTGGTAGCCCCCAGATGTAAGTGTTGTTGACACTAAACTGGGTAAACAATTATTGTGTTATTTACTGCTTTTATTATTGCTGAGTATTAGCTGTTAAATAGCAGATGTCACAGTGGATGTTATAACCTTGGGAATAACATCCATCGTGTGCTTGCCAGAATTTTCATGTCTAATGCCAAAAGTGGTAATACCTCCTAAATTCAAAGTTCTAGAATTTGAGAAGTACAAGAGCCTCAATTCCCCTAATATCCATCTGAAGAAGTTTTGAAGAAAGATGGCCACATATGCTAGAGATGACAAGATAATGATTAATTATTTTCAAGATAGCCTGACTGGAGCATCTCTTGAATGGTACATGTAATTGAAGCGCAACAATGTAAGTATCTATGATAAGTTGGCTGATTCGTTCACAAAATAATACAAATACAACACTTACATGGCTCCAAATCATACTCAACTCCAGAATATGTCCCAAAAAGGAAATGAATCCTTTAAGAGACGATATACTTTGATCTAGAGGGGGGGGTGATTAGTTCACAAGTCAAAAACTTTTGGCAAAAACTGATTTAAAATTTTTTATGGCACAACGAAAATAACCTAAATTGAATCATATAACCGAACCTCTATTGAAAATCTCAGATATGCGTAAATGTATATAAACATATGATAATGAACACAAATTTTTCAACAACTATTAATCACAACCAATTGAATGCAAAACTATACGTAAAGCTTATTCCCAATGATCAAAACACACAAAAACACAATAAAGCAAATTATACAACACTTTGTGTGAAATCGATGTTGTTTAGAAATTTGCTTGGTTTGTTGATCTTAAAATCCAATCGCAATCAGATGGGTTATGATTACACCAACAAAACTTATTTCAAAATGTGATAAAAAATAATTCTCAACAAATTGATCGAATGAACAATGAATTCAATAATCTGCTAACACAAATTTAAAAGAGATTGAGAGAAGGAGAGGAAAAGAAAGAGAGAGAGAGAGAGAGAGAGAGAGAGAGAGAGAGAGAGAGAGAGAGAGAGAGAGAGAGAGCAAGAGAGAGAGAGAGAGAGAGAGAGAGAGAGTACACAAGGATTTATTTAGGCAGTTCCCCAATCGGCCTCGCTATGGGTACGTCTGCCCTTAATTCAAATTTATAGTGAGATAATTGCAATTAACCTTACTTTGAAAAAGTATAAATACCAGAGACGTGGCAATCCAACCCTACAAACTATAGGTTGATATTGACTTTATCACCTCCAAAACGATTGATCAAAAATTGATCAAGTAACCAACAATGTCACTTCAATTCACCGGTTTCTGCTTCTTTCTTGCAAGGCACCCCTTGTACCGAGGATTTCACCTAGCTGAAATAATCGCAAGTGCACACTTGTTGAACCCTAAGATTTATCAAGATATACATTGTTTCACGCTACTCCCTTGCAAGGCACCCCTTGTCCCAAGGCTTTCACTCGATTGGATCCAAATTGTGTAATCTTGTCCAAAACCTTAAAATCCCTTAACGATCTTCAAGGAAAACCCCAACTCAATTTTCTTATTTAAAATCCTCAAAGAACTCAACCTAATTTACATTACAAACAACTTAAATTGGATGTTATCAACCCTAATCTAAATGGTCACCAAATCAAAAAATTGGATGTTATCAACCCTAATCCTCAAAAACTTTTGATATTTGTTCTCTGATGAACTTGCTGGGTTTCCTTTTCTGAACCTTTTGATGATGATGAACGCGCCTCCGTTTTTTTATTCTGATGAATGGATCCTTTTATGTTGCTGCCTTTTTGGTTACTATGGGCTTGGGTCATTAAGTTTGTGACGACTTAGGTTACGATTTTCTGGAAATTTTGTTGTGGGATTCGTGACTTTTCTGGCTTATTGTTGCTGTAGGTTGCGAATTCCTTGCCTGGTTGGTTGACTTTTTCCAGGAATTGGTTTGCTGCTTGTGTGGATCTTGTTTGATCCATTTCGGGTCAGAAACTTTTGGGACACGTTGTTAGTGACATGTTTGGCAAAAACCATTTTTTGGATAAGTGCTTTTTCTCTCTCCTGGACAAATTAGAACAAAAATTTGCTAGACTTGTACCGAGGTCGGAAAATAAGTTGGGAGTTGGCGACGACTTCGTCGTTGCCCTCCCGACATATCCGATGATGAGTTAGCTGAGGGTATCGGATCCACAAAAACCATTTTTCTAACCATTTAAAAATTTCTTGCTCTGTTGTTGATTTTCTTTACAGGTTCAAAAAAGTCGAAGCTCGAAGAATCAGACTCGAATACGTTTTTAGGACAATTAGGAATTTTAGAAATTTTTGTAATATTGTAATATTGTAATAATATAAAATTAAAATGAATAAATTCAAATTATTTTTCCAATCACATTTCTCGATTACAATCTCAGATTCTAATTTTTGATAAAAAAATCTCTAAATAACTCATCCGATAAAACATAAACGAATAAGTTCATTTAATTAAATCTATCCGACCAAATTTCTCCGGATAAATTCAACCGATTAAACTTGCCCGACTGAGTTCATTAGATTAAATTCACCAGATAATTCATCCGATTAAGATCACCCAATTAATTCATCTGCTTCAATTGTCCAACTAAATTCACCTGATCAAGTTCATCTGACTAAAATCACTCAACCAACTAAATCCAATTAACTAAATTTATTCGATTAAGCTCCTTCAAATAAATTCGTCTGAATAAGTTTGTTTGATTAAATTTGTCCGACTACATCCGTACTAATAAATTCATCTGATTCCATTTACCCGACTAAATTCATCCAGTTAAACTCATCCAAATAAATTCACCTGACTAATCTTAACTTGTCCGATTAAATTCAAATGACTAACTTCTTCCGATTAAACTCATCCAAATAAATCAGTGAATATAGCCTTGAACAGATAAGCAGGGAAATCTGATTAACAGCGAAACGAACTGTCCTCCGTATTGAAAAATTCATCTTGTATCTCGAATGATTTAACTCGGTAACCTGACTAGCTCGGCTAGAAATCATTATCAAACCCACAGGTATTCATTATAATTCCACACGAATCAAAATTTCACTGTTTTCTTCAAAATCGACAGTTGACCAGTAGAAAGCAGGAAAACATGCGTCTGTTAAAATAAATTCTTCAAAGCATATTCTCGCACCGATTTAACCCGAAATCACTGATATCTCAACACGTTAAGATCCAAATGGCTTATTACTCAAACAACACTTCAACCCAACTGACGACTAAATCTCGGCTCTTGAATAAAATGTGTTGTGTCACGAGTGGGCTGACGTCAATATTGTTGCAAAATTCAGCTCTTCACCAAATAAGTCACCTGACTCAGAGATGGAAACCCTGGTCACTCGAGGGATTCCTAAAGATGACTCAGCTTCATAAATTGTCAGCAGGCTGCAACTTAATGATCCTTTTACCCTTCATAAGTTAAAGAGCGCACCGTGTGATTTATCCTGCAAAAACCAATAGACTGAGCAAACTCGTTAGTGGTTAGTTTACAATGCAATGCAGAATGGGGTGAAAATGCAAAATGAAACGACTAAACTAAGGGTAAAATTTGGGGTATTACAATGAACATGTAAGATTTTGAATCAAGCCAACTTTAATCATTCAAGCATGTTAACAAAAATATATGGATCAAACACAATCAATCTTACAAGATAAATCAAATTGGTAGTTGAGAAAAGTTTCAAAAGAAGTAAGGTGAAAAACCCTAAAAATCATCATGACTTCCAAGTGAGTTAAAGTATTTATAGAATAGGCATCCTTGAATTCTTCACTTAATATTTGAAAATAGACATGATGAAGAACAATTTTCAAAAAGAATGGGGAAAAAATGTTGAAAAATGAGTAAGTTATGATGATTTTAAGTTATGAAGAAAAGTGATAAACATAAATGAAGTGTCCTCCATAAGGGTTGAACACACGCTCGTAGTTCACATGTCTAAAACCTTACCAAACTAACCATGGTGCGCATGTGATATTCCAAGGAGAAAGAAACAATATATGTTGAAAATACATGGAAAATCACAAAACTGAAAAGAGTTATCCTCAGCCAGGATCGAACTCAAGTGGAAAGGCAAAGAATACACAAGGCACGAAAGTCATAACCACTGGGGTGGTGATACATCCAATGTATAAAACCACCCCAGAAATACATAACCTTGACAATTATGATTTCAAGGCAAAATGTCAAGCCAAGCCAAGCAAGAAAACTCCAAAACGTGATCAATCCAAACTCACCTAAAACTCCATGGATTTTGACAAAATTTAAGTCTAAACTGCTTGAAGTTGAACAAGGAAAACAATGGAACTCTTAGTTTTCTCTGAAAATGTTTGCATTTTGAAATTCGAATGTAAAAGCAAAGTGATGTCTAAAATGCATTTCCCAACCTAGAGATCAACTCAATCATGTTATAAATAGATTGAAGGCTCACACATGTTCTAAATGCATCACACATGAAGTTCATAATCACATGAAACTCAAATTCAAATTAGAATAGCAAATGATCTATGAAAGTGAAGTTATGGCATATGCTTACAATGAAGAAGGTCACGATAGCTTGCCAACAAAACCAACTCAACATTCAAATGTGACTCAATCAATTCAAATGTCCTACCTATAAGGTTCTATGATCATTCCAACATGAGTTCAATCAGAAAACAAGACTTTGCATAAAGAGTGGAAAAAAATTCAAAATTTCTCTCAATGTGCACAAACAGAATGTTATTCCAAACCTAACAAATCTCTCATTGTTCAACAATCATACACATTCAAAGTGGCTTATAAATCGGGTCATACATGATCATAAGCTGGTTCTAACCAGAACCAAGAGATAGCTCATAGAATGAGGTAAATCAAAGCACAAATTCATGTATATAAACTCAACAGTCTACTTACTTAAGGGAATAACTTTCTACCATAGTTCAAACATGTCTTGCAAGAGATTTCAACTATGTTTAGCTAATGTACTTCAAAATTAAACATGTTGCATAGAAAGTATAAATGGACAGAAATGACCTACCTCTTGAAGACCTCCTAGAAAGTTCCTTGTGAAAAACTCTTGGTTGATTATGAATGAGTTGAATGGCTTCCCTATACCTCCACAGCAAGATTTGAAATACTCAAATTCCTTCCAAGCAGACTTTTATGCAAAACATAATTGCTTACACTTGAAGCAACAAAGAGTTCTTTGTGACAGATCCACAAAATTATGGTACAGTTGATCTTTGATGGCTTGGACAGTGAATACACTTTATACTCAAGGTGTTTAAGGTGTTATGAAGGTTATAACAGGTCCGAGCAGAGAGTTCTCTTGCTTAGTGCAAAAAGTCAAAGTTCTTTGGTTTGAGGGTTGACTTTTGTAAATATTTGGTTTTTGGTTGGGGTAATGGTTGGAATAGCTTCAATGGATAATTTGTAGTTTGTGTGAAGTGTTGGTACTGATATATGGTGGTTAGAAATGGATTTGAGGTTAGTTCTGCTCAAGGCAGATTTGGAGGTTTTTGTGGTGAATTGCTTAGATTGCAAAAAAGAGGAAAACATGTGGGATAGAGGGATTTGGCTTTGATTCTTGCTAGCTATGGTGTGTTTGTGATATGTAGGGAGTATTCTATTTATAGGGAAAGCAAGAGAGCCAAGGGTGAAGGCAGATTGAATCATTTTGCAAGGTTTTGCCTTTTTGGAGGGAAGGGTGAACAAATTCACTTGTGATCTTGCTTCTGCATGCCAAGCTTGTTTCCAATGCATCTAAGCATCAAAACAGGATGTAATCAAGCTGTATGAGGTGACTAGAGAGATGTCAAGAGGAGGATCTCTATTCTGCAGCAGATTTTGCTCTAAAGTCTTGTCTTTCATCATGTACTTTTGTACTTTCTTTGATTTTAATAATGCTTTTAGCCAAAAATTTGGTTTTGCTCAGGGATTCCTATTGTATTTTCAATCATCACACTCCTAAACATCATATTAGAATTTAAACAAGTATTTAAGAACCAATTGGCTGGTTCTTGCATTAGTTCATGACAAATTGAAATCTCACATTTCAAGCTTTTGGACCCCAACTTCCCTCCTTCGAAACTCCTAGCTCACAAATGATATGAAGGATTTCTTGTACTTTTTATAAATCCCTAATTATGCTATACAACTTTCATGTTTTACACTTTTTTAAATTCCAAGTGGAACTAGGTCAAAAGTCCCCTTGAAGTTGGTTGAAAACATGACTTAAAAGTGCCAAAAACATGAAATTTCCCTAAGTGTTTTTCTCCTCTTAACTTGTTTTTGATCATAACTCAAAATATATTCACTTTTTGAACATAGGCCATTGTGGCACTTTTGTAGGACTTCTCAAGACCTTTCCAACAAGTTTTGAACTACTCCATTTGGATGTGTGGTTAGGAAGTTATGGTCTTGCCCTTTTTAAAGCCCTAATTTCCCGACTTTTCATTTACTTCTCAATTCTTGATCTAATGGTCACCAAAATCCATAGTTAGATATGACATATCATTGGGAACATAATTATCTTCAATTTTGGGTAAGAACCCTGTTGGTCAATGAGTTGACTTTTCAGTCAGACGAACCGAACGATCGAAAACCTCTGAATCGATTGTTAGTGTTCTGGGTTCCCTGAGGTCTTGAAACTTCTTGTGTAGACTTATTTGGGTTATATGAGCCTTATGGAACATGATTCCATCATTGGAGACCTATCTAGGTCAAAAGTCAAAGTTGCAGTTGACTTTTTCATCAAGAAACCCTAATTTGGGTTCTTGGACTGCACTGCTCTTCTTCCTTGGGTGACAACCTCAAATTGGATTCATACTTGATCCAATATGATATCCTTGATGATATAGATAATTTTTATATGGAGAATCAATCAAAAACCTTGACTGACCAAACCATAGAAACCCCGATTCCTGACTGTATGAAACCTTAATTCACCTACATCTTGACAAATATCAAACTTGAAAGAGGTTAAGGTTTGATAAGCAATGTTGATGTCCTAGAATGATGATGTGATATACGGGTCAAATTTTGGGGTATGACACACCCCAACTGCTAGGTAGTTAACAAAGTCAGCATACCAAGGCAATGTGATTTCTGTACAAATTGCTTCTATGGCTTCATTAGTTTTTGCGTCATTAAATAACAAAGGATATTTGATCGTCTCATTTTCGCTCTCTAGCCGAGCTACAAGTCTATCGTAGGGAAAATCATCATTTATGGGAACTTGTTTGGGTTCTTGGTCCTCAATCCTAGAAAGATGATCTGCTACTACATTATCAGTTCCTTTTTTATCTTTAATTACCAAATCGAATTCTTGCAAAATCAGGATCCATCTTAAAATTCTTGGTTTAGTGTCCTTTTTGCTCAATAGATACCTAATTGCAGCGTGATCGGTATAAACAATTATCTTTGCTCCTACTAAGTAAGAATGAAATTTATCTAGAGTGAACACAACAGCTAAGAGTTCTTTTTCTGTGGTTGCGTAGTTCAATTGTGCACTGTCTAAGGTTCTACTTGCGTAGTAGATATCATGAAGCTTCTTATCTTTTCTTTGTCCTAAAATAGCGCCAACAGCAAAATCGCTAGCATCACACATTATTTCGAACGGCTCATTCCAATCAGGTGGTTGCATAATAGGTGCAGTGATCAGAGCATTTTTAAGGAGCTCAAAAGCCTTCAAAAAATATTTATCAAATATGAATTTAGCATCCTTCATTAACAAGCCAGTTAGCGGTTTAGTGATTTTAGAGAAATCTTTAATGAATCGTCGGTAAAAACTGGCATGTCCAAGAAAACTACAAATTTCTCTAACAGTTTTCGGAGGTTGCAGATTTTCTATTATTTCTATTTTTACTTTATCTACTTTAATTCCTCTTTCGGATACAACATGTCCTAACACAATTCCTTCCCGGACCATGAAATGACATTTTTCCCAGTTTAGCACAAGATTGACTTTAACGCATCGCTCAAGCACCAATTCTAGGTTCAAAAAACAATCTTCAAAACTTCACCCACAAACAGAGAAATCGTCCATAAATACTTCCATTATATCATTTATGAAGTCAGCAAAGATCGACATCATGCATCTCTGAAATGTTGCGGGAGCGTTACATAACCCAAACGACATTCGTCGATATGCGAATGTACCATATGGACAAGTGAAAGTTGTCTTCTCTTGGTCGTCAGGATGAATAGGAATTTGAAAGAATCATGAGTATCCATCTAATTAGCAGACATAAGAGTGCTCGGCCAATCGTTCAAGCATTTTATCAATAAAGGGTAAAGGAAAATGGTCTTTACGAGTGGCTTTATTTAGCTTTCTATAGTCTATGCACATCCTCCATCCAGTGTGAACACGTTTCGCAACAGATTCGCCTTTTTCATTGCTAACAACTATTATACCACCTTTCTTTGATACGACATGTACTGGACTAACCTAGTTGTTATCTGATATCGGGTATATAATTCCGACTTCTAACAACTTTTGCACCTCCTTCTTGACCGCATCGCTTATGATAGGATTTATTCTTCTTTGATGTTCTCTAGAGGTTTTACTAGCATCTTTTAGAATAATGCAGTGCATGCAAATGGATGGGCTTATTCCTTTTAGATCAGAGACATTGTAGCCTAGTGTTGTCGGATACTTCCTTCAAACACTCAATAACTTTTCAGTTTCTATTTGTCCCAAGTCAGCATCTAGGAATTCATACCTTAGATTTTTGGGTAGTGTTTTTAGTTCTATAGCGGGTTTTTTTGGGCTAGGCATTGGATCGAGTGTTAGTGCAAGACATTCTCTTAGACTGTCATTGGTGAATGGTATTTTCCAATCATCATCTTCGAATATAGGAGGTGTTGGAATTTTAAGCGCATCATAGTATACAAATGGTTGCATCTTCATTTCTTTAACGCATTCATCAATAACATCTAATAAACAACATGAATCATCAATAGCTGGAGCTTTTAGAAATTGAGCCAGAATAAATTCGACTTTTTCTTCTCCAACATCAAAAGTCAGCTTTCCTTTCTTAACATCAATTATTGCTCTGGTTGTTGCTAAAAATGATATACCTAATATAATAGGTATATTTAAGTCTTCTTTTATTTCCATTATCACAAAATCAATAAGAATGTAGAACTGACCAATGCGAACAGGCACATTCTCTAACATACCCACGGGATATTTAATAGAACGGTCCGCAAGTTGTATAGACATCTTAGTTGGTCTCAGTTCACCTAACTTGAGTTTCTTACATGTGGATAACGACATTAGACTAACACTGAATCCTAAGTCGCATAGACCATTGTCTATGACACATTTTCCTATCATACAAGGTATTGAAAAACTACCTGAATCTTTCAGCTTAGGAGGCATATTGTTTTGAATTATAGCGCTACACTATGCGGTGAGTGTAACAGTTTCATTATCCTCGAGCATTTTGTTATTTGATAATATCTCTTTAAGAAATTTGGCATATTCAACTGTTTCAGAAGTTCTACGAATTTCTTGAATTGTCCTTCATTTCTGGTTTTGGCTAACCTTTGAGGATAGAGCACAGGTGGCTTATACGATGGTGGAGGCACATATGGTGTTTCTTTCTCTATGGCCTCTTCAATTTTATCATTATTATCCTTGGTTTTTGATACATTTAACCCCTCAGTTCCTTTCTTAGGATTTTGGTACATGGATGGATTTTTGAGTCTAGGATCAACAAGTCCATCATATTCGGTTCTGCTTCACAATGTGACGACATTAGCATGTCCTTTCGGGTTTGGTTGTGTTTGGCCAGGAAATGCTCCAGTCGGGGCTGCTATGGCTGGTTGTTGTTGGGCTACTTGTGAAATCTGGGTTTCTAACATTTTATTGTGGGTAGCCATTGCATCAAGTTTGCTAGTCATTTGCGTCATCAATTCACTCGTATGAGCGTTTTGGTTCGCAAATTCCTTATTTTGTTGCATCTGAGCGTTCATAAAGTTTTCCATCATAATCTCTATATTTGACTTTCTAGGTACTTGTGGAGTTAACGGTCCTCCTTTTTAATACCCAGGTTGAACAACAGGTGCTGAACTTGGTGGATGCAGGGCATTGTTATTTTTGTATGAAAAGTTCGGGTGATTTCTCCAACCAAGATTATAAATATTGGAGTATGGGTTTCCTTGAGTATAGTTCACTTGGTCGGTAGGAACACCAGCCAGTAACTGATATTTAGCATTTGTATGTCCAGGGGTTCCACTTACTTCACAATTTGGTGACACAACAACTATGGTGGATGCTGGTTGTGTCAAGGACAAGCTTTCAATCTTTTGAGTTAATGCGTCCACTTTAGGATTTATGCGGTCTATGACATTAACTTTGTACATTCCGCCTTTCGAAGTTGAATTTTTGTGAGAAGCGCGTTCTTCTCCCCATTGGAAGTGATTTTGAGCCATGTCCTTTATGAGTTCAACGACTTCTTTGTACAGTTTATCCATTAAAGCACCGCCAACTGCGACACTTAGGTTCATTTTGGTGTTGTACAATAGACCATTGTAAAAAGTATGGATTATCATCCATTGCTCAAGTCCGTGATGCGGGCAAAGCCTCATCATTTCCTTGTATCTTTCCCAAGCGTCAAAAAGAGTTCCATTATCTTTTTGCTTAAATCCATTAATTTCGTCTCTTAGCATAGTTGTTTTGCTTGGTGGAAAATAACGGGTTAGGAAGACTCTCTTCAGTTCGTCCCACGTTGTGACAGAATTTGAAGGTAGAGATTAGAGCCAAGCTCTAGCTCTATCTCTTAAAGAAAATGGGAAAAGACATAATCTTATTGCTTATTGACTGACACCATTTGCTTTTATAGTGTCGGCATATTGAACGAAAACTGATAAATGTAAGTTTGGATCGTCCGTAGGACTACCTGAAAATTGGTTATGTTGAACGGCTTGTAACAACGAAGGTTTCAACTCAAAATCATTTTGATTGATTGCTGGGGCAACAATGCTATTATGAGGTTCATCTTGCGATGGAACAACAAAATCTTTCAAGGGACGGGTATGTGGTCCTTGAGCCATGATTTGTTCTGGTTCGGTTTCAGTTTCCGAATCTGAATAAGGAACGATAGAGTCTGGAAGGTTATATCTAATATGGAATTCTTGAATTCTGCGTCTTAAGTTAATAAAGCGCTCGATTTCGTCAATTGGTTGCTCTAACTCTTCGCCTTGAGAGCGAGTGCTTGGATACAATCGACGGATTGAAAAGAAAAATAGTTGTCGTAATTTATACTGTACAACAAAGATATCACAATATTGACTAAAATTAATCCCCGGCAATGGCTCCAAAAACTTGATCGCGACTTTATGTGTTGGTTAAATAGAACTGCAAGCACACAACGTATCACGTAGTTTTAAAAGATTGTCGAACCCGCATGGGTTAATAATCAACCTAAAGTGATTTATATTGTGTTGTAAAGCTAAGGCTTAATGTCACAGAATAAAAAGGGACAGAAAAATAATTAATATTGACGGGTTTTAAACAAATAACGAAACGAGACCGAAGAATGATTTTTGTGCTTCTAAGGGACTCTATAGATTTCAGGTGCTAACAAGGGTCTCAAGTATAGTTCTGTAAGAAATGCCGGCTTAAAAACTCAATCTCACATTCTCGCGCTATTGACCAAGTCAGACCTAATAACCCCAAGATTTTGCTCTCGCTCACTCGGTAGTTAATAGACGTATTTTGAAAACTAACAAAGCCTAACTGAAGCCTAAAGCGCTCTCGCTGTTTTTAAGTCCAATGCTCAGTGTCTACTATCCGGTGATTACCTCAAACTCTCGCTCTATTGGACATACCTTAATGCACTTCTCACTCTCGTGACAAAACGCTTTTAAGTGGCTTCTCGCTCTCACGATAAAGCAACCTAAATTAGAACTAGACACTAAAGCCAAATTATAAGACATGCATAATTAACACTGATGGTTTCTACAGAGTCCCGTCAAAATGACGGTCCTCAAACTATGGGCTCATACAAATTTAGCCTGACATATTAAATTCTAAGACTAACATGTTAATGTTGCTGGAAATTAAAACATACATGTCGGTTAATTCTAAGTGAAAATTCAGAATTAAGTTTTTGGGGTAAAATTAAGTTATATAGCAGACACATGCAAATAGTAAAGCAATAAATAAATGCAAGAAGTAATAACCTATAAATTACAAGGAATATAAACTGAATCGAAACTTTTATTAACTTAGACTTTGATTCAAGTACATCAACAACAGCAGAAAAATGGAATACAATAGTGTAACAATTGCTCAGTGTAAACAACTGTTATTGTGGAAAGTAAATATATAGTTCAGGTATAGAAATCGGCAGCGCTTCCGCGGGCCTCTTGGATTAAAAATGCAGGCCTCAGTGTAAAAATGCAGGCCGCTAGTAACGGTGATCACCGTCTTCTAATGGCGAGCGCCATTTGCTTGAATCAGAATTCCCTCCGTTTTTGAGCATGGCGAGAGCCATTTGGATGAAGGGAGACACATGGCGAGCGCCATTCAGCTTGGACGTTCCAAAACTTGTGATTTTCTTCACTTTTCCTTCATTCTTCAGCTTACTTTGATACTTTTCTTCTACATGACTGATATGGCACCTGTCAAAGGAAAACAAAGAAAAACATAAGCAAATAACAGAGAAAACGGTAAAGACTGATAAAACAATAAGTAAGAATACATAAATTGAATCGAATTAAACGATACGAAATCGAGTCATCATGATACTCCCTCACAACTCTGCACAAAGTTTAATTCAAGAATCGTAGGATTAACGGGAACAACTGCAGTTGGAAGATGGCACAAGAATATCACGTAGAGAAGAGAACAATGTTGATTACCTTGTCGACAATTCCCAAGTTAAAGCTCAACATCAATAACCTGTCCAAAATAGAGGCCAAATACGTAAGACATTTGGTCGCTTGCAACTAGCTAATTAAAGCATTTACAACCAGATAATGGCATAGCAGGTTCAATGTGCTAACTGCTGTTCTCAGGGTCTTTTACATACAACACATGCCAAGTTAGTTGCAAACAGATAAGTGTTCCATGTGCATCGTGTTATTCATTAATTATATATTCAAACTACAATTACGCGAAGACCACAATGATTTTGATGCGTGATTCAATGCAAAACTGACTCGCTTTAGATTTAAACTAAGTTTTGACTTAATAAACTAGTGTCACAGTTTGAATTAATTCATTACCTCATAATTTTCATCAACACAACAAAGGAAAATTAAGGAAATTTGGGAAAAGTAATAATCACTTGCAAGATGATCAAGGTATTATTCAAAGTTTGAATACTAATGTAAAACCAAGATCAAAGATAAGTCTCAGTACCTCAGGTAATGCCTTGACGCCAGCAATGGTTTTTGTGTTGCAGGAGAGGCTATGAGGTGTTAGAAATTTGAGTATGATAATCCTGGATAACTTCGAGGAATCGTGTTCGTACACTTTCCGAACAAAGTATTTTGATCCTATTATTGCCTGGGTTCACGAAATCTTTGTGGGGATAAATCTTGAAGAACAATCTGCTTCTGGCAATAGAGAACAGATCAGGAATGTATAGAGAAAGTATGGTTTTTGTTAAGTGTTTTAAAATGAGGCCAAATGTCTCCTTATATAGGAGATTAATAACAGAAACCGAAAATACACAACTGTTCAAAAAATGGTTAAGTAGGTTGGGAAAGGGTTCAACTGTTCAGAAAACTTTCAAACGGGACCCCATCCAGGGGCTCTGCCCCTTGGAACCCCAACGGGGCGCTACCCTGCACCCCGCCAGGGGCTTCGCCCCTTGGAACCCCAGCGGGGCGCTGCCCCACACCCCGCCAGGGGCTTCGCCCCTCGGAACCCCTTTTCAATTATTCGCATTCAATTACACATTGGCTCGACGAGCGTGTACTCCACACTACCCTAACTCGATTCCAAACTTAACGCATAATTGCATCGGCCTACAGTAAATCACATTACTACTAAAATAAATTGATGATACTAAAATCACCAACATGAGGTTCGATGTGGAATTCGTGAACATTCTCTGCATGTCATGGTTCCATAAACATTAAGCACGATACGAGAAGAATCATACAAATGTTGGAAGATGAGAATTATTCTAATGCAAAGATCATAGCATCTTCAACGATTACCGCAAGGATCGCTTACACTTTGCCTCAATCCACGCAAGCTTCAATTATCATATCACAACAAGATCAGTATTAAGTATTTCTAAATCTTGTTTTATGGAAGAAGGGAATCAATGGTATTTCAAGCAGCAACTATGGCACAATCAATAATTTTTAAATGGACAAATCATTATCATCAATCAAATTGTAAAAAGGCAATGAATCAAGGACATTCAAGAACCACACAATCAAAGTATTCAAGAAATTTCCAAAATAAAAAATAACAAGTTTGAATCACAAATATGCATCTCAATCATTACAACATCGTATTTCTTTCCAAAATCAAAAATGGAAGTTTACATGTTACAATATCATCAATCTAAATAGCAGTAAATGGAAATTAAACAAAAGAGAATCGCGGGAAATCACACGAAATTGATAGAACAATCATGCAATGATGCATCAAGAAATGAGGTGAGATTGGTGATGATAGTTGTAATTAGATGTGAAAGAAAAGAGATGAAAATAATGAAAACTGAATTGTATGAAACTTGCAGTAATTGCATTGCATTGTACACCACATAACATTGACTTTTATAACAAACCAACTAACTAACAAACTGGCTTAACTAACTTTAACTAATTAACAGAATTACAAAGCTAATAGATAGTTGATGTTATAACGGATGTTATGACATCCACTACTGAACAGACTATTAAGATAATACACCTCCTTAATTCGACTAGTTAGATGCTTCCACCATGCCTAACTTCATCCTTAGATCATTAAATCTGCTTGTTTTTAGTGGTTTTGTGAGTAGGTCAGCCAATTGCTCATCTGTTTTGCAGTAACTCATCTCTAACTTTCCATTATTCACTTGTTTTCTTAAAAAGTGAAATTTGGTTTCAATATGCTTGCTTCTACCATGTGCTACAGGGTGTTTTTCCAAGTCTATGGCTGATTTACTGTCAAATCTGAGTTCTACTCTTCCATTCCTTATCAGCTTTAATTCAGTCAATAACACGTTTGTCCACTGAGCTTGACAGGCTGCCATGGAAGCTGCTATATACTCAGCTTCACATGAGGATAAAGCCACCACTAGTTCCTTCTTTGAGCTCCATGCAAAGACTGCATTTCCAATCATAAACACATATGTTGTTGTACTCTTCCTGTCATCTTTATCACTACTCCAATCTGAATCTGAATAGCCTATCAACTCACCTCCTTGATCTTTACAATATTGAATTCCATTCCTGTATGTACCATTCACATACCTCAATATCCTCTTGGCTGCGATTAAATGAAACGTTGGTGGCTTCACCATGTACCTGCTTATCAGCCCTACACCATATGTAATATCAGGTCTTGTATAACACAAGTATCTTAGGGAACCAACAAGCTGTTTGAACAGAGTAGGATTTGCTTCCTCTTCATCATTCTCCAAGGATAACTTTGTCCCTGTATCAACAGGAGTTACAGCTGGCTTGCAGTTTACCATGTTAAACCTTTTTAGCACATCTTGAGCATATTTCCTTTGATGAATAATCATTCCTTGATCATTTTTGTCAAACTCAATTCCTAGGAAATATGTGAGTCTGCCTAAGTCAGACATCTCAAATACCTTCATCATGTTTTCCTTAAAACCTTCATTTCAGCTTCATTATTTCCAGTCATTATCATGTCATCCACATATAGACATACAATGAGATTATCTGTGGTATTCCTACTGTAAATTCCATGTTCATTTACACACTTCATGAAACCTTGTTGAACAAGAAAACTGTCTATTATCTTGTTCCAAACCCTTGGGGCTTGCTCCAGCCTATACAGGGTTTTGTTTAGCTTATAAACATGTTCTTCCTTTCCTTCTATCTCAAATCCTGGTGGCTGATTCACATATACTTCTTCTTCTAGCTCACCATTCAAAAAGGCTGACTTTACATCTAGCTGATACATAGACCAGTCATTCTGAACTGCTATTGCCACAATCAGTCTGATTGTTTCCATTCTTGCTACTGGAGCATAGACTTCATAGTAATCCTGTCCATGTCTTTGTAGGAATCCTCTTGCTACTAATCTAGCCTTGTATTTTGCCACTTGCCCATCTAGCCTTAGTTTTGTCTTAAAAACCCACTTGACATCAATACACCTCTTGTTAGCAGGTAATTTAACTAATTTCCAAGTCTCATTCTTTTCTGTAGAACTCAGTTCTTCAATCATGACTATCTTCCAATGTTTCTGTTTTAAAGCTTCTTCAAAAGACACTGGTTTAGTTTCAGCCAACATTGCTAATTGCATTATATCACCCTCATTTGTGACTACTTGATCAGGGAATATCTCATAGTCCCTCAGCCTGGCTAGTGGTTGAGTATTCCTTGTTGGTCTATTGATTACTTCTGCACCTTCTTCATTTGTATCTTCATCAACTTCTTCTTGTTCCTCAATCTCACCTTCTTCTGTCTCTGAGTCAAAGAGGGGTAAGTGATTGTTACCTTTATGTGAGACCTTTTCTTTCCAATCCTATTCCTTTGATTTATCAAATCTTACATCTTTGCTGAATACTATCTTCTTATTATTTGGATTATATAGTTTGTATGCACCAGTCTGATGATAGCCAACCATAATCATTACTTGGGATTTATCATCTAACTTCCTTCTTATTTGATCAGGCACATGTCTGAAACATAATGAACCAAAGATCCTTAAATGATGAACACTTGGTTTGAATCCACTCCATGCTTCCTCTGGTGTCTTGTCCTGCAACTTCTTTGTAGGACTTCTGTTTATGAGATATGCTGCAGTAGCAGCTGCTTCACCCCATATGAAATGAGGCATTTTCCTTTGCTTCAATATACTCCTTATCATATTTACTAGGGTTCTATTTTTCCTTTCTGATATCACATTGTGTTGAGGTGTATAAGGTGCAGTGATTTCATGACTAGTGCCATTTGATGAGCAAAACTCATGAAATTCAGTAGAGTTGTATTCAACTCCTCCATCATTTCCTAGCCTACTAATTACTTCCCCACTTTCATTTTGAACTAGAAATTTGAACTTCTTAAACACATTTAACACTTCACTTTTCTTAACCAACAAGTAAATCCATAGTTTCCTAGTGAATTCATCTATGAATGTCACAAAATAGTTATTTCCACCTACTGACCTTACTTCAAAAGGACCATAAACATCTAAGTGAATTACCTCTAGTTTCCTGGTTGCTTTGAATGGTACCTCTGCTTTGTATGAGCTTCTGGCTTACTTTCCAGTACAACATACTTCACATACTTCTTCTAGAACTTTTAGTTTTGGTAGGCATTGCACCATCTTCCTTTCATGCAGCATATCCAAATCTCTAAAGTTGATGTGCCCATATCTTTGATGCCATAACCAGCCCTCATGCTTAGTCTCAGTCAACAGGCAATGATCTTCAATCACATTCATATTAATCCTGAAGGTTCTTTGTTTTGGCAGTGGGGCTTTAATGATCAGCCTGTTCTTGTGATCAAAGATTTTCATAACTTTTGCCTCCATTCTCATGGTATATCCCTTCTGTAATAGTTGGCCAATACTAATTAGATTGCTCTTCATGTTTGGCACATATAGCACATCAGTAGTACAGGCATTCTTGCCATCCTTCCTATTGATCAAGATCTTTCCAATCCCAGTTGCACATACTATGCTATTGTCTGCAAATCTAATACTTCTGTTTACTGATTCATCTAGTTCAGAAAACCAAGACTTCTTGCCTGTCATGTGATTGGAACACCCTGTATCTAGATACCATTCATCACTTCTTTCTTCATCATCCTTGACTATTACCATCAGGAACACTTCATCTGAGTCTGATCCTTCATTCTGAGCAAACTGAGCCTCATCTTTGTTCCTTAGTACTCTCTTTGATTTGCATTCAGATGCATAATGTACCCATTTTTGACAATTATAACACTGAATCTCCTTCTTGGACTTTCCTTTCTTCACATACTGAGCCTGCAATGCTTGATCCACAGATGCAACTTTTCCTCTTTTTTGATCCTATCTGTTAACCTCAATTCATGTGCTTCTAGGCTTGCCTGCAATTCTTCAATATTCATGAGTCTAGATCCTTTGACTCCTCCAATGCAACTACAATATGATCAAACCTTGGTGTTAAAGTTTTGAGAACCTTTTCTACCTTCATCACATCAGTGAAGTTTTCACCATTCCTTGTTATCTGGTTTGTGAGAGTGATTACTTTGTCCAGGTATTGGCTGATGGTTTCTCCTTCTTCCATTGTCATCACTTCATACTGCCTCCTCAATGCTTGAAGTCTCACCTTCTTTAGCTTCCCATCACCAGCATACAATTTGTCCATCGCATCCCATGTTTCTTTTGCACTTTAATAGTGCATGATCTTCTCAAAGATCTCATTGCTCACACTTTGATGTATCAAGAACATGGCTTTCCCATCCTTCTTCTTCAGTTCTTTGTGTGCAGCTTGTTGTTCTTTTGTTGCATTGGCTGTTAAGGTTGGTACTCCTTCATTTACCACTTCAAGAACCTCTTGAAACCTGAAAATTACCTTCATCTTCACAATCCATTGATCGAACGTTTTACCTTCAAACATTGGTAACTGTGTAGAGATGTTGTTGCCATGATTTCCCATTCTTCGAGTATCTTCTTGCAGCAATTGTGGAATCGGGCTCTGTTATACCAATTTGATAGAACAATCATGCAATGATGCATCAAGAAATGAGGTGAGATTGTTGATGATAGTTGTGATTAGATGTGAAAGAAAAGAGATGAAAATGATGAAAACCGAATTGTATGAAACTTGCAGTAATTGCATTGCATTGTACATCATATAACATTGGCTTTTATAACAAACCAACTAACTAACTAACTGGCTTAACTAACTTTAACTAACTAACAGAATTACAAAGCTAATAGACAGTTGATATTATAACGGATGTTATGACATCCACTACTGAACAGACTATTAAGCTAATAGGAATCACAACTAATTGCTGAAATATCTTCTTTCCCAAACAAGAATCAACAACATCAATTTCAAAATCGCAACATTCAATTCACAGATGCCTATAAATAGAATTGGTAGCAAGCAGGGAAAGGAGGGGTTGAAGATCAACACAAAAGTGAAATAAGAGCACGCAAGAATGCAACATAAAGATCAAAGAGAAGAGTTACCTTCGACGCTGTCGACATCGTCTAAATCATTATATCTCCGCGCGTGGGCTAGAAGTAGTTTGTGAATCCCACCAACTAAGCCAATCGTACACCATTGATCCCTCTGACACCGCCGTTAATTGTTCCTCAATTCCAACCGCAGGTAATTTCGTTCGCTTTGATTGTTTCAAACCCGCTCGTATGATGAATTACAATTGATAATATTTGTTTACTGAGAATTGCTGCTTGATCATGTCGAAATCGTGAGAGAGAAAGAGAGAGAGAGAGAGAGAGAGAGAGAGAGAGAGAGAGAGAGAGAGAGAGAGAGAGAGAGAGAGAGAGAGAGAGAGAGAGAGAGAGAGAGAGAGAGATGAACAGGAAGCTGTGCAAGAGGATTCTGATCCTTGTTTTTGCATCTAATCATGTAACGTTGTTGTTGATGTGCAGCTCGAACGGGCCTACACCACCTGGCCCGATTTTTTATTCTTATTTTTTTTATTGTTTTTGTTCTTTTCTATGGTCTTTGGACAAGACAAGCCCATTGTCTTCTATTTTAATAAAAGGAAACCATACACTTTTATTTATTTATTTCACTACAAGAAACATTGCATTTTCTCAAATGATTTTCACGTCACTAACCAAAAAAACACTTCACCAAGCAACATTTGCGACGTGGGTAAAACACGTCGGAAAAGTAATGGTGGGAACGTTTTGCCATGTGAAAAACACGTCACTAAGTTGTGACATGGAAACCACGTCACAAATAACCAAAATAATAGAAAACGTTCTCACGTAGATATCACGTCACTAATTACTGACTTGGTTTTCACGTGGGAAACCACTTTTCCCAATATGTCTCTGCACGTTATATTTGACACCAATTAAAATTTTTCCCATGAGTTTTCCACGTCACTAATTAGTGACATGGTTTGCATGCCACAACTGAAAATATGTTTTATATTAGTGACATGAGTTACACTTTACTATAAAATTTAATAATAAAAAAAAATATTAACTGAAAACAACTATAAAATTAAAATAAATATTAAATATTAACTATAAATATTAAATATTAACTATAAAATATAAATTATGCTTAAATTTGTTTTTTCTATTTTTTAAATCTATTTTAAATTATGTAAATTATGTTTACTAAAATATACTACATATTCTCAAAATATAATATTTTAAAATATAATATATAATTTGTTTATTAAAAATAACACATTTAAAATACAATATATATTTATTATTTTTAAAAATCTATTTTTTATAAAATAATATAAATTATGTTTACTAAAATATACTACATATTCTCAAAATATAATATTCTAAAATATGATATATAATTTATTTATTAAAAATAACACATTTAAAATATAATATATATTCATTATTTTTAAAAATATGTTTTTTCTAAAATAATATATATTATGTTTACTAAAATATAATAAGTATTCTATAATATAATATTCTATAATATAATATATAATTTATTTACTAAAAATAACACATTTAAAATATAATACATATTCATTATTTTTTAATAAAAATACTTTTTCAAAAAATAACACATTTAAAAATAACACATTTTAAATATAATACATATTCATTAATTTTTTTAAAAAAATACATTTTAATTTTTTCTATTTACAATTTTGTTTACTAAAAATATTTTTAAAAATTCTACTTTTTCTAACATAATATATATTATGTTTTTAAAAATTAAATATATATTTAAATACAATATTACATATATTTTTTTCTAATATATATTTTATTACATATTTTTTTAATATATATTCTGTTTTTAATTCTAAAAATATATATTTTGTTTCTAATATAATATATCTTATAATATTTTTAATTTTAGCTTTCAACAACAACAACACAATACATACTTACATACATTAACAACAACAAATCTAAATTTTTATAACCAACAACCAAATTAACATTTCATATATCATTATAAATCTGAAAAATAAACAAATTTAATTGCGTAAATACCTCAATGAAGCAAATTCCCAGAGCTTCAATGGAACAACTTCTTAATCTTAGATCTGAAAAAAAAATCAATAATTAATAATAAAAAAAATTTAAAATAAACTGTAAAACAAAAACAAAAACAAAAAAATAAATATCATTCAGCTTAAATTTTTTTGTGAATGTTTCGTTCAAAAATGGAAGAGTAATACAGGCAGAAGGAGAAAGAGGAAAGGAAATAAAGAAGAAAAGGAAGAAGAAATGAGGATGCGTGAAAAAAATTCTGGGCTTTGAATATATAACCACACTTGCGACGTGGTGGACACGTGGGAATGTACCCACGTGAAAACCACGTCGGAACCTATTAAATGCAAGCTCATTTGCAACGTGATTTTCCCATGGGAAAGTTGTCACGTGAGCCACGCGTCGGAACTTTTCCAACATTAAATATTTTAATGTTGCATTACTAAATGGCAAAGCAACGGTAAAAAATAAAATTTAATGTATTTATGTATCCCATTTGCAACGTGGAATTCACATGGGAAAGTTGTCACAATCAATTTCAACATTAATGTGTCTGAAAAGTAAAAATAAAAGCTGACCACCTTTATTATTTACAAACTTGCGACGTGAAACACATGTGGGTACTTTGTTGTTGAAGATTGTTAATATGTTTAAGAGCATCTTTAATGGGAGCAACTAAATTGGATGAACTAAGTTATTTTACGTGGGTCTAAATTGACATGAAGAATTTAAGCAATTCAAAATTAAATTAAGAAGTTTTTACTTCAATGGTGATTGTTTATAAGGAATTTAAACTTGATATTAAATAGTTAATAAAAATCTATTATTTATGTTAAATAATTAATAAAAACTATTATTTATGTTAAATAATGAGTTAGAGTACGTTATTTGTGTAGAACACGTAAACTAGTTTTAGAGCATCCCATATGTCATGTCAGCTCTACTATAATACAAATTTCTTATTACTAACGTAAGCTATACAAAATTTTGGTTTAACAACTATGCGTTAAAGTTGCTCTAAGGTATGAGTTTTAAGTTGATAATTGTTCTTGAGGATTGTTAATCCGTTTAAGGTATGGGTTTTATAAGTATTTGATTTATTTTAAAACAATTTAAAAAACGATATTCATTTTATAAATGAGAAAGAAAGAATCAAAGAAAGCACATGGTTACGTGTGGATGACGAGTTAATATGTGCGTCACTTATAAGTTTATTAAAGTAAGTAGTTAACAATCCATATGTTTCTATATACTCGTCTTTTAAGAATACTCTCTTTTTGTCCCTTTTTTAATACATTTTAAAAAATGATGTGCGTCACTTATAACAAGTTGACAATGCATGTGTTTCTAATAATACTAATCTATTAAGAATACCATTTTTCGTCCTTTTTGGATAATTTAAAAAATGATGTGAGTGCATGTTGTTTACTTGTTGTGTCCACCTACATTATCGCTTAACAATTAAATGAGAAAAAAACATCAAAATCAGTCAAACCAATAATTTCTCTCATATTTTAAAGAATTCATCAAATACATTCTTATTAAAATTTGTGAAGCATTAACTATATTAAATTAATAATATTGAAAGAAAATAGTTTTTAAAAACACATCATATATTTTAAATAATGAAAGTTTTTTAAAATGTAAGTTTTATCATAAATAAAAAACAAAAAATTATAATAAAAAATGGAGATGCATGAATGACAATCAAAAGAATCTGCAAACCCAAAAGAATGACAATCTCACATGCGTCAGAAAAATGAATCATACTCCTGTTCATAATTTGGCAGAGACGAAATCCAAATCAAAATCAAACATCTTGGTAGGTAGTTGCAAAAATCAAACAAAGTTTTGGATTAAATTAAAAACTTAAATAATATTAAAAAATAGATATTGGCACCTAATTGCTTACGTTCAAAAATTCACGTAACCGCTTTATAAGACTGCAAAGACAAAGCCATAACTCAAGAAAAAAAATGGTGGTGAGTATCATATCTCAATCCATCGTTATCCCTTCCAAACCAACCCCTAATCCAAAACTCTTTTCATTATGTGAACAAATCAAGCTTCGTACTCATGCTCCTCTCCTTTACGTTTACAACCCTCATAACAACATATCAACTTTTCTTGAAACACTTAGAAACTCTCTTAGCCAAGTTTTGGTTATTTACTATCCACTAGCTGGAAGGTTGAGTTGGATCAAAGGTGGAAGATGGGAACTTAATTGCAACGCCAAAGGGGCGATTCTATTAGAAGCTAAATGTGAAACTAACTTGAATGATTTGGGTGATTTTGTGCCAACTAATTTGGTTTCACAACTCATACCAAACATTAACTATCATGTTCCAATTGAGGATGTTCCACTATTGGTGGTGCAACTTACAAGGTTCCGTTGTGGCGGTTTTACATTAGGAGTTGCTTTATGTCGAGCCGCCACCGATGGAACGGCTACCATGCGTTTCATGAGGGCATGGGCTAAGTTGGCGCGTGGGGAGAATATGAATCCTAACGACTTTCCTTGTCATGATCGAACTTTGTTAAATTCACATAAATTAGCAAATTCATCAATATTGTATCGTCATCCGGAGTTTGAAGCACCTCCGGATTGGTTGTCTGATTCCGGAGACAATAGAGAAAAAAGTGTTACTATTATGAAACTCACTCGAGAACAAGTTTTAAAACTTAAGAAAAATGTTAATTCTCGCGTGAGTTTCCAATCCGCCTCCAAAATTCATAAGATAAAACCCTTTACAACTTTCGAGATTATTGCAGGACATCTTTGGAGGTGTGTCAGTAAAGCACGCTACACACATGGAAGTAGTGACCACCAATCCACAAGGTTGTCCACTTTGGTTAATTGTAGAAATCGTTTAAAACCACCTCTTCCTAGTAGTTACGTCGGAAATGCAGCATTTCCGACCGTGACACCAACCCGCTCCTTTAACGATCTTATTTGCAAATCTTTAGGTAATGCGGTTGAAGATGTTAGGAACGCACTTGAGAGGGTGACATCGGAGTATGTAATGTCAGCACTTGATTATATAGATAATGAGAAGGACATGGAATTATTAAGGTATAACTTTCACTACCCTGCAAAGAGTGTGTGTGAGAAGGGACAATACAAAGGAAGTCCAAATTTATTTGTTGTGAGTTGGATGAATTTTTCATATAAGGAAGCAGATTTTGGATTGGGAGAACCATATTATTTTGGGCCAGGGTACATGGATTCTGAAGGGAAAGCATTTGTTATGAATAATAATAGTAATGGTGTTGTGGTGGCAATTTCTTTGGACGCATCTTATATAGATATATTTAAGAAATTCTTTTACAATGATATCGAAGAGGTGTTTTGTACTTCTAAATTGTGATGGGTGTGGTCTCAAAATTTGATATCTAAATTTGGTTAGTTGATTTTCAGAGTCATGGATAAAGAGTTTTGGTTGTATTAGTAAATAATGTTGGCAAAGAAAGTCGTGCATGTTTTGAATTTTGGTTATGTTTGCTTATATTATTATATAGTTATTTTTAAATAAGTTTTGACTTGAAAATTCAGAACTAATATCACACAAATCTGTTGAAAGGTAAGCAACTATTTATTTAAGATAAGCAACTATTTATTTTAGTCTTAAACGTGTGAGGCGATGCTATGATATTACTATAGTCTTAAACGTGTGAGGCGATGCTATGATATTACTATAGCTCAGAAAATGTTTGAAAATTGCAAACAAATTTGTGAGCGAATGTGAGATCAAAATGTTTGCTTGTTCATTTTGTCTCAAGGTATTATAATTTACGGTTACACTCTTGTGGGAAGACTGTACTATATCATTTTCTCTGGTGTTAAAATATACAATTTCATTTCTTCTTATGCAAAATATATTGCATTCTCCTCTTTTGATTGGTAGGTTTATATTTATTTATTTATAATTTATGTTGAGTTAGTCCTATTTTTAAGTCTTTGTTTTACTGTCAGTTAGTGCATTTGCTAAGTCAAGGTTGTTAGCATGTTAGTAGCAGTGAGGACCAAGTATTTAGGAGGCAGTTATTTTGTAACTGGTGTAGTATATATTGCTACATCTGAATTAATAATAAACACAGTTTTTGAGCTTGGCATTTCGTTTGTTAATTTTGACAAATGATATCAGAGCGGTTATACAAAAACTGACAGCAATCTAGTGATTGGGAAGGGAAAGACAAAGAGAGTAATCAAGGGAGGATCTCTGGGTAGGGTAAACACAGAGAGAACCGAGAGAGGATTACAGAAAGTGAGTGTGTTCCAAAAGAACTGAGAATGGGTGACGCAAATTTCGCGAAGGCTTGCATTCCGATCTTTGATGGAGACTATGATCACTGGAGTCTCTTGATGGAAAACTTGCTGCGTTCCAATGAGTATTGGAAGGTAGTGAATGAGGGCTTCACAGAACCAGCCGCAGATACAACATCAACTGCAGAACAAAGTAAAGCTTTTGAGAAAATAAGGTTAAAAGATTTTAAGGCTAAGAATTATCTATTTAGTAGCATAGATAAAACTGTCCTTAAGACAATTACAAAGAAGGGAACAGCCAAGGAACTTTGGGAATCTGTTGCGGTGAAAATTGGATATCAAGCTATTAATTAACTTGAACCTTAATTCTTTTACAACCGGACTTTATTTTATCCAAAGGAAAGGTCTAAAGAAGAAAAAACCTTTTTCGCGATGTAACGACAACGCTTAAGAGATTCGGGGATCGGGGGTTGGTTATACCTAGGGAAAGTGTTAGCACCCTAAATATCTGTAGTACTCTACAGGAACCTTTTGTTTGATTGCTTGCTAAGTTTGTGAAAATGTACTGTGGATTGGGAAAAGATATGAGTTGAAACCTAAAGTTATATACACTAAGTTTGCTCGCAAAGACGTCACATCTTCTGCCTACGTATCCTGACTAGGATAGAATCAGAGCAATTGTAGTTTACCTCACAAGGGATAAAGAACACTTGATTATGATCAAGGTTCCAGGGGGAACAAACATGACAATGTTTGTGTGGAGTTTTACAAAACTCCCTAATCTAAATTGTAACACTCAGAAGGGGAAGTAAGAAATTATGACGATGATTCTTACACAGAGTTGACAAACTCTTTCCTAGGGTTCTAGTTGAAGAACACTCCTAGTACAGGTGGGTCTCTTAGACTTAAAGCAAATTCTAATGGCTTATAAGTTGGGGTTAAAGTGACTTAACAAAGTCAAGGGAGGGTGAATGAATTATTCTTGACATGAGGGTCAAGTGGGCAGACATTCCTTTGGAGGGTGACTGAGGAAACAACTAGATGAAAGCTGACAAGCCTCATCACTTGGGGAAAGAAAAATAAAAGGGAAAGGTAACAACATAATAAAACATTTTCATGGTAACAACCAATTGAACAAACATGTGAAATGATAAGGATGAAAGCACATTGATAATAATCAACACAGATGAAAATAACGAGAACTGTAACGACAGATTGCATTCAAATACAGTCAACAGGTGGGACGAAATAAACATAGTTATAACTCAAAAATTAAAATCCTAGCATGTTAACTAACATGTATGGACATGAGTACGAACAAATTTCACAAACAAATCCAAGTGGAACCATATAAAAATTCATCTGCAAATGCGTAAACGGACGCGAAACGCACTTAATTTGCACCCAGTCAAAAGAGGTGATAAAATATGCAAACATGAAAATAAAATACATGACATGAAAGTAGATGCAAATATGAACAAAATGAAAAAAGAACGGGCGGAAAACGATAAAAAATGAGAGAGATACGATTTTTCAAAGTTTTGGTGAAAAATGAAAAAAAAATGCCAAAAGAGTTGCCCTCTTCAGGGGTCGAACTCAGGATCATGGGCTGAAAGGCTTGTTTGGCATAAGAGGCTTACCACTGGGGTGGCTATACATCCTTTTGTATAAGCCACCCCTTTAATTAATAAGGGTGAAATGTTTCAGAGTGACTTGGGCAAAAACACACAAATAATGATTTTACGTTTTGCGTCGTAACTTTCTCGTTTCTTATCCAAATGAGACAAACTTTATATGTAACTGGACCAGAAAAACATGAGGAAGATGATGGTGTGATTATTTTTCTGAAATTCTACTCCTACTGAAAAATTAGATGACAGCTGCATGTTGATGTTATGAGATGCATGATCATGTGCAAACTATGTTCAAAACAGTTCAGGCCTTTTCAACCACACACACACCTTACATATAAGATAAGAGGTGAGACAGAATCATAGAATGGGGTTAGAGCTGACCGTGGTGAAAAAGTGGAGTTTCATGTGTCATTGTGTATGTGAAAGTGCAACAGAGTTGTTCAAATTTAGTTCAACATGTTTTCAGGTCAATTCAATTACACACACATCACATATACATGGCATTGGGTGATTTCAATCATCAAAACAAGTCAAAATGGAACTGTCATGAAAAATGGTATTTTAAGTTGTGAATGACATAAATGTAATGCATGAAGAAGTGAAATTCAAGCTCTGGGCACATGTTTATCAAATGAATCATGTATACAAGTTATATAGGTGCTATTGACTGAGTTTAGGCACAAAGAAAGACCTAGATATGTCTGTTATGAAAAAAAGGCATTTTTAATGCAAAGTTGATTTGGAAAATGGCATGATAATGCTCGATTTTGATTCCCAACCTTTCCTGACCAAATTATTCACACACATAGCATAGGTACATGACATAGGATAAGTTTGTTCACATTTTAAAGCATAGGACCAACTGTTTCAAAAGATGATGGCAGAATTGCAATGTTTGGCATTCTTGATATAAAACAAAGCATCTTATGAGTGAAAAAGCATATCAAATGAGAATAGATCAAACTAATCACACATACACCACACAATTATGCTTTTAAAAAGATCTCAAATCAATCCAACAGCTATCTCCATGTTATGGCAAAATTCACACATAAACCACATATGTCATGCTTTTCACATTATGAGGTCAAAATGCTAAAGGATGGAATTATGATGTAAAGCAATAAGGGATTGTTCACATACCTCTAGTATCTTGTTTTGAGTGAGTTTAAACACCAAGAAACCCAGAGGAACTTTAAGTGCTCCTCAACTTTGAAAGGTTCCTTCCTTGTGAAGTAACAAAGCAAACTTTAAGACAAATGGAGAAATAAACTCCACCAATGACTCTTGATGTCTTGGACAGTTGGGGAATGATATATGAGAGATGTTTGAGTGGTTAAAACACCAAGGAAATGCTTAGAACCAGATTTGGTAGAATTTGTAGCTTTTGGTCAAAGTAACTTGGTGAAGAAGTTGACTTTTTGATTGGTGAAGATTTTGGGTGGTTTAATGGTCTAGACACCTTCTATACCATATTTGGAGAGTGTTTGGATGGTTGTTGGGGTGTTAGAATGTAGAGAAATGATTTTGGCAGCCCTTGTGCCAAGACAAATTTTTTGAGCTTTTAGTGAAAAGTGAGATTTGGTGATTTTGTGATTTTGAGTGCAAGAGCAAGGGCAGAGGTTTTTTTTTCTGTTTTTTAGAATATTGTTGATGATCAAAATGAGGTGGGGGAGGCCTCCTTTTATATGCAAGTGAGATTAAGGGCCTGGTTTGGAGCTTTCTTCACCTTGAAGAAAAGTTTGGATATTTTTGGAAGAAACCTCCCTTGGAGGGTTTTCTCTTGGTTGAAGATCTAAGCCTCAAAGGTCAAGCAAAATGATGATTTTCAGAGGTTGATAACAGGCTAGAAGTGTAGGAGTGAGGCTAGTTCAGAATAGGTTTGACACCTCATGCTTCACTTTTTCACTTTTGGTGCAACTTGCATACCCACTTGCAAGGCAATGGTACAAACTCCTCTTTTGACTTTTTCTGCATAACTCCTTGGTTTCTCATGATACATACTCTTCCCATATCAGATACAACGTGTTTGATCAACTGAATTTGGCAAATTTGATGAAAGAAGGTATTTTGCAAAATGGACAATGTGGGACTAAAGTGTGAAACTCCTAACTTTGCACACATGTAACTTTCTGCTCACAACTCCTCTTGAGGACTTCTAATACTTTTTGGAAAGCCCTCATGTATCTCTAAAACATTCATTTTTTCCAGAAATTCAAACTCCAATTGGAACTAGGTAAAAAATCTCTCCAAAGTTGGATGCACATAAGCTTTTAAGGTGAAATAACTTAGAATTTTTCTAAGTTATTTTCCCTTCTTGTAATGATTTTGCTTCTAACTCCAAAAATATGCATTTTCTGCTTGTGGACTAGTATGGGACTTTTGTAGGACTTGTCAAGAGCCTCCAAATGAGCTTTGAACCAACTCAATTGGATGTGTGGTTAAGGAGTTATGGTTTAGCCCTTTTCAAACTCCTAATTTCCCGATTTTTCGATTACTGCTTCATCCTTGATCCAATGGTCATGAAAATTGATATGCAAGTCCAATATGACACAAGGAACAACTTTTTTTCACAACTTGAAGTCCAATTCATAAATTTGGAGAGTTGACTTTTCGTTCAACCGTACGACTGATCGGTGATTACCGAGTCGCCTGTTGACATTCTGGGCCTCCTGAGACTTTGAAACTTCTTGGATGAACTATATTAAGCTATATGAACTTCATGAATCACAATCCCACCATTTAAACATCTTCCAACATCAAAGTCAAACTACAGTTGACTTTTACGGGTCCAAAACCCTAATCGGGTGCTCTGAAATGCAATGCTCTGAATTCTGGGGTAACAACCTCACATTGGCTTCTCAATTGACATTATGTAATACCCTTGACCTTGTTTTCTATTTGAATGAGCCTAAAACATTGACCAATCACAAACCCTGAAGTTTCGATTTTGACTGCACGAAACCCTGATTCATCTACAATTTGACAAAAACAGACTTGCACTGGGTTAAGGTTAGAAAATTCATGAGTATGCTCCTAAAATGATAATGAGAATCTAAGGGGTCAAAATTTGGGGTACAACAGAATCCATGAAAACCAAATTTCGAGGCAGCGCCAGGGTTAAGAGAGCTCAACTTCAAGCTTTAAGGAGAGAGTTTGAGGTGTTGGAGATGAAGGAAGGAGAAACGATTAACGATTACTTTGGCAGATTCATGATTGTTTCTAATTCCATGAGAAATTGCGGAGAATTGGTTGAAGAGGTGAAGATTGTTGAGAAAATACTTAGGACTCTAACGGACAAGTTTAATTATGTGGTGTGTTCGATAGAAGAGTCTAAGGATTTGGATGAATTGACCGTTGATGAGCTGCAAAGTTCTTTGTTGGTGCACGAACAGAAGCTGGTTAGGAAAACGATCACAGATGATCAAGCTCTAAGGGTTGGAGTTGAGTATAGTAGAGGAAGAAACAGAGGTCGTGGTAATTATCAGGGAAGAGGTAGAGGACGCAATAGTTCAAGAAGCAAGGAAACGATTGAATGCTTTCATTGCCACAAATTAGGCCATTATAGGAACGAGTGTCCTGAGTGGTCCCATCAGGCGCATTACACAAGTGAGTTCAGTGAAGAAATATTGTTGATGGCTATGGAGAACGGTGAGCAACATGAGGCTCTGTGGTTCTTAGACTCGGGTTGTAGCAACCATATGACGGATAACAAACGTTGGTTTACACACCTTGATGCATCTTTTGCCTGCAATGTCAAGTTAGGCAATGGCATGAAGTTGGAGGTTCTTGGCAAAGGGAGCATAAAGGTGAAAATTGATGGTACTGTTGCTGTTATCCAAGATGTTTACTATGTTCCGGGACTGCAGAATAATCTATTCAGCATAGGGCAGATGCAGGAGAAGGCTCTAATATTTCTGATCAAGCAGGGAACTTGCAAGGTGTTCCATGAGAACAAAGGCTTGTTGTTTGAGACATCGATGAAGGCAAACATAATGTTTGTGCTTCAAGCCATATCGTTAGGCAGTAAAGAAGCTGAACAAGGGCAATGCTTGATGGTGTCAAAATCTGAAAAGGAGAATCTCGAGCTCTGGCACAGGCGTTTTGGACATTTGAATTACCAAGGCCTAAGAAAGCTTCAGCAGAAATCAATGGTTCAAGGCTTTCCGCAATTGAAACAAAGTAGCACCCTTGATGTATGCTCAATCTGTCTTATGGGGAAGCAACATAGAAAATCGTTTACACAAAAGAGCTCGTGGCAGGCTACAGGGAGGTTACAGCTAATTCACGCAGACTTGTGCGGTCCTATCACACCCGACTCTAACGGTGGTAAGAAGTACCTTTTTACCTTGATAGATGACTACAGCAGGAAACTATGGACTCATTTTCTTGTAGAAAAATCTGAGGCCTTCGAGGTGTTTCAGAAATTCGAGGTGTTTATCGAGAAGGAGTCAGAAACAGAGATAACCTGCTTAAGAACTGATAGGGGAGGCGAATTTCTGTCTACAGAATTCAAAGAGTTTTGTGACAAGGCTGGCATCAAAAGGCAATTGACGGCGGATTTCACTCCACAACAGAACGGGGTAGCTGAACGGAGAAACCGAACCATTATGAATATGGTTAGGTGTATGTTGAAGGAAAGCCAAGTGCCAAGCAAAATGTGGCCGGAAGCTGTAGCTTGGGCCACTCACATTTTGAACAGATGTCTGACTTCGATCAATCTAGAAAAAACTCCTCAAGAACTTTGGAGTGGTTTACCACCATCAGTGGATCATCTCAAAGTTTTTGGAAGCCTGTGTTATGCTCATGTGTCCGACCAACAACGCAAGAAATTGGATGATAAAAGTGTTAAGTGTATTTTCCTAGGTGTGTCACAAGAATCTAAAGCATACAGATTGTATAATCTTCAAACTAAGAAAATTATGGTGAGTAGGGATGTTGTTTTTCATGAGTCCAAAGGATGGCAAGACATCAATGAGAGTTTAGCTGAGTCTACTCATCTCAGATGGGAAGGCAGTGAAGATGAATTCGGGGAATCTGAGGATGAAGCAGAATCTGTCCAAAATGACGACCAGGACACAATAATAGCAACAACGGGCCAGAACTCTGTAGCTGCAGCAGCTGACGGCAATAAACTGACCTCATCTGAGAGCACGACGCAAATTGAAATAGAAGAGAAAGAGGAGGATGTTGTTGAAAGCCTCCCACAGGCTGAACTAAGGCCAAGAATTAGAAGTAGGCCGGTATGGCATGATGATTATGTAATGGGCAACTTCTGTGAGCAGCTTGCACTATCCGTAGATGGGGCTGATCCAAGCAGTTATGAGGAAGCTAAACAAGAGGAGAAGTGGAGAAAAACCATGGCGGCTGAAATGGAAGCAATCAACAGAAATGATACATGGGAGTTGGTTTGCTTACCATCACAAGCTAGTCCAATTGGAGTGAAGTGGGTTTATAAAACCAAACTCAATGAGCATGGCAAAATGGAGAAGTATAAAGCTCGACTTGTGGTGAAGGGTTATGCTCAAAAACACGGTATAGATTATAATGATGTTTTCGTGCCGGTAGCCAAGTGGGATACGATTAGATCACTATTGGCTCTTGCTGGACACCATGGATGGGAAATTCATCAGCTTAATGTGAAAAGCGCCTTCCTTCACGGGGAGCTCTCCGAGGAAGTATTTATTGTGCAACCTCCTGGTTTCATGGTTAAAGGAGAGGAACATAAAGTGTATAGGCTCAAGAAAGCTCTATATGGCTTGAAGCAAGCGCCAAGAGCTTGGTTTAGCAAAATAGAAAACTATTTCTTGAGTGAAGGCTTCACCAAGTGCCCATATGAACATACTTTGTTCATCTATGCTCATGAATCTGATGTATTCCTTGTGAGTCTGTATGTGGATGATATCATGCTCACAAGTAGCAGTGAGAAACTTGTGGAGGAATTTAAGGCATCAATGCAGTCTAAGTTTGAAATGACCGACTTAGGCCAAATGATGTATTTTTTGGGTGTAGAAGTCAACCAAAGTGATCAAGGGGTTTTCATCTGTCAAAGGAAGTACACGAATGAACTTCTCGACAAGTTTGGAATGTTGGACAGTAATCCGGTGAGAAATCCTATTGTGCCAGGGACAAAACTAAGTATTGAGGGAGATGGAGTGCTTGTGGATGAAACACAATACAAACAGCTGATAGGAAGTTTATTATTCCTCACTGTGACCAAACCGGACATCATGTTTGTGGTGTGTCTTCTAAGCAGGTATATGATGAAACCTACGAAGCTACACACGATGGCTGCAAAACGTGTGCTAAGATATTTAAAGGGAACTACAGAGTTCGGTATAAAGTACCACAGAAAGGGACAGGGGAAGCGCCTAATAGGATACACTGACAGTGACTTTGCCGGGGATACGGATGATAGGAAGAGTACCGACGGCTATGTGTTCTTCTTGGCGGGAGGAGCAATCTCATGGGCGTCCAAGAAGCAACCGATCATGACTTTATCAACAACCGAAGCTGAATTTGTTGCAGTTGCTTCATGTGCAGCACCGTGTATATGGCTGAAACGAATTCTTGAGCAGATGGGATGGATCGAAAGTGTTGTAGGAGCAACCACTGTGTTCTGTGACAACAACTCTACCATTAAACTGTCAAAAAATCCCGTGCTACATGGACGGAGCAAGCATATCGATGTTCGTTTCCATTTTCTTATGGATTTGGTTAGAGATGGAGTTGTAGAGCTCGAGTATTGTGGTACCAAGGTGCAGATAGCGGACATTATGACCAAGGCCGTGGGGCTTGAAGTGTTCGAACGACTAAGAGCACATCTTGGAGTCATGAAGAATGAGAAGAGCTTGGATGCTCCTGGTGTTTAAATTCAACTTAAATATGTTGTGTTTAGGGGAGAATTTGTTAGGTTTATATTTATTTATTTATAATTTATGTTGAGTCAGTCCTATTTTTAAGTCTTTGTTTTACTGTCAGTTAGTGCATTTGCCAAGTCAAGGTTGTTAGCATGTTAGTAGCAGTGAGGACCAAGTATTTAGGAGGCAGTTATTTTGTAACTGGTGTAGTATATATTGCTACATCTGAATTAATAATAAACACAGTTTTTGAGCTTGACATTTCGTTTGTTAATTTTGACATTGATATTATACTACTCTTCCATCTTGTGTAAAAAATACACACTCTGCTCCCCTATTATGTAAAACATGTAAAATTTATCTCTTCATAGATGTATATCTTACATTATCTTTCCTCTTTTTTTCTTTCTAGTATTCAAGTTCTCAAAATTTTACCTATTCTTTAGAAATGAATAAGGAGGATGTTCCAGTTTTGAACTCACACTCATGCAATCACATACCTCTTAAAAATGAACAAATTATACATTCAAAACCCTTCTTCAACAAACATATTGTTAAAGAGTTTTTCAATGAAAGAGAATTGAACATTGTGGGACTTCCCTTTTAAGAGACATTTTGTAAAAGACATATCACATATTCATCAAAAATGTTAAGGTGATAAGTAGAGGAGTTCTCTCACTTATAAATGTTTAAGTCTCCACATTTATAACCAATGTAAAACTATTATTATCTACACTATTCACACTTGATACATTGTCAATACATATTTAAAAAAATTGCACTCTCATCTCTTAAAAGATGAATAAATTATTGTTAATTTTTTTATGAAGACGTGTAAAACAAGAACTGATTAAATAATCTGAGATGCGTTGATCGCGTTGTCCTCGAGGAGTTTCCGTGTAATACGCTAACCTTCCGAGACTTAACAGATTCTTCTCAGGAAGGTGACGTGACAAAACTTGCAAGATGAATAGTTTGTTTTAGACCCAGAAAGTTTTGTTAAAAATAATGTAAAATAGCCCATTTTCTGTTCTCTCCTACTGTATGTATGTGCTCTTTTTTTTATTTTTATGTTTCTGTCATTTAGAAAACTTTTTCCCCTTTGTCTTATATGATGTTCCAAAATTAAACGTTTGAACATAATAATAAAACCAACATTAATTCATTCCATTTATTTTCGTTGATTGCTATTATAATATGTTGGTTAAACGACACAATTTGATTTGAACAGTACAATTGAATGGTACATATAGTAAAAAGAAAACGATATTCATTCAAACAAATTGATTTAATTGTTGAGGTTTGAAGTTTAATTACAAGTGTTATCATGTTGTTCACTAGCAGAAAAGTGCAGTTTTCAAAGGCGTAATGGATTACCATATTTGGTGTAACCGATTACCACGGTAAGTGAACTAATTATGGAATTAATTAGCTACAGGTGTAATCAGTTACAAGTCCGTATTTTTGAGTTTTTTGATATTGTATTTGACCATTTTGTATCTCACTTGTGTTGTAACCTCTATATAAGTGTGATGGGTGTACTCTCACCCAAAAAGCTAATAAAAATTTATGCATTCTCACATTGAATTATCTCTCTCTCTCTCTCTCTCTCTCTCTCTCTCTCTCTCTCTCTCTCTCTCTCTCTCCACTTTCAAAATTTCTTCCAACTTAGTTTCACCAATCTTGTGGTTGCTTGTTCCATCATTTGACATCATTGAGTCTGGTTCAGATCCACAAACACCTTGTGTGCAACATGAATCTTGTCTCCAATGAAATAATCCATGCAAATTTACCCATCCTTGTTGTGAAGAACTACGATAAGCGGTGCAAGCAAATAAAGCTGTTGTTTGGCTACCAAGATGTTCTTAAGGTGATCAAGAATGATGTTACTCCTATCCAAGCTAATGTTACAGAAGCGCAGCAAGCCTCGCATAAGAAAGAAAAAAAGAAAGATTCCAAAGCGTTGTTCTTGATTCATCAATGTGTTGATTGCGACAATTTTGAGAAAGTTGGTGATTGCGATTCATCGAAGCAAGCATGGGAGATCTTAGATAAAACTTATGCAAAGGCTGATAAGGCGAAGGTGGTGAGGTTACAAACTCACAAACAACAACTTGAATTAATTCAAATGGAAGAAAAAGAGATCAACGATTTTGTGATGAGAATCACTCGATTGGTGAACCAAGTGAAGGCATGCAGAGAAACCATTACGGATCCGTATGTTGTGGCAAAAATTTTGCGTTCGTTAACACCAAGATTCGACAACATAGTTATGGTGATTGAAGAGTTGAAGGATCTTATGACGATGAGCAGAGAGAAGTTGCAAAGCTCTCTTGAGGCTCATGAGTAGAGGATGGAAGAAAGGAACAATGACAAGGAAAAGGCGGGGATTGCTTTGCAAGCTTGTCTCAATGAGAAAGAAAAGAGATCGAAAAGAAAATGGCTCGCAAAGAACAAAGGTAATTTTCAAAATTTTGGTGGAAAAGAGTCCCAAAGTTCAAGGAATTCGACAAGTCAAAGGGGTGAGAGTAGGTACAACAAACATGGTGGTTAAGGCAACTATAGAGGTGAAAGAAAGAGATTTAACAAGAGCATGAATAAATGTTACAAGTGTCAACGGTTCAGTCATTTTTCTAAAGAATGCAATGCAAACAAGAAGGAATCTCAAGGAGATGAAGTCAAGGTTGCAAGACAAGAGTTTGATGAAGAAAATACATTGTTGGTCATGATCAGGAAGCGAATAGCAGTTGTAAACAGATGTGGGACAACAATTGTATCAGCTCAAAGAATGCAGAAAAATTGTTCAATGATAATAATATAAGATATTTATGAACATTTTAATGAAATCATTCAATTTTATGAGTGAATGTAAATAGGTGTTATTAGTAAATAAACTAGAGAATTAAGAGTGATAAAATAAAAGAGATCCGACCACATCCTCTGTGTTCCGACCCATCTTCAGAGATCCAACCACCGTAAGGAAAAAACTTCTCAAATTGATCTGATTTGAGCCTGCTCCTTTCCTTAACCGATCACCTCTAAGTGTAACATCTCGGGTACAGCCCAAGTACATATTGAAACTTCTAGAATGTCCTTTTGACCACTAGACCTTCAATAATCTAGAAGCAGTAGATTCTTCCCTCCAATGCATCAAACGGTCTACCGCATTCTACGTTGACCAATTAGCGAGTTAGTTATTCAACTTCTTTATATATGTGAATGGTCCTATATATGCGGAAGGCGCCATTACAGGTAACAAGTTTCGAACAAAATTTAAATACCTTCTCATCATTCATATATTGACTTGGGCATTGGAGTGCTAACCTTGTAGGTATATCCCCGCTCCGTCGCATTAGAAGCTCTCATCCGCCGTAGTTTCTGTGACTACACATATCTCTATTTCTGGTATGAAACGGTGGCGCCGCACTTGATTCCCACATATCTTATGATTACTTATTTATAAGTATAATCCTCTAGCAAGAAACTCTCATTGACTCTGAACCAAAGGATTCAACAGATCTAAGGAAATTTAATTATGATCGATAAAATTGAGTTTAACATTGATAAAGAGACGCAAATTTTCCAGCTTTTCATTACTCAGTACTTTTTAACATCATCGATTCGTAGAAATGGCTAGATCAAGAACCACCAATTCATCTACAACGCGTGAAACCACTTTTGCAACCGCTAGTGTAACACCATCAATAACGAGTTAACCGAACACTACTCTTCCCATTGGCGAAGCAAACCTCAATATAAATGCTCTTCAGCAACCATATGTGATTCTCCCTCTACCATGTACGGGAACAATCCAAACACCACTACTTCAGATTCCATCTTAGAATCCTAGGGAGCTATCTAAGATCTCGTGAAGTTTTGGAATTCTTGAGACAAACCTTGGATCTCAAGGTGCAAACAAATTAATTAACAACATTTTTAACATCGTTCAACAACAAAACTCTAAGGCGTTGGAAGAAAGCTTCCTTCATTTAGAGGAAAACCTCAAACACATTCAACCCTAGGAAAATACTGCGTAAGAAGCCGATTTGAGAAAAAATCTAATCGAACGACCAGATCTGGGAATCGAAGGAACACTACAAAGGCGGTAAGCATAATTTGTTAGAACAAGATTTGTTCATGAAATATTTTCCTTGGGTTTTGATGATAACAAAGTATTGAAAAAACAATGGTTTATTTGATGTGTGTTATATGTGTGCAGAATTTGTTCTATATTAAGCACACTTTAAGAGTTGTTGAATTGCTAGCTTCTAGTGGCAGAATCTGAAGAAAACTTGCTAAGTGATGTCTGGTGAAGACTCTGAAGCTGAAGGTCTCAGCATCAGAAGAAGCAACATCATTGTCTCTACACTTAGTAAATGCGAATTGGCTTCTGGTACCATTCATATTTAGTGATAAAGTTGAAGTTATCCATACTGTAGAAAGCAAGTTGTATTGTCAAATCAGTTTGTCAGCTAGAGTCTACAGATTACAAGGCTCAAGAAAGGTTGAGATTCTTTATGGATATCTACTCTCAATGGCTCTAATAGTACAAAATATCTTGAAGATTTAAAGGTTAAACATGTTACATATTAGATTAAGATCTTCTGGTGTATCTATCTTCAACAGCTCTTGTACTATGGAGTAACAATAAAGACTCTTGATCAAGTTACCTCTTCAACGGGTAGTTTCTAAAAAGGCTATAAATATGGCTGAAGGTTCAACCTGAATTTTTAACAAGGATCAACCAGAAAAAGGAGTAACAAGATCAACAATTATCAAATCATTGTATATGCATATTTTTCTGATGTAGGTTGTAATTGTAAAAGCCTTAAGATTTGTTACACATTGAATATCTTAGAAATCTTAAGTGCTTTAGGTCTTTGTTATGGTGATTTCTCATACCTCTGATACTTGTATCATGTACACCTTGTTCTCTATTCTGCCGAGCTTGTTCAACAATTTAGATAAAAGTCTTATGTCATTGGGATACAAGCAAGGAAGTCTCGAGCCAAGATGCTTGAGCCATGTAAGTCTCTTGCTATGTGCTTGAGCTGTGAAATTATTAATCAAGTGGGTAGATTGAGCATAAGTATTGTATCATTGGGATACAAGCAAGGAAGTCTCTAGCCAAGAAGTTTGAGCCACGTAAGTATCTTTCTATGTGCTTAAGCATTGAAAGACTTAATCAAGTAGATTGATTGAGACAGAAAGTCTTGAGCCAGTGTGACTTGAGCAGGTTAGCTTGGTTCATGAAACTTAGAGCAGTAAGTCTTGGCCGGTGGGGTGCAAGCAGAAAGGCTCGTTTCTTGGAACCTAGAGTAGAAGTCTTGGGTATGAGGGGCTTGAGCAAGAATGCTTAGTACATGGAATTGGAGCAGTAAGTCTTAACCTGAGAGGTGCAATCAGAAATGCTCGTTTCATGGGACACGGAGCATAAGTCTTGAGCTGAGAGCCTGAGCAAAAAAGTCTTGGGCTGAGAGCCTGAGCAAGGAAGTCTTAGGTTTATGGAACCTTAGGAGGAAGTCTCGAGTGAGGAGCTTGAGCAGAAGTCTTGGACCTAGGGTCTTAGAAATTGTAAAAGTCTTATGCATAATGCATAACTGATTGTAATCATGATTTGATTATAGTGAAATCTCTTAAGAAGCAAGGGGACTAGACTACTCTCAGTTAGAGGAGGAATCAATATAAATATTTGTGCTTTCTGCTATTATTTATTTGCTTCTGTTAAAGTTCCGTTGCTAAGAATTAACCAGTTTAGATTCTGAACTCTGATCAGATGCAAACTAAGAAAACAGAAAACACAATTCAACCCCCATTTTTGTGTACTTTTCTCACCTTTATAATTCTCCCTTAGGAGCCCGAGAGGAAACTGAGGGAGTTACGTTCCCTCTCCCGACTGTAATGAACGTCAACCAAACTGGGCACAACCAAATATTCCTCTTTGCTCAGATCTCGGAGAGAAAAACCCCTAATTCCATGCAAAAAAACCTCTTAAATTAAAGGAATACAATAGGGAAGGAGATCCCGATATACACGTGCAACTTGTCAATGACTAATTCAACTACTATTGCACCAACGATGCCTCCAAATGTAATCTATTAGCATTGACGCTGGCTGGACCAACACGACTATGGTTTAACAACCTTCCTGATAGTTGCATTGAGTCTTGAACAAATTTGTATGATTCATTTACCATGAATTTCACTGTGCGGAAAAGAAAACTAGTTATTATAGCCGCACTTAGATGTATCATGAAATGAGAAAAAGTGATATTGTGATCATACATAGACTGATTCGCTCAAGTCACAATAGAAGTTAAAGGAACCGAAGAATCTCTTTAGTGTTGGATCTTCAAGAATGGCCTCCTTCGTGACCATCCTTTCCGCATCAAACTAGGAAAGTAAAAGGTGAGGACAAGTAATAGATGATAAACCTGGATCAATATAACATTAGAGGAGAAACTGAACACCCGCTTCAATAATCTGGACTCATTCATTGTTATTCGTTCTGAGTGCCCATTGGGAAAGGATCCATATACGTGAACAGAGGATACCAATAAAAGAAAATACAACCAATACGATAGGTATACTCCTCTAAATACTTTCCCAAGAAGAATCTACAAAGAATGTGTGAATATTGTGTTTAGAAAAGCAGGAATCTAACTCCCTAACACCGTGCGAGAATCTACCCTGATGGATAGATCCAAGTATTGTCGTTTCCATACGAGACATGGCCAAAACCCAGATAATTACATTTAAATCAAAGACACGATTGAATCTTTGATCAAATCAAGGAAGCAAACGAGACCAAGAAATATCCTCAAAAAATAAATCCCCCGCAAGAGTTCCTGTGTCTGGTCCTAATGTTGAAAAGGGACAAACTAGCAAAGGAAAACTCCCGTACATCGCCACCATCACTAGTGGAACGCCTCATGCAAATCCCCTTTCTAAAGGAGCGGTCAAGAGAAAGATTGTTAAGATGATGACCGTTTACAAGAGCGGAGGCAACTCATTACCTATCACCTCAAACTGACCCATCTTGAGGTTCTAAGACTCCAAAAAGGTTATAGCAATCCTTAATGAGTTGTTACCCTCGGTAATCACAACTATTATGGGACAATTCAACATCTCATAGATTCTGATAGATGGAGGAAGCTCATGTGACATTCTCTACTAGTCATTGTTCGAGAAAATAGGCATGGACTGAGGAAGCTGGATACCATATGATGGTTTGAATCTACAGGAATTGATAGATATATTGGTATCAGTAAGAGAAGAAAGAGGCATCTGATCCATCTATAACTAGTAGTTCCTAGTCATCTTGTGCAAAAGCCTTTACAATTGCATCTTAGGGACACCCTTCACTGCAACATTGGATGTTGTGGCCTCACCTCTGCACCTCAAACATAAGTACCATAACCACCATGGAGAGTCGGTTGTCTCGCTTTCTGATCTTAAGGTAGCCAGTAAGATACACAACACACTCCAACGGGATCAAGGGGAAAATACTGCTATGGAGATCAATATGACCTCCCTTATATGGAAACTCGGAAGCTTGCACATTGATACCCAGAAATGTGGCTAATCAACAAAATTCCCATTACGAGAAAAGAGTAGCGCGATGTGCACTTGGTTATGTTTTAATTTATTCCTTTATTATATTCATATACAAAAATTAACATGTATAAACTTCAATGTATCCTAAACGTACAATTCCACACTATAAATATAGTCATTAAAAGTCTGAACTGTGTGTTCCTTTGTGATTATTGACAACCACTTCAAGAAAAAAATATAAAATAAACAAGGCACGACCAACACAATGGATGCTCGAAGCATAATTCAGGGGTGATGTCAGATATGCTTCGAGCGCCTGACGATAAAAATCTATTCCACACAGCTTCCCGCGCGTCCTTAAAATTCAGGGTGCTATCAAATACGCTTTGAGCGCCCAACTATAACAATTAATTCCCCACAACGCCTCATGTGCCTTCAAAATCTAGGGGAGCTATTGGAGACGCTTTGCATCTCCGACTACACTAACTGATTCCCCCAGAGGAGTTATCAGAAACGCTTTGCACATCCAAATACAACATTCAAATACATTTGTCAAAGAAATACACGCTTTCACAGGTAGTTGGCGCACTCTTAGATCTAGCCAATCCAAGGGTGAACGTGGTAAGGCCTGAAGACGTCCACCTCAATCTAAGCTATCGCCTCAGGGGCAGGGACATGGATCATCTGCCTTTGGCTGAGTAAGATCCTCCATGACACAGAGCGCAATTTGAAACATGGTCGCATCTATCCAGTTTCATGTCCCTCGTTTGTAAGTAAATCTAAAACACCATGACAATTAATTGACTATACCTTATCCATGTAAATGTGATCAAGGCATAACCGCGTCTAGCTGGTTCGGCATAAAATAGTTACAGGTATAACGAGGAGCGTAACTACTCAGATCCAAATTCATGTTGCACTAAGTTTCAATCTGATACATGGACACACGAAACTATACCGACACTTCCATCGTGCGAAGCGTATCCCAAGAACAACCTTGCACTGCTATCTCACCATCCCAACAAGATAATGTGTGCATCTTAACGCAACACACTCTTGAGCGAAACATCCATACACGCCTAGAAATAAATTATCCAGCACCACGCAAGTTTAAGTGCAATTTGATATTTTCTTCTAACAGTTTTTGTAAAACAATTTTACAAGTTATGGGCCAAAGTAAAACTACATTTTAAACAAAACAAAGATACTTTAAATAAGGGCAACGCAAAACTCTACTAACAAAAAAGTCATATACAAAAAGGGGGGACACAAGAGCCCTATTCAAGGATAGAGACAATCTGAACATCTTGAACAACTTGATCTAAGCAGATTCGCTCCCTCGAAATAATCACGGGTGATGAAAATGCTCCACTTATTGCAAAGCATTTCCAAAAGACTCTATAACCACCCCAAGGTTCAAAGAGACAGATTCTTTCAACTGACGAGACAAGGAAGCATTCTTTCCATTCAAGATGTAATGCCTCATATTGCTTTCAAGATTACCGACTGAGTCCACAAACTAACACGATTATTTTTAACATGTTTTGTCCTCACTCACACGCTTTCCAGGATACTTCCCAGAAAGCTACCCATCCAAATACTACTCCAAGTCAAGCATGCTTAACTATAAAGTTCTTATTTCTTAGGCTACTGAGAACAAGGTGCATATTGTTGGTATAAATAGTACCAATTAATCCCTATAAGCCTTCCTTCAACTATGAAGTCTCATACCTGCACAAGCTCAAAATCCTCTCATTCTGATGTGAATTCGGGCGACCAATCCATTCCCTATATTGCCTTAGGTGTTACAGCCATCCCCCGCCCCCTTCAGTCTTGGGTGTTACATGACCACCAACTTCTGATTGGTTCATTCCTGAACCACATACTACTTGTAATGCCCCATTTGTAATACTATTTTCAAGAGAGGTCAAGTTTGATACCATTTGTAATGCCCCATACTACTTTTAGGATTATTGAGTGACCATATAAACTAACACATATTTTTCAACATGTTTTATCCTCGCTCACACGCTTTCCAAAAAACTTCTCAGAAGGTATCTCATCCAGATACTACTCCAAGTCAAGCACGCTTAACTATGAAGTTCTTAATTATTATGCTTCCGAAAATAAGATGCATCTTTTTGGTATATGTAGTACCAATCAATCCATGCAACCCCTTCTTCAACTATGCAGTCCCAAACCTACACACACTTAGGATCCTTTCATTTTGATGTAAATTCGGGCGAGCACTCCTTTCCCTTTTGAGATCGAGTGTTACAACCACCCCCCGTCCTCTTCGACCTCGGGTGTTACATTCCCACACGCTTTCGATTGGTTCATCCCTGAACCACATCCTACTAGGAGCGGTATGACTTGATACCATTTGTAATGCCTCATACTACATTCAGGATTATTGGCTGACCCTATAAACTAACACAAGTCTTTTCAACATGTTTTGTCCGCACTCACGTGCTTTCCAGGAAACTTCCTAAAAGGTCACCCATCCAAGTACTACACCAAGTCAAGCATGCTTAACTATGGAGTTCTTATTTGTTAGGCTACCAAAAATAAGATGCATCTTATTGGTATAGGTAGTACCAATAAATCCTTAGAATCCTTCCTTCAACTATGCATTCCCATACCCGCACAAGCTTGGGATCATCTCATTCCGATGAGAATTCAGGTGACCACTCCCTATCCTCTTCGGTCTCAGGTGTTACAATTACCCCACAATCTTCGGCCTCAAGTATTACACAAGAGCTCTAAATCTCCCTGAGCAGATTCAAGAGCTCAGGTACTTCCTTCTAACATCTTCAACAAACGGGTCGACTGACTACCAACAATGTCAGAAAGGTTGAATAAAGATAAATATTTACGTACGTCTTGCAGAGAAGCATGAGCTTTTTGTATTTCCCTTAAATAAATATATCGCTGGGATGCCAAACTAGTCATACTCCTCTCCAGCAAGACCTTTTCTTCACGCGCTTGCTTAAACAAAAGAGCCTCCTGACAGGAAGATCTAGCCAGGGGCAAAGCAGTGGAAGTCCGCTTAGAGAAACGAGCCAGTGTGTATAACTCTTCTCGTAAGGGTTTCCCGAAGAGCCTGAGGAAAATGCCTAGTTATCACCAAAGGGAGAATCGCATAGATCATGAGAAAGGCGAGGGTCGGGATTCACATGCAAATCGAGAAGAGGAAGAAGATTTGCAGCATTTCTAGGTTGTTGTATCCCAGGCTTTAAGACCCTCACCCTTACTTCATCCTCATTTACATCTACACAAAAAATAAAATTTTTATTCCAAGACAAACACAACAAAAACCCCAAACTTACCAAAGGAAGCCCGATGGCCTTCATGAGATACTCCATCATTAAGGAAACATCTATCAAACTCTTTTGATGCCTCTTCTTAGCCTCGTCTGAGAGGGCCTCACCTCCAACATAACCCAAATGGTTGACAAAATCTAATAGCTTCTTCTTGTGAAAATAATCCTTGTAGTTAAAGTCACTTTTTTATAAACATAGGAGTCGTTCTCCCAAAGTAAGTGTTTCACTGACCAACAATGGGGAAACAACTTATTACATTTACCTTCCACCCCGACTCGGCTGCACAAGCGATTACGTGTGCCTTAGGGTGAAAGGGTGACAAAAAACAATCGGTCCATGAAAGAGTTTTGTTCAAGGAACACTTCAAATTTTATACCGTAAGTATTAAAAAGAACCAAACCCCATCCTCTTAGTCGAGCTGAAGTGCTTTGGTTGCAGTGAAAAATATGAAAGAATAAGATGGTAAAATTTTTTCCCTTAAGATACTCACACCAATGCCGATAAGCTCTAATGAACCTCCAATTGGTGGGACAATGTTGAGATGAAGCAACCATCAAATAGTTAAGAATATCTACTTTGAAAGTGGTAAAAGGAAAACAGACCCCAAAGACAAAAAGAGATACTCATAGAGAGAAATGGTACAATTACCATACTCATTACAAGTTTTGTCTATGTCACTAGGAATGGTAAGCCCCCAAAGCGAAAATTCACCAACGCCAAAAAGTACCCATCTGAATTCCCTTCTTTGGTGACAATTGAGGCGGTTGAAAAAAATACAAAACCTTCCCACAAAGAAGATGGGTTCCCTGTATTCTTTTTCACAGTTTTTTGAGGTTTCTTTGCCATATCACGATAATAGATTCAAGATAAAGAAATAGATAACTTAGAATAAAAAAAGAGATCAACGGTTCAGAAACAAGAAGGGAGAAAAACCTAGAATAGAAAAATGACTCTAATTCTTCCCGCATTTATGAGTCGGGCTTACGAAACTAAAGGTGTCTTATCAAACAATCGCTTTTCTTGCACATACTACTTAAGTATTTTAGTTCTCTAAGAATATCATAATCACTCCTATAAAGGCATTTAAAGTTACGAAGTTGTTAAAGAAAAGAAAATAAGTTTGGTAGCCGATTTTAGAGAATTGGGGTGGGGAGTTGCATAATTGAAAATGACGTAACTTGAGTTACGTGACTCCGTTTGAAGCACGGTTCAAAGTGTTGGAAATTTAATGCATAATACTATTCCCTGGTGGTGTCCTAAGAGTTTAATTGTGTGTGTATGATTAATTATGATTTTGAAAAATATCAATTATTATAATTGTGTTCTAATGATTGATATGTTTGCGTATTCAACTTGAAATTGTAAACGATGTAGCCTTATGATTGGCATTATTATGTTGTTTAACTAATGATGGTGGTTCATAGAGGGGACCTATAAATTGTGATGGCTTTATATTGGTAATAGTTATGTTGATGTTATTGGTTTCGTGTTGTAACCAATTTATGTGATGCTATTGGTTTTGTGTTTTAGCCAATTGATATTTATGTTATTGGTTTAGAGTTGTAACCAATTTTGAGTAACTGGTTTAGTGTTGTAAATAGTTATGAGTTAAGAAGTCGGGGTGGTGGTGATACCTTCGTGCATATGTGTATTTTTGCATTGCATGCATCATATATGTTGGGGATAGGTGAGTCGTGATCAAGTGTTATGATCATGGCATGTCCAATCTAATGTTGCGATCTGGATGTGTAGTCAGGTTTAGAGATATAACCTGATGAGTGGATGACTTTATTAACATAACGTTGAACTTCCAAAACTTGGTACCACATGCATTGGAGTATAGTCGAGTAGTGCATTTCATACATAAACCATATTTTGTGATTGATTGTTGTGTGATTGAGTTTTTTTTTATGTTGAGAATACTTATGTACTATCTATCCTTGTTGTACTTTGTACTATTATCATATTCTGAATTGTATTTTCACTCTCTTTTGCTTGTTCTGTTGGCTTTACGCCTTTGATGCAGATGATTAGGCAGATGACTGTTAAGGTGGTGCGTACCAGAGGATGGCTTAAGATGGCTATCTTTGTTTTCTTTAATTCTTTTTTTATTTGTTCTGCAAATAAATGCTTTGCATGATAGTGTAACATCAACTTCAGTTGTTATGTCTATTTTTCAAGTTAACTTTAATGTATCTTCAATTATTTCAAAGTTTATTCCTTCTGGAGGACACTTATGATGAGATGTTTAAATGCTTGATTTTCCGATGCGATATTTTATCAGATATTTTAAAAAGGCATGTTTGTTTTTGGAAATGTATGTGTGACACCCAAGTTGGTAAAGTTATTCATGAACTATGATTGTTGTCCTTTATTTAAAGAGTCGTGGTTTAAAGTGTTACACTAATCACCACAATTGAAACATGTTGTGCAGGACTTTTGTACTCAAAAGTACGATGACTCAGGTTTCCACATTTTCCACAACTCATAGAAGTTGAAGTACCTCCCTACTATTTCCATTCCACTACCATTACTTTGTCCACTCCCATCCGCAGACTTCTAATTGCCTTAGGCATTTGAAATTGCATATGACTTCCCTCGATTTGGATCACCGGATTTCTTATCCTTTTTAGAAATCACACTTTTATAGTGAGTAGAACGTACTCTAGTGTCTTCATTTGGTGGCATAGTCCTCTATAATTACATTACCTTACTCCAGAATTAAGAATTCAATCTCCTTACAATTACGAACATCTGCTTGGAAATATTTTTCCAAGAACTCCTTCTTAAAATCATCCTAAGTAATAGTAGTACCAGCGACCTCCAATCTTTGGCGAGTATTCTCCCATCAGTACTTAACTTCTTTTGATAATGTATAAGGCCCAAACAACACCTTCTACATATCAGTGCATATTATTGTTGCACCCTAAAATTTGACCAACCGGTTCTCCTATCTGACTCATGGTTTAAATTCATATTCGCATATCAGATACATGACATTTGTGCACAGACAGAGGATATCAGAGTTACAGCTTGGCTTTCATCTACCGGATATTTCAGATCCAGTCCAGATCATCAGGGTTTTATTTTCGGGAAATTGTGCGCTTCTCGGTGATTTTCAGCTTGCATGGTTTTTGGGATATTCTGATACCGGGGGTTTACTGTTTGCTTCGATCTGGTCTCGCGCTATCTTTTATGTTGGTCATTTGCATTTGTTTGCATTTTTTAGGGTTTAATAGCCTTTTGAGGATTTTTCATAGGCTTTATAGATTTTTTTAGAATTTAAATAGGTTTTTTAATATTTTAATAGCTTTAAATCATTTTTTAGAAATTTAATAGAAACTTAATAGTTTTTTAAATAGAAATAAATAGAGTTTGTTTTAATATAGATTTAATCTTTTAATAGATTTTTTTATTAGGTTTAATATAGGATTTAATAGTTTTAAATAAATGGTATAGATTTTTAATAGGATTTTAATAGTTTTTAAATAGAAATTAGTAGAGTTTAGAAATTAATTTGGTTTAATAGAGTTTAGCTAGATTTTAATCATTTTAGGTTTAATTAGGGTTTAACTAGGTTAATTAGGATTTAATCTTTTGTTTAAAATTTAATTGAATTTGTTAGAATTAATTAGGATAGTTAATTGTCATTTAGATTTAATTACAGTTTAATTTTAGTTAGAGTTTAATCACTAGTTAATTAGGTTTAGGGTTTTAATTAGTTTAATTAGGATTAGCCTTTTTTTTAATTCAGTTTTGTTCATTTTTTGGTCCAAAGTTGTTTTTCGTGGGCCCAGGGAGTGTAGTTTTTGGAGGCCCATTGCATTTTCAATCCATCTATCAGTCCAGAAAAATTGCACGCCACTTGTCAAATATATAGTGATGCCACGCGTGTCAACGGGGAGGCCCCACCTCATTCTCACTCCAACTCCCACATTATGACACCTCACCCCACTATCTCTCCCTCTCTCTGCCAGCACCCCCACGTGGCGCCCTGCATGTTCTCCACTGACTCTATCTCACCGCCACTTGGCAACGTCTAAGCTTCGCCGTAAACTCCACCGGCCGGCATGCGAACTCTCAGGCCACCGCTCCAACTGACTCCGACCACCATACCGGTCACCGGAAGCTGGTGATCTCGCCGGAAACTGGAGATTTCAGAAGTTCATTCTATACTCCGATCATCAACTGCAACCAGTCATCATCATCTCCTCCGTCCACCTTCATCAACGGTCACCGGAAAATTCAAACTCCGCCGGAAAATTCATACGGACTCATCATTTTCCCAGATTCTTCATCTTGTTCATCATTCTCCCAGTGTTTCTTCATCTTGTTCATCATTTTCCCAGCGATTCTTCACCTGGTTTATCAATCTCCAGAAATCAACCTTCAACTTCCTTCACGTTTTTCCAACAGCTATTAGGATTCTTCATCAGTTCATCGTAAATCTCCAGAAATCTCATAGATCCTTCAAGATCTTTGAGCGTGTTCTTCAGTTTTTCCCAGAAAGATTGTTGATCTTCAAGCGATTCTTCAAGATCCTCCAGAACGTCTTCAAAATCTTCAATACGCCTCAAGAACACTCATCCACTCAAGATTCCCAGAATTTCTTCAAGTTCTTCAACAAGCCTCAAGAACTCCCTGAGTCGTTCGTATTCCAAATCCAGGTATTATCCTTCGATCCTTGTTCACGTTTTTCTTCTTTGATTGTTGAGTATAGGGATTCATCTTAGTTGAGCTTGAATTTAGGTTGTGTTTAGGGTTTTGAAGTGGAGGTTTTTGGGGGATTTAGATTAGGTAGTTCAGATTTGGGGTAAGGTTGGATTGAGAGAGAAAAGTTTGCAGACGGCGAAGTTAGGGTTTAGATGGTGAACAGTAGACGGGTTTGGGGAGAGAAGAAGTTGGTTTTGTGGTTTGATTACTGGGATTAGGGTTTGGGTTGGACCCAAGCCCAAGTTCGTTTTGCTCATATCATCCCGTTTGCTCGCTATACCCCCCCCCCCTGCGCGTGAGAAGGCTGATGAATTTGGATTGGGCATTTGCCCCATTTGCTAAACGCACCCCCCGTGTATGAGCCCAATTGAAAAACAACTGGCGTTTTGCTATTAATGCACCCCCCCTGTTTTGTTTCTTTTTATTTTCTTTTTAATTTTTCTTTGTTTTCATCCATGTTAGAAATTAATTCCTAAAAAATAGTAGGAGTGTCCAAATAATTCCATTCTTTTTTCTGTAGACTCATAATTCAATGTAGAATTTTATAATGCAAAAATATTGATTAGATCATGCATTTTCATTTTTATTTGCATTTTTGTGTTTTAATTAGTATGGAATAATTGGTTTGTGGTGTGTCTGCCTTGCTGATTTTATTTCTCTTGCTTGGTATTGAATTTTGCTCTAGTTTTTTAGTATGTTAGACTAGACTGATGCATGCTCCCCATAGATTTTTCATAGATTTTTTAGAGGTTGATTGATATTGTTTTAGGGTTAGAGAATAGAGACCTCATAACTTGCTGGTTAACCCTTGACCATTCATATGCTAGGGACTGTTTAGTAGCCTTAGAAGTTGACTTAGGCTTTGAGATTTGATCTTGGGATCATAGAGGCATGTAGGTTTCCCCTAGATTTTTGATAGAGTTTTATAGGGTGTTATGTTATTTTTGTTTGAGCCTGAGAATAGGGGAAGTCCTGAGGGCTTCTGACTTTGAAGTTCAACTGTGGTTGAACTTCAGAGATAGTTTCTTGTGGTTTGGTGGCCTGTGGTTTCTTATTGAAGATGGAGGCTGGATGAAGTCTTGCTGGAGCTTGCAAGGATGCATGGATTGAGGTCCTAGTCTAGGAGCTTGTTCTCTGTTTGTGAGGTTTGAGATCCTGAAGTTTGAGGGAAATTTATGGTACTTTCCTGAGGAAGGTACTATGGATGCCTTTCATTCTTTCTTCTCACCTCTTTCTCAAGTATCTAATGATGTTGGAGCCTTCATGTGAGTTTAGTTTCTCCTGAGGAGGAATGTAAACCGATCACAGTTGTTGAGCCACATGGGATATAATTCCTAAGTGGAAGCCTCCTAGTATTTTCCCGAGGAAGGCACTATGGGTCTGTTCACTTAGTTCCCTTAGTTCAGGTAGGATTTCTCAAGTATCCAATGATGTCGGAGCCTTCATGTGAGTTTAGTTTCTCCTGAGGAGGAATGTAAACCGTTCACAGTTGTTGAGCCGTATAGGATATGATTCCTGAGTGGTAACCTCCTAGTACTTTCCCGAGGAAGGCACTATGAGTCTGCCTACTTGGCTCCCTTTCTTTGGTAAGCTTGTGTTGAAGCTTGGAGACTGGATTGATTTCTCTTGTGTGTAGGGTTTTGCTTAGATATTTGATTAGGGTTTTGTTTAGAGATTTGTTTAGGGTTTTGCTCAAGGGTTTGATTAGGGTTTTGTTTAGGGGTCTTGCTCAGGGGTAGTTTCTAGCTTTTGGATAGGAGTTTGTCAGGTTGGTTTGCCTTCTCTTTGTGTTGTTTGACTTGTGTGGTGTTGTGCTGCATTAGACTTAGGGGTTCATCTAGATATTTCTGAGGTAGGTGCATCTTAGAGATAGGCTTTATGTGCATGAGAAGTTGAGGTGGTCCTCCTTCTGCTTGTTTGTTATTGAGTGGCTTTGCTTGCTGGTATTTGGTAGAGCTGAACTCCCTTACCTCTGTGGTTTGTGGCCTTTGCGCCTTGATTGTTTGGTTGTTGCATTCATGCATATTTCCAGTATTTCTTTACTTCGCAGTTGATTCCTGTTTGTTGTTTAGTCCTGTTGCCATGATCCCTTAGGAGCTCTAACTTCCCCGCTGCGGAGGGGTTATGATAGACATTAGGATGGTCAACCAGGCATGATAACAGTAGGTAGATTCCCCTTTTCAACCATAGTTTTAGGGTGTCTTTTCCCTTTCTCAGCAATAGGAGAACACTTGAGTAGCTTGTGTCGTAGTTAGCCGAACTACAGCTGCTCTGATTTCTCGTACCAGACGAGAATATGTAGGCATAGGATGCGACATCCTAGCGAGCACACTAACAATTAACCTTTAATTCTCTCGCTGTTGTGCGATCGAGACTCTCCCGCTGACGACTGATTGTTATCCCTTTCTCTTGCCCAAGTGCATTTGAGACCAGACCGTAGTTGTAGGTTCCCGAACCTTTGAAACCAGTTTGATTTCTCACTGCTGTGTGAGAACGCCCAGTTTAGCCGTAGTTAGTCGAACTACGTTTGCTCTGATCTTCCATGCCGTATGGAAGTACGTAGGCACAGGATGCGATGTCCTGGCGAGCGACCTTCCCCCGTCTAGACGTAGGTAGTCGAACTACGTTGACTCTGACTTTCCCATTGCACGAGGGAGTACGTAGGCCCAGAACAGCGTATGTTCTGTCGAGTCCTGTCCTTTTCTTTTCTTTTCAGACTGACCATTAGAGTAGATAGATAAACACACCCTTTTCCTTATAAACACCAAGCGTGGATCCCGTCGAGTACGACGGACGTGAGGGGTGCTAATACCTTCCCCTTGCGTAACCGACTCCCGAATCCAGGTTTTGGTTGCGATGACCATACCTTTCCCGTTTTTTGCGAGGTTTACTTCGAGCGTTTCCTTTCCCTCCGTTGGGATAAATAACGCACGGTGGCGACTCTTCTGTCAGCCGGCGCCGATTTTCGCAGTAGCGACAATCATTACCCTAAATTTTTATCAATTTCTTGAATCCAATTAAGGGGACCTTTAGGATCATATATTCCCTTGAAAGTACGAGGTTATTATTTTGGAATTTTTTTAGTCAACTGAACTCATTAACTCCTCAATTCTAATTACCTTGCAAAGCTTGATTAGTTTGATCCATAACATGAGTTACTGCCTCGAGGTGTCATCTATCATGCGATCATTACTTTCCGCAACCATTTCTTCTTACACAAGCAGACATAAAAACCAGTTGTAAACAGTAAATAAAATAGCGCTTATGGGAATATAATACTCACAGTGTTAACACACATGTCATACACAAGAGTATAATAGATTTATTACACATAAAGTTGGATAGACTGACCTGCTCTGATACCAACTATGTAAAACCCTAAACCCATACTAAATTTTTTTTCTTTCTTTATAAAAATATTGTGGAATACAAGAATATAAGATAAGGGTGTCACACCAACATATACCCAACTTTTACTTCAAAATAGAAATGGAAATTCAAAACACAACAATTAGGTATGATTATTCAGTTTAAGACAAGATAGAGAACATATCAAACCAGTCCCAACCTCAATGTTACAATGTCAGAGCTATTATTCCAAAATAAACTAATAGTCAACTTAAGGTTCGACGGAGCATAAAACCAAAACAAGCATTTGAAGTGGCCATCTACACCATCTTCCATAAACAAAAAGGAACAATCACTCCTCTGTCTCAACCTGGTAACCATCTGCACAAGGGTTCATATAGAGAAACATCAAAACAAAAGGGGTGATAATGCATTCTATAAAGTCACGTGATACAATAGCAGCAAGGATAACATTTAACATATAAGCATATCATTCACAAAAACACAATACCACGAGATATATACAAGAATAAATATGTGATACTCATCCCATCTACTCCCATGCATGTGGTTCCATCACCGAATTCAATATTATTTTACTGAAATCCTAAAACATCGGACCAAAGTCCTAAAACACCAAACCGAAGTCCTAACACCGGACCGAAGCTGTAACCTAATTCTGAAAATATATGATGCATGATGCTTCAAACAAATGCAATATTTCATGAACCTCTAAAACCAAGATTTAACACCGCCAATTAAGGCTAACACCGTTTATTATGAACCTAATAACACTGCCCATTAGGCTAAAACAACGACTATTGCAAATCTAAACATAATCAACACTGATTCTTATCGAACCTTAGGGTATTAACATGATCATTCACAATACACCATTATATCACATCAACACAGGAGTTGCGTCATAACTTGAACAACTTAACTTGTGTATGTATGTATTATCAAGACATTGGAACAAAGTCCTAAACATTGATAACTTGATTCATATAACCCTTTATCAAGACAGTAACTCATATCTTGCAGCATTCACAACTTAGGTTACACATGTATTAATCGAAACACTAGACTTACATATCTAATATTACCTCACTTACACAATTAATCTTTTTCTACATAATTCACACATTTAAAACCTCATGACACATTACAATAAGATAACTCTATTTATTAGCTTTACAACACTTCAAACCACGCCTCACATATTTGTGTGTATTAGAGGTGCAAAAGACTGTCTAGAAACTCATTTTTCTCACGGCTAACTGGTTACCAACTGTTACTAACTGATTACCACTTCGTCCAGAGTCCAATTTCACAATATCGGTCATAGAATAATCTTCCCCTTACTTTGTTATTGCAGAAATTATTTCGAGAAGCTCTCAACAATAACATTATTTCTTGCACAATGTCTATTGTGATTTTCTTGGTGAATTCGAGACTTTCTCTTAGATTTTTGGAGAAGGAGAGTGGCTATAATTTTCTTTTCTTTTCTCATAAGTACATGTTTTCCCTTGTTTCTCACTTTTTCTTTCTCTCTTTCTTTCTCTCTATTTCCTCCCTTCCTTATATCTCTCCTTTTTCTCTCTATTTCTTTCTTTTCATATTTCTCTCATTTTCTCTCTACTAATTATAATTTATAACATTACTTCCAAATAATATTAATAATAATAATAATAATAATGATAATAATAATAATAACAATAATAGTAGTAGTAATAATGATAATAATAATTATTATTATAATAGTAATAAAATCATCAAAATGCAATAATATATAAATAATAATAATAATTTTTGTAATAATTTTTTGGGTGTTACACTTATTAACTTGTTTTACAAGTAATCAATGAAAATCTCTCGATTTGTCAATAAAAATGATTAAACGCCTATTTGGACATTTTAAGAATGTATTGACTAAAAATAGGTAAAAAGGAATAAGAAACCACCAAAGTAAAGTACTTCCCAACAAATCAAGACTCGCTAAGCCAAGAACATAGGTTATCGAGCAAAGGTACCAACCTCCCTAAGCCAAGAAGACAAGTGCGGTTAGTGAGCAAAGAGTTAATAACTTTAGGGCTAAGTTACTTCAAGGGGAAGGAAAAGTTTGGTGGCAAAGCGAGCATGGACGGTGCACTTAGCGAGCTAAGGAGGCAAGAAAAGTTATAGGTGAGTTGGCACTGCGTCTAAGTAGGCCTGAGCGGTACGTTTAGTAATCCTACCATTTCAAACCCTATAAATAGGGGTTCAGACAGTTTATCTGAGATATATTGGTGGATTTAAGGTAGTTCCTAGAGAAATTAGCTTCTCACCACAAATCACAATAAGAGAGAATATGAAAGGAAGATTGAGTGCATAAAATGTTGTCTGAGGAATCGTTAACAAATGTTGTTCAACTTCTTTTTTCTATGGCTTGATTATAAAACTACGATGAGTAAACATAACTAATTTTCTCTTTTGGTGGAGTTAGATATAGTTGTGCTAGAACTTATGTTTTAATCTCAATCATGTCATTATATTTAATTCTTCTTAAGTTTTAATATTGATGTATTCTTCGTTCTTAATGCTTGTTTTGGATTAACTACCTAAAACATATTTTCATGGTATGAATTTATATTCGGAAGGTATATATTCATTACTTGATCAAAATCTTTCATCTATTGTAGGCTAATTTTTAGGCATAAACTTAGGTTTAATATCTGTTTTAACTATTCAAACTTAATGCTGACATATTGGTTAATAGGATGAGAGATCGTCTAACCCCAACAAAGTTTAATGTTTTAACATCAAAAGTTCAATTTTATTTTCTGCTATCTTACATTTCAAATATTCACAAAACAATCAACCATTTGGTTAACCAAACATAAAGTAATAGAAAGTTATTGAACAATATTTGAAACACAAACAAACTTGCACGTGTGCTGCAACAAGGTGGTGAGTGGTAAAAGTCATTCACTAATGAAGAATCATACTTGTGGAATCGCTAGTGTATATAATCAAAAAAGAGTGATTGAGTTCAAGTGAATGCAAGTGCCTAGATCAAGGTTCAAGAATTTGTTGGACTTGATCAAATTTATTGAATAATAATTCAAATTTCGGAAAAATCAACAAAAAACTCGATGGTTAAATTGACATCACCACAGTCAAAGTGGAGAATTAAAATTTTTGACTTTTAAAACCAGTTTTGGAGGATTCGCGAAAATCATAATGCATTTGCAAAAACACATTTATCTAAGATGCAATGCGTCTTTCTAGATTGCAATGTGTTCGTGTGGTTACGCGAAATGCAAAATATATCAGTTTGATTGAATTGGATAAACAAATTTTATCCATCCTTATAATTGATCTCTTTCTTATTTCTTTTGTGAATTCGGTAACATTTTTGCATATTAATTTTATTTTATACTATTTATTTTATTTGTAATTATTATTTCACCTATAAACCAAAAAGGTTACTGTGTGATTAAAACTTTAAATCTTTCAAGTATATTAAACAAAATCACTTAAAAAATATCTGTAACTCACTTGTTAATATTATAATTGATTGTTAATTTAAATTGGAAAATGTTTTAAAAATTATTTTTTGAATTGCCCACACACGTATTCACTTTGTCCTAAATTATAAGTCATTTTGCAAAAAAAGTAATTTGTTTCAAATTATAAATTATTTTACCATTTAAATGCAACACTAATGATTTTTTTTAATATATTATCCATTATTTATTACTATTTCTGATATCAATTATTTAACTTTCTCTGTCATATATAATAAATGAAGGTTAATATTATAAAGTCATACGCTATTATAATTTGGGAAGTTGTTATACACTCTCTCTGTTTTTTCTAAATGTCATTTTATTCATGATTTTTTTTTGTTTTTTTTTAATTATCATTTGTAAAATTCAAAATATTAATTATCTCCTAAGTATTTATTATATAAAAAAAAGTAAAATGAAAATAATAAATAATTAAAGATGGGTATTATTTAAAAAGTAATAATATTCATTAGTTTTTTTAATATGTATAAAAAATTAAAATATGACACTTAAAAAACAACATAAAGAATATGTATTATTGTATTACTAATTGAATCTTTAATGTTTATCTCTTGTGTAAGTTCAGTGTTTTTTTTTTTTAATATTCTAAAGTTCAATTTCCAATGTTAAAAAGAGGCATATGGCAATAAAGAAAATGAAGAAATCCATAAATAAGTTTGGAATACCAAAAGTTGCTTAATTATTTAAGAAGTTTAAAAGACACACACATTTTATTACTTCTATATGAGAGCAATGAAGTCTATAAATTAGAGTCTTTCATAATTACAGTTTATCATTTCAATGTCAAAATCATTTTGAACTATTACAGTTTATCATTTACTTTCAATTTTTATTGTACAAATGGATTTATGGTTGAAGAGAAAACACAGGAAAAAAACACAAAAATATAAAAATGACAGAGACTCACAAATGCACTATTATGATATAAATAAAGGTAACGCTCACTTGTGTCTTAAAAACACAAGTTAAAAAATTATAGATAAAACATTTGTATGAAAAAATCAATAAAGTTATTAATTGTGAGTTTTAAATAAATTTAATATACAATTTTTAAGAAATATTTTTTATATGAGTTTTAAATCAATAATTTTACATTATTAGTGTATGTTAATTAATTTTTTTTTTAATATTCTAAAGTTCAATTTCCAATGTTAAAAAAATCAAAATGGCAATAAATAAATAAAAATGAAGAAGTCCATAAATAAGTTAGAAAGTTCAAACGTTGATTAATTATTTGTGAAGCTCAAAAGCCAGTAGTACATTTTGCTACTAGTTCTACCTGAGAGCAATGAAGTCTATAAAATAGAGTTTTCGGTACTACAAAGGTCGTGTTCCAGGCGATAGATTCAAAGGTCAGTGTTTCATGTCAAAATCATCTACAACTATTACAGTTTATCATTTACTTTCGATTTCTATTCTACTAATAGATTTATCCACGAAAGGTTGAAGAAAGAACACAAAAATAAAAAAATGAAAGAGACTCACAACTACACTATCATAAAGGTGTTCTAAGTTTGCTTCCCCTTGAAATTTGTTTTGCTTGTGTCTTTAGATTGTATTCATTTTATTTACCGATAACATATAATACTTGTTAGGTGGTGCAAGATGAAAACCTAGAAAAACATAATATATGTTTTGATCTTGTGGCCCTTGACAAGGTGAAAAGTTTCAAGGTTGCAAAGGTTACATCATTTCATCGTTTCAAGGTATCATCATCACCATCTTAATCAACACTATTATAGATTGTATTCATCCCATTTATTAGATCCATATATTATACTATATAGTTTGATTTTTGTGTTTTATTGTTACTGTAGAAAAAGCTAGCTACTGTGTTTGGCATACCAGTTAAATTCCAACGCTATTGGGTATTTGCATGGTGGGAAAACCAGACCATTCGACCATCTCGGCCATTGACAAACATCGAGGAATTAGGATCGGTAAATTTATAGGATCTCTTGACGATTTTTCTCTCTTGTTTATTTTTTATATTGAGTGTGTTTGTGACTTCTTATATCAGTCTGGTTATATAATTATTGTCGTAGTATGTTGAGTTTGTTTTTGGATCCCATAGTTTCTTCCTTGTAGTCAGGCGCATCAATTTCTCTATGATTTTGATGTTTTTTTTTTCATTTTGATTTCAAATTGTAGATTGGACAGTTGACAGTAGGAATCCATGAAGAATTTAATTTGGTAAACGTAGACGAATTAACATTGTTTCTGGAAGTGGAGCGTGGGCCGGTAAAATTTATATGGAAGTTTTTACTACTTTGATAACATGAAATTCAATCATAGGATTCTGCTGACTAACCATATTATATATAGGACTTATGTCCCGTCGCACTTCCTAACTTGGGAAAGAATGATATATTACTTTTCTTCAAGTTGTATGATTTTGAAAAAGAGACACTACGGTACTGAACAATTTCTTGTGTGATTTTAACGTAAGTTTGGATAAACGATGAATCCTAGTTGACTTGAAACATATTTCATGTGATTGCAGTTATGTTGGAAGGCTCTTTGTGAACCGTAAGGGTAAGCCAATGGACATTTTAGCAAGATTAAATGAAATGGCTGGTTTTGATCCAGATCAAGAGATTGAACTTTATGAGGTTTCTAGTTCATCCTTTCATATTGTTGCGTTATTTCTTTTGATAATCTTTCTATGAAAGATTATCATCATTGTATATTGTTGCGTTATTTCTTGTTATTTGATCCTGTGAGTGAATTTATTACTGCTGCATTACTAATTTAATTGTTTCTATTGTTCCAGGAAATTAGCTTTAAACCAGATGTGAGTTGTGAAACTGTTGATAAGAAACTTACCTTTAAAGAAAGCGAGGTACACATTCTCAGTTGATGCACAATTTCTTTATCATTGATTTCTTATTGATTTGGTTATCCCTTAATGAAATGCAGTTAGAAAATGGTGATATTATATGCTTTCAAAAATCTTTGGCTATGAATAGTAAGAGATATATTCCTTTTCCTGATGTGCCTTCATACTTGCAATTTGTGCACATTGGTAAGGTGAGATTAAAAATCTCGGGGGAGCAAAACAAAATCAATATAGCTGAAGAAGCTGAAGAAGCTAATGTTCACATAAACACTGCAGTTCAACAGTCAGAAGTGGACATTGAGACCACTAAAGATGAAAAATCCAGCAAAAGAAGCAATTCAGAGGTAAACATCGTAGACTCGGATGAAGTTGATGCTTTGATAGAAGATGATGTCATTGATGTGATCGACAGAGTTTTATCGGAAGAAATTACCATTTCACTGCGATCTCAGCATTCTTTCCTAGAACAAGAAGCCAGGAAATTGGATCCAAACCTCCCTCAGCAACTTCTTGTGGAATTGAGAGATATTGCCTTCAAAGAAGACTTGGTTGAAAATCTTAAAAAAGGGTCCACGCCAAAAGATAACTTCAACTTCAATGCGGTCAAGGAAAGAATTGAGGCCAATGCAGATGCGTTCTCCTCTTGGCAATTAGAACATGTTAATCTCACTGTTAACCTTCTCAATAAAATTGTGAGTATGTTTGACAAACTTGAAAATTTGAATAAAGAGTGTAACACAGCAAAAAAGTGCACAGAAGAAGATAACCAAGAATTGAAGAGGAAAAGGCAGAAAATACTGGTTTCAAAAACTTCCATCACCAACCACCAAACACAACTCAAATCTCTAGATGTTCAGATTGCTGATCTTAAAGGGAAACTTGAAAAATTACAAGGTGACAGGGTTAAAATGGTTGAGATGCAAGATCAAGAGAAAGATATGATCACGTCTTTCAATAAAGAAGTTAAATCGATTATATATCGCCTCGCTGATGATAAAATGAAGTTGAAAAGTGTTGAATGTAATATCTTGGAGGCTCAAACTGAATTAGAATGTCATGAGAAGGTCTACAAGACCTTTAGGACAATTCCTCCATTTTGATTTATGTATTTGGTTGATCTTTTTGTGCACAATTTTATTTTGATTTATGTATTTGGTTGATCTTTTTGCCCACAATTTAGTACACTCCATATTCTTGTTATATACATGTTGGGAGAGGACCCTACTCTTCTGGAAGTCAAGAGTTCCACTGACATTGAATACAACAACTGTTGTGGAATGAAGCAAGTTTTTCTCCCTGACTAAATATTAGAAGCTTTCATTTTGTTTTTATGGTCGTGTTGAAACTATTATAAGCCTTTCAGCAACTAAACTTGAATTGCTATATATATACCTCTCTTGCGTAAAATTTCACAGCAAAACCTTAGGGGTCCCTCAAAGGCTGCCACATTCATGCAAGACAGTTGAGAAACGCACAATTACAGGTGTCCAAACAGTGGGATCTTGAAGGAAATCATGTGCCAAGCAATCTGTTTCGACACTTCGACATCTAAGCAACTTGACAAACACACACCTTAGACTAATTTTGTCTAATCATTTTTTTTATTGAGCTACACTGTTTCGACACAAGGAATTACAATCTCAACACACCCGTTAATTTATTGTGTCTAAGTTATCTACATTCATTATAGACCTTAACTTCATGAACACTTCGACTTACACTCATTTCGTCATGATATCTGCAATCTGATTCTTAGTTTTGCAGTGTTCCAATTTTATCTTTCCTTTTGTTACCTGCTCGAAGATAATGAAACCTTATTTCGATGTGCTTGCTTCGTCCATGTGCTATTGGATTCTTTGCCAGGTTCGTAGCTGACATGCTGTTGATCTTCATGGTAATTGCTCCATGACTCTTCGCTGTAATCTCTTTGACCAGATTCACCATCCATGTTACTTGACATGCACAAAGAGAAGTAGCTATGTATTATGCTTCGCATGACGACAAAGCTATTACTGATTCCTTTCTCGAACTCCAAATATCTGGTGCACCAGCTAGTATAAACACATAGCCAGTTGTGGATTTTCTATCCTCAACATCACTACACCAACTTAAGTCAGTGTATCCCACTAACTTGCATTCTTTTCTTTCATCAGTTGTAGGAAAAAAAATGCCCTAGTTGAGAGTTCCTTTCAAATACTTTAGTATCCTCTTCGTCGCTGCTAGGTGTGATACCTTTGACTTCTGCATGAATCTACTAACCATACCCACATTGTATGCTAAGTCAGACCTTGTGTGACAAAGGTATTGAAGTGATCCAATAAGTCTTCTATATTGGGTTGGGTCAACATCATCTTCATTTGATTCTTTCACAGTTGCATTCTGGACTCAGCTGAAGTCGAAGTTGGATTGCAATCTTACATCTCAAACCTCTTGAGTATTTCGCCTGCATATATTCTTTGATGCATCATCAAACCTCTATCGCTTTTGTAGAATTCGATGCCAAGGAAATATGAGAGATTTCTTAAGTCTGACATTTCAAACTCCTCACTTAGGTCATGTTTGAAATCTTCGATCTCCTTCTTACAACTTCCTGTTATCAACAGATCATCGACATAGAGATATAGTATAAACAATTCACTATTACTTCTCCTTACATATACTCCATGCTCAGTCGTGCACTTCACAAATTCCTTTTCCCTTAGAAAGCTATCGATCTTCTTATTCCAAACTCTTGGAGCTTGCTTAAGTCCATACATGGCTTTATGCAGCCTGTATACCTTTCTTTTCTCGCCTTGTTTCACAAACTCAGCTGGTTGTGCAACACAAACTTCTTCGTCTAAGGGTCCATTCAGGAATGCACATTTCACATCCATCTGACATGTGCGTCAATTGTTCATGTTTGCTAGACTAACAACTAACCTGATTGTTTCGATCCTAGCAATAGGTGCAAAATCTTCGTCGAAATCGATTCCTTCCTTCTGAAGAAATCCTTTTGCCACAAGTCTTTCCTTGTGTCGAGTTACTTCTCCTTTAGGATTCACCTTCAGATTGTAAACCCATTTCACATCGATTTCCTTCTTGCCTTGAGGCAATTCGACAAGTGAACAAGTGTTGTTAACTTTAATGGACTCTATTTCCTCCTTCATTGCTTTTACTCACTTTGAATCTTTCAATGTCTCAACTGCATTGACCGGTTCGACATCTGCGTAGAATGCATAATGTACCAGCTCACCTTTTTCATTGACCACATCATCTGATGTAATCACACATTCTTGCAACCTTGCAGGCATGTGTCTTGTTCGTCGAGGTCTGCTTGGGCCTGCTTCACCTCTGACTTCTTCTTCTTTAACTTCTCTTTTGACTTCACTAGTTGGTTCTTCATATAAGATTCTCACTGAATCCTTCTTGAAATTCTCAGTCCAATCACATTCCTTAAGCTCATCTATGATCACGTCCATGCTAATCACTACTTGCTTGTTCACTGGGTCGAACAACTTGTATCCTCCAGTCGAATGATATCAAATTAGGATCATTTAACTTGACTTGTCATCAAACTTTCTTCTCAACAGATCTAGCACATTTCTATGTGATATAGATCCAAACACCTTCAAATGACTTAGGTTAGGCTTGACATCAGACCAACATTCTTCTGGTGTGATTCCTTCCAACTTCTTCTTGGAACATCTATTCAAGATATATGTTGCAGTCGACACATCTCCTCCCTATAATTCTTTAGGTAGATGCTTATTTTTTAACATACTTTTCACCATATTCATGATGGTTCTATTCTTCCTTTCTGCAGTTCCATTCTACTATGGAGTGTAGGGTGACACCACCTCATGTACAATCCCTTCTTTCTTACGTAATGCATCAAAATCATTCGACACACACTCTTTACCACCATCAGTCCTCAAAATCTTTAGCTTTCGACCACTTTATCTTTCGACAGTAGATTTAAATTTGGCAAATACCTCAAGTACCATGGGTCCTGGAATCTTTCTTCATCTTTTGTTGTGACCATCAATAACATCTCTTCTTCTTCTTCATGTTTCACCTTATATAATTGTATTAATACTTGAATTTTTAACTTATTTCAGATAAAAATAATTGTATTAATACTTTAATTTTTCTCCTTTATAAAAATATTTGTAATTTGTTCCTTTTTATAAAAATAATTATAACTTATTCTCATTTATAAAATTATTTTAATTTTTTCCTGCTTATAAAGACCTTGAATCGTGTGTTCATTTATAAAAATATTTGTAATTTATTCTCATTTATATAAATAATTATATCAATAGTGGAGTTTATTCCATTTTTGAAATTATTTATAATTTATTTCTGTTTATAAAAATAATTGTAATTTATTCTCGTTTATAAAAATGATTGTATCAATAAATTTTTACCATTTATCATTATTTTATTTTTTCATGATTACCATTTATCATTATTTTTTTTCATGATTACCATTTATCATTAAAATTTTATGACTACTATTAATCATTTTTTTATCAGGATTAACATTATAAAGTTAATTTGAAAATTTTATGATAAGTTTTAGTAATTTTATAAGTTTAAAAAAATTATAAAATCTCAATTGATTTTGTATTGTTTTATTATCTTTTCTTAAAAATATAAATAATTTCAAAGTATATTTTGTTTCAAGTAAGAATCTAAGTAATTAGAAAATATATTTTATTCATATATTTTTAGAATGAAAAAAATAAATATTTATCATATCATATCAAATTTATTTATTCTTAAATACATGTCTCATATTAAAGTATGTTTATAAATAAATGTCATTTATCGGTGATTAATATAGAATTTATTGTTTTAATGTCTAGTTAATTTAATTAAACTAAAATAAATTTTAACTAATTAAAATATATATTTTATAGAAAAAAATAAATTTAATAGTATTTATTACAATTAGATATTTTTCGTTTATAAAAATATTTGTAATTTATTCTTTATATTTATAATTTATTTTTATTTATAAAATTATTTATAATTTATTTTTGTTTATAAAAATATTCGTAACTTATTTTCGTTTATAAAAATATTTGTAACTGAGTTCCGTTTATAAAAGTTATTGTAAAAATCTTGAATTTTAATAAATAAATAAAAAATAAATTAGTAGTAGAATCAAACATTTTCAATAAAGAATAATGGTATAAATTTGTTGGTGTGTTTTGGTCTCGTACTCTCAAACATTTTTTAAATAAAACTAATAACATTTAATCTCTTTCACTTAATTTTCTTTGATTTTAAAAAAAAAAAAAGTATAATTTGGTTTAATAATTAAGAAAACATGATTATAGATTTGATTCCTCCTTTAAATCATGTTCAAATCCAACCATTCACCTTAATTTCATTTAATTTTTTCAAACAAAACCAGTGAAGATTTAATTTTTTTTTTAAATATGAAATTAAAAAATTTAACAAATAATTGGTTCGTAATTACTAATTTGTTAAATCTTTTAATCCCATATTTAAAAAAAAAAAGGTTTTTGTTTAATCTAAAATTTCTAGTATATCTTCTTTCCTGAACTCTTCGACCAAAATATAATGTTTATCAAGTTCACAGTGATTTAGGGTTTAAAAGAATGGGGTTCGATTAAAGATTTGTGTTTGGTTTTTGTTTAATTAATGTTTGGATTCATCGCATGCTTTTGATTATGCAGAGATAGAGATTTTGATTTTGATGGTTCGATTTTCATGAGATTTTGGTTGAAGAAGGGGTCAAGAGAGTGGGAGAGAAAATGAAAAGAGTGGGAGAAGGGATAGGGTATTTAAGATTGATGGGGTATTTTGATTGCAGTGCTTAGATTTGGTTTCCAAAGTATTTCCAATTCCAATACTATCAAAGGAGGCTCGTTATGGAAGATAATGGAGATTAAATAAAAATAATAAAAAAAAATTGAGAGACACATCAGCGTCATTAATTGTTGAAGTTAGAAGGTTATATGTGGATATTCTAGGTACTTCTCTTTTAATATATAGATAATAGAGGTGGTTCAAAAATCAAAATTACATTTTTTTTTTCTTTCTATTTTCTAGGTTTAACTTGAGCTGAACATTTTTTCCTTGTCCAGCTTCCTATTTCTTCTTTCACCCAAACGATCTGAAGAAGCAAATGTTCACAGAAGCACGGCGAGATGCATTTGAGGCAGCCCAAGTAGAACGATTTTGTCTCAGAGCATATGATAACACAAGACACCAACATTGACACCAACATTAAAGCTTTTCACTCTTATGATAACACAAGACACCAACATTGTCTCCATGCGTAATGAGATGGATGCTAATCATGTTGCCACAATTTTCAAGATAAATCACATGATCTCTGTTTAAAATGAAAATTACCACCACTATGCACATTTCTACTAAGAGATGTGTGATTTCTTGAATGAGAGATGTGTGATTTCTTGAATTATCACTTTGGAAATGGAAATGATGGGCAATGATGCCATCCTGGAGTGAGGCAAATGCGTAGAGGTCGTGGAAGAAGTTGAAGTGTTGAGCCTTTGTGTCGTTAAGTCAAACATCTTGTGGAGTATATATATGTTGCATTTCATATTTTGAGTTTATGTTATTGTATTGTCTTTTAGATGACAATTTTGCAATGTTGTTTATATTGCCTTTCTATTTATATTGTGTTAATTTCAATTGGCGTAACTTCATTTATGTATTGTATGCACGCTCTTTCTTACAAACACCTCTGTGTGGTATATGGTATATATGATACGGTGTATCTATGTGACACTTCTAATGGCTTGCTTTGTCTCTTTTTGATGTTGTCCAAAGGGGAGAAGCATATGCAAGCCATGAAGCTCTGAGACACACAATCAGAGGTGTTGCACCCCAAAATTTTCCCTCTGTTTTTTTAACCTTAACTGGTTTATGTTTGCATCCATATGCATTTGTCATAGTAATTAATCATGTATTGCATTGTGCTCTTAAGACATGAGATCTTAGCTTATTTCTTGCAGTTCATGGTTTTTCTTTATTTCAGAGAGTGTTTCAGTAAGATTCAGAACTGAACTCACAGTCATCAGAGACTCAATCGTTTATTTTGCTCAAAAAATGGTTTGATTTCTTTAGAATCAAGAACGAAGGCAGTGAGTTCATGATAATTGTTCAAGACAATTTCTTCATCATATTTCAAAGGCATTATCAAAGGCTAGGGTTCATATGCGAAGTCGTGCTCAGAACAGGTTGCAACAGGGTGAATTTCTCATTTTTGCCTTGATGTAACTGATTACCCAAAAGCCTGTAACCGGTTACACCCCCTCCAAAAGGTGCCATTTTTTTTTATTTTTTGAAGCATGTAACTGGTTACATCAGGTGAATTTGGCCAAAAACAGCAGATTTTCAGCACTGTAGCAATTTCACTCAAATTCATTTTTGCCCGGTGATTATTATTGCATCAGTAGAAGGATCTAGAGCAATTCAAATTCTAACTAACTCCATACCATATTTCAAACCTTATTCCATACTTAAATCCAATCCTCATTCAAAACCAATTTCCAAACCTCATTCTCATTTCATACCTAGACCATATTTAAACCAATTTCTCCCACTCCAAAAGGAACTCTCCACTCATTTTTATGATTTCTCCACACTTCACACTCCAATTCTCTCTCACTTTTTCACTCTCCATTTTCATTCTCATCCCTAACCTCACCAAAGCTTTTCCATTATAATCAACGAGTTCTTCATTGGAATTTGTTAATTCTAGAGCATTGACCTCCAACATTTCCTTTCATCAACATTAAATTCAGTAGTATAAGTTGATTTGGATCTAGATTTGAATTTTGGATGCAATTTCTTGAAGTGATTTTGAAGCAACTCTAGCTTATTGCATTATTCTTCAACTTTTCTTGTAGAGAATCTCATGAATCTCTAGTTTTCTTGATTACATCCACCATTTTATGTTTGCAACAATTACCAAAGCAAATCTCAACTTTGTAGACTGGTAATTCTTGGATCTAAACTTATTTTAGCTTATTTTGCAACTTTCATAATGTAAATCCTTGTAGTTTTTGTATGGATTCATCCATTGATTCAATTGGTTGATGATATTATTGTTTGATTGGTTTTGTTTGCTGTTGATTAATGTAATTTTTGTGTACAATTGCATGCCTTAACATGTTGCATTTGATCAATTAAGTGATTCTGAAAAGTGCTTCTGAATACTGATTTTCTGCAGTTTCTACAGGTTAATCAGTTACCACATATGGAGTAACCAGTTACACCCTTTGTTGCGCACCCAAAATTGTTTTTGTTCATGGTGTAACCGGTCACACCATTTCAGATAACCTGGCATAACTTGTGTTTTTGGCTTGTTTTTTGGGCTGTTTTGGGTCATCTTCTTTTTCTTTCTTCATGGATTGATATGGTGATTATTTGTTGATGTTTCTTGAGCTGTTTAGCCTCCATGTACCATGTTTACATGTATTCATGATCGATTTGCTTAATTAAACTTGTAACTATTCAATTGCATGCTTAGGTTAATTTTATCAATTGCATGTTAATGTTTGTCTAAATGTTGATCCATCTTGATGCATGATTATAATGATGTTTGCTTGATCTTGTGGATGCATGTTCATATGGCTTGGATTTTGTTGTCGCATGCTTGCTTGTTCAACTTTGTTGATAATGATTGTGATGCATGTTTGTACTTGCACGCTTGATCTTGTTAATTGCATGTTCATATCGTTTATCCTCAATGATTGATGTTGTTAGACTTTTCTTGTGCACGAGTTGACTGAATGTATAATATTGAGTCGTTGCTTTTCACTGCTGTGGTTGATCCAACGATGATCAAGTTGATGAGTTACTTTAAGGATGACAAGCATGTGTATCATTATTTGGATAATGTTAGAATATATGTCTATGAGGATAGGATTCAACTTCTAGAAGGTTTGGATATAAATAAGAATAAGATGAAGTTTATTGCTTCCTCTAATCACATTGGTTCATCTTCGTCTGCTTCGTCTCGCTTGTCTGATTGGTCGTTATCTGCTAAAGCCAAGGCATACCTTAATGACTTGGTTAGCAAGATTTTGGATGATTCTCAAGTTAGAGAGACTCGTCTTCATGTTCATATTTATATGTTTGCCAATGAAGCAAATAAAAGAAAAGAAGCGAAAGAAAGAGAATAGAAGATTCTAACTGAGTTTTTTGTTGCCAAAAGTTTCTTGAATCATCTTAAGGATTCCACTCTTGTGTTCAACTTGAACGATAGTGATGATACCTCTGCTCCCTAGCTCGATGTTTCACCTTAGACTACTCATGCATCATATCATGTCATATCATCACATGCACTTCATATTTATTTTGTTTGTTTCATTTTGTTATACTTATTTTGGTATCTTTTACTGTTTTGGATGTTATTCTGAATACTACTGAGTTCTGTGGCATGTTTGAGCCAGTATTATGATATGTTGATCTGTTTTTTATTCGTCTTTTTATCTTATATCTCTTATAATTTTCTGAAATTGCGCATGTTACATTTATGCATATGTAAAAGTTTCTGGTTCTGAAGTATTTTTAAAACTTCAGCATTGTTTATAGGTTTTATGATTAACATGGGTATTCACTTGAATTTTCTCTCTCTTTTTGATATTTGTCAAAGAGGGAGAAGTTGTCGAGATATTATCAATATTTATGCGCAATAAGTGTTTAATACAAGGGGAGCATGAGTGGTTAAGTTTCAAAGTGTATTCTATCATCATGTTGTGCCGATCAATAAAAACTAGAATTATGCGTTCAATATTACCTCAATTAATCGCTCAAATCAAATTACCAATAAATATTAAAATTTCCCAAACATAAAAAAGAGAGACTGAAATTGCAGTTTTCACTGGTATTATTTTAGTTTTATTTGTTTATAAATTTGTGTGTATAATGCTTTGTTTGATTTATCGCGTGTTTGTATTTTATGTATTATATGAATTTATTTTCAATGTTGTAGCTTTGTTGTTGTAATTCATTTTGAATACTATTTTGTATTCGTATTCATTCGCTTTGTCTATGTTTAGTCTCGTACCTTTGAGAAACCTCTTTATTCATTGGATTGGTTGTTGTGTCCATGATTTTGTCTCTTTTTTAGCCTACTTATTGGTTATATATCAATATAATGAGTATTATTTAAATCGCAAGTTATAACACTTGAATCATGACTATAAGGATGTATGATTAGAATCATACAAAGTTTGACTCGAATCATGAAGTTTCATGAAAGTTAGGATTTGAATCGGCCTCATTTGAGTCGAATCAAAAAAGAGTGTGCTTCGAGTCACATCTCATATTGACCTAAATCATGAGGTACGCATGATTCAAATCATGGTCTCTTTCCTTTCTTTCTAACCATTGAGTCAAGTTAATTGTTTCTTTGATTCAAATCATTACTTTATGATTTGGTAAAAACCTATTGTTTTAGTTGTTTTTAGTGAGTTTAGCATTTTGTGAAAGTGTGTCTACCTCTTGCACCTTTTTACTCTTTTTTCTCCTTTCTTTTTGTCATTAAGTGAGAGTGTATCACCCATGAGTGAAGGTTTCAGAAAAGCGTGATGAATCACCTCTCTTGGATGATTGTCATTTCTTTTTAGTAAAGAACAAGAAACCTGTAGAAAGTGACAAGGTTGATCAATAAATTAATATAATTAATCAATCTTATAACAACACCAAGAATCTAGAAACTTTTTTTACCAATAACCTAATGTATATTCTTCATTCAACAAGACCTAACTCCTTATTCATACCTTGTGATTAACCTCCTAGAATGTGGATCATGTGAGTTAGTTGTGTGTGTGAGATTCTTCGAATACTATTTATCATCTTTAACCTTTGTCAAGATCTATTTTTATGGACCTTGAACTCTGAGTATGGAAAGTAGACCAAAGGTACATTAAGGAATTTAATTTTTTCTTTAAAGTTGTGTTTTTGTGTATCAGGTGGAAGAATCATTTCTTGGATATGTATTTTAGTTGTGTTGCTTACAAAGAATGAAGAGTGTCTTCATATACCATTGAAGACTTTGGTGAAATATTGTGAAGGTTGTTGTAGAATAAAGTTAGGAGTTATCCCATTGATCAAAGCTAATGGCAATCGCTCAGACAATTCTTCGTCATATTCAAGGGAAGAATGTTACAGAAAGGAAGCATGGAGCAAGCTATTATGGATGGAAAGATTATTGGATTAATATTATTAAGGATCTTGTGTGTAGCAGTTGAGTATCTGCATCAACAAAAGAAATTGTCATTGATCCGTCGTAGGCTAATGTAGTGTGGCTATTAGCATTTAGTTTATGATAGTTTGTTGTATCAAAATACTTGTATATTAACTCTTGAAAATAGTGGAACACCTGATTATTTTTTTTCCAAATGCTTTCAAACAATTAAGAGTGGAGTAAGTATAGCGAGGACGATTGTCGAACCACCATATATATCTTTGTACTCCTTTTCTGCCCTATATCTCTTTAATTTTTGTCATTCATCATATAATAGTTGAATCATAGCATAATTTATATATCATTTAGATTAGACCTTGTTTGTAGTGATTTATTATATAATCATAGGTTTGTGTTGCATCAAACTTATTGAATCATGCTTAAGGTGATTGTGACAAACTACATGTTTAAGTTGAGACATTAAATTTCTAGAATTATCCTAGTTAACTTAAGTCCTTGTTTGATCATACTCTTAGCAATAATGTTGAAATACATTGATACGAATTCATATTGATGAGATCTCATGCTTCCCTTTTATCTTGTTTTAGCTTCCGCATATTAAATTCTGATTTTAGTATTGAAAGTTTTAAAATCGTTTTAAAGAGGAGATTGGTCTATTCAACTCTCTTTCTAAACTGTTTTCTATTTATATTTCTAACCAATAGACTCTGGACTGAAATATTTTACCTTAATCAATTCACCCTTTCAGACCATGTGTTTGAGAAAACGTGGACTAAGATATCTTAGATAGAAACTCAAAGGACTTGGCCCACCAACTCCTAGAGATTGAATTCATTGTGTACGCATTCTGAATCCTAGAGCTTTGAAAAGGTTGTGACCAAAACATGCCCAAGAAAGTTATCAGAGATTTGCTAGAAAAAGATCATTGTTCACTGCTAATATAAATGTATGCCAAATGTTAAAAATCAACCTTCCACAATTTTAATGTTTTCATTTTAATGTGTATTAAGTACAAGCTAATAGCTACTGAGAATAAATAGCATTAGTAGGTTCGGTAGTAAGGCCAAACCCAAATGCAAAAAGAGGATCATAATGAGCATCTCCAACATTCATTGGAAGTTGATCAACACTTTTGAACCATGTTCTTGGAAGCTTTCCTGTGAAACCATACTCACCAAACAAAACATCAGCCACACCTTGTCCTTCACTACCTGGTAGCCAACCAGCAACAACTGCATCCATCAAACCAACATATGGTTCGATAACCAAAGGCCGGCCGGAGATAATCACAACCGCACATTCTATAGCTCCACAGACATTTGTTATGGTCTCAGGACCAGGGTTCGGAATTGTCAAGTTCATGTTGTCACCATGCATTTCAGCATAAGGTTTCTCTCCTACTACGACTATAGCGTAGGAAAAACCATTGGATTTAACAAATTCTATATCAGGGTTCTCCTCGTAGATCACTATCGTCTCTGGATCAACCGTGTTCTTTATAGCATCGAGAATTGTAGTCCCTGATCATATCAAGAATGTTCACAAGAATAAGGATCGATGATAACTACGAGTTATATATGATTAAAATCAAACATTTTTAATGATCTAACCAATATGTCTGGTTGACATTGTAAAACGTTTTTATAGCGACCGTACATATCAATCAAAATGAATCATACCTTCGAGAATATCGTTGCCACTGACTCCTTGCCATTCAAGGGTCCAGCCACCACACTGATATCCTAGATTATTTGCATGGCTTCCGGCCACAAGAATTTTCGGAACCTTTTTAGGAAGTGGTAGCAAAGGCTTTTCATCAGATTTGCCATTTTTAAGAAGAACCATGGATTTCCTTACAGCTTCTCTAGCAAGTTCTCTATGCTCCTGTTCAGAATTTGAATAAGCATAGAAGAGATGATTATAAGTTATATTAAGTTGTTACCTTAATGAAGCTAAAGGAAAATAGCAAACCTTAGTCCCAAGATAATTAACCAAACTATAATCAGCAAAAGGGTTCTCGAAAATTCCCATCATGAATTTAACGCGCAAAATTCTTCTCACAGCATCATCAATTCGACTCATAGGAATGACTTCATTTTTCACCAATGTTGTTAGATCGTCAATGAATTCCTTGTAGTATTTTGGAACCATGAACTGCATAATCCAAACCCGGGTAAAATTTGTAAAATGTATTAAAATATTTTTTTCATTTTATGAACATTGATTCAAGCATATATATTGTATACTTTTAGTCCTTAAATTACCATGTCAATGCCGGCGGAAACTCCTGCTTGAAGTGAAGAAGTGCAGTTTGCACGATGCGGAGTGGTGATCCTGTCAATACCCTCAAAATCTGAAATGACAAAGCCCTGTCATAATTGAAGAAAATGTTAGACGTTAGTCTTTGAAATTTTCCGTACATGGAGATCTCGAGTTTTCAACTGTTGAACAAATTATCTTTACCTGGAAATGGAGAGTATTTTTGAGGAAACTAGTAATAAGATCATGATGAGTATGCATTTTTACACCATTCCAACTTGAGTAAGATACCATAACAGTTGCCACACCCTTGTTAATGGAGCTCAAGTACCCTGGCATGTGAATTTCCATCAATCCATTTTGATCTATAACAGTGTTACTCTCATCAATCCCATCAACCGTTCCACCGTCACCAACGTAGTGTTTAGCACAAGCTAGAACCTTTTCCCTGTCCAGCAGTACAAGAGCATTTCAGAAACTTAACACTCTAACAAAGCCAAAATCAATAGCATGACACTGACACGTGGACACGACTAATAAGTGTTTTGTTTTTCTAGACGCGTACTTTCCAGCAATAAAAGGAACACCATTTGGAATATTATCAGGAATGTCCCCTTGCAATCCTGATATGATATCAGTCATAGCTTGAACCACTTTAGGATCTTCGCTGTAGCTTTCATAACACCGACCCCATCTTGGATCTCTACAGACCTATCAAGAATATAAAACAACTCTAAAATCTCAGTAAAAATTGATAGCATTCGAAATCGGAGACATTTACTTACTGCTACACAAGGTGCATAAGCATACTGAATTCCCGTTGCTCTAACTTCAAGTGCAGTTGCAGCTCCAATTCTCTTGACTAGTTCAGGGTCCCTAGCAGTAAAATCGAAACATCCACTATCATCACTTATAAGAACAACATTATTATTGACTTGAATAAGCAATAGAATAAAAATTACCTGGTAGCTCCAAGGCCAATATTGTGAGGAAAAATAGTTGCGTTGTAAACCGTGCTGTGGCCATGAACAGCATCAATCCCATAAAAAACCGGAATTCCAAGCCTTGTTGATAAAGCATCCTTCTGAAACTCATTCAACATATCAATCCAGTTTTCAGCAGAAGCCATTGGAACTGGAATACTCCCTCCCTCACTCATAACACTCCCTAATCAAAACATAACTATTTACCATTAGTGCCTAATTGAATCAATATAGTTGCGCTCCGAAAAATTCGTTATCTTTACCTATGAAATAGTTTTTGAGCACATTATCAGATGCGTACTTGCGCTCGATCTGTAACATTTGACCGATTTTCTCCTGGAGTGTCATCCTGTTAAGAAGATCCTCAACCCTAACATCATTTGATTCTTTAGGGTTCTTGTACTTCATCATGTCTTCTGCGTCCAATAAACCAGCACTATTACTTAATAGACAAAATCCTAACAAAAAGAAGGGAATTTTAGCCATTTTAGCACCTCCTATGTAGTGAATCTATTTCAACAGGCTTTGTAAAACTCTGATCATAGAAATGAGGTTCATTATCATTATGTATTGTGATGAAGCTTCTTTATCATTGAAGAAGAAGTAACAGAATGAAGAATGAAAAATGAAGAAGAAGAATAGAAAAGGATAGCTTCATTAATTGCACATGTGGGTGATTACAAGTCTTATATAGTACAACCTTATCAAATAACAACCAATCAAATAACAAGTTTAACTAACTAATAACAACCTAATCAATAACAGTCTTATCAACAATATTAACTAATCTAATCCAAAGATTAAAATAGCTAATCTTAACATTATGCAATACAATGAAGAACACAAAACAAAAATGACTCACAATGTCCACTACTTAGAACCATGTATAGACTTATAGAACAAGAGATCACCTTGACTTTTCAATGCCACTATGCATAGAATAAAGTAATAACCATCATCACCAAATGCTGAAACGGATGAAATATATTTTATGTGAAATCATAGAGATTTGAATAATAGCCTAATCATTGTAACAAGTGGGGACATGAGTTACCTTGGAAGCAACTCCAATTCCAAAAATGCAATTAAAAAATGCAGTGGATAACAAAGTAAGATCTTTGGGGATACGATAAAGATAGCATTATTAGATAATGTAATAAAATATGAAATTGAAAGAGAAAGGATAACATTTTTTTATGATATCTATTAGAATTGGGTAACATTTTTCTATTTTTAGATGACAATGTCGTTGCCCGTTCCAACTAGTTAGGTACCAAACAAGTGAGGTGTAACCATCGAAGTAATCTTTTATGTCATCTAGTATTAAATATTGTATATCATAATTTTGGCATCTTTATAGATTGCGACATAATTTTGACAAATCAAATGACAAGTGGTTATTGTGCAAGAGTTTTCATGATTCATCGACTTTAAGAGAATTATGATCACTATTATAAGCATATTTAATAGTTTATTCAACAATTAATGTTTGAGTTTTATGATTCTCTCTAGTGAAGATTTTAACCTTTAAAATTTTATCATTTATGTTTTTGATTTTTATTGACACATGGCGCAGCAATATTAAACCATGATGGAATGGAAATATTGAAGATAGTACATAGGAAAGATAATGAAAAATATTATTGCTTCAAGTAGTTTGTATTGAAGAAATTACATTATATTTATAACATTGACATAAATGCAAAAAAGACTAAAAAAAGGTAATGGCTCAAAACATAAAACATAAAACAAGAGAAGAAGACTAGTTATTGAGCCTAATGATATTGGACTTATGAATTTCAATAGGCTCTCTCAAACTGGATTGTATGTTCAACAGTGCAAGTTTGGAAACACAATTTTGAAAAGGTCTTAGGTGCAGAGCTTTAGGGAATAAGTCTACAACTTGGTTGGTTGTATTAATAGGCATAAGATGAATTGTCTTGCCTTGTAATTTGTCATGAACAATATGTCAGTCCATCTCGTTGTGCTTCGTTCGCTCGTGAAAAATAGAATTGGTGGCAATTTATATTGTGCTTTGGTTGTCGCAATAAAGAGTGATAGGAAAAGGGTGAGGGATTTTGAAGTCTTGAAGAAGGTAGAGCGACCATTGGACTTCACACATTGTGTTTGGAAGATCTGCAAGTCAGTGGACAGGAGGCCCGATCAAAGTCAGCAAACCCAATTAGTTTGAAAGAGGATCCACGCTTAAAGAATAGTCCAAGTGTTGGTGCGTTTGTAAGATAATGAACAATCATGTGTGTTGCAGTAAGGTGAACTTGAGTAGCCATGACAAGGTATTGGCTCAACCTGCAAATAGAAAAAACGATATCAGGCCGTGAATGTGTTAAATATAGTAACTTTCCTATGATGCTTCTGAAGGTGGAAGGATCAGTCAGGGCAGAAGCAGCGGGGTCATCAAGTTGTTGCTTGGAATCCATGGGAGTTGATGAAGGTTTAGCACCCGAAGGTCATTTTCTTGCAGCAAGTCAAAGAAGTACTTGCGTTGACAAAGTGTAAGGCTTGCTAAAGAGTGAGCGATTTCAAACTGAAGGAAGTAGTGTAAAAAACTAAGATCCTTGATGCTGAACTTGGTGTCGAGAAGTTGTTCAGAGGTATTGATTTCAACAATTGAAGTGCCTGCAAGTATTAAATCATCAACGTATACAAGTATAACAGTGAAACAGTCAACACTCGATTTGATGAAAAGAGAATAATCTGATTTGGATTGGGAGAATCCAATATTAAGAAGAGTGTGAGATAGTTTTTTTACTCCATTAGTGACTGGCCTGTTTAAGGCCATAAATAGATTTCTTAAGTGTATAAACCATGTTAGGAGGGACATTGAGTCCAGGGGAGATTTCATATAAACCTCTTCATCAAGATCCCCATGTAAAAAAGCAGTATTTGTGTCTAATTGGTAAAGGTGCGAGTTAGCAAAAATAGCAATGGACAACAAGATTTGTATGGTGGTCATTTTAATTAGAAGACTGAATGTTTCTAAATAGTCAAGGTCTTCGGTTTGATTGAAGCCTTTTGCAACAAACCGAGCTTTATATCGCTCAATAGTGCCATTGGGAAGGTATTTTAGTTTGAAAATCCATTTACATCCTATGGCACGTTTTTTGGGGGTAAGGATGTAATATCCCAAGTGCTGGTGCTATTGAGGGATTGAAGCATAGAGGGAATAACATGATGTCAATTGGGATTTGTTCTGGATTGGGACAGAGGTTGGCCCACCATCGAGCATGACCCAACCCAACTCCCCGTCGGGGAGGGTCCAATGAAAGCTCAAGCCTCCAACGCCCACAGGGAGCTCTCACATGTCTCCCCCTCCTCCACGATCCCCACGTGCCCCTATGCGGGAACACATCATCATGCAATTACCCATCTATGGAAGGTCACGGGGCATCTGACCCGGGGCGAAGACTGCGTGCTGGTCTTCCCTACGCCATGTAAGTCCTGACAGTTACTCGTATTGGGCCTTACAATCCAACCCAGTGCAAAGTAACCGTTGGTCCAGCGCTAGGGGTACATTATAAATACCCTCTTTCATTAGAGGGTCATGTATTCGATTCTCTGCACACTTTCTCTGTACTTGCTCTTTCTACTTCGTCTCTTACTTTAGCATCAGAGTACCTTGCAGCTACACCCCCTCCTCTTCTCCACCACCGGCGAACTAAGGAGCTCACGATGTGTTACTTCCTGCTGATTCTTTTCTGATCCGATAAGATCAGTGGTGTCTTCTGTGGGAAACTTCCTTCCTCGTTCTTCCTTCTGAAAGAAATCCAAGAACCAAAGCATAACTCAGCCTTCGTTGATCATGGCAATCCCATGCGATAACAACAACATACATGAAATGCCTTCACCCCATTCACCAAGGCGACGATCGTGATCCCAAAGTGACTGTTCACATCAAGGAAGGAGGCACTAGGGACGGGCACACCACCTCTCCCTCCCTTGATGATGTGGCCTACGACGCGGCCCAACGCCTTGACAACCCAGCTGTCTTCCAACAAATTCATGTGTTGCCCAACACCGACCCGACCATGGTGGCTCTCTTTGCAGGAATCAATCAAACAAACCCGATGATTTTCCAACAGAACGAGCAGATAGAAATGTTGGAGAAAGACCGACAATCACGCTTTCCCCTGCGGAGACATTGTCGTATGGTTTCTCGTAGCCCGTCCCTGCGACGAAGAGAAACACGTCCTTCACCTCCCCTGCGGAGGCTACACCATGATATATCTCGGAGTCCCTCTCTGCAATAGGTCGGCATCGTCCGCGACTGGAACAACTACAACCCATGGCCACCCAGAAGCGTGATTGTTCTCCTCCCTAGAAGGAGTGACATTCCCTAACTTCTAAGGGTCTGTTTGGTTCAACGGAGGGGAGGGGAGGGGAGGTATTTTAATAAAGGGGAGGGGAGGGGAGGGAAGGGGAGGGGAGGTATTTTAACTAATGTATGTTTGGTTCAAAGAAAGGGAGGGGAGGGGAGGGGAGGGATTTTTAACTACATATATGTTTGGTTCACAAGGGGAGGGGAGGGATTTTAAAACCAAATTACATTTTTATCCTTACGAATATCATCACTTGTGTTTAGTAACACTAAAAACAATACTAGATAAAAATAGTTTTGAGTAAATTTCACCAAATAAAAACTTGGTCATTCATAAACAACACAAATTAAAACAAAATATTCAAAAAAACATATTAAAATGTAAGCAAAATATTCAGAACATATTAAATTGTAAATAAAATATTCATAAAAGTCATAAGAACTAAAATTCAAAAGGCATAAAATTTCATATATCTAAAAGTTTTAAGATCTAATTGATTAAAAAAATCTCATTAGCTAAAAATTGACATTCTTATTCAACTTTTCTAACTAAATATAAAAATTAAATAAGTTCCAACTAAATATAAGAAATAAATAAATTTAATTCTTGATTCTTTAGTTATAAATAAAAATAATAATATTATGTAGAGTTGATACTCAATATACTTTGGACTTTTTACTCTTTATTATTAATATATATTACTATTTTTTAAAAAATAATTTAGTAAATTTGATGTTTAAATCATCCATCACTAATATTTAATTACTCAATAAGGACAACCATGGAATTAAAAAAATAATTATGGTTAAATTAGGGAATATAATAAAATTATAAATAATAAATCTTCCCTCCCCTCCAAATCCCCCCAATTTGAGGGGGAGCAAAATATGAGTCTAGGAGGGATTTTGCTCCCCTCCCCTCCCCTTATAAAAAATGAACCAAACACAAATATTTATAAATATCCCCTCTCCTCCCCTCCATCTACCTCCAACCAAACAGACCCTAAGAGAAACAGAGCTGAAGGGAAATATGGAAAGCCGAAGAGCCGCCCGAGGAGCCCTCCACGCTGCCAAAGCCCTCGGTACAACCCGTCCCTCTCGCAATCGCCCGTCAGAAGCGACGAGGACGACCCCTGCACTATGTTATCCAGGGCTATCCAGGAAACTCTCGTCCTCTTCGGGATGGAGAAACCCACGATCCTGGCTACCTATGATGGTACCGCCGATCCGAACGACCATATTGAAAGAATCAATGCGATGTTCGACTACAGGAACGTCAGGGGAGCCATCAAGTGTAGGTTCTTTCCCATGACCTTGAGGAAAGAAGAGACAACATGGTATAAAAGCCTTGAGCCCGAGTCCATCACCTCTTATAGAGAGCCGAAGAGGCAGTTCTCCAGGAACTTCACCGCCTCCTGGCGACACCCGAAGACGAAAGCATCCCTGGAAGCCATCATTCAGGGGGAGGAATCTCTCTGGGACTATATAGAGAGATTCAATCGAGAAGTTGTGCAAGTGTCTACCTCGGACGACATGAAGAGGTGTATGCTCGAATAAGGACCACGACCTCGCATTAATTTTGCCAAGGTCGTCGAGATCGAAAGGCCTAACACTCTGGACACCTTCCTTCATAGAGTCCAATCATACATCCAATATGAGGAAAAGAGGCCGCCAACTGAGCCCGCGACTCGCAAAACCAAGAGAGCGCCAAAAATTTCAGGCATGAAGGTTCCACGCCACCCCGACGAGACGACGAGAGAAGAAGAGAGGATAAACCCCGGGACTCCCAGGAACAGAGGGGACCAGTTGGTCGATTCACTGAGTACATGATACTCACAGCTTCCTGCGAGCGCATTCTGGACGAGTGCATAAACTTAGAGTTTCAACGAGGTGGTTTCCGCTTCCCGAAGCCAACGCCCCCTAAGCCCAACGTCGACAAGTCCAAATACTGCCAGTTCCACCAGAGCCATGGACACGTCACGGAATATTGCGTTCACCTCAAAGATGCAATCAAAATCCTAATCAAAGAGAGACACATGAAGTAATACACCAGAAGGAACGAGGTCTCTCGGCATGAAACTCGCAAGGTGAAGAGGGTCGAGGAGATACCACCTCCCTCCGATGAGACCGGGCTGCAAGTCGCCTTGTGCATTGATGACTCGATTTCGTATCGTTTAATTTGATTTAGTTTGCTCATTGTTTCTTGTTGTTTTATCGAGTCTTTACTATTTTCTCTGTTATTTTCTTATGTTTTCCTTTGTTTTGCTTTGACAGGTGTCGTATCAGTCATGGAGAAAAAAAGGTATCAAAGTAAAAAGAAGAATGAAGCAAAAGTGAAGAAAATCACAAGTTCTGGCCCATCCTAGCTGAATGGGGCTCGCCATGTGTCTCCCTTCATCCAAATGGCACTTGCCATGTTCAAAAAGGAGGGAATTCCAATTCAAGAAAATGGCGCTCGCCATTAGAAGACGGCAATCACCGTTACTAGCGAGAGCAGTTTTCAGAGGCAGTTTCTGGCAGTTTTCTTTGGTTTGAATTTGTATTCAAACCTCTGTTCTTGGAACCAAAATTCCTCTATAAATAGGACTTCAGAGGCCTGCATTTCATATCTAAGAACACCACGAAAGCATTGTCGATATCCATACCCGAACCATATATTTACTTTCCACAGTAACAATCGTTTACACTGAGCAATTGTTACACTATTGTATTTTTGTTTTCTGCTGCTGCTGATGTACTTGGATTAAAGTTTAAATTAATAAAAGTTTCGATTCAGTTTATATTCCTTGCAATTTACAGGTTATTATTTCTTGCATTTATTTATTGCTTTACTATTTGCATGTGTCTTTTATATAACTAAATTTTACCCAAAAACTTAACTCTGAATTTTCACTTAGAATTAACCAACATGTATGTTTTAATTTCCAACAATGTTAACATGTTAGTCTTAGAATTTAATATGTTAGGCTAAATTTGTCTGAGCTCGTAGTTTGAGGACCTTCGTTTCGACGGGACTCTATGAAAACAAACAGTGTTAACTATGCATATCTTATAATATGGATTTAATGTCTAGTTCTAATCTAGGTTGCTTTGTCGTGAGAGCGAGAAGTCGCTTAACATTGTTTTTTCATGAGAGTGAGAAATGCATTAAGGTGTGTCCAATAGAGTGAGAGTTTGAGGTAATCACCAGATAGTAGACACTGAGCACTATACTTAAACACAGCGAGAGCGCTTTAGGCTTCAGTTAGGCTTTGTTAGTTTTTAAAATATATCTGCTGACTACCGAGCGAGCGAGAAAAAAATCTTGGGGATATTAGGTGTGGCTTGGTCAATAGAGCGAGAGTGTGAGATTGAGTTTTTAAGCCGGAAATTCCTACAGAACTATACTTGAGACCCTTGTTAGCACCCGGAATCTATAGAGTCTTTTAGGAGCACGAAAATTATTCTTCGGACTCGCTTCGTTATTTGTTTTAAACCCGTCAGTATTAGTTATTTTTCTATCCTTTTTTATTCCGTGACATTAAGCCTTAGCTTTACAACATAATATAGATCACTTTAGGTTGATTATTAATCTCTATGGGTTCAAAAATCTTTTAAAACTACACGATACGATGCATGCTTGCAGTTCTATCCGACCAACACATAAAGTTGCGATCAAGTTTTTGGCGCCATTGTCGGGGATTAATTTTAGTCAATATTGTGATTTCTTTGTTTCACAGTATAGACTAAGGCAACTATTTTTCTTTTCAATCCGTCAATTGTATGACAAGCACTCGCTCTCAAGGCGAAGATTTAGAGCAACCAATTGATGAAATCGAGCGCTTTATTAGCTTAAGGCGTCGAATTAAATAAAGGTCTAGAAAAATCATTCATACATAACTTATAAAGATCGAAGAAATTAGGAAGATAAAGGGTCTCATTAAAAACCTCTTCCCTTGTAGGGGGAGTGGTACCCCTATATTTAAATAAACCATTTTCTGAGGTAAATTCGTACAAATGGTGTGCTAAACGACCATGTCTCATTAAAAAAATAACTAGCTAAAACAATGTCTCATATTTTTTAGCTCCATTATCTCTAAATGCTGCCCGATGTCATTAATTAACAATTTCATGTTCTTCTCAAGTAGGATGGCTAACTCATGTTCTTTGGTTCCTATTATGGGGATGTTTTTCTTGGCAGCGTGGAGCTCCTAAGGCCTAATACGAACGTCCTTTGGATCTTCAGTAGGCATTTATATTTCCTTCCCAGGATCTATTATGGGGTCCACATCCACAAAGTTTACTCCCTCAACATCTAGTTGCAAAGTATTGAATACAACCATTGTTGCCTTTCTTAATCTCAAACTATCCTGATAGAATTTATGAGTGGTGTCTTGGTCATCATTGACTACCTCAACTCGCTTCTTAATCAACGAATATTTCATGCATAAATACATGGTTGACAAGGTGCCCTATAAGGTTGAAAGTGGGTCGTTCGTGATTATATTATATGAGGATGGCACACCTACAATGAGATACTTGACCTGGATCATTTTTGAATTCTCATTCATCCTAAACATATTCTTGAGGATGATATAGTCCTTCATTTGAACCTTCTTGACAGAGAAACTGACTAACGAGCCCTAGAATGTTTTAAGGTCGTTTGGGACTAATTCGAGCCTTTCGGTTATGTCCGAGTATTGGATATCTGCATAAATGCTATTGTTCATCAGTACTCATTTTGTTTCTCAACATTACACTGTATCGATATGATCATGAGATCATTTTCGTGAGGGTGAATTCTTACGAACTCTTTATTAGAGAAAATGATTTCAGGTTATGACTCCCTTCTTAAGTTGGGGATGACGAGCAAACCTTCCACTACCAAAAATTGTCGATTATATCTTTTATTGGAGGAGTTGGACTTTCCAACTCCCATAAACCCTCAAGCTATGGTATTGAGTATGTGGTAGACTGCTTTATTCTCATATTTTCCCTTGACTGTTTACCTTTTCTAGATCTAAGGCTTCCAGGTAAATCTCTCTATTGAGGTTTAGATCCGCCTCCTGATTGGTGGGGACTTCCTTGGACGTATTTCTTTAAATGTTCCTCTTGAATAAGCTTATCGGTCTCTTTCTTTAGCCGATAGTAATCCTCAGTGTGATGACCATTCATTTTATGATATTTGTATCATCTACTAGGCTCATGTCCCAATTAATTGGACCAGCAAGCCAAGGGGTGTAAATGGATATCCATGGGGTGGATAATATGATATCCATGTCTGCCCCATTTTGGATAAATATGATATTAGTATATGTCTCATATACATGTGGGTATCCTCTATGTCGGTAATCCCCGAGTTTTAAGATACCCGCAGATATTTACATATATCCTTGGATAACATTTTTTTTGTCTAGAGATGTAAATGGATATCCATGGGGTGGATAGTAAGAAAATAAATTGATCTCCATTTTTTATAACTCAAGATGATATTTATTCATAATATAAGTAACCTAACAGAACAATGTTTTACCACATCTGAAAATATTTCATTGTAATCAATCCCCTTCGGCTCCACCTGAATAAATCCTTTTGTTCAAGTCTTGCCTTAAACCTTTGTTCTTGAATTCTTGGAATACCTTCATTATTCTTGAAGATCCACTTGCATCCAATCACCCTTTATTTCTTGGGTAATCTCAAAATCTCCCAAATATGGCTCTTAATTAGTGAATGCATCTTATCATTTATCTCTCCAACCATATTCAACTATTTTTTTTTAATTCTTCTTTGAAGGTCTTTAGTTATGAGTCTTGCAACCTTTTAGCCACATTCAAACCATAACAAATAAGACGAATATAATTTTACCTCTAATGCATTCAAACCTCCCTCTTAAATATATCACAAGCTAACTGATTATGAGCCACTGTAGTTTACCATTAAATAGTAATGGACATGGAAGTCTTAATTATATCCTCGTCTCTAGTCTCACTAACAGAAACCCCACCTCAAAATGAGTCTTTTCCACCATAGTTTATGATTCTTTAACATCCAGGTATTTTTACTTCATCCCCATATGAGTCTGATCAAAAATTAATATTCATGCACTTATCATAAATTTTGATCCTCGTGATCCATCTTCCACGACTTGTAACCATTCACCCCTTTGAGATAACCAATGAAGACACATTTTACATCCCAAGATTCATGTTTGTCTTACTTGTTATGTGCAAATGCTAAAGCTCCAAAAATCTTCAAATTTAAGTAGTATATAGGTTTACCACTTCAAACTTTCATAGGTGTCTTGATGTTTATTTATGTGGATGGACATTTGTTGGTCAAGTAAGTTGTTTTAGAAACCGCTTCACCTGAAAACTCTTTGGTAGCCTAGCTCCCAACAACATGCCATTTTATTTTTCTAAACATTTATATTCATACGCTATGCTAGGTCATTTTGTTGACGTGTTCTAGCAACACTCTATGCCTTTTAATACCTTGTTTCCTAGAAAAATTATTAAATTTCTCTGGAAAAACTTTAGGTTATTGTTAGTTCTCAATATATTCAGTTTAACTTTTATTTGATTTACTATAAGAGTATATCATTCATTAAATTTTTCAAATGTGTCACTTTTATTTTTTTAAATATAGACTCATACTTTTGTTGAAAACTCATCAATATTATAGAGAAGATATAAATCACCCTAGTGAGTTTCCACCCTTTTCGAACCCCATAGATCTGACTGAACATACTCAAAAGGTAAACTAAAATTTTTCGCATCACTCCTAAACTTCACCTTGTGTTGTTTTATTAGTACATAATTATCAAAAGTTGCAGTTTATTTAATTACTCACTCCATAACAACCATTGTTTAGAAAGTTCAACTAATCCTCTTTTGTCATGAAACTCTTAACTAAATAATTATACATGACAAATTACAGTGGAATAATCCAAAATATAAACCCATATATTTTGGACCCTTTAACCATTATCAATACAACATGCAAATTTTCAACAATCTATGTTCAATTCTAATGAGGTAGCCCAAATATTTAGACATGATTATGGATAACAATTTTCATTTAATCTCGGGAACATACCTCACATTATGTAGAAAGAACTCATAGTCGTGAACTTTGCAAGCATTTTTGTTTCAAAATTAAACAACTCCACCTTCTTTCAGCTCGAAAGTATCAAAATATTCTTTTCTTGAACACGTGTGATAAGATTATATTGAGTCCATAAACCAACTCTTCTTTGTCTTCAAACTTGTTATCACTTGTGTGCTACCACTTTCATAATCATCTTCATCTAAGGCAGTTACAATCTAAACATAGTCAACTTACTCTTTCTTTTGGGACAATCCTTTTTGAAGTGACCGGTTTTGTGACAAGTAAACATTTGAACTTTGACTTATCAAAAGCCTTTGACATGGAATTGGACTTTGATATGGATATCTTCCTTTTTTGGTCTCCTCTAATCTCACTTATTCCTCTTAATACACTTAAGCCTTCACAAATATCATCAACTTTCGAATGCTCCATATTTGATAACTCCTTTGAATTTATGGTCATCTAGACTTAATCCAAAGTTATAGTCACTTATTTACCACAAAGAATGACATCCTTAAAGTTCTCAAAGGAATAGGGTAATGAGATTAACAAGAGTAGATCCTTATACTCATCATTAATTTAAACCTCAATATTGCAAATCATCAATGATCTTGTAAAATTTCATTAACTTCTCCATAATAGATTTATTCCTTGCCATACATAAAGAATACAGTTATTATTTTAGACACGATTTCTTATTTAAGCATTTGGTCATACACAATGACTTAATCTTGACCCATATCTCAGTTGTGGTTTTATCCATTGCAACTTCTTTTAGAAATTTATCCCCGAGGCACAAGATAATGGCATTACTGGCCTTATCTACCATCTTGGCCCTCTGCTTATGTTAGGCATGCATGCAACCCTCCCTTCAATTCTTCCATGCGCCTTTGTTGAATTAAGATTGCTTGCATCTTCACCTTCCAAAATCTAAATTTTCGTTAGAAAACTTCTTAATGTTCCATTTAGAACCCTTGTTTCTCACTTGTAAAGTTAACCCCTTTCCCTCACAGTAGGCACCACTTATTATGAAATTGAAAGGTTCAATCACGCCAAGATCTTTGATGTGTGAGACAAAAACAATATTAACCAAGAAATTAGATCTAGTACAATGAAAGTATAAAAGACAAGAACAAAAAAATTATTTACACACTTTAATCAGGTTGACCTACCAAGATGATAACAACTTTCTGATTCACTATACTTTAAAATTGTTACTAGATATTACAATATGAGTTACAAGAAAATAGTCTTCAAAATTCACAAGAAAAACCATATATTATACTCAAGTGTTTCACAATCTCTCTAACTCTCAATATCTGAATCACATAAATTCAAGGTATTTAAAGTGTTTCTCAAACTTCTTTGATAATCTCAATGGCTTTCAAACTCCAAGAATACACTACTACGTAAAAGTCATTTCACAACGGTTAGAAAAGGGATACCACCATGTCTGACCAACCGTTGTAAGGTAAGGGGTGGTTGTATGTATGATGTTTTCCACCACGGTCCTTCAACTGTGATTATAAACTATGTAGCGCATTACTTATCACAATGATTACTTCAAACAACTGTTGTGATATTTGTAAGAACACATATTGTTTCTTAGTAATATCTCTATGTTTTGATGATAACACTTATGAATTTTGTATTCAAGAATTATATACTCTAAATTTGTTCTAGACTGTTTGCTACAGGTACTAAAGAAAATATTCTTAAAGAGCAAATTTGGATCTGAACAATGATATTATGAAAGGCTTCAAAGGTTCAAGAGCATCTTAAATGAAGATCTGAACGCTGTCTCCAGAAGAATCTGAGTGCTGTCTACTGAAGATTCTGAAGCAGAAGCCTCTAAAGAATAGAAGACTCTGAGAGTTCAGAAGCTTAGTCATCAGAAGACTCTGAAGATACTGCGCTGCATAAGTATTGAGAATCTGATATAGAAGACTCTGATCTGACAGAACTACACGCTCAAGCACACAAGCTGCATATACTCTGATTCAGCATAATCTGAAGAACATCCCAAGACTCTGAAGATCCAGAAGATCTCTACTCTGGAGATTCTAAAGATCCAGACTCTGATGTTGATAGTTGAACTTACTTAGTGAAGAAGATTTGAATATGTCCGTTGGCATATCTCAACAGCTTTTTCCTCTTTTATGTTAGACACAAGAACACAGACAAAAAGGTTTTATCTGTGCATTCCATTCTAAGGAAAGTTTCTGCAAAGTGAAGACAAAAGGCATCAGGCTTTTTCAGCACAACCTCCAACGTAAAGACAAAAGGCTCCAGGCTTTTTCAGCACAACCTCCAACGTTGAGAAGACTTCATGGATCTAAGTGCCTATATAAAGAAGTCCACTCCATCTTCTTCAGTAATGAACTACTTGCAAAAATCACTCATTAAAGCAAAACTCTCAAAAGCTCTTATATTCTATTTGCTGCAACATTGTTCTTAAAACTTAAGAGAAATATCACAGTTGTGATAATAGCTTTTTAGAATCATTCTTACTCTTGTAATAGTTTTACATTGATTGTAAAAGGTTTCCTTAAGAGGATCCAGTTGGGATCAGTAGCTCTTGAGAAGACTAAGAACAGTTGTTCTTAGGTGTTACTATTGTAATCTGTTTGATTAAATAGTGGATTAAGTCCTTGCTTGAGAAAGGCAAATCACTCTTGAGAGGGTGGACTGGAGTAGTTGAGTTCAACGAACCAGGATAAAAATAACTGTGTTTGAATCTTTGATTATTTGTCATACTTATTCACCCCCCCCCCCCTTCTAAGTATTTTCTCACCTTCAGTATTCTTTAACACATAACATTTAACAACGGTTGTTCTAAACAACCATTGTGATATATACATTGAGTTTATTATCAATTATCTGAAATGCTTATTTCGCCAATGCTCACTAAACATATAACATTTCAATCTGATCTAGAATATTATAATATAATAAATTAAGTTATATTAGAAGAACAAGCTACACGTCCAATTCTAAACAAGAATTCTTCAACTCCTTATCCAAATTTCGATCTTTAACGTTTAGAACTTGGTTTAATGCTCCTAGTTCTTCAACCTCCCTTTCCTTCACCTCTATTTCATTTTACAAAATATTATTTTACTTTACAAACAAAACTAGAGTTGGAGAAATGGGCAGTTGAAGAACTAGAAGCATTAAACTAAGTTGTAACGGTTAAATATCGAAATGCAAATAACGGACGGAAGAGTTCTTGTCTAGAATTAAATGTGTAACTTGTTTTCTAATATTACTTTATCTATCATATTATAATTTTCTAATACAATCTCAAAAGTTATATATTCGGTAAGGGGTTGTACAAACACTCAAATGACATAAGATATAATAAACTCAAATTTTAAACAAAAATTAACAACAACATTCATCAATAACAAACCTTAAACAACATACAAAATACAACAAACAACTTTTATTAAAAACACAAAATTATAAACACATAGCATAAACTACAAACAACATACAACTTTTATTAATAACAAAAACAAAAACATATAAAGTCATATAATGTTTTAGAAACGTACCTATCTCAAAATGTTACAAAAGATCTAATTTATAGTAGTGATATAATCCTATAAATTTATAAATCTTCTTATCACCAAGATTACTACACCTAATGCAACTTGTACTTACAACAAGTGAGATATAACCATGTTTATAATAGCCATAACTCTAAAGATGTAGAACTAACCCAGAGCATAATCCATCACTAAATTCGAGAATCGAATTGACCCGGACCAATACTCATCTCTCTAGACAGCATATTGCCATCGTTGTTTTTCTAGAACACCTCCACAGCGAGTCTCGGCTCATCAAAAAATTGACACTCCAAACACATGTTTTTTTTTCTCTTTTTCTTACTTACTTGATATTTAATGACATATTACAGAAAATACTATTTTGTTTTTGTAATCGTTATACTTTTTTTGTTATATAATAGTTACACTATTATTAACCGAAATATAATTCGATGTTGTATATTTTCATTAAAAAAAAGTTATACATTGTCTTTTTCTTTAAATTATTACATTCATATTCCCCTCCACGATCTAAAGATTTGATCGATAATTATTTCTAAAGCGTTTATTAAATTTTGAAGTGTCTTAACCCTCTAGTGAGACCCTCAATACAACTCATTTAAATTTTTATGTAAATAAAAAAATTCCATCCATACTCAATGTGTTGATTCTCACACCTAAAATACTATTAACAAAATCATAGTAACACCCATTCTAGAGTTTCTGACCCTCCAAAGGTCGTTTGTTCCTTTACCTCATGGAAACGAAACTGCAAAATTATAGTTCATTGGTTTGTTTCTCATATAACATTAAAACTCAATTTCTCTATTTTTATAAATATGCTATTATGCTTGGATTGGACCAAATTTGTGGTGTGTCTAAGTCCTTAGTTTTATTTGAAAGAAAAACATTATCTCTAAATATAATGTACACTCTCTAGTCACTACTATAAATAAATAATTTCTCTAAATCAATCATCTTATTCTTCATCCACTTCATATCATATTTCTAAGTCTTTCTCGAAATACTTTTGTTCCTTTTTGAGTTTCTAAGTTACCAATCACCTTTGTTGACAAAATGAGTGGAAGTTCTTCAATGCATGAGAATATGGCTGCTCCTATATGCAATTGTGAAGAAAAGTGTGTCATATTCACATCAAAGACACCTAAGAATCCTAACCGACGTTTCTTTGGTTGTCCATATTTTAATTTTGAGGTAAATCAATTAAACAAAGTATTTTAAGTTAATTTAATAATGTGTTAATGGTTTCTTATTGATTATCTTGTAGAAAAAAATGTTATATTGTGACTATTTCATGTGGGAGGATGAATTCATTGCATCCCAAACTACAATGGTTGAGTTGAAGGAAACCAAGAAGGAGGAAGATGTGATGAATAGTGATGTGGAAGTTAAAGTTAATCAATTTGAAAGTGATATGGAACATAAAATTAATGTATTAGAGAGGGATATTAAAGTCATGAAATTTCAGAGTGAATCACAAATGAAGAGAAGGAATTGGAAAAAGTATGTTGGAGTTGTAGTGCTTTTGATTGTTGCTTTGGTTATAGTTGTTTGTGTTTTGAAGCATACAAATTTTTTTAAGTAGTTATGTGGTAGACTTTGGATTGCGTGTGTTTTGTTTGTAATAAATAATGTGTGTGTTATGTAATGAAATTAGTAAACTTTAATTGAAGAATAAGTGTTCAATGAGATAATAATATGATTAATCTGTGTTGTCCTTCCTTCTTCTAAAACATCTGCTTTAAAATAGTTTTTATTTTTAAAGACAAAAATTACAAGAAAGCTAGTAAACAAAGAAAGAAATGAAAATTCTTGTGAAAAGTGTTGTAGATTGGTTTGCTTTAGATTGAAACTTCAAGCTCATTATACTTCTTCTATTTTATAATAAGTTTCTTTCTAGTTAAAAAAATTTGTCCAAAAATAATAGTTTCTTTATTTTTTAAACACAACATTAATTAATTTTTACTTACACTTAATAAATATTGTCTATACTTAGAAATAGTAAAAAAAACGCATTTGCATATATATGCGATCAAAATTTATCACAGATATGGAGATAATAGTTTAATGGATATATACGGATAAAATAAATAAACATTTAAATATTTATTTGTTAATCGATATGGATATGAGTTTAATGATACATGTGTCCGCAGATATCCATATCAATTAATAAATTATACAAATTATTTAAATATCATTAGTTTATTATAACGTGTCTTTTCATCTTTTAGAAAAGTAGTCATTTCATACAAACTCTTATTATGCTCTTCAACATTATACTCTTCAATATTCCATACCTAATTAATTTCATCTTTTAAAAAAGTAGCCATTTCATATTATGCTCTTCAATATTCCATACCTCACTTCAACAATTTCACTGTTCAGCCAACCAGTGTCATCCTTTCTCTGTCAAATTAGTGTCTCCCTTCCTACTCCTATGTAGTTCGTTCTTCCATCATAACTCACAATCACAATATCTTTTATTTGTTTGATTACAAATAAAATGTATGAATATTATGTTTGAATCTTATTATGTTTTGTTGAAAAAGAAAAAATTAATATGATTATATTTTGTTATTAACTTAAGAGTGAATTGTATGGATGTTATGTGATAATAACTTGTTGTGTTATAAAAAAAGTAATCAATTTTTTGTATTCATGGATATCTATAAATATCTCTGGGTACCGTGAAACCCATGGATTATCCGTTTAACAAATACCCGCACAGATATGAGATGAATACGAATATCATATTTATCGAACGAGGTGGATATGAATATCATATTATATATCCCCATGAATATCCATTTACATCCATATATATATATACCCTCATCATTATTCATCGTGATGACTCTTAAGGTTTTTAAAAGTGTTACACATAGATTAAAAAAGTAATGATTGAATAAATAATTCAATTAAAATTTATATTTATTTATTTATTCAATCATTACTTCTCTTTCTCTCTCTGTGTGTCTGTGTGTGTCTGTGTGTATATGTGTGTGCGTGTGCACGTGCGTGCATGTGCATATATGTGCGTGCATATGTGCGTGTGTGTGTGTGCATGCTCGTTTGTGTATGTGTGTGTGCATGCTCGTTTGTGTCTGTGTCTGTATCTGTGTGCGCGTGTGTGGGTTTGTGTATGTATGTGTGTGATTCTCTTTACTGATGTATTGACTTGGTTGTAACTTTTACCGTCATTATTATGATGGTTGGCTCTATTTATTGTGAGTTCCATTGTTGGATTGCAATAACTGATTATATATCCTTCATAATTGTTAATGTAGTATTGCAATAATTTTTATTCTTCTCCCTTTCTATTTCAACCATTTATGGGTTCACGCTACTTTTTAACCTTTTAAGTTTTTGTCAATTTGTGCTTTCCTTTGGTCTTACACCTTAGTTCTCCCTTTGTTTTACTAGTATGTGTGATTTTTATCTCTCACTTTGCATTGGTGTTATTTTACAATGATCAACATTATTTTAGTTGAGCATGTTGATTTTAAATGACAATTTTAGTTTTTGATCCTTTGATTGAGGCCATGTTCTTTGAGGATTGTATAAAGGTCACACTAGCTTAAACATCATATATATGATGTATGAGTGATATGTGCACATCCTTTACTTGTTGTGGGATTTTTTGACCATCATGATGTTGATAAACCAAGTTGGATATACAACTTCTTAGATGAAACGTGCATTTTCTAGAATTTGAGTTTCTTACCAAACAATAAGCACTACTATAAAATACACATTTGGTAACATAATATTACCATGGTCATGCCTTCCATCATTGTAATATCTGAAACTGGATGCACCTAATACTTATTTTTTTTCTTGAAAGTTATTTAATCACAGTTGATAGATACAACTGTGGTGATAATGTGAGTGGTACAAGGTTCAAATTATGGCAACTACATTTTTTTTCCTATTACAAAAAGCGTATGTCAGCTAAGTTCATAAATAAATAAATAATTTAATCACAGATTTAATATGTAACTACTGTAATATCATCTGTACAACCTTTGTTCTTCCCGAAAGAGAGAAACGTTCTTCCCAACTATAATGATGATTGAAAATTTTCTTCATTTTTCAAGACACTCACAATGTCATTCAAGAATATCAACCATTGAAAGTAATCATTGCAAGCATTAAATTATCAGATATTTCATCTGCAACCTCTTCTATAAAGGCACATTTTCATATAATGAATTTCCACTTTTTCAAAACTATTCTTCTTAACTACATATAGCAACATGAGTTCTCCATCTGAGAATATTAACAAAATATCTCAACTGAAGTCACCACAGTACAACACCATGATCAGCAGTTAACTGAGGAGGTTCAACCATCTGAATCGACTACTGTTAGGGATACACTTAGGGTTAAGAAGGCCGAGAAGAAGAAGAAAAAGTTGTCCAGGAAGATTTGTTACTATGATTCAGACGAGGGTAGTGAGGAGCGAGTCATAGATTATGAAGATTCCTTTGCTGCTAGAGGATATTGTTCCGACATTAACAAAATTATGTAATGAAATTATTTATGTACTCCTCCCTCTTGGCCCTCTTAATGAAATTATTTATTATTGTTTTATATATTCTTTCATTTATACACTATTATTGTTTTACAAAAAAAATTGTACAAGCCAGCAAAAATAACAACAACAATCGCAACAATAATGAAAAATAACAATAACAATAAATAATAATTCTCTCACCATTGGGTTCATAAATAAATAAAAATTTGAAAGTTATTTAACCACGGTTTTACTAAAGATCCGTTGTAAAAGTTCTAAATTTTATCACGGTTTTTCTTTCAAACCGTGATGAAACGTGATATATTATATCATAGTTTTTCTATGAAAAGTGATATTTTTTACTATATAAGCAAAAGTATTTATCGTTCAGTACATAACAATTGTTTCTCTCAAATGAAAACCCTCCTAACATATTTCACTCTTATCTCTCATAACATAACCCTAAAATTCATGTCACTCTTTAAACTTTCTTAAACCTTCATATTCGTCTTCACCAATCGTTATGATACTCTTTAATCATATTTCAAATTCATTTATTAAACTTATGCTTCGATTTTGTTTACATTTCTTGTTAAAAATGAGTTCTCATTTTTTATTTGGTAAATGTTCTCATTTTTTCAGATTCGTCTTCACCATCTTAACAAAGTGTATATTTTGGCTATGATGCATATGGTTTGTGTAGCTCTGAATAAAAATACAAGAAGTATGAAGCTATTGTGTTAACTTTATTCATTTTGTACTTCTTCTTCGTAACTTCATAAACTAGATGAAAATCATAATTTGTTCCAGATCCACGATTAGTTTAGAAAAGGTGTGTTCTTTAAACATTATATAATATCTTGTTTTGTTTTATGTTGTTGTATGTCATTGTTGTTGTGTGTTGCTATTATTGCTTTTGAACCTTATTTTATTGTTTGTTGTTGTATTGCTGATAAATGTTGTTGTATGTTGTTATTGTTGATTAATGTTTTAAGAACAAGAACAAAATATTGCTAAGTCACAAGAAAGAAGTTGCTTGTGACTTAGCGATGTTTTGTTCTTTAAATTCTTAAAACATTACATAATATTTTGTATTGTTGTATATTGTTGTATGAAGTTGAGTTTATTATATGCTATGTAAATTATTTGTTTCACTAACCTTTCACTGAAAATAGATTTCAATTAAGTTGACATAGAAACTTATAATCTGAAAATTAAGTTGTATTTGAAAACCAACTTATATCAATCAATGTTTTTCGAAATGCATCTGTCTCATCGTTTATCTCGCGTTGTTTAACATATAGAATGTAGGTCAATAACCTGATTCCTTCATCACATCCATATCTTCTCTTATAGTTTAATTTGAATAACAACCATTTATTGATATTATTCAAATTAAACTAGAATATAAAGAATTGATGTCATGAAGGACTTAGACCATTGAACCACATTCTATACGTTAGATTGTGTGAGATGAAGGATGAGAGGAATGCAATTCGAAAAAAAGCGGCTTGTTTAAGTTGGCTTTCAAGAATAGTTTAATTTTCAGATTATATACTTCTTCATCAATTTGAATGGTTGTATGTTGTTGTGAGGTTTATTGAAATCAAGAAATCTACTTATTATATAATAAACTCTGGGTTTCAACAACATTTATTTATATTAACTGTTATGGAATGTTATTTTCCTAAATGTATATACTACAACAGTTAGTTATAGAAATTGTAATCATATATAGTGCGCTTTCAGGTTTTCTACCACGGTCATAAGACTGTGATTATAAGTAGCGCTTATACAACCATACCCTACGTGACAACGGCAGATCACGTGTGATGTTATCCATTTTCCAATCATTGTTGTATATATTTTCTATAGTAGTGAAGTTATTTCTCTACGTCAATCTTTCTCTTCTTTTACACTACTGGTCGGACAACATGACTAATGGGTAGGTGATAGGAGACTACATTTGGATCCATTTCACACATGTCGGCTAGGATCCATGCAAATAGGTTTCATTTGTATAACGATGTTTGGATAAAATTGACTTCTTATTTGGTTGTCACTTGAGTGCAAATCTTTGTGACTTTTTTGTGGCATGTGATCTCAAATTCTTTTACCTTCTCCATAAGTTGCGGTATTTCTTTTATGTGTTCCTTGGGTTCAAGTCAACAAGCTTTCATTCCTCATTCTAGTCCTATCGAATGGAATTCCCATCTCGGTCGAGGTCACTTCGATTTTTCTTAAGGTTGTTGATGTCACAATGTCTATCCACTTATTGGTATCTGTGTATGATGGTGATTTTCCCATTCTCAAGATGGAACTTCATTACCTAGTTTGGTGTTGATATGATGGCTCCAAGTGAGTTAGTATTTTCCTTATAATGATAATTTTGTAGGAAGATGTGTCTTCCATCATTAGCAACTTGGCTTGAAATAACTCAGATTTGACACATGTTGGAAACATCATCATTGTAACACCCTAAACCCTGAATTTTATATATTAAGCATTACTCGACAATCTAAGGTGTCACCCACGACAATCCTTTAATAAAACAGACATTTAACAAACACACAGAGAGGAAATATCAACGTCATACAACACATGTCATCGCACACGCACCTTCACTTAGGGTATCATTGCGGGGGTATCGATCTTGTTTCAAATAATAAAACATTGCAACTTAGACTTTCAGTCTCAATCTTCAAATTATAATAAATTATTTTCAAAATAAAGAGTTATCATATTCAACTCTTTAACATCTTCAACATAAACTGAATAACACAATTAAACTCTAACAAAACATAATAAGCAAGCAAACATTCCCATCCCCGATGTTACAGGATTAGATCAAGACTTTTAAACAATGATGAAACTAAACGAAGTAACTCTATGAGCTAACTTCCACTTACAGTAGAAAACTCTACTCTTGAGTATCTACAAGATGTCCATGGTGGAAAATATGAAAGCAAAAGGGGTGAGAAACAAAAACCAATATAAATAGTGTAAGGAATTCTAAGGTAGAGAGCATACAACGAGCGTATATTCAATTACATAATCAAATACCACATAGTCGCACACCCTTCATAATATCATGTACATATTCACAACAATCAACAACATCATGAACAGTCAACTGCATATGCAATCATGTATGCAAATGTACTCCACAATTGACTTATTATGTATGTGCTACCATTCATGAACACTTTGGTTCATCTCCCTCCTGATACCCATCATAGACCAGAGTATACAAAATCGTTACTATCACCATAGGTAACGCTTCACCAATCCCCACTTGGAACTGATAACTCACTCTAGATCCTTACCATAAGACCAAAGCACACCAAAACTGGACCAAAGTTCGTACATCATGATGCATGACTCTCAAAAACAAGCATTTTCACCAAAGGTTCACCAAAAGAATCATTATGCACATCTCACCACTTATGCATCACATTATTCATCATACACAACAGTTAATCAATATTACGACATTAATAAACACCAATAAATAGTAGCAACTCAACATATATAACTTCATAAACATTCACTCATGTTACTTCACCAAAACAACAACACATCATTGTATAAAATGACGATTCGCTAACCGATCATACAAATCATCATAAACATCCATACAGTAGGTAAATGACTACCACTCAAACATTTTATCAAGCATTGTCATGATTTAGTTATGCACGTTAGCTTTATAACGCTTCGAGCAACGCCTCATTTGGACTTACGGAGTGAAAGATACTGCCAAAATCGTCGGACAACGTAACAAAAACAAAAGCAAGATTTTTCACCATCTGGACTATGACAATCGATTGTCATAAGGTGACAATTGATTGTCAGCAAACATATTTCACTATTGACTTTACAAACAACCACTTTTCAAGGATAGGCAATTGTTAAATGCAAATTATAACTTAAATTGAACCATCTTTTTTGGCATTTTTCAACTCAATTCTCATGTTTTAATGGATTTATTCCTTGTATTAAAAATACCTTTGGATTTCTTAATATGTGTTATTGTGCAGTATTTAGGCATACAACATCAAATATTAAGACACAAGTGAATTGACAAGAAAGTCAAAAAAGAGAAGAGGAATCAGCATGTTCGTTGTGCGAACACCAGCGAGATGAAAGAGAATGCTCGTTGTGCAAGCTCCTGGAGAAGCCCCAACGAACCATCCTAGATTAGAGGCATTAGAAAAAGGACCCTAAGTTCGTTGGGAGAATCTGTAGCGAACAGGTTCGCTGTGTGAAGAAGTGCTCGCACTGCAAACTCAAATATTTTCCAAGGGCAATTTAACTGTTCCTGAGGCACTTGCAGTGCCTAAAAGAGGTCTTCGTTGTGCGAAAAAGGTGTTCGTTAAGCGAACAAGACAAATTTTATAAATACTATTTAAGTACTTTTCTTTCTTTTTAGAAACATAACTTGTATTTTTCTGAATAGAACTTTATCTCTCTTCATTCCAAGCATATTCTAGAGAGAGAAACGCAAATCCTAAGAAGGATAAGCATAAATCGAAGCAACTCGGAGCTTGATCTTTGAGTAAGTGATTTGATTTCTTGTTGGGTATGGATGTAGTTTATTCATACCTTATGTATTTCATCTAATCTATGTATTGTGAACTAGTTTTGATTCAATATTGGTGTTGTCTTTGATTTCTTCTTTGCGGGTCTTGACAAAACCTTTTCAAATATTAGATCTTATATATTCATCTATCAATGAGAGAACTTTTGACATAGTCTTGTAAGTTGATATTCACTAATATCTTTGATTTTATTGTGTTTATTATTAGCATAAGTAGCGATCGATACGGTATTGTAAGGATGCGTGATAATAGAGATGAGAAACTATGTTCACTTACATTTGGAAAATTAGTTGAATTCATGTAAAAAAGGTTTAATCATATGCATGTATTCTGATCACACTATGCCAGAATTGACTTTTAGTAGCGCATACAAAGACAGCGCTTTTAGGAAAAGTGCTGCTAAAGAGTAATTAAAAAAAAAAGAAAAAAAACAGCATACCTAAGACAACGCTTTTTTAAAAGCGCTGCTAAAGGGGTACACTAAGAAAGCGCTTTAAATAAAGCGCTGCTAAATGTATGGGCGAAGACAACGCTTTTGTAAAGCGTTGTTGTAGGGTGGTCTTAAGAAAGCGCTTTTCTAAAGCGCTGCTGTAGGGTGTGGCAAAGAAAGTGCTTTCTTTCTAAAGCGCTGCTATATGGTTTTTCAAAGAAAGTGCTTTTACAAGCGCTGCTGTAGGTATTAAAAAGCGCTGCCTTAGGTGTTATTAAAATTAAATTAAAATATCACAGAATTTTTTAAAGAAACATAACATAGCTAGCTTGCGCGTTCTTCATTCTTTCTTTCTCCTCTCTGCGAACCAGAACCCTATTCACCACGACCGGCCATCGCCCTCCTCCGTCCGACTGCCGCGCCTCCGTCGCCCTCCTTCGTTCATCTTGTGTTGCATTTCTCCTCCATTTGACCGTCCGTTTTCGACAGCATCCTCTGTAGTGCATTTTCTCCATTGTTACAGTATTTGAATTTTTTCATTTTGCATTTTTCTGGATTATTGTCTTAGTATTTCATTTTTCTGGATTATATGATGTTAGTGTTACTTCTTTTTTGAGTTATTGACTTGTTTTTGTTGATACCGTTGATGAGAATTACTCTTTTGATATTGGCTTGAGTTCTGTATACAAGGTGTTTGTTGAAATGCCACAGTGAATTTACTTATGTTAACTTTCATTATATCTAGTAGTATACAAGGTGTTTGTTGAAATGCCACAATGAGTTTTGTATACAAGGTGTTTGTTGAAATGCCACATTGAATTTACTCTTTTGAATATAATGTGTTCTTATGTATTTTTAACAATTGCTTTGAGAAGTTTCTTTAGAATGTGGTCATGTTTTTTAAAACGTTTTTGTTTGTTCTTTTTATGAATAGACCAAACACATGTTTGTTGTTTTATGCTTTGTTTTTGCACTACCTTATCTATATTACTATTTTGTTGTCTTTTTGTTCATGATGATTTTATTTGGGGCGTTTGATTCATATTTTGGCATAGTGCATGTTCTTAAAATGATAAGAAAATATGTAAATGAAATTTTTTTTTTGAATTTGAAAATAGACAACTATTTGTGAAGTGTTGTAGTCGAAAATATGTTTTTGATTTATGGTTTACAATTGTAAATGAGGGTGAAATTTGTAAATGTTTGAGGTTATTATATAATATTGCCATTTGTAACCTTGAAATCTATAAAATTTTAGATAAATATAAACTCAACCATAATTTTAAATTTACTAAAATATTTGGGGTTATCATGATTTTAAATTTAATAATAAAAAGTTAGTATCCAAGTAATATTCATTCATGACCTCTTTAGCCATATAAATTGCAAATTAATTAATTTTATTGCAAGTTTTATCAATAATTGATGTTCCAAGAATTATTTAATGTTGATGATGTTATTAATTTTGTCTGTTATAGGGGTTACCTGTGAAGAGCAAGGTTGTGATCGTTTTCAAGCATCCTACTGTGTAGCTTTCTTAGAAGTTATTGATTTCTTTACAGGTATTCTCTGTATTTGTTTAACTTTCTTAGTTTAGTTTAGACTACTTAATTAGTATGGATAAAAAATGGATGTCTTCCAATCGATTGTCTAAAGAGTACGAGAATGGGGTATCGAAATTCGTTAAGTTTGTTGTTGAACATGCCAAAGACCCCAGTAGGATCACATGTCCTTGCTTAGGTTGCTGTTATGGGCGTCGAATTGACGTCGTTCAGTTGGAATCTCATTTAATGAGACATGGAATTGATCGAAGTTATACATGTTGGACATTACATGGTGAGATAAGTAACGAGAATGTCGAACCCGGGGATAATACGGCATATGCTTCAAAGGACAATGGCAGAGATACATATGATTGTGATCGAGTCGAAGAGATTGCAGAAGCACTTGAAGAAGATCTTCAAGATTGTCCCAAGATGTTTGAGAGGTTGGTAAGCGATGCTGAGAAACCGTTGTATAAAGGTTGTACTACTTTCACAAGATTGTCTGCAGTATTAAAGTTGTACAACTTAAAGGCGGGTAATGGATGGTCGGATAAAAGTTTCACAGAGTTGTTAGCCATACTTCAAGAGATGCTTCCGGAGGATAATGTTATTCCCAGTCGAACCTATGAAGCTAAAAAAATGTTATGCTCTATTGGCATGAGCTATGATAAGATACATGCTTGTCTAAATGATTGTATTTTGTTTCGAAATGAATATGCATCATTAAATGAGTGTCCTAAATGCGGTGTATCTCGGTATAAGAAAAAGTTGTCACCAGCAAAAATTTTATGGTATTTTCCTATAATTCCGAGATTTAGACGCATGTTTTGTAGTGAAACAGATGCAAAACACCTGACTTGGCATGCAGATGATAGAATTATAGATGGGAAGTATCGACATCCGGCAGATTCACCACAGTGGATGAAAATTGATAATGAGTATCCTGATTTTGGAGAAGAAGCTAGAAACCTTCGCTTGGCATTATCGACTGATGGAATGAATCCGCATGGTCGGCAAAGTATCTCACATTCCACTTGGCCTGTAATTATTATGATTTATAACCTACCTCCATGGCTATGTATGAAGCGTAAGTACATGATGTCATCTATGTTAATTTCTGGCCCTAAACAACCAGGGAATGACATAGACGTATACTTGACACCTTTAATCAAAGACTTAAAGAGTTTGTGGGAGAACGGTGTGGAGGTTTATGATGGATATAGGAAAGAAAGTTTCAATTTGAGGGCGATGTTGTTTGGCACAATTAATGATTTTCCAGCATACGGAAATCTATTGGGGTATAGCATTAAAGGTCAATGTGTGTGTCCTATCTGTGAAGAAAACACAGATTGGACGCAGTTGGAATTTTGTCAGAAGAATGTCTTTCTTGGTCATCGTAGATTCTTAAATTCTAGTCATCACTACCGTGGATGGAGAAAAGCATTCAATGGAAATTCAGAACAACGTAGAGCTCCACCTACATTGACCGGCGGACAAATTTTTGAAAAGGTGAAAGATGTGAGTACTCAGTTTGGCAAGCCTTTTGCACATACTATTGTCACACGTGGGTGGAAGAAGAGGTCAATTTTGTTTGAGTTGCCGTATTAGAAGTCGTTGTATGTAAGACATTTTCTTGATGTTATGCATATTGAAAAAAATGTATTTGAAAGTTTTATTGGTACGTTACTCAATATACAAGGAAAGTCTAAGGATGGCCTTAAAGCAAGAAAGGATTTGGTAGCAATGGGAATAAGAAATGAATTAGGATCCTTGAAGAAAGGAAATCGCACATATCTACCACCTGCTGCTTATACTTTATCTAGAAAGGAGAAAAATATATTGTGTAAGTTTCTGAGTGAAGTTAAAGTTCCAGAAGGATACTCTTCAGATATTAGAAGACTTGTTTCTATGAAAGACCTCAAGTTAAAGAGTTTAAAGACACATGATTGCCATGTTATAATGGAACACTTTCTACCAATAGGTATACGCTCTATTTTTCTAGAAAAAGTGAGAGGCGCAATAACTAAATTGTGTTTTTTCTTCAGGTCAATTTGTAGCAAGGCGACCGATCCTGCGATCTTACCATCATTGCAAAAAGAAATAGTTGTTACTTTGTGTCAGCTTGAAATGTATTTTTCTCCATCATTTTTTGACATAATGGTACATCTAGTTGTCCATCTTGTGAAAGAGACACAATTGTGTGGACCAGCTTATATGAGATGGATGTACCCTGTTGAACGTTATATGAAAATATTGAAAGGGTATGTGAAAAACCGAAGCCGACCAGAGGGATGTATTGTTGAACGATACATTGTTGAAGAAGCTATTGAGTTTTGTACTGAATATTTGTCCAACGTTCAATCCATTGGCCTCCCAAAATCTAATGTTGTTGAAAAAATAGTAGGTAAACAGTTAATAGGAAATAAAGTTGTGACAGTTTCAAGGGATGAACGAGAGCAAGTGCATTTGTATGTTCTGCACAATGACATTGAGGTTGAGTCGTATGTTGAAATGCACAAGGACGTTCTCTAGGTTTAAATCTGAATCGAAATGAAAATTGGATAGTACGTGAGCACAATCGAAGTTTTATAACATGGTTCAAGGATCATATTTTTTCAAAGTTTTATTCTGATCCCGCTTCAATAACAGAAAGGTTGAGATGTTTAGCATATGGTCCAAGTTTGCATGTGTTTTCTTATAGTGCATATGCAATTAATGGATACACATTTTATACCAAAGAACAAGATGATAAGAGTACAATGCAAAATAGTGGTGTCACCGTGCTTGCCGAAGCAATGCATATTTCAAGTGTGAAGGACTTAAACCCCAAATATGCGAATCTGTCGTATTTTGGTGTTAACGAGCGCATTTGGGTGTTTGATTATGAAAAGTTTCAGATTCCTATCTTTGGAAGCAAGTGGGTTGAAAATAATAGTGGCATACGAATGGATAAGTCAGGATTTTTGCAAGTGGATCTTAATAAGGTGGGGTACAAAGATGAGCCTTTTATTCTAGCGACGCAAGCTAAACAAGTGTTCTATGTCACTGATCCGACAAGTACAAAATGGTCTATAGTTCTTTTTTCCAACAAAGTTATCGATGATAACATTGGAGACAAGGGGGATGTTGATGTTGAGAAGGAATCTTATATTATAGATGATCCAGATGAGAATATTAGAGCGGACGAATCATATATTAGAAATGATCATAACAAGGGAATTTGGATCAATCCATCCGTCTGTGTTGTTAAGAGACAAGTAAACCACGTTCCAACTAAGAAAAGAAAGAGATCTTAGTGTCAAAGGTACTTGTAAAATTACATATTGTCTCATTGAATAAAATTACATCTTTCTATCATGCAATACAATTACATATTATGTCATTCAATAAAATTATGTATGTGTTTTTCTTATTTATACATTTCTTATTTACATATTTGCATGTCATTCATTTGATACTTTGGTTTTTCTGAATTACAGGTATTATGGCCACCAATGAGGAAACATCACATGATGGAAACGAAACAACAAAAGACATGGAACACAATATCAAAAGAGGAATAACGATTATGAAAAAGATCATTCGTGCGAGAGATAAGGGTGTTAAGTATGATGTGCATTGGAATGAAAGAGATCAATTAGTTGAGCCTAACGGTGCAATGCTGACAAGTTACATTGGAGCACTTGTACGTTCGCAAATTCTGATTACTTGCGATAATTGGAGAATTCACTCGCTACAACCGGCTAAAGAAAAAATTTGGAGCGAGATACAGGTATGATACTTGATTATTTTTAATTATGTTGACGGTTACATCTTTAAATTAATTATACTAACATGTTATATGTATGTGTATTTGTTTGCAGAGATCTTTTAATATTGATGATTGCAGAAGAAAATATTGTCTTCAATTGGCCGGTAAACGACTGAGGGGATTCAGAGTGTTTTTAACGAAAAAGTTTCTCAAAGACTCTAATGGAAACTTTGTCGACTCGGAGCGTCCAAAGAAGTACGCTGATCTGATTTCGGAAGAAGAATGGGAGACATTTGTTGCAAAGCGAAGAACCAAAGAATTTTTAGTAAGTACAACTTATCATGAATAATGTATAGTATATATACTTCTTCCACAAGAGTTCTGATATGACTTAAACTTGTTTTTTCAGGTTGTGAGTGGTGTTAATCGGCAACGGGCATCAAGACCCGCGTATCCATACAAAAAAGGGCGTTTGGGATATGCACGCTTAGAACAAAAATAGTAAGTATATATAAATGCTTTAATATGATATAGTTACCAAAATTAGTAAGTATATATAATAGGATATGAATGCTTTATTATCCGTCTTAATGCGTAGATAGAAGAGGAGAAAAGTGATGCGACATCTCTTCCAGACCATGTTGTGTGGAAGACTGCCCGTGTGGGAAGAGATGGAGTCGTTCAGGAAGAAGTCCAACAAGTGTTTGAACAATGTGTAAGTACAACATTAGTTTTGTCAGTAACTGATCAAAAGTGTATAATATATTTATATATGCTTATATCTATATTTCAGGAGACTCTATCCCAGAGTATAACTCCAGCTGAGATGATGATTGCAGGAGTATACTGAGTCGGGTGTTAAATATCCCTGAGTATTATGGGCGTGTGAGGGGTAAGGGATTTGGCGTCACTCCATCACAATTGTATAAGAAGCCAAAGAAAAAAATCCTAGCAATAAAGAAGTGATGGATACGTTGGAGGAATTGAAAGCCCAGATTCGGGAATTACAGAAGGACAAAGAAAGGTACATGTCGGAAAGACGCGGTCCAGATCAGGGTAAAGATAGTATCAATTGTCCGCAGAAGCTTCCAGAGGTAATTGTATATATTACATTGAAATTAATTTAGCACAATTTTCTTAATTAACACATTAATCGGCATCATTATTTGTTTAGGGCATTTCACCTTGTCGGCTATATTTATCGTCACCGACTTATCGCATGGTTGGCAAGGGAAATGTGCATAACACTATGGGAGACTTACTTCACCATAAACCGCTCCCTGCTGGATATTTGAAAGTATCAGTTGATATTGCGTTAGAGGGGGGTGCGTTGTTGCCTTTACCAGATGATGTTTCAGACGCAACAGTGGTGGGAGACGCAATAGGAGCGTATGTTGCATGGCCGGCAAATCTCATTTTCATGGATGATGAGGTATGTTGAACACCATTATGAACCTTGTAATATTCAAATGTTTTACGACCCATAGATGAAAGTTGTTCTTACATTTACATTTTCTTATTTACATGATGATCTTAGACTCCTACAAAATCCAAATCAAAAGATAAGGGAATCATTGTGCGGGAAACCGATTCAGCTGCATCAAAGAAACAGGTACTACTACAGTTACATAATTATATTATTATACATTAATTACTAAACTTGTATGACTTTTAGGTTCATGATCAACAGTTGCAACAAGTCAGCAAGGGTAAGATACCTGAATCTTCCAAGGTGCCCAACAAAAAAAAGGTCGAGCCAAAAAAAGCATATGTTCCTCGATTTAGGTTGTGCCTTGAAACATATGTAGGAACAACAAATGTGAATGAGGGTGGCATCCGTCAAATACCTATGGAGGAAGGTATTTTCGGTTTTGAATATTCTGAAACAATTGCTAAAGAGGATTTGGACCAGGTTTTCCAACATTCTGAATTGGGCGTTGGTGTTATCTATTCCTACATCAGGTACTCCGATCCACTTTAATTAAATAATTGAACATTTTAAAATTTGCTCATTTAACTGAATATTCTAATGTTGATTGTGTTTTTCTTTTAGGCTCTTGTATGACAAGTTGTTGGTCCCGCATGATTTGACTTTCATATTCACATTCTTATCTGCTACCTGTATCAACTCACGGGCAATAGATCACACACCAGATGTAGTCAAAGATTACATAGTCCAAAGATTTATGGCCGCGACTATAGAGAAGTTGTTCTTGTTGCCATATAATACTGGCCATGGGTATGACTTCATTCTAAATTCATTTATTATAATTATTCGATTTTTGCCATTCTATATAACATTTCCGTCTAAACTGTTGTCTTATTTTATAGTGGACACTGGTTGTTGGTCGCGATTAATCCGATAAAAGAAACAGTGTATTATCTGGATTCATTGGATGGCGATCAAACAAAATATCCTGATATGAAGAATATGATTGATACGTAAGTGATGAGATATATTGTTCTGAATAATTATATATCTTTATTTATTATGTGACATTGTTCTAAATATGTGTTTATATTATGTTAGAGCTATACAAATATTCAGAGCACAAAGACAAGCAACAGTGTCAAAAAGCAAGGCTAACAACATTAGCAGAATCAGAGTGCAGGTATAATTTCCCATATTTGACTGTTATAGTGGTCTTACTTGATAAAACTATGTAAACTATATATTCTGATAAATATTCGTTTGTTTTTTCCATTTACAGTGTCCTCGTCAGCGCAATGGGATTGATTGCAGATATTTTGTATTGCGCTTTATGAAGGAAATTATTCATTCTGGTCAAATAGAAATTTCAATCATGGTATGGATCAATTTATAAATTATATGATTCATTTTGATAATTAACCGATGTTTCATTTGAGTAATTAGTTTTAAAACTAAATCGTGCATGTTCTGTTATATTATATAGTACTTTGATGATTTCAAGTGCGGTACTTACTCGAAAGCAGAATTGGAAGAAATAAAGGAGGAATGGTGTCAATTTATTCTTGAGTTGAGAAATGTATAAAGTTAACGAATTGGAAGAATTGAAAGAAATAAAGGAGGATTGAAAGAATTGTAATTATATGTAAATTGACTATATTTGTGATGTTGTAATTTTGAGGATCGGATTGTGTTGTAATATATGTAAGCAGGTTTATGTGTATTAAAATGATTATGGACAAAGTGATGAATTACAATGTATACTTAAAGATCAAAGTTTTGAATTGTATATATAAGGCCAAAGTGTTGAAATAAAGGCCTGAATTATAAGCAGGGAATGTAATATAAGCAGGTTGTCGAAAAATATATAAAACAGTGTGATTATTTTAAATAAAAAAAATTAAATCTGGGAGATTAGACAGCGCTTTTACAAAAAAACGCTGCTAAAGGTTACAAAGAGAGCGCTACAAAAGCTCTGCTAAAGGGTGGGAAGGGGGGTCTAAGACAGCACTTTATAAAAGCGATGCTAAAAGGGGGGCTAAGAAAGCGCTTTATAAAAGCGCTGCTAAAGGGGGGTCTAAGATAGCGCTTTGTAAAAGCGCTGCTAAAGGGGGGTTGGGGGGAATAGGCAGCGCTTATAAAAGCGCTGCTAAAGGGCTAAGAAAACGCTGCTAAAAGCGTTGCTGAAGGGAGCCTTTAGCAGCGCTTTTTCCATAAAAAAAGCGCTGCCTTTACCTTTAGCAGCGCCACTTTTGGCAGCGCTTAAAAAGCGCTGCTAAAGGTCTTTTTTGGCATAGTGTCATGGCATTCTATATGAATCAATCATGAATCTGATATGGATGTTATCTTTATTTACATATTTATCTCTGATTTGAACCGCTATAGAAATATACTCTTCAGATCTGAATCTAGGATGAATATTTGTTAGGTTCTAGACTCTGGACATAGATTTAGACTTAACATTTTCTTGAGTATCAGCTCTTAATGCTTTATGTTGCTGAGTTGCATGAGCCATCACCAATGAGACAATACAGTTATTCTTTCAAGGTTGCGTTAGACATAACCTCTATTGTCGGTGATACGTGAGGATATTAGACGAATGGTTGATTTGTGTTTAATTGGTTAGAAGAATGCATGTGTTATCCATTGATGAGATCCAATCACAACAAGGCTCCGTGTATTTTAAGTCTTTACTTTATATTTTCCGCCTTTATATTTTTTTCCTTTACTTATGGTATCTTTGATCTATCAATAAATTTTCACAACAAGCTTAGAAATATAGAGACCGTTGAACGACATTTTTCCCTTACATTGATCCATATGAAGACAATATAAATCCCTAAGAGAATCCTTCAAAAACTAAGTTTTTGCTTCTTGATGCTTTACTGTAATTCGAACATCAATTGATTCTAGCATTGGTGCAATCGATTCCACTATTTTTTTCATAATTTCAAATAGTGCAATTGATTGTCATCTGGTGACAATTTATTGTCACTATACTTTTTTCCAAAAATTCCAGTTTTCATCATACGATCTCCAACTAATTTTTCCCAAAACCCACTGATTCAAAAATGAATTTGACACTGATTCATGTTAGCATAATTATTAACATAAACAACACTTATTTCATCAAAATCCAAGCAATTTCTTCAATAATTTTAACAGCAAATTCATCATCAATCATGAATAAACTCAAGCTTTCACATCTTCATCAATGGCAGAACCTCATACAAACATATTCATGACCATTCAAACATGGATTCAATCATAACAATACATATAAACACAAGATCAATCAACCAATTTCTAGAATTTTATCATATAACAAATCATCAAAAGAAAACCTAGAACCCTAAAGAGATTAAGAAATTCTCATATTTATCCCATCATGCAATACACCTAGATTGAATGCCCTTTCTCCCCCTCTTACCTTAGATTTTCCAGCAAGATGATTAATCAAGAAACTTCTATGGCTTTCCTCTTCAAAACTATATATTTTTCTCTTCTCTCTTTAAAATCTCTTTCTCCCTTTTGCCTTTTTTCTCAAATTACACATGTACTGATAAAAACTAGGTTGATTTTCTCTTACTTCAAAAATATCCTTAGGGTTTTCTACACAATTCTTTCCAATTACCTCATTAACCCTTAATTTTTCTTAATTCACACTATTATCCCAACTCCCTTACTCCTTGATCCCGTCTATTTCTCCAAATTCTCCATATTAGTCCAATTCTATCATGAAGAAAAAGTACAAGGCTGATGAAGCTTCCAAAATTGATTCACACTTCTTGTACTGTTTCTCCATAGAAAAACAAAGTATTTATGAACCACACCCATAATATGAGTTCTCTTGAACCAGATTTTGAAATATTAACAACTTTCAAAATGTTAACCTATTTTGAAAATATAAACTAGCATTAATATTGTAACATAACAAGCAACAACAACCAACAGTGCATTGTTAACCCAATTAGGAATTAAATCACATCACAACAAAAAAACGGCATGTTAACATAAATAAGCAGTACACTGTAATATAATAAGCAACAACAACCACAACATAATTATCATTAACATTGTAACATAACAAGCAACAACAACCAACATTGTATTGTTAACCCAAAAAGAAAGTAAATCATGCCACAACAAAAAGCAGCATGTTAACAACAACAAACAACAACTACCCACAACAAATCAAAAACTTGTCAACAACAATAACTAACAACAAATGATGTAAAACATAACAATGTCTTCAATCTTCATGCTTATTTGAATTCATGCATTTCTCAAGGTCTTCATCTGATTCAGAATCACTTACATCTAGATTCATAAGGTCATTCATAATAGCTTTTATCTTCTTCATCTTTTCAGGGTTAAGATTCTTGAAATAAATATTCTTATATCCTGCTTCGTCAGACGGTTTAACAACAATAATGTGTTCCCTAACATATTCAGCTTCCTTGGCTTTGTTCAACCATAACTCCACCATATCAATAACCTCTTGTGTAACCTAAATCACATGCATAAGTTTATTTCTCCCACTATTCATGTTGAGAGAAGGATCTAAAATCAGAACATACAACAACAACATAAAACAACAACAACAACATACAACAACAAAAAACCATAAACTCTCGAACAAGGAAGAAGAAGAATACCTTTATGTATGAAGCGAGAGCTAATGATGAAGAAGAGAGAAAATGTGTGCTAGGGTTTTATTGTGATAGATACGGTGATAGTGTTAATAAGCGAGAGCAAATTTGCTTATATTATATATAAGTAAACAATTTCACCATGATTATTTTCAAAAATCGTGATGAAATGTAATGACTTTCACAACGGTTCACATTAACAACCATGGTGATATGCATTTCAATTTCAATTTATATGTTATAATTATAAGGACAACATCAATTGTAACAAAAAAAGTAGAAAATTGTTGGAATTGAAATTCGAACCATGTCATTCCATAAATGTATAATCACTGTTTATTAGTTTGACCGTAATGCACTGTATTTTCTTAAATATAATTAAACTTAAAAAAAGTGCGTCCATAAATGAGGTATTATCACGATTAACAATCAAACCATTATAGTTTAGTGTGATGAAAGGTCTATTTTGTAGTAATGTCAACGTATTGGCTGGTTATTTCCATGTCTGGATGGATCACATTGGGAGATGAGAGAAACACATAAGTGAATCCTTATTCACTATTACAAATAATACATTTTACTACAAAACTTTCATCTCAACCATTAAATAATTGAGGTATATTTCATGGATGCGCCTTGTTTTAATTTTTTTAATATCATTTATTTCCTCGATTGGCATAGATGACGGATGGAAAAACTAATTCAGAGGACATTCTTCGTATCACAACAACGAAATTTTATGTTTCTTATTTCTTTAAAAGTGGCGTTTTTTATTTTTTATATTTTCATAAATTAAATCATCTATTCCTTCAATTACATTACTAACCGAGGGGTTTCATTCACAAATTTAACTATAAATTCATTTGTTCATTATCTTTTTCCTTAAACCTAACCCATCTATAACCGCTCCAAATTCGTAAACATCATTCTTTGAGATGGATTGCAAGACAGAAAAATCTTCAAATTTTCTTAATTAAATAAGAAATATTTCAAGGTTATGTGTTAATGTTTTTCTATACACGCATTGGAGAAACTAATTTAATAAACCTTGAACAAAATATTTGTATGTTCTTGCAATCCATTTCTCATAATGATGTTATAGTTGTTGTTTCCACCTCTTGCAAGACCATTGTTTTATTTTGGAATAACTTTCCAATGTTGTCAGTCAACGAAAACATTCTATAATTTATTGTTTTTTTCAACTGACAACATTGAGAAATTTATTCCTAATCTTATTGATAATATACTACAAGAATTGTTGTTGTTTCACAAAACAAGATCTTGAAAATTTTGTTTTTAACATAGTCCTTTATTTTGAATATTGTAAACATAAAAAAAATTGGTGAATGGTAAAAAAAAATTGAGAAAAAATGAGACATGTTACTTTCAATTTTTTCCATTCACCACTTTTTACAATAGAAGTAATCTATTACCTCGGTGGATTTACACACCGAGTAGAAAAGTCATTATTTTATTTTATTTTTTTTAAAAAAAGAAATAATCTTTTTATCTTAGTTTTACTTAAGAACCGAGGTAAAAAGTAACACGATTTTATCTATAATGAATCTTTGTAGCCCATTTATAAAGTAACAAAAATTAAGATATTGTCAACACATTAATCCACAAAAAAACCATCAATATACAATCAGAACGGGAACACCACAATTATATATCTTGGGCCATGTGTTATGAAACTCAAACATTGATAATGAAAGCATTTGAATTGAAAACATTGAAACTAAAAGAAGCTTGGAAATAATGTTTGAAATAAATTGCAAGAGCATAAACATTTCTCTTCGTCCAACATATGGTTTATTGTTGTTAAGAGGAGTATATTGGTTTTATATTGTTGTTTTTGTTGAGATAAGTAAAGTGTTTAAGTTATTAATGAGGTATGTTGTTTTTTGTTTAAGCTAGTTGTTGTTTATGTTAAGGTAAATTTTGTTTATGTTATTGTAGATGCTTTTTTAGGTATGTTGTTGTTTTGTTAAGGTAAATTTATATTTTTGTTTAGATATGTTGTATTTTGTTGAGGTATGCTGCTGTATTTTGTTGGGGTATGTTGTTTATTTTATTTTTTTAGTTTTTGTTGAAGTATGTTGATTTTTTGTTGAAGTATCTTGATGTTTTTGTTGAGATATGTTGATAAATGTTGTTGTTTGTGTTATTGTATTTTGTGTTTGAATAGGTATGTTATTGTTTATATTATTTTCGATGTTATTATTTGTACGTTGCAGCTTTCATTTCGTTCAACCAACATGTCATAGAAGATGAGTTTATTATATCGTATATGGTTGGAGTGTTTTACCAAACCCTCATTGAATATCTAACCTTTCAAATTAAATTAGAAAAAAATAATATGAAAAATTAAGTTATGTTAGAAAACAACAACTTACATTGATCAATGTTTTACGAGGTTTCTGCAACCCATTATCTGCATTTCGTTCTTTGACGGTTAGAATTTAATATAATACTTCTAACTCTTTGATCAACACTTCCTTTTTTACTAGTTTATTTTGTAAAGTTACTAATATTGCAAAATGAACTAGTAGTGAATGAAGTGTTGGTTGAAGAATTAAAAGCATTGAACCAAATTCTAATTGTTAAAGAGCGAAATGCGAATAATAGATTGTAGAAAGTTAGAAAAACATTTATTAGTGTAATTTGTTCTTCTAATATAACTCAATTTTTTATATTATTAATTTCTAAATCAGATTGAAAGGTTAAATTTTTATTGAGAAGTTAGTGAAATAATCATTCCACATAAGTTATAATGCACTCAAGTGAATATATCACCACAGTTGGAAGGTTGACCCGTGATGAAAAATTGTACGCTAAGTCTTTCACTACTGTTGGAACGTTCAACCATGGTGAAATGCCTAAAAATCTATCTAAATGTTGGCTCTGAGTATCGAACATCTGACATCCACCTTTTACTACGATTGATTTCTACAATTGTAGTGATATGTTACGCGCTTCTATGTTTTTTCCACGGCTACCAGCCTGTGGTAGTAAATAGGACACATATAACCACACCCTTCGTTACCAAGGGCCACTAACCGTGGTGGAATCCTTCTTTCAATTGTGATAAAATCTTATTTTTGTAGTAGTGAGTATTGAAGGAGGTTAAATGCTCTTATGTGTTCATTTTATCATATTTTTCTATAGTTGGAAGTAGGAATCATCTCGATATTGGCTCCTTCTTTATCTCATCTATAAATAGATTAAGTTATTTCTCTTTCTTCTTGTGGTGCCTAGGGACAACGCTTTACTCCCTAACTTTGTGCTAGCAATGCTATCATGGACATCATCCTCTCAAGGTGAGTTGTTTCAAGCTTTTGGTTATTCTCGATAAGTTTTATTTTCTTCTTGAGTTGCATGATCCAAACTTCCATTATGTCTATAGTGGTCTCCGACATTTGTCAGTGACGTTCACAATGTATGGTTTTCGACCTGTAAAACATCTAGGACTCTTTCACCTCGTACCTTCTTAATGATTGAGAACATTGAGATGTGGTATTTATCTATATATCAACGTGCCTCAGAGATGGTGAATTTCTACAATTAGACTTGCCATTATGGGATTTGTAGTTCTTATGGTTGAGCTTGCATTATGGTGAATCCTAAATTTTAGTTAATAATATGGCAATGGATCATTTGAAAGGGTGATGCAATCTTCATGTCAACAGTTGTGATATACAATTGTAATTTATGAAAAAGCATACTTGAAAAAGAGATTTTGAATAGGCTCTAATTCATTACGTGAGTATTATATCTACTAAGATTATCACTGAGATCATTAGTGGATAAGTATGAGTTTGTTGTCATAGTTGATTTCGAGATAGGTAGTTACACTAAATTGGATTGGATTTGTTCCATATAGTTTAGAATGACGTGAGCACGTCGATACTTTTAGATATCTGACTATATCCGTGTCAGATAACGAAGATGACCTCGTGGAGAAAATATCATCTTATGTCATCTTAATACACCGAAGTAAACACCTCCAATATTAATGTGTATGCGAGCTTTGCTATTGATTTTGTTCTATAGTTTGAATTGTGAACTTTTGAGTGAAAGGTGAATGATATATTTAAGTTGGGTCGTACTATGACAATATAAAGGACGCTTTCTTATTCAAGAAAAACCGTAGACATTTATTTTAGATCAACTAATTAATTTAACACGACTATATCAACCAAAGAGCTAATATAATAAAAAAGACATTGACATGATATTTCTAATGGTAGATTTGATTCGTGTATCATTCTCTTTCCGACATAAAATGTCGATAAAGCTTTTAAGTGGAGAAATAATTATATAAATACGTTTCCAAAAGTACACACTAAGAAAAGAAAGATAAAAAGATAAAGCTAAATAAAAGTTTTAGAAAGGAATGAATCGAGAGCACTATAAGATCTACAAAACTATTCAATAACTTATTGTGCATGCATAACAACAAAAACTCAGTGATTTAAGTCTCAACTTGCTTCACGCCATAACTTTCTGATATAATAGTTTTTTATCACGTCGTTTAGCTTTCACGCATAGAATTCCATAAAATAATAATTTTCCCATATCAAACATGCTTCTATACTCGTGTGAAGTGTGCATATTGTTACAGAATATGCCCAATATATTATTTTAAAACTCAAATATTATTTGTATATTTCTAACACAGAGAATGTGAAGTGAGAGTTTTTTTTTTTTAATATCACAAATTAAATTATATAATTAGAGAGTATAAGTGACTCTAATAAACAAGGTTGGACCAATACATTTTGAGACCTTAGATAAAATTTAAAATTAAACCTTTTAATTTAATAAAATTAATATAAACTAGTATACTTTAATTTTAAGTTTTTTAGGATATTAAATCATTTAAATTGATCATAGTAATCAATTACGTGTAATATTTTCTCTTTAGGTGATGACAAAAGTATTTCATATTAGCACTTTTTCCAAAAAATTCTTAATAAAAAAAACGTTGTCAATATTATTTTTTATAGATTTCATTGTCAATATTCTTAAAAAAGAATACTTGATATTAAATCTTCTAGAAAAATTAAAGTTTATTATCTATAAGCATGATATTTAAATTAATCAATCATGTTATACACAATTTAAATAAATTTTATTGATATAAATATTTTAAATGTGTGAGATGTTGGATCGAACTTTAGTATGGTTGAAGGGTAACTTCTGGTTCGACAGGAATTAAGTATGAAGTCGAAGTATGTTCGCGTACTGCTGTCAGAGTAATGCGTGTTGTAGTCGAAGTTTGTTCTAATATGCATTAGTCAATTGATAGGTTTGTTAGCGTGTTGAATTGAGTCTTGCTTATAAGCTCAATTGTTTAAGTTAGCTTGTAATGGGTAATTGTTAAAAAAATTCATTAGGTTAGTGTGTTATTTTTCTTATAAATAGCATGCTAGTCTCTCATCTTGGCATAAGGAAAAATAGGAAGATAAAATTTTAATTTCAAAAGAGAGAGGTTATTTTGTTATTCTTGTATACTTGTAATCTTGTTCTAAGAGTAAGGAAAAAATAGTAGTTTATAACCAATCATTATTGTTCCTTGTTGTTTTACCTTGTTATCTTTATTAACCTTAACCCTTGTGTGTTTCTTGATCACAAAGAAACTGTTTATAGTTTGTTTAAAGACATCTGATTCACAACAAATTGGTGCAGTGGGCGTGGAGAAAATGCCTTCAATAACGTATGAGATTGAAAAGTTTACCGGAGTGAACGACTTCGGTCTGTGGCGCTTGAAGATGAAAGCCCTACTGGTTCAACATAATTGTTTGGAAGCGTTGAAGGGAGAGGCAGCCATGGACATTGCGTTAACGGCAAAAGAAAAGACAGACATGATTGAGAAAACCCTTAGCGCAATATTGTTGAGCCTTGGTGATAAAGTTCTTCGACATGTATCAAAGAAGACTACAACATCGGGGTTATGGGTGAAACTTGAAAGTTTGTACATGACCAAATCTATGGTGAATCGACTCTATCTGAAGCAAGCTTTATATTCATTCAAGATGAGTGAAGACGGTGTTGGATGGGCAGTTGGATATGTTCAACAAGCTAATTCTTGATCTTGAAAATATTGATATGAAGATCGATCATGAAGATCAAGCACTGTTGATGTTGTGTGCTTTGCCTAGAACACATGCTCACTTCAAAGACACTCTCTTGTATGGAAGGGGGTCCCTGACCTTTGAAGAAGTTCAATCAGCATCATATTCTAAGGACTTAAACGAACGAAAGGAGTATAAACCTTCGACGGTGGGCGAAGGTTTGATCGTTAAGGGAAAATTCTTGCGAAAGGATGGTAAGTTCGACAAGAAGAAAGGTAAGAGTCAACAAAAGTTTTATAGTGTAGAAACATCTGGTATTCGATGTTATCCCTGTAAGAAGGAGGGTCACACAAGAAAGGTGTGTCCTGAACGCCTGAAAGGTCATGGAGGTAATGGCAACGCAACCATTGTTCAAGATGACTTCGACTCATCTGATGTTATTGTGGTTTCAAGTGGCGACTCGAGAAAAGAGTGGATTATGGATTCAGGTTGCACTTGGCACATGACTTCAAACAGAGAATTTTTCGAGAAGCTATGTGATCAAGATGGTGGATTTGTGTTATTAGGAAACAACAAATCTTGCAAAATTGCAGGTATTAGATCTGTGAGATTCAAGCTCCATGATGAGTCAATAGGTTATTGACTGAAGTCAAGTATGTACCTGACTTGAAGTGAAATTTGATTTCTCTTGGTGAATTCGGCAGAAAGGGATATGCTTTTCAAGGAGAGAAAAGTATCCTAAGAGTCATGAAAGGGTCGAAGGAAGTCTTGAGAGGCGTGAAGAAACAAGGCTTATATACCCTTGAGGCTGAGGTTGTAAGTGGTTCGACAAATGTTGCATCCACGAAACATGTGTCGAAGACAAAATTATGGCACATGAGATTGGGCCATGTCAGTGAAGGATGCCTAGTCGAATTAGGGAAGCAGAACCTGCTAGGAGGTGACAAATTCGAAAAGTTGGAGTTTTGTGAATCTTGTGTATTTGGTAAATCCTATAAGGCAAAGTTTAACAAATGCAAGCAAAGAACACATGGATCCCTGCATTACATTCATGCTGATCTTTGGGGGGCCAGCAAGGAATCCTTCACACTCAGGTGCAAGGTATTTTATATCTATCGTTGATGACTATTCTAGAAAACTATGGGTATTCATTCAGAAGACGAATGATGAAACTTTTGAGAATTTCAAAAGTTGGAAGGTTCTGGTCGAAACTCAAACTGGTAGAAAGGTTAAGAGATTGAGAACCGATAATGGTCTTCAGTTCTGCAACGAAGCATTTGATAGTTACTGTGTTGAGTCTGGTATTGCAAGGTAAAAGACTATAACATGTACTCTTCAACAAAATGTCTTAGCTGAGAGATTCAATCAAACAATCCTTGAAAGGGTTAAATGCATGTTGGTTAATGCTAGATTGAAGAAGGTGTTTTTGGAGGAAGTTGTTTCGACAGCAGCTTACCTGATAAATAGATGTTCCTCGACTTCCTTGAAAATAAAGACACCTGAAGAAGTTTATTCGGGATATCCACCTAGTCTCGACAAACTGAGAGTATTTGGTTGCGTGGCCTATGCTCATATTAGGCAAGACAAGGTCGAATCTATAGCTCTGAAATGCATTTTCATGGGATACCCTGAAGAAGTCAAAGCTTACAGGCTATGGTGCCTAGAGCCAGGTCATAGGAGGTGTATCACCAGTCGAGATGTAGTTTTCAATGAAGCAGAGATAGCTTTCAAGAAAACTGATGATGCTGACGAAGAGATGGAACAGGGAGAGATTCATGTTGAGGTGGAGCATGTTGATGATGAATTGCGTACACCATATGAAGTCGAAGAAGACGCAGAAGGTGTTGTCGAAGATGAGGAGACTGATAATGACTACCTGCTAGTAAGAGATAGGTCGAGGAGAGTCATCAAGCCAACTCAAAGACTTGGGTATGCAGATCTTATAGCTTATGCCTCAATCTCTGCAAGTGAGGTTCTAGACGAAGAACCTAGAGACTATAAGGAAGTATTGAGGAGTCGAAAGAAGACTGAATGGCTAAAGACCATGGATGATGAGATGAAATTTCTTCATGATAACAATACCTGGGAACTGATCAAGAAATCTAATGGAGCCGGGTTAGTCAGTTGTAAATGGATTTTCAAAGTTAAGGAAGGAATCGAAGGAGTGGCGTCGAGGAGATACAAGGAAATATTGGTTGCTAGGGGGTTCACTCAGAAAGAATGTGTCGACTTCAATGATGTGTTCTCTCCTATTGTGAAGCACAGATCCTAACCTTTATGTGTTTCTTGATTACAAAGAAATCGTTTATATTTTATTTCAAGACATCCGATTCACAACAAAATAGATGTTATTATTTAATTGCTATAAAAAATCTAAAAGTTATTAATTCATTCATTAAAACTATTCACATGAATATAAAAGTAAAATTGAGGTCCATGTCTTAGTGGCCTACCCTAGAGCTGATCCTGATAACACATCAACAAAAGCAAAATCAAAACAAACAAAACAACAAGAAATTTTGCATAAATTAAATGGTAAATTATTTTTAAAAAATGATATATAAATTATTCTACAATTATGTCTAAAATAAAATAAAATAAAACAAAATAGAATGCACATGTCTAATTTTGAAAAGATGGAAAATTTAAAAAAGAAAAAAAAGGAAGAAAAAAAAGAAGAAGAAGAAAGGACAACACATATGTAAACGAAGAAAAACATACACAATACTAAACAAATTGGGAACCTATCTAACAACTAATTTTAAACCGATTGGATAATATGATCCACCAAATACTTAAGACGCATAATTTTATATTTAACAAAGTAGTAATTTTGATATTTTTACGAGAGAAAATTTAGATGAGTTGCGTTCTGGAAAAACATCAAAGTCAGAGCAGATCTCAAGGTTCGAATATTGTTTATAGAGATATTTACAAATTATTAATAAAGAAGATTCTAACGCCGATAATAGAAGTTGAACCTACGATTTCTCAATGTGTGAATCAACTCTTTATTAAGAGAGTCAATCTGTCTTAATATTTTTGAGTTTGATTTTAAATTCAAGTATAAGCGGTTAAGTTTAATATAGATTATAAATCAGTAGAATGATAAATTTATTAAAAAGATTACTCACACTTAAGAATTTCTTAAGTTTTTGAATGAAGACATGATATCTCCAACTATTATGGTTCATATGCATTTGGTTTGTTGATGTTTATGTTTTTTCAAAATTTAAATGGAAAATATAATATATTATAAAAAGAAAAAAATGGTCTACCAAGAACCAGATTACAACTACCTTAAAACTTCTTCGCTATTTATAAGTTAAATCTCAAACCAATCAAATCTATGATCAACAAATTAGATACCAATAAAAGAGGAACATAAGATTTACCATCATATTCTGAATAAGGGGAACTCTCGATCCACTGTAGATTAAGAAGAGGCTAGGATTATGAAGTAAATATATGAAGGTGTAAGAGTTCACCTTGACTAAATCAAAAACTATTTCTAAGATGAAAAAAAAATACTTTTCTCTTCCACCTCTCTTATTTGTGTGACTCTCTTAAAAATGACATCATTACGTGCTTTTTAAATACTAAATCATGACACCCCAAACAAGAAAATAATTATTCCAAAATTAACCCTACCTCCTAAAAAGAAAAAAACTCATAAATCACCGTAGAACCCCGATGAATAACTACTTAATACCCTAACCACCTAAAAATTCTATACCACACCAACGAAGCCATTTCACAAGCGACAAAGAGGCGAGAAGTCGTATCCACCAAAAACCTACCGAAGGAACAAGAAACCCTACTAGGATAAAAAAAACACCAGTATTCTAAACAAGTTTTCACTGGACAAAAGTGAATCTTACAAAAACTGTCAAGAGAAGACCAAAATCTTAGATAGAGCACATCTACTCCAAATAAGGGAAAAGATCTTACTCTGAACCGGATGCGAGACCACATATGAAGTCAAACTCTCCCTCTGAACGAGGTAAGCTGAAATCATAGAAAAAGAACTATCACTACTATAAAAATCCACTTATCTCTTTCTACATTTGTTTGGCTTGGTATAAGAGATATGAGAGTTAACCAATTACACTTGTTGTCTTTTATGTGATATGTGATATAGCCCTTCAAGATTCTTTCGAAGCTACTTGGCTGATCATGATGTATCAAGAATATTTGCAAAAATATTATTAACCAAAAACATGCTATCTGTACTTAAAACTCTTAAATTTAATTCCTTCCATTTCATGCAAGACTTTAAAAGTTTGATATTGCAACCAGCACTTTTACTATAAAAACTATTTTATGATACAAAAGACCAAACAATATTGCAACTAAATAGCATAACTAAGAACTCATATCCCAAAAACAAACCAAAAATTCATATGTCAGTTTAGATTTCTTTATGTATCATTTAAACTAGGAACACCTGAATGGAAAACTCACAAACAATAAACAAATGATGCGCCTACTACTTGTGAGAGGCACATATTTCACAAGAATCACCAACAGTGACATGAGAGTTGAAGCCATATCTTTGTTTAAGTACTCTAGGGCCTCTTAGATCTATACAATATATTTGTGGCTTTGTTTCAGAAAAATAAAAGTACCATTTTTTTGAAGAAAAGATATATACCATATGAAGGAGAGAAAGAAAAGTATTACCTGAATAAATCATGTGAAGAAAAGTTAGATTTCCTTTGGCTTTCTTGATGTTACAATACAAACATGGAAAGTTAGGTACGAGGAATGAAGCCTGGTCCGAGATCACTCTCATGCGATCTCATATATATGCATGAAGTTTGATGATAGATAAATGTGATGATCGATCTTGGAACAAACCTCATTCCAAGCACCTACTTTCCTTTCTTTGATGACAAATGTCTCACTCACTCTCACTGAATTAAACAAGGATAATGATTTCGAATCAAACTTCATTCCAAACACCTTCTTAGGCTTCACAAGAAAAGAAACCCTAGGAGTCATCCATATATAGATAATAATATAGCTAGGTTTTTGAGAGACATGCACTCACTCTCTCTCTCTCTCTGCAGGCTCCATCTTATGTGTGTGTCTCTTTATCAAGGTTCGAGAGAGACAGAGAGAGTAGATTAAGGCCTGCAAAGCACTCAAGTTTCCAATCACTACACCACTATACTAATTAATAATACATCAATTAATAGAGGACAGAAAAAGTTGAAATAAAGAAACAAGTTTTCATAAGGTAGAGAACATGATAGACAGGTCACTATATGAATATAATAATTATAAAGTATCGATGGATGTTATTGTCTTGTTTCTTAGGCTAACTATACCTTTATGACGAAAAAGAGGAGAATGACTAAAGATTACTTAGAGATCAAGATTCCATGCACTATTTCGCAAAGTTACTGCTTCAAATCACCGTCTGATCAAAATCCGACAACTCTAACTTTTGAAAATTTTAAATTTACATGTTGTTTGTCAACTGTATGATCTGAATCTAACGGTCACCGATGAAATTACTATACGAATACATGATATCCAAGAGGCAGGAAATCAGTTTCATTGCTTAGACCTTAGTACAGATCTGTCTCTTTTTAAAGAAAAAGCGAAATAAGCACTGAAAATAACAAGGACTAAAAGAAAAACATGATGGGCCTCCACAAGGTAGGACATTTTTTCTTCACTAGATGAAATTAATTAAAGTTGGAGTCACATAAAAGATAAAGCTATATTCAACAACTACTAACAGCAATGGAGATATCTACATCTTCAAGAAAAAGTGTGTCACTGCCACTCATCTTGCTTTTCAGCACATGTCAGTTGTCAGTTGTCACTCTTATTTTTCCTTTTAATGGACTACATGTTACAACTGTTTATGTTCTCATGTATACAGGCGCATATTCTCTTGAGTTTGATATTACAATTTTATTTTAATTATTAAAGATATGCTTAGTTAATTATAGTTTTTTACTAGATTAATTCTCTTGAGTATATAAGAGTATATTTAAGGATTGCATGTTGTGATAATTCAAAGTGTCAAGTTATAAGTTTCATGCTGTATGGTATAGAAAGGTAGATGGTGAGCAACATGATGATGCATTAAGTGAGTTAAACAAAATTACATTGGTTAGAAGAGTAGATTTTGAATATCATATAAAAAGATTCTTATATATCTAATGTCTTAAAATTTTGAATGAAAATGTGGTGTCCAAACTATTATTGTTGCTATTTGTTCAAGATTTGCACTCCCTTAAAAGTTTTAACAGTGGTATGGTGTTGAAACAAGGACATGGAATATTTCGTACTAACGTTGTAATTTATCAAGTATCTAATAAAAGTCTTACATTAGATGTAATAATAGAGGTTAATGGAGATATCATTGAATTCGTATCAATCTCACAATGAGTGTGGTTTTATATATATATATATATATATATATATATATATATATATATATATATATATATATATATATATATATATATATATATATATATATATATATATATATATATATATATATATATATATATATATATATATATATATATATATATATATATATATATATATATATATATATATATATATATATATATATATATATATATATATATATATATATATTTTTAATATACTAAAAAAACTTATATTATGTGTATCAAACCAATAAAGGTTTATATAAGATAAATTTTCGAATTGATAATTTGGCCAAAGAAAAAATAAACATCATACAAGTGAGAAGATTTTTAGTGAAGATATGATTTTTAACTCACTTGTGTTAGAACTTGATATTGTTGGTGCAAAGATAGAATAAATGATGAAATAGGAAATATTACTAATAAGAGACTGACGACTACAAAACATGATACTAGGTTACAATGATTGTCACCCTATTTATAAGCTAAAACTAGGGTTACTAGAATAAGATAAATACTAAAATACCCTCTAACAAACTTAGGGGCTAAGAAAATAGTACAACTAAATAAATATGAATTATTAATAATATTCTAATATCATCCCTTAATTCATATTCCATCAAAACTTGTGACACCAATTCCATCCCTTAATCTGAGAAATTGATCAGTCTTGATAGCTTTCGTCAGAACATCTGCCAACTGCTTCTGAGTGCTGCAGTGTACAACTTCTAACACTCCACTCTGAACTTGATGTCTCAGAAAATGATACTTGGTCTCAATATGCTTGCTTCTCCCATGCAACACTGGGTTTCTAGCAAGATTGATTGCAGACTTATTGTCAATCATCAACTTCAGAGGTTTGTCTACTTTAATCTTCAGATCCTGCAACAGATTCAGAATCCACACAGCTTGGCATGCAGTAACAGCACCTGCAATGTATTCAGCTTCACAGGTTGACAACGCCACAACAGGTTGCTTCTTGGAACACCAAGAAATGGGACCTCCCAGAAATTTGAACAAGTACCCAGATGTACTTCTTCTGTCAACTCTGTCTCCACACCAATCAGAGTCTGAATAACTCAGAAGTTCTGACTCATTATTTCCTCCAGAGGGGAATAACACTCCATACTTCAGAGTTCCTTTGATATACCTCAGAATCCTGACAGCAGCTTGGTAATGGGACCACTTAGGTTTACTCATGAACCTACTAACCATCCCAACTAAGTAGCAAATATCAGGTCTGGTATTGCACAGATACCTCAGAGAACCAACCAACTGTTTGAAGGTTGTAGCATCCACATCCTTTCCTTCAGAGTCTGAATCCAGTTTCTGATTTGTATCAGAAGGTGTGACAGCCATCTTACAATTCTTCAGATCAAATCTCTTCAGAAGTTCTAATTCATACTTGAGCTGATGCAAAATGATACCTTTCTCAGAATATCTGAACTCCATCCCTAGAAAGTATGTCATTTTGCCTAGATCAGTCATTTCAAATTCATTCATTAGAACCTTCTTGAACTTGGCTATCTCCTGTTCAGAACTTCCAGTCAATAGTATATCATCAACATATAAACATACCAGAGTCATATTGCCTTCAGAAGTATGCTGAACATAGACACCGTACTCCATCTCACATTTCTGAAAGCCTTGCTTCTTGAAAAATGAATCAATCTTCTGATTCCAAGCCCGTATCTACTAGGACATGTGACATAATGGTGCCTCTGCACTCTATCGAGACGTGCAAGGCATGGTTGTGATCTCTTCCCTTGGGCGTCAGCTCCAAATCTGTAAAACCCAGCCCATTACCAGCGTTGACATGAGCTACCACTTCCTCAAGTTGATTAACGGATATCTCCTGCGGCACGTATGCAGCATTCAATACTTTCAGCAATGCGTTGCGGTGTGCTTCAGAACACAGCAACAGGTTGAGAATTGAGATCTTTGACGGAGTCTGGTGAAGATGATCTACAATCTTGTAGTCACTTTTCCTGATCAGTCGCATGAACTCTTCTGCGTCTTTAACCAACAAGTCTTTTTCTGGCCCCGCAGGAACCTCTTCAACGGCTTTACCTTTGCCTTTGTCAGCAGCATCAGCCCGGACTACCTTCTCTGCTGCACCCTCTGCCGGCGCGAACACTCTGCCACTTCTGGTGATACCACTGGCCTCAGCAAGATTCTGCGCAGTCGATCTGGGCGGCTCAATCTCTACCTTCTGGCCATTACAATACACTTCAGCGCCGTAATGCCATGGCACGGCATTGGTACTCTCGAAAGGGATTGGTCCAGCCCTGGTGATGGTAATAGTAGGAGGACGAGGTGCAGAAATGGTGATAGGGTGGCGAGGAATGGTGATGGTAGCAACCTCGTCCGCCTGCGTCAGCACGACTTCCCCTGACGCATTCTCAACGCTTCGACTAAACTGCAAAATACCCTCGGTCATCAGACTCTGGATACCTTCACTCAACTGCTCACACCCGTCAGGAAGTGCAGCACATTCCATACAAAATTCCCCACACCCGGGAAAGAAGCCTTTCTTCAGCAGTTTAGCTTTAACAAAACTCAGTGGCGTTTTCAAATCTCTGACATCAGTCAGCAAGTCTGAATTCTCTTCAGTGATGACAGCATTTACTCCGCCCCCCCTATGATGAGGCATCGGATTCTTGGTGACGTTGGGCACGTTGTCAGAAAAATTTATTATCTTGGCGTCAATCATGTCCTGGACCTTATGCTTAAAAGCTTTGCAGTTCTCAACTGTATGGCCAGGTGCCCCAGAATGAAATTCACATGTAGCATTAGCATCGTACCCGGGTGGTGGTGCCCCTGTCAAGGGAGCTAGCGTCCTTTTCTGAACCAGTTGGAGCTGGAGCAACGTCTGCAGAAGCTGTGCATATGACATGGGAGGAGTTTCCAAATGACGGTTTGCCAGGGGACCCCGATGCTGATATTTCTTATATCCCGGATTATTCTGTTGCTGAGGCTGCTGCTGCGGCTGTGGGGGAGCAACTGGGATGTTTATGCTAGCGATCTGAGACTGAGGGCCCTTGCCCTTTCTCCTAGTATTAGAGACAGCACTGGCATCGCCCTCTCGGCGTTTGCCAGTATAAGGTTTCTTGCTGGCTCCTCCAGATGAGGATGATTCGCCTTGAATCTTGCCGATCTTTATACCATTTTCAACATGCTCGCCCAAAGTGATGAGGGCCGAGAATGTCCCGGACATGCCACTAACCAACTTCTCATAATAGACTCCGGGAAGAGTGGCCACGAACATCTGTACCAACTCACGCTCAACCATCGGCGGTTGAACCCGAGCAGCCAATTCACGCCACCGCTGGGCGTACTCCTTGAAGCTTTCATTGCTCCGCTGCGAGAGATTCTGGAGCTGAACTCGGTTGGGAGCCAAGTCGCTATTATACTGATAGTGGAGAACAAACGCTTCAGCGAGATCTTTCCACGTTCGCACAGCAGCGGGTTCCAAACCCATATACCATTCAAGCGATGGGCCAGAAAGACTATCCTGAAAGAAGTGCATCAGCAACTTCTCATCATCAGAGTAAGCGGACATCTTTCTGTAATACGATCGGAGATGAACACGGGGACAAGTAGTGCCTCTATACTTCTCAAAGATAGGCACCTTAAACTTGTGAGGTACTTTAAAGTCAGCAATCAGCCCAAGTTTGGACATGTCAACGCCCAATGTATTCTGATTTTCTATATCTCTCATTTTATCTTCCAGTGCCTTGAACCTGAGTCTAGCTTCAGCAGTTAACCCAGCCTCTACACCCCTCTGAGAGAAAATGTCGTCCTGATGGTCCTCCAGCCACGGTTGAGGCACCACCATATTTCCTGCACCAACATTAACATTGGCTCCCAAACCACCATTGACGGCGCCCGCCGCGTTAAGTCCGAGATTATTCATAAGATTGCCGTTAGCACTACCGTTGCCCCCGGCAGCAGGAACAACGTTCTGAGGAGTATCCACTTGAGGAGGAGGAGTGGGTACGGCCCCGCCGTGAAGAATTCCATTGCTGTCAACCCTGGAGATGAGAGGTTGAACCAAAGTACGAAGTTGCTCTTGCCCGTTCGCAACTACTTGCATCAACTCCATAAAACGATCCATCCTTTCACGAAGCTCCTGAACATCTGATTGTACCTGGTCCATGATTCTCGTTTGATTGGCGCGAGTCGAGTAACGGTGGATGAATCTTTGATCAATCCTGAAAGCAGCTCGGAACCTGAGTACCTGAAAAACCTGTCAAGATCAAAGGTTAGGAAAAGCAACAGAATGTATGTCATGCAAGAATGCTTCATGCAAATGCATGCGTGAGTCTGTGTGCTTGAGAGATTTCCCCCGATCCTGGCATCTGCTGATAATAATGAAGAGAGGAATCTAGGCCCAATCATGGAGACAGCAACCTCACAGACGCACGCTAATGGAATGATTATGCAAGCTAATGCAAAATGCAGGCATGCAACAATATATCCAAGGCTGCTGTGGAGATTCGATGTCAACAGTCACTGCTGAGAAGGAAACCCCGGTGTAAACCCCCTGATCTGATCTGTTGTGAATAACCATCTGGTAGGATCAAGATCAAGATTCTGCTCTGACAAGAACGAAGGCCTGATAATGAAAAACCCTGGATGCAAGATCAAGGAATATCTGTTGGAGAAGTCTTCAGACCCCAAATCAAAAATCTGCCCTCTCAAGAACAACTGCACGGCTGCTGATGAGATCTTCAAACCTCACTCAAAGCCTGCCCTATCAAGAACAAAATGACAACTGCTGACGAGATCCTCAGACCCCACTCAAAAATCTGCTCCATCCAGGACAAACTTCTGATAATAATACACTGATCAAAGCCTGCTCTATCAAGAACAGACAAATACCCGATGATAAGATCCTCTGATCAAACCCTTGCTCTATCAAGAACATATCTGCAACTGAGAACTCAACATACTGATCCACTGTCAAGAAAACCAGGTAGTCTGGAGGTCAAAGTTTCCTGCAATATCCCAACCCACTCACAGGTATGATGGACCTAATCCACGGACAAAGGTACGGCATCCTATGCGGTTGTCAGCGTCACAGACATTCATGAGTGACAATACGATTCCCAGAAGGAGTGGCATCGTCAAGTCATGAAGAGGCCTCTCTTAGCTGACTTCCAAATGATCGGTCCCCAGAGTCGACAATCCTCACGTCTGGACTCCCCTCAGATCCTCAGGACCGGAAAGGAGCACCTCTGCAAGAATCTCGTCTGAGCGCAGATTTTCGTAGGGAACTGTGTCTGCTCAGCAGACAGGTTCGTCTACTACTTCTCCGCAACTATATCTAGGTGTGTACTCAAGCCCAGGTCCGGCTTTTCACTCACAGTAACATCCCTCTCCCACAGCAGCACAGATAATCATATCAACTGGAAATAAAATGCGGGAAATAAAATGCGGGAAGTAAAAATGCGATAAATAAACGCAACCCAACAAGCAAACACACAAACGATAGGATTGACTCGCGTAGGGGATGGGAAACGGTCCCAGCATAAGGGATGGGAAAAGTCCCTAGATGCTAGTTTCCCCAGCAGAGTCGCCAGCTGCTGGGGATGACCCAGGCAGCTAGGAAGAAAATCCAAGGCGAGACTTGCATAGGGAACCATCGCATTCCCCAGCAGAGTCGCCAGCTGTCGCTTGCGCGAAAATAAGGTGCCGGCATGACAGAAGAGTCGCCACCTTTCGTTATTTATCCCTCAGAGCGGGAAAGGAAACGATCGGAAAAACCTGACGAAAAAGGGTAAGACAAGGTCATCGCAACCATTGTCTGGGTTCGGGAGTCGGTTACGCAAGGGGAAGGTATTAGCACCCCTCACGTCCGTCGTACTCGACGGGATCCTCGCTTGTTTGTTTACTTGGACGGGTTGGTTATAATCTATCTACCTATCAAGGCTGGCTGAAAAAGAAAAGAAAAATGACTCGGCAAAGCATCGCGCTTTATGCCTACGTATTCCCATCAGAGAATGAGAAATCAGAGTCAACGTAGTTCGGCTAACTACGGGATTATGGGGGGAAAGGTTGCTCGCTAGGATATCGCATCCTATGCCTACGTACTTTCATCTGGTATGAAAGATCAGAGCAAACGTAGTTCGGGAAACTACAGGAAACAACTCAACTAGGAGGGAGACTATCAAGTCCTACTGTTATCATGCCATGGATTCATCCTATGGTTGAGGTTTGAACAGGGAACTCCTAGATGTTGTCATGCATAGGTTTCAACCTAAAAGTCTATCATCAAATCCTCATCAGAGGGAATGAGAGTCCTAAGGGATCATATCAATGATACACAGAATACAGGTAAAAACATCAGCTTTGACAGTAAAATGCATGCAATGCAAGTGAGGGAGGAAATGTGTGTGGGGTTTCAGCCTCCACAAGCTCATCTCAACCTCAAGCCAGTCATGAAATAACAGTAATCATACTGAAAATAATCAACATGCTATCAAGCAAAACAGTAAACTGCAATCATACAGATAAAGGAAATGAAGTACCATCAGGCAAACAAAACACATTTGAGAAAGAATCACCTACTCTCTAATCCTAACCCTAATCACAGAGTCCTAATCAAATCAAGGCAAAGCTCTCAAGCACAACCCTAAACAGGAGCAATCATTCCCAGCCTTCAAGCTTCAGAATAAGCTTACCAAAGAAAGGGAGCTAAGCAAGCAAGCTCATAGTGTCTTCCTCAGGAGAACACTAGGAGGTGCATACTCAGGAGTCATACCCTATGTGGCTCAACCACTGTGATCAGTTTACATCCCTCCTCAGGAGAGATTAAACTCACAAGCAGGCTCCAACATCACTGGATATTTAAGAAATCCTATTTAAGCTAGTGGAGCTAAGTGAATAGACCCATAGGACCTTCCTCAGGAAAGTACTAGGGGGCTTCCACTTAGGAGTTGTATCCCATGTGGCTCAACAACATGTGATCAGTTTACATTCCTCCTCAGGAGAAATTAAACTCACAAGTTGGCTCCAACATCATTGGATACTTAAGAAATCCTAGATCAACTAGTGGAACTAAGTGAACAGACCCATAGGACTTTCCTCAGGAAAGTACTAGGAGGCTTCCACTTAGGAGCTGTATCCCATGTGGCTCAACAACATGTGATCAGTTTACATTCCTCCTCAGGAGAAATTAAACTCACAAGTTGGCTCCAACATCATTGGATACTTAAGGAAGAGGTGAGAAGGAAGGATGAAAGTCATTCATAGTGCCTTCCTCAGGAAAGTACCATGAACTTCCTTCAAACTTCAGGCTCTCAAACCTCACAGACAGGAGATGAGACAAGCTCTGGGTCTCTGCATCTTGATCTACAAGCTTCTCCTTATGATGCTCACCATCAATATCCTCAAGGCCACACAAGCCCTTCAGCAAATTCCTCAGAATGAACCCCACAGATGAACAGATAACCCACTGAACAAATCACATTATCAGGCAATCTCAGAAAATACCTAAAAATACTAAACTAATGGGGAAAAATTTGACAAATATTCACAAGGGTCCTCAACACCTACTCATAACATCTACAAAGGTTTCTACCTAAAAATCAAGATAAAACTCAATCAAAGAAAGGAATCATCACCTAAACACCATTTTAAACCCTAATTAGACTATCCTAAGTCAACCCTAATTAAACTAACCAAGATCAATTCTAAAAAATCTAGAAAAAATCCTATGGGGAAGTATGACTAATCATCTAATTGCACAAAAAAGAATGGGTAAAAAACCCTAAGGGAATGTCCTAAAATAATTCCTACAAAATCAAGATACAAGATTAAACAATTAAAAAGCTATTTAATTGGAAAATCTACTAAAAATATTAAACCTAAAAATAAAATCTCAATTTTATTTTTATAATTTTCTACTCATTTTAATCTACTCAGGAAAAAAAGAAGAAATTAAAAATCATTTTTTAACTATTTTTAATGAATTTTACAAAACAGAAAAATATTAAAAAGAAAATAAAAGAAATAAAATGAATTAAAAAAGGGGGGGGGCAGAAAGCAAGCGTGCCAGTTATATTAATTGGGCTACACAAAAAAGGGGGTGCAAGTAGCGTTCTGGGCCCAGAATGCCCTTTAATGAAACGCTGCGTTTCAACTTATTTGAATTTTCCCTCTCACTCTCAGACGCGATCTCAGCCACACGATTGGAATACATTGTCAACTCTGGGACTTGATCCAACGGCCTCCCTTTCGTCTTCTCCAAACGAATTAGGGTTTTCAGAACCCCCACCTCCATGCGCAAACCTTCGAGCTCTCCTATCTCTCTCCACACTCCACGGCTGGACTCGATTCAAACATGAAAAACGATCTACTAAATGCCTAGATTACAATGGTACGACCAGTTTCTTCTAATTCGCCCTAGATTGTTCTAACAGAATGCCTAAACACCTTGGTACCACCATGGTTAACTGACATCAACCTTCATTAAACTTCATTATAAAGCTACAAACTTGTTCTACAAGCCATGCCAGCTATCATACACTAATCCATGCTGATTAAAACTCATTAAACAACTACTTATGGAAGATTCAAGATTCATGGCCCTGGTGTGAAACTTCACCAATCTTGCTCTAATTCTCAGGGATTAATCCTCTACCCTAACACAATCTTTCTACACCTATAATATGTTCTATCTAAAATAAAGAGAAAGAAGTGAGTTCACCAACCTGTCAAGAAGCTATGGTGAGTGATGCTATGGCTCGAACCAGGTCTTGCAAATCCTTCAGGATGATCCTTTGAGGATGAATAGCCTTCTGTTTGCACAATTCTTGAAGGTGGTGGCTTGAAGTGAAAGAAAACTCAAGTTGCTTCAACTTGAAGAAACTTCTCCAATGGCTATGCACTTCTCTCTCTCCTCTGACTTGGCTTCACTTTCACCAACCTCTCATCACTCTTTGATGCCCTCTTTAAATATTGATTGATTGGATGCTTCTAGATTCATCTAGAAGGGTGTGGAAGTTTCTTGAAAGTTCCATGATATTCCATAATGGTCATCTCATCTCATATGCCATGCCTTGTTATTTTGACTCAAAATACCCTTACATGAGTTATTAAGAAGGAATGTGTGAAAAACAAGTGCATTCTTGGCTTGTGTAGGATTTTCTAACATTGCCTTCTTTCTTAAGTAACAAATTTCCAAAGGAAGTCCATTTTTGGAACCTCAAATGAAAATTCTACTTAAACCAAAGTTCTTAAAATAGTTTTTCCAATCAAAATGATATATTGGATGACCTATTTTGGATTTGTAGATCTCCCAAATCACTTTTCAATTTCAACTTTTCAAAGTTATAAGTCATTTTTAGTTCATTTTTGACCAATCATGGAATCTTGTGCTATGAGCTTTTTCATCAATTTGTGACCTTCTTTCTAGACTTAAAATAACATTTTGAGCAACTTTCATGTTTTGAGTTTTTCCATTTGAGGCTTGGAAATAGGAGTTTTAGGCATTGGCTAAAATGACCTATAACTGACAAATGACCAAAATACCCCTGCCTTGTTCAAACCATAACTTGAGTTCCACAAATCCAATCAAGGACTTCTACCACTCAAATTAAAGCTAAAAAGATCCTCTTCAACATTCATGTTGACCAAGAAACCATAGGAATCAACCTACTAGGGCAAAAGTTGTCTGGAAGTTGGGTGACTTTCAAGGACCCAGATTCACACACATCTGCTGACCTGTAATTTGTCAAAACCATAACTTGAGCTCTGTAACTCCTATCAAGGACTTCCACCACTCAAATTAAAGCTTAGAACAAGCTCTACAACATTCATGTTGTGGGGAAAATGAGATATCAAACACATCTAGTGCTAAAACTGCCTGGAAGATAGGGATCAAATTAGGGTTTTTCCACTGACAATCCTCAGAAACCCTAACTTGAAACTTCTCAAAACTCCTCAATCATGATGAGTTGGTCTAGGAATCATCTTTATATAATCTCTATGCATCATTCCATGATCTCATGGCCCTTGGATTAAGTCTCAACCTTCTCCAAATCTTCAGCTGATCTAGGGTTGACCCAGTCAAAACCCTAATTCTATCACTCATGGTTGAATCTTCTGAATTCTTGCTCAATGACCTCTCTGGGCTTCATGATGGCTATCAAGACATCTCATAGGCTTTCTCAAAACATCAAGTTCATTCTCCAAGTCTCAGAATCATCTGAGGAGCACCCACAACTTTCAAACTGTGAAGCACACAACCCTGGTTTCAAAACACTTCCTCTGAAGATCTCTTGAACTTTCTGATGAAGGTATCAACTTCCAAATACTCAATGAACAAATAAATGTTGGTCAAATTTTGGGGTGCAACAGCTGCCCCTATTCAAACGGCTTGAACCTGACTGGGTGAGAAGCGAACGGCTCTCAACCAATCAAGGTACGAGACGGTTGAATATCGGTAAACCCGAAAATTTGCCAACTGCACGAGCACACGGTACTCTGCGGGGAACAAACCTTTGAACGCTGCAATACTAGCTGCTCAACAACTAGCTGGAGAGATACTGATCTGACGTCGCCGTCAGTCATACACATCAAATTCTTCTGACATTGTCATCAAACAACCAAAACACCCAACATCGTCGCTGGAAGACTAAACCACCTGACATCACCGTCAGAAACAACCATAACTCGGGGAAACAAACATCCAACATCACCGCCGGAGAACTAACTCTGACATCGCCGTCGATCAACCAAAATACCCAACCTCACCGCTGGGGAACTAAATCTGACATCGTTGTCGGACAATCAAAATACCCCGCATCACCGCTGGAGAACCAAATCTGACATCACCGTCGGAAAATCAAAATACCCCGCATCACCGCAGGAGAACTATCTTCTGACATCACCGTCGGACAATCGAAATACCCCGCATCACCGCTGGAGAACTAAATCTGACATCACCGTCGGAAAATCAAAATACCCCGCATCACCGCTGGAGAACTATCTTCTGACATCACCGTCGGAAAATCAAAATACCCCGCATCACCGCTGGAGAAACATCTTCTGACATCAATCAGAAGACGTATCATTCACTTGATCGCGCTCAATCATCACCTCAGGACAACTGACTTGGTCTTCAGACTCACACGAATCACTTTGTTGTATCTACAACCTTTGGAACCTTATCTTCAGCCACCCGTTGCTTCATCCACACGGAAATCTGGCTTCACAGGAACCTTCTGGTATCGCCTTCGGGTGCTTACGAAATCCATCTTCAGATTAGACATCGTTGTTGGAGCATACATATCATGCTACCCTGGACTTCAAGAATCATCTTGAACAAACAGATCCATCGGGCATCTTCAAGAATCGTCCTGAACTAATAACCTTTCTGGAGCAAACATTCTGTTGGGAATTCCAGGAATCTTCCTGGGCAACTCTTGCTGGAGATGCTATTGGGGAACTCAAGCATCATACTAGGCGAACAACTCGGGAAGCTGTACTGAGGTCTTAAGAATCGTCTTAAGCAAATGACCCTGCTGAGGGGTTTGAGAATCATCTCGAACCGAAGTCTTTGCTGGGGATCTCAAAAATCATCTTGAGCGAGCGACTGCGGGGATCACCGGGGTCTTCAGAATCATCTAAGAAAATAACCTTGCTGGGGAGAACTTCAAGAATCGTCCTGAGCAACCGGTCTTTCGGTAGTACACCTGTACAACAAGAATAATAATGACCTAGATCATGCTTATGATGCATATGCTTCTGCTATGCAATCACGCTCAATGCCATGCACTCATGCTTAATGCTATGCAATCGTGCTCAATGTTATGCAATCGTGCACAATGACGTGCAATCATGCACAATAATGCGATCCCGTCAGCAAAATAAATGCCGAAGGGGGAATCCTCCTGTCAAGGAGAAAGAGTCGCTCAGATGGAGGAATCGTCCTGCTGAGGAGAATGTGAACACGCCAATATCAATTAGGCTCTGTCTGGGGAATCAATCTTCCGCGAACCGCTGCAGGGGAACAACTTCAGCTGACTGCTGCAGGGGATGAAGCTCTACGAGAACCTGGATCTGCTGATATCAATCGCTAGAATGAACTGCGTGGCCGTCTCGGCTACTCTTCTGGGGATAACCATTCCGTGGGGAACCAACTTCGGCTGTTCAACACTCCACTGGGGAAAAACCAATCATGATCTGATCCACTTCCAAGGATTCGGATCCCTTGGACATCTGCAGACTCGGCTGAGGAGGGAGAAATCATTCTGCTTTACTGGATAGAGTACGACTCTGGGGAAATACAGCATCGGCTGCTCCATGCTCTGCTGGGGAGAATTGATCATGATCTGATCAACCTCCCAGGATTCTGCTTTTCTGCGGACTCAGCCGGGGAGAGAAATCATTCTACTTCACTGAAGAGTACGACCCTGATGGGGAATTTCAATTCCGCCGGGGAAGAAAGGATCATCTGACTTCGGGGGAGAGTACAACTCTGCCGGGGAATACAACATCAGCTGTTCCAACACTCTACTGGGGAAGAAGGAATCGTCCGTCTTCAGGAGAGAGCCTGATTCTGGTGAGGAATCTCAATTCCACTGGAGACTTCAGTCTGGCATCATCAGTTACTGCACACTTCGGTGTACGACTAGCTTCCTGCGAAACCTGCACTTGTGACCCGGTGCGGGGGGGAAATCCTGCTTCAGTGACTTTACTGGGGAAAACACGAGTTTCGGCACCCGAACACTTCTATGAACTCTGCACTTGTGACCCGGTGCTGGGGAAAGGCGACATCAGTCTTCGGTGCTTGACTCAGCTGATGAGGTGACGTTCCTTCAGGATGCGTCTGCTTGGGGAAGAGAATCACCTCTACCTGGGGAAGACATATCAATGCTCACTATTCTGATTCTGATTCTGCGGAGGAGAGACTACTGAACTCCGCTGAAGAAGGAAGACTCATCCTGCTTCGGGGATACGCACGGCACATCTCCTAACGGGTGCTATACCTGCAACGACACAAACAAACAGACAAGATACCCTCCTCAAAGGGGCCTATCAGGGTTATTATCTCGCGACAACGTTCAATTAATTAATTGTTTCAACAATCAATGGGCTTAGGCCCGCAGGTTTATGTATGCGCATTTTATCAAAAAAAACACATCGGCGTTATCATTCGCAAACAAAACAGATAAATGCAAAACAGACAAGTAGAATTGCTGAATAATGTGCATTTTATTGATGGTGAACCCCTGAATGGGCAAAAATGTTTTACAACAGAGGCAAGCTCCTGAAATGAGGAAGCCGCGCAAAAAAAAGAAAACATAAATATACATCAGTATATACAAATGTCGGCAATCGAGGCGTAGACGAACACCATGAGTTGATCCCTCTAAGACCCACTCGACTTCGATACTTCTCCGATGCTTCAGCTTTGGAAGAGATTGATTCAGATAAACGGCCCTCAGGTCTTCCGAACCACTAAACAATGAAAGTCCATACGCGGAACGCAGTCATTTGCTTATTTAAATCCCTAACTTTTGCGTGAACCGCCCTTTCGGGTTTTCAGTTCACCGGGATACCCTTTTTTGCCGAAGCCGCCCAGTGTAGGTTTTCGACTCCGCGGGTGTACATTTTTCAATATATCCCTAATTTTTGCCCGAACCTTTTATTCTGTTTTTGGTTCGCCGGGATGCCCCTTTTTTGCCTGGACTCTTTCTTTTTTGTCCAGCGGGTCGCTTTCAAGCAAAGTATTTTTTAACTGCGTCCGCGTTCACCGGGGATGCAAAATCTTCACCATCCATCGTGGATAACAACAAAGCTCCTCCCGAGAAGACCTTGCTGACGACATACGGCCCTTCGTAATTCGGAGTCCACTTGCCCCGGTGATCGGAATGTGGCGGAAGAATCTTCTTCAAGACGAGATCACCCGTCTGAAAGCTTCGAGGACGCACCTTCTTATCATAAGCTTTCTTCATTCGGCTTTGGTATAGGCGACCAAATGCAATCGATGCTAACCTCTTCTCGTCCATCAGGCTGAGCTGGTTTAGGCGATTCGTCACCCATTCTGCCTCATCAAGTTTCACATCAACCAAAACTCGCAAAGAGGGAATCTCCACTTCTAGCGGTAGGACAGCTTCCATACCGTACACCAAGGAGAAAGGAGTTGCCCCGGTCGACGTACGCACCGTCGTACGATAACCGTGCAAGGCAAACGGCAGCATCTCGTGCCAATCTTTATACGTCACAACCATCTTCTGAACAATCCTCTTGATGTTCTTGTTGGCCGCTTCAACGGCGCCATTCATCTTTGGCCGATAAGGGGATGAGTTGTGGTGTTCAATCTTGAAGCTCTGGCACAGCTCCTTCATCATCTTGTTATTCAAATTCGAACCATTATCAGTAATGATCCGCTCGGGAATTCCATAGCGACAGATGATGTCCCTCTTTATGAACCTAGCAACCACCTGCTTGGTCACATTAGCGTACGAGGCTGCCTCCACCCATTTGGTGAAGTAGTCGATAGCTACCAGAATAAAACGATGACCATTGGATGCGGTGGGCTCGATCTTGCCTATCATGTCGATGCCCCACATGGAGAACGGCCAAGGGGAGGACATGACATTCAATGGGCACGGCGGCAGATGAACTTTATCAGCATAAATCTGGCATTTATGACATTTCCTCGCGAATCTGAAGCAATCCGACTCCATAGTCAACCAGTAATATCCTGCTCTCAGGATCTTTCTCGTCATGGCATGCCCGCCGGCGTGCGTACCAAATGTGCCCTCATGGACTTCCTCCATGAGCATACTGGCCTCTTTCTCATCTACACATCTGAGTAGCACGAGATCGTGGTTTCTTCTATACAGCACTCCATCAGGGTTGAGATAAAAGTTTCCAGATAGCCTCCTCAGAGTCTTCTTATCCTGGGTTGACGCACCCGCCGGATACTCCTTAGTCATAAGGAAGGTCTGGATGTCGTGGAACCATGGCTTGCCGTCAGTGGCATCCTCGATTGCGAACACATATGCTGGTCTGTCAAGACGCGAAAGTACAATGCTTGGAGCCTCATTCCAAAGATTGACCTTATACATAGAAGCCAACGTGGCTAAAGCATCAGCCATTTGATTTTCAGCCCGTGGTACATGATGAAGTTCTACTCGGTCGAAGAACGGAAGCAGCCTTCTGGCGTAATTCATGTACGGCACTAGATTCGGTTGACGAGTTTCCCACTCCCCTTTGATCTGATTGATTACAAGCGCTGAGTCACCATATATGTCTAGATTCTTGATTCTCAAATCAATTGCCTCTTCTAGACCCATAATACATGCTTCGTACTCGGCTTCGTTGTTGGTAACTGGAAACGTCAGTCTCGCAGTAAACGGGATGTGGGATCCGTGAGGAGTCGTGATGATAGCCCCGATACCACTTCCATAGGAATTGACTGCTCCGTCGAATATCAACTTCCACTGAGACTTCCTATCTGGCCCCTCGTCAGGCAATGGCTCGTCGCAATCCCTTGCTTTGAGAAACATAATATCCTCGTCAGGGAACTCGAACTTCATCGGCTGATAGTCTTCGATTGGCTGTTCGGCAAGGTAATCAGACAATACGCTCCCTTTGACGGCTTTTTGAGAGACGTACTGAATATCATATTCTGTTAACACCATTTGCCATCTGGCAATCCTGCCCGAAAGAGCCTGCTTCTCGAAGACGTACTTGATCGGATCCATCTTCGAAATCAGCATAGTGGTGTGATTGAGCATATACTGTCGTAGACGTTTGGCGGCCCAAGCTAGTGCACAACACGTCTTCTCCAGCATCGAGTATCGAGATTCACACTCAGTGAACTTTTTTACTCAAATAATAAATGGCATGCTCCTTTCTGCCCGTCTCGTCGTGCTGACCGAGAACACACCCCATGCTATTCTCCAGAACTGTCAAGTACATGATTAATGGCCGTCCAGCCACTGGGGGTATCAAGATTGGAGGTTCTTGAAGATACTGCTTTATCTTATCGAATGCCTTCTGGCAATCCTCATTCCAAGTAATCGCCTGATTTTTCTTTAACAACTTGAACATCGGTTCACAAGTGGCCGTGAGCTGAGAGATAAACCTTGCAATGTAGTTTATTCGGCCCAAGAAACCACGAACTTCTTTTTCCGTTCTTGGCGCTGGCATCTCTTGGATAGCTTTTATCTTTGCAGGATCAACTTCAATACCTCGTTCACTAACGATAAACCCCAATAACTTTCCGGACCGCACTCCGAAAGTGCACTTGTTAGGATTCAGCCTCAGCTTGAACTTCCTAAGCCTTTCAAACAGCTTCAGCAAATTGACCAGATGCTCCTCCTCCGTTTGGGACTTTGCAATCATGTCATCAACATAGACTTCAATCTCGTGATGAATCATATCATGAAACAAAGTTACCATTGCTCGCTGGTAAGTGGCCCCTGCGTTCTTCAGACCGAAGGGCATTACCTTGTAGCAAAACGTGCCCCAGGGGGTGATAAACGTTGTTTTCTCCATGTCCTCCGGCGCCATCTTAATCTGATTGTAACCGGAGAAGCCATCCATGAATGAAAACACGGAAAACTGGGCTGTATTGTCGACCAACACATCGATATGAGGCAACGGGAAATCATCCTTAGGGCTCGCCCTATTCAAGTCCCGATAATCGACGCACATACGTACCTTACCGTCCTTCTTCGGTACAGGCACTATGTTGGCGACCCACGGAGGGTAGGTGGTAACGGCTAAAAATCCTGCATCCAACTGCTTCTGGACCTCTTCTTTGATTTTTACAGCCATGTCTGGTCTCGTCCTCCTAAGCTTCTGCTTGACTGGAGGGCAATCCTCTCGTAACGGCAAGCGATGAACCACGATATCTGTGTCAAGTCCAGGCATATCCTCATATGACCAAGCAAAGACGTCACTATACTCTCGAAGCATCTCGACCAGTCTATGCTTGACATCGTTCTGCAGCGCAGCCCCGACTCTGACATTCCTGATAAGCTCCTCAGAACCCAGATTTATGATCTCAATCTCCTCCTCATGAGGCAGAATAACCTTCTCCTCTTGTCTCAACAAGCGGGCCAATTCTTCCGGAAGGTCTTCGTCTTCATCAATCTCATCCTCGGCTTGATAGATCGGGCAATCAAAGTCGTAGTGAGCCGTAGAGGGTCCAGAGTCGATGTCGTCTGTTACGTGGATCCTGCAATAACAAGGGTTAAGTTTAAAGCAGGAATATGCAGGTTAGCACGAACCTCGTTGCCATTTTGCTGTTTTTCAAAACAAACATAAAATATGAATAACAGAGAACACAATATTTGATTACGAAGAAAACGCCTTTTTATTTATTAACAAAATGCATACACATAATCCAACAAGGCCCTGACAGTAAAACCACTATGCCCCGGGCAGGACATAGGGTTGTACAAAAGATTGTAAAAAGCAAATCATTACTCTTCACTTGTCAGCTCGATAATCTCCTTGGTGGTCCAGTTGTGAAGGCGCTCGCCTGGCTTGCTCGGTTGAATCCAGGCATCGAGATCACAGTCACTGTCCCCGCTGTCCTCCGACGCTGCGTTGACACTTTCGAATATTACTCCTCCTTTGGTGAATAGGATCGGCCCCTTTCCACGAGATGAGCTACCAGAAGAAGTTGAAGCTTCAGCTTCCGGAGAATATCCCAATCCAAACTTATCTTGTTTGAATGGTATATCCAAGACATGCCCCCAGCCTGGGGTAGAACCAGCTTCGACAACGGCTCTAGCTTCCTTAAACGAAGAGAGGTTCACCTCCTGCTTCTCTGCAACAACGGGAGCTACCTCCTTCACCTTGACGGTCTCAAACGCCTGGCAAAGAGTCTCATGGATCTCTCCATCCATTTCGACATACTTGAAGGATGACAGGTGGCTTACCATGATGTCCTCCTCTCCGCAAACTGTCACTATGCTGCCCCCAACAGCATATTTAAGCTTCTGATGCAACGTAGACGTTACGGCACCAGCAGAATGAATCCACGGCCGACCTAAGAGGCAACTGTAGGCGGGCATGATATCCATAATATAGAACACTGCATTAAACGTCTCTGGACCGACTTGAATCGGCAGGGTCAATTCTCCAAAGACGTGGCGTTTGGTTCCGTCAAAAGCCTTTACGACCAGATCACTGGGCGTGCACAGCAGTCCCCGGGTATCCAACTTCATTAGTGCTTTCTTCGGAAGCACGTTCAGCGAGGAGCCCGTATCTACTAGGACATGTGACATAATGGTGCCTCTGCACTCTATCGAGACGTGCAAGGCATGGTTGTGATCTCTTCCCTTGGGCGTCAGCTCCAAATCTGTAAAACCCAGCCCATTACCAGCGTTGACATGAGCTACCACTTCCTCAAGTTGATTAACGGATATCTCCTGCGGCACGTATGCAGCATTCAATACTTTCAGCAATGCGTTGCGGTGTGCTTCAGAACACAGCAACAGGTTGAGAATTGAGATCTTTGACGGAGTCTGGTGAAGATGATCTACAATCTTGTAGTCACTTTTCCTGATCAGTCGCATGAACTCTTCTGCGTCTTTAACCAACAAGTCTTTTTCTGGCCCCGCAGGAACCTCTTCAACGGCTTTACCTTTGCCTTTGTCAGCAGCATCAGCCCGGACTACCTTCTCTGCTGCACCCTCTGCCGGCGCGAACACTCTGCCACTTCTGGTGATACCACTGGCCTCAGCAAGATTCTGCGCAGTCGATCTGGGCGGCTCAATCTCTACCTTCTGGCCATTACAATACACTTCAGCGCCGTAATGCCATGGCACGGCATTGGTACTCTCGAAAGGGATTGGTCCAGCCCTGGTGATGGTAATAGTAGGAGGACGAGGTGCAGAAATGGTGATAGGGTGGCGAGGAATGGTGATGGTAGCAACCTCGTCCGCCTGCGTCAGCACGACTTCCCCTGACGCATTCTCAACGCTTCGACTAAACTGCAAAATACCCTCGGTCATCAGACTCTGGATACCTTCACTCAACTGCTCACACCCGTCAGGAAGTGCAGCACATTCCATACAAAATTCCCCACACCCGGGAAAGAAGCCTTTCTTCAGCAGTTTAGCTTTAACAAAACTCAGTGGCGTTTTCAAATCTCTGACATCAGTCAGCAAGTCTGAATTCTCTTCAGTGATGACAGCATTTACTCCGCCCCCCCTATGATGAGGCATCGGATTCTTGGTGACGTTGGGCACGTTGTCAGAAAAATTTATTATCTTGGCGTCAATCATGTCCTGGACCTTATGCTTAAAAGCTTTGCAGTTCTCAACTGTATGGCCAGGTGCCCCAGAATGAAATTCACATGTAGCATTAGCATCGTACCCGGGTGGTGGTGCCCCTGTCAAGGGAGCTAGCGTCCTTTTCTGAACCAGTTGGAGCTGGAGCAACGTCTGCAGAAGCTGTGCATATGACATGGGAGGAGTTTCCAAATGACGGTTTGCCAGGGGACCCCGATGCTGATATTTCTTATATCCCGGATTATTCTGTTGCTGAGGCTGCTGCTGCGGCTGTGGGGGAGCAACTGGGATGTTTATGCTAGCGATCTGAGACTGAGGGCCCTTGCCCTTTCTCCTAGTATTAGAGACAGCACTGGCATCGCCCTCTCGGCGTTTGCCAGTATAAGGTTTCTTGCTGGCTCCTCCAGATGAGGATGATTCGCCTTGAATCTTGCCGATCTTTATACCATTTTCAACATGCTCGCCCAAAGTGATGAGGGCCGAGAATGTCCCGGACATGCCACTAACCAACTTCTCATAATAGACTCCGGGAAGAGTGGCCACGAACATCTGTACCAACTCACGCTCAACCATCGGCGGTTGAACCCGAGCAGCCAATTCACGCCACCGCTGGGCGTACTCCTTGAAGCTTTCATTGCTCCGCTGCGAGAGATTCTGGAGCTGAACTCGGTTGGGAGCCAAGTCGCTATTATACTGATAGTGGAGAACAAACGCTTCAGCGAGATCTTTCCACGTTCGCACAGCAGCGGGTTCCAAACCCATATACCATTCAAGCGATGGGCCAGAAAGACTATCCTGAAAGAAGTGCATCAGCAACTTCTCATCATCAGAGTAAGCGGACATCTTTCTGTAATACGATCGGAGATGAACACGGGGACAAGTAGTGCCTCTATACTTCTCAAAGATAGGCACCTTAAACTTGTGAGGTACTTTAAAGTCAGCAATCAGCCCAAGTTTGGACATGTCAACGCCCAATGTATTCTGATTTTCTATATCTCTCATTTTATCTTCCAGTGCCTTGAACCTGAGTCTAGCTTCAGCAGTTAACCCAGCCTCTACACCCCTCTGAGAGAAAATGTCGTCCTGATGGTCCTCCAGCCACGGTTGAGGCACCACCATATTTCCTGCACCAACATTAACATTGGCTCCCAAACCACCATTGACGGCGCCCGCCGCGTTAAGTCCGAGATTATTCATAAGATTGCCGTTAGCACTACCGTTGCCCCCGGCAGCAGGAACAACGTTCTGAGGAGTATCCACTTGAGGAGGAGGAGTGGGTACGGCCCCGCCGTGAAGAATTCCATTGCTGTCAACCCTGGAGATGAGAGGTTGAACCAAAGTACGAAGTTGCTCTTGCCCGTTCGCAACTACTTGCATCAACTCCATAAAACGATCCATCCTTTCACGAAGCTCCTGAACATCTGATTGTACCTGGTCCATGATTCTCGTTTGATTGGCGCGAGTCGAGTAACGGTGGATGAATCTTTGATCAATCCTGAAAGCAGCTCGGAACCTGAGTACCTGAAAAACCTGTCAAGATCAAAGGTTAGGAAAAGCAACAGAATGTATGTCATGCAAGAATGCTTCATGCAAATGCATGCGTGAGTCTGTGTGCTTGAGAGATTTCCCCCGATCCTGGCATCTGCTGATAATAATGAAGAGAGGAATCTAGGCCCAATCATGGAGACAGCAACCTCACAGACGCACGCTAATGGAATGATTATGCAAGCTAATGCAAAATGCAGGCATGCAACAATATATCCAAGGCTGCTGTGGAGATTCGATGTCAACAGTCACTGCTGAGAAGGAAACCCCGGTGTAAACCCCCTGATCTGATCTGTTGTGAATAACCATCTGGTAGGATCAAGATCAAGATTCTGCTCTGACAAGAACGAAGGCCTGATAATGAAAAACCCTGGATGCAAGATCAAGGAATATCTGTTGGAGAAGTCTTCAGACCCCAAATCAAAAATCTGCCCTCTCAAGAACAACTGCACGGCTGCTGATGAGATCTTCAAACCTCACTCAAAGCCTGCCCTATCAAGAACAAAATGACAACTGCTGACGAGATCCTCAGACCCCACTCAAAAATCTGCTCCATCCAGGACAAACTTCTGATAATAATACACTGATCAAAGCCTGCTCTATCAAGAACAGACAAATACCCGATGATAAGATCCTCTGATCAAACCCTTGCTCTATCAAGAACATATCTGCAACTGAGAACTCAACATACTGATCCACTGTCAAGAAAACCAGGTAGTCTGGAGGTCAAAGTTTCCTGCAATATCCCAACCCACTCACAGGTATGATGGACCTAATCCACGGACAAAGGTACGGCATCCTATGCGGTTGTCAGCGTCACAGACATTCATGAGTGACAATACGATTCCCAGAAGGAGTGGCATCGTCAAGTCATGAAGAGGCCTCTCTTAGCTGACTTCCAAATGATCGGTCCCCAGAGTCGACAATCCTCACGTCTGGACTCCCCTCAGATCCTCAGGACCGGAAAGGAGCACCTCTGCAAGAATCTCGTCTGAGCGCAGATTTTCGTAGGGAACTGTGTCTGCTCAGCAGACAGGTTCGTCTACTACTTCTCCGCAACTATATCTAGGTGTGTACTCAAGCCCAGGTCCGGCTTTTCACTCACAGTAACATCCCTCTCCCACAGCAGCACAGATAATCATATCAACTGGAAATAAAATGCGGGAAATAAAATGCGGGAAGTAAAAATGCGATAAATAAACGCAACCCAACAAGCAAACACACAAACGATAGGATTGACTCGCGTAGGGGATGGGAAACGGTCCCAGCATAAGGGATGGGAAAAGTCCCTAGATGCTAGTTTCCCCAGCAGAGTCGCCAGCTGCTGGGGATGACCCAGGCAGCTAGGAAGAAAATCCAAGGCGAGACTTGCATAGGGAACCATCGCATTCCCCAGCAGAGTCGCCAGCTGTCGCTTGCGCGAAAATAAGGTGCCGGCATGACAGAAGAGTCGCCACCTTTCGTTATTTATCCCTCAGAGCGGGAAAGGAAACGATCGGAAAAACCTGACGAAAAAGGGTAAGACAAGGTCATCGCAACCATTGTCTGGGTTCGGGAGTCGGTTACGCAAGGGGAAGGTATTAGCACCCCTCACGTCCGTCGTACTCGACGGGATCCTCGCTTGTTTGTTTACTTGGACGGGTTGGTTATAATCTATCTACCTATCAAGGCTGGCTGAAAAAGAAAAGAAAAATGACTCGGCAAAGCATCGCGCTTTATGCCTACGTATTCCCATCAGAGAATGAGAAATCAGAGTCAACGTAGTTCGGCTAACTACGGGATTATGGGGGGAAAGGTTGCTCGCTAGGATATCGCATCCTATGCCTACGTACTTTCATCTGGTATGAAAGATCAGAGCAAACGTAGTTCGGGAAACTACAGGAAACAACTCAACTAGGAGGGAGACTATCAAGTCCTACTGTTATCATGCCATGGATTCATCCTATGGTTGAGGTTTGAACAGGGAACTCCTAGATGTTGTCATGCATAGGTTTCAACCTAAAAGTCTATCATCAAATCCTCATCAGAGGGAATGAGAGTCCTAAGGGATCATATCAATGATACACAGAATACAGGTAAAAACATCAGCTTTGACAGTAAAATGCATGCAATGCAAGTGAGGGAGGAAATGTGTGTGGGGTTTCAGCCTCCACAAGCTCATCTCAACCTCAAGCCAGTCATGAAATAACAGTAATCATACTGAAAATAATCAACATGCTATCAAGCAAAACAGTAAACTGCAATCATACAGATAAAGGAAATGAAGTACCATCAGGCAAACAAAACACATTTGAGAAAGAATCACCTACTCTCTAATCCTAACCCTAATCACAGAGTCCTAATCAAATCAAGGCAAAGCTCTCAAGCACAACCCTAAACAGGAGCAATCATTCCCAGCCTTCAAGCTTCAGAATAAGCTTACCAAAGAAAGGGAGCTAAGCAAGCAAGCTCATAGTGTCTTCCTCAGGAGAACACTAGGAGGTGCATACTCAGGAGTCATACCCTATGTGGCTCAACCACTGTGATCAGTTTACATCCCTCCTCAGGAGAGATTAAACTCACAAGCAGGCTCCAACATCACTGGATATTTAAGAAATCCTATTTAAGCTAGTGGAGCTAAGTGAATAGACCCATAGGACCTTCCTCAGGAAAGTACTAGGGGGCTTCCACTTAGGAGTTGTATCCCATGTGGCTCAACAACATGTGATCAGTTTACATTCCTCCTCAGGAGAAATTAAACTCACAAGTTGGCTCCAACATCATTGGATACTTAAGAAATCCTAGATCAACTAGTGGAACTAAGTGAACAGACCCATAGGACTTTCCTCAGGAAAGTACTAGGAGGCTTCCACTTAGGAGCTGTATCCCATGTGGCTCAACAACATGTGATCAGTTTACATTCCTCCTCAGGAGAAATTAAACTCACAAGTTGGCTCCAACATCATTGGATACTTAAGGAAGAGGTGAGAAGGAAGGATGAAAGTCATTCATAGTGCCTTCCTCAGGAAAGTACCATGAACTTCCTTCAAACTTCAGGCTCTCAAACCTCACAGACAGGAGATGAGACAAGCTCTGGGTCTCTGCATCTTGATCTACAAGCTTCTCCTTATGATGCTCACCATCAATATCCTCAAGGCCACACAAGCCCTTCAGCAAATTCCTCAGAATGAACCCCACAGATGAACAGATAACCCACTGAACAAATCACATTATCAGGCAATCTCAGAAAATACCTAAAAATACTAAACTAATGGGGAAAAATTTGACAAATATTCACAAGGGTCCTCAACACCTACTCATAACATCTACAAAGGTTTCTACCTAAAAATCAAGATAAAACTCAATCAAAGAAAGGAATCATCACCTAAACACCATTTTAAACCCTAATTAGACTATCCTAAGTCAACCCTAATTAAACTAACCAAGATCAATTCTAAAAAATCTAGAAAAAATCCTATGGGGAAGTATGACTAATCATCTAATTGCACAAAAAAGAATGGGTAAAAAACCCTAAGGGAATGTCCTAAAATAATTCCTACAAAATCAAGATACAAGATTAAACAATTAAAAAGCTATTTAATTGGAAAATCTACTAAAAATATTAAACCTAAAAATAAAATCTCAATTTTATTTTTATAATTTTCTACTCATTTTAATCTACTCAGGAAAAAAAGAAGAAATTAAAAATCATTTTTTAACTATTTTTAATGAATTTTACAAAACAGAAAAATATTAAAAAGAAAATAAAAGAAATAAAATGAATTAAAAAAGGGGGGGGCAGAAAGCAAGCGTGCCAGTTATATTAATTGGGCTACACAAAAAAGGGGGTGCAAGTAGCGTTCTGGGCCCAGAATGCCCTTTAATGAAACGCTGCGTTTCAACTTATTTGAATTTTCCCTCTCACTCTCAGACGCGATCTCAGCCACACGATTGGAATACATTGTCAACTCTGGGACTTGATCCAACGGCCTCCCTTTCGTCTTCTCCAAACGAATTAGGGTTTTCAGAACCCCCACCTCCATGCGCAAACCTTCGAGCTCTCCTATCTCTCTCCACACTCCACGGCTGGACTCGATTCAAACATGAAAAACGATCTACTAAATGCCTAGATTACAATGGTACGACCAGTTTCTTCTAATTCGCCCTAGATTGTTCTAACAGAATGCCTAAACACCTTGGTACCACCATGGTTAACTGACATCAACCTTCATTAAACTTCATTATAAAGCTACAAACTTGTTCTACAAGCCATGCCAGCTATCATACACTAATCCATGCTGATTAAAACTCATTAAACAACTACTTATGGAAGATTCAAGATTCATGGCCCTGGTGTGAAACTTCACCAATCTTGCTCTAATTCTCAGGGATTAATCCTCTACCCTAACACAATCTTTCTACACCTATAATATGTTCTATCTAAAATAAAGAGAAAGAAGTGAGTTCACCAACCTGTCAAGAAGCTATGGTGAGTGATGCTATGGCTCGAACCAGGTCTTGCAAATCCTTCAGGATGATCCTTTGAGGATGAATAGCCTTCTGTTTGCACAATTCTTGAAGGTGGTGGCTTGAAGTGAAAGAAAACTCAAGTTGCTTCAACTTGAAGAAACTTCTCCAATGGCTATGCACTTCTCTCTCTCCTCTGACTTGGCTTCACTTTCACCAACCTCTCATCACTCTTTGATGCCCTCTTTAAATATTGATTGATTGGATGCTTCTAGATTCATCTAGAAGGGTGTGGAAGTTTCTTGAAAGTTCCATGATATTCCATAATGGTCATCTCATCTCATATGCCATGCCTTGTTATTTTGACTCAAAATACCCTTACATGAGTTATTAAGAAGGAATGTGTGAAAAACAAGTGCATTCTTGGCTTGTGTAGGATTTTCTAACATTGCCTTCTTTCTTAAGTAACAAATTTCCAAAGGAAGTCCATTTTTGGAACCTCAAATGAAAATTCTACTTAAACCAAAGTTCTTAAAATAGTTTTTCCAATCAAAATGATATATTGGATGACCTATTTTGGATTTGTAGATCTCCCAAATCACTTTTCAATTTCAACTTTTCAAAGTTATAAGTCATTTTTAGTTCATTTTTGACCAATCATGGAATCTTGTGCTATGAGCTTTTTCATCAATTTGTGACCTTCTTTCTAGACTTAAAATCACATTTTGAGCAACTTTCATGTTTTGAGTTTTTCCATTTGAGGCTTGGAAATAGGAGTTTTAGGCATTGGCTAAAATGACCTATAACTGACAAATGACCAAAATACCCCTGCCTTGTTCAAACCATAACTTGAGTTCCACAAATCCAATCAAGGACTTCTACCACTCAAATTAAAGCTAAAAAGATCCTCTTCAACATTCATGTTGACCAAGAAACCATAGGAATCAACCTACTAGGGCAAAAGTTGTCTGGAAGTTGGGTGACTTTCAAGGACCCAGATTCACACACATCTGCTGACCTGTAATTTGTCAAAACCATAACTTGAGCTCTGTAACTCCTATCAAGGACTTCCACCACTCAAATTAAAGCTTAGAACAAGCTCTACAACATTCATGTTGTGGGGAAAATGAGATATCAAACACATCTAGTGCTAAAACTGCCTGGAAGATAGGGATCAAATTAGGGTTTTTCCACTGACAATCCTCAGAAACCCTAACTTGAAACTTCTCAAAACTCCTCAATCATGATGAGTTGGTCTAGGAATCATCTTTATATAATCTCTATGCATCATTCCATGATCTCATGGCCCTTGGATTAAGTCTCAACCTTCTCCAAATCTTCAGCTGATCTAGGGTTGACCCAGTCAAAACCCTAATTCTATCACTCATGGTTGAATCTTCTGAATTCTTGCTCAATGACCTCTCTGGGCTTCATGATGGCTATCAAGACATCTCATAGGCTTTCTCAAAACATCAAGTTCATTCTCCAAGTCTCAGAATCATCTGAGGAGCACCCACAACTTTCAAACTGTGAAGCACACAACCCTGGTTTCAAAACACTTCCTCTGAAGATCTCTTGAACTTTCTGATGAAGGTATCAACTTCCAAATACTCAATGAACAAATAAATGTTGGTCAAATTTTGGGGTGCAACAGTCTGCAATCTTCTCAAACACGTTTACATCCACACATTGATGAATGAAGAACAATGCTTTCTGATCCTTCTTCCTTACTTCCTTCTGCGCGTTTTTCTGTTCATCGGTTGCATCTGCTGCTACTGGAACATAACCATCAGTGACAAGATCTAGAACATCTTGAGCACCAAACAGCACACGCATCTGGATCATCCAACGATTCCAGTTTTTACCGTCAAATACTGGAAGTTTGGTGTTCATGTTGCCGTTTCCGTTCATTTTCTTCTTTGCACAATACACTCAGAGTTTTCTCACACAGTGTTTCCCAACCCACAGAATTTTAAAAATTCTGATCAGATTTTGTTCAAGATTCAACGTGAATCTAAGAAACAAAATCAATCACACAAGACCTCACGTTCACTCGTGTTTCCCGTGTTTCCCAATGAATCAGAACCGGAGCTCTAGATACCAATTGTTGGTGCAAAGATAGAATAAATGATGAAATAGGAAATATTACTAATAAGAGAATGACGGCTACAAAACATGATACTAGGTTACAATGATTGTCACCCTATTTATAAGCTAAAACTAGGGTTACTAGAATAAGATAAATACTAAAATACCCTCTAACAAACTTAGGGGCTAAGAAAATAGTACAACTAAATAAATATGAATTATTAATAATATTCTAATAGATATGAGAGAGAGAGAGAGAGAGAGAGAGAGAGAGAGAGAGAGAGAGAGAGAGAGAGAGAGAGAGAGAGTAATTTTCTTATTAATTTTTCACAAGATACCTCAAGGGTTATACAACAATACAAGAGATGATGCACAATTAACTAACAATAAAACTAAAAACACTTGGATGCCAATGGTTGCACTTTATTTTTGTTTCAGTTTTAACCAAAATGGCTACATGCGTAATCAGGTGCATCATTAGTGCAACCGGTTACACTTTGCTTCTTTTTGCCATTTTACAAAGGAGTACAACTTGTTGACATAAAATTGTAACCTGTTGTATTGGTTTGAATTATCTTCTATTTTTAACACACCATCACCTTAATTCAAGTCCTCCAAATCTTTCATTCTCATTAACTTCTTCAATCTCTTAAACACTTCAATCGTGACTCTCTTGGTCAACGAACCGACCACTTGGTCTTCACTTCTACAATAGCCCAATCACAACCTTCCTTCACTAATGAGTTCTCACAAGTAGTGAAACTTCATCTCAATATGCTTGTTCCTTCCATGTTCAATTGGGTTCTTAGCAAGGTTTATAGTGGAAAAGTTATCAACCATGAGTGTTACAGCGTCAAACTCTTTGTTGTCTAACTCCTACTACAAATTCATTAATCACACGGTTTGGCGTATCTTAGAATCCTCTTGACTATTGTCAAGTGAGACAGTGTCGATCTCTACATGAATCTCCTCATAATACCGACACTAAACGCCAAATGCGGTCGCGTATTGCACAAATAACGCAGGGATCCAACTAGCCTCCTATAATGAGTTGGATTAACCTCTTTCTTATCCTTATTCTTTGACAATTATAGTATCGATTCAGCTGGAGCAATGGCAGAATTGCAATGTTCCACTTCAAACTTCTTCAAAATCTCAAGCGCATACCTTCTTTGGTGCATGTAGGGATGGCAAAAGAATCTGTACCCGCGGATAAAATCTATCACAGATATGGAGCGGGTAGCTTAATGGATATTCACGGATAAAATAAATGGATATTTAAATATCTGTTTGTTAATGGATATGGATACAGGTTTAATGATATCCTGCTCGCGGATATCCATATATGTTAATAAATTATATAAATCATTTAAATATCATTAGTTTGTTATACTTTATCCTTTCATTTTCTAAAAAAATTAATATTTTTATATTTCTTTCTTTTAAAAAAAAAATATTTGAAGAAAAACTTTCACATTTCATTTAAATTCTATTAGGCATTTCATATTTAAACTCTTCAATACTTCATACCTCACTTCAAAAATTTCATAGTCCAACCAACTAGTGTCGTCATTTCTCTGTTGAACTAGTGTCTCTCTGCCTATTCCTCTATCGTTCTCTCTTCTATCATAACTCATTATCATAATATATTTTATTTGTTTGGATAAAAATAAAATATAAGATATTATGTTTGGATCTAATTATGTTTTGGTGAATAAGAAGAAAATTAAAATGATGAAATTTTATTGTTAAATTAAGAGTGAATTGTATGAAAGTTATGTGATAATAACTTTTTGTGTCTTTAAAAGAAGTTAAAAATATTTTTTTTCATAAAATAATTTTTAGAAAAAAATATTATCCATGGATACCTGTAAATATTCGCGGATACCGTAAAACCCTCGGATTATCCACTTAACGGATATCCGCATGGATATGGGGCGGATATGGATATCATGTTTATCCAATGGGGCGGATACAGATACCATAGTATCCGTCCTCATGGATATCCTTTACATCCCTGGGTGCACGTGAAGTCCCGTTTTAGATTTGTAAAACTCTATGCCAAGGAAGTATGACATGAGGCCAAGGTTTGACATCTCAAACTCTTCCATAACATAAATCCATTTTGAATCATTCAAAGCCTCCTCCGTTTTAACGGGTTCGAATTCGGTCATAAGTGAAAAATGGACGAAATCACGAGCATCATCGACTTTGTTATCTCGAAACAACTTACAAATCATGGAGTCTTGGAGGCAAACCTTTTTGCCTTGTTGATCTTCTCACATTCTCTTCAAATCGGGCTTCAACGAGGATTGGTTCTGCATTTTTCAGCACTGCAAAAAACGATTTTTCTCTTCTAAGTTGTCTCGGCACATGCCAATATGTTACCGAACCGAAAACTCTAAAGTGACTCGGATTCAGTTTAAATCCAGATCACGCTTCCTCAAATGTTATCTTCTTAGGCTTCTTTGATAGACACTTATTCAACAAATATGCAGTTGTGGACACTGTTTCTCCCCATAGCTCTTTCAGAAAATTTTTCCCTTTCAACATGTTTATCACCATGTTAATAATTGATCGATTCTTCCTTTCAGCAACATTGTTTTGCTATGGTATATAAGGTCGTACTACCTCATGTTATATACATTCTTGATCACAAAATCCCCCAAAGTCATTTGAGACGTATTCGCCTCCACCATCCATTTTGAGAACTTTGAGCTTGTGATTGCTTTGCCTTTTAACCACGGACTTGAACTTCTTAAACAGTTTGAATACCTCATTTCCCTTGATTATATATGTCCATTGTTTTCTATTATGATCATATATTAATGTGACAAAATATCTATTGCCACCAATTGAATCAACTTACATCAGTCCACATACATTCGAATACATCACCTCAATGTGACACTTGATTCTACAACCTGTATCCTTGTTGAATTTTCCCTTATGTTGTTTTGCTTTCACATAATCTTCATAAATTTCAGTCGGTATGTTGATCAATAGTAGTCCCATTGCCATTTCGTTCTTTTGTGAGGCATTGAGATCTCACAAATTAATATTCCCAAGATGATAGTTCCATATACATTATTCTCGACTAGCCGTTGTAGCAAGACACACATCTATGCTCTATAACTTTCAACTCAACCTTGAAAGTTCCAGTAGCAACCATATTAGCTTTTAGGATAAAAACCTTGTTTTCATCCATAACGTGTAAGGCCTTGTTCTCCACGTGAGTCTTGTAACCCTTCTCAAGCAATTGACCAATACTTAGAAGGTTACACTTGATTTTGGGAATGTACAACACATCCTTTGTCAAAGAATGTCTATCATCCCTTCTCTCCATCAATACATCATTAATCCCTTCTTCCAATACAGTGGTGTCATTCGTGAACTTCACTTTGTTCTTCATGGCACGATTGATTGTAACAAACCAATATTTTCTCCCTGTTATATGCGTTGAAAATCCAGAGTCCAAATACCATTGATCGCTGCATTGCACTTCTTCTTTCAGAGTCACCATTACATTTTCTTTAGTACGCAACTGGTTGACATAATTGTTCAACCGATTGCACTTTAGTTCTACAAGATTTTTCAAAATTTTGTTGCTGCTATCTTGTAACCTGCTGTTGTTGCACTCTCCCTCTGTGCTCAAGAGCAAGAGAGTTTTCTCCTTGTCAAACTCTTGTCTTGCAAGTCTAGTTTCACCTTCTTGAGGTTCCTTGTTGTTAGAATTGCACTCTATTGCAAAATGGCCAAGTTTTTGACAATTAAAGCATTGGGAACTTCTCTTGTTAACCATTCTTCTTCCAACCCTACCTCTTGCATAGCCTTCTTTAATGTTGTTTGATCCAGCAGCCATACTACCATTGTTTTCACCCTTTTGGAATGTCGGATTTTTGGAATTTTGGGACTCTCTTCCACCAAAATTTTGAAATTTCCCTCTACCTTTGTTCATGGGACACATTCCTTTTGCTTTCTTGTCTCTCTCATTGAAATGGGTTTGCACAACTATCTCCTCTTTTGCCTTATCAACATTCATTTTCTTCATTCTCTGCTCATGTGTCTCAAGAGAGCTCTACAACTCCTCTTTGCTCATTGTCGTAAGATCCTTTGATTCCTCAATTGCTACGACTATGTTATTGAATATTGTAGTCAAAGAACATAATATTTTCGCGACAACATATTGCTCTGTGATCATTTCTCCATATGTTTTTACTTGGTTCACCAACCAAGAAGGTTCAGTAAACACAAGAAAGGGAGGATTGAATTGGGTTTCAAATTTAATAATTTTTCATTATCCCAAAAAAAATAGTAACAGTCGTAAAAATGATAAGTTATTTTTATCCTGGTTCACCGTTAACGAGGTTAATTAAGTCCATTCACTAGAGTGATTTTTCTTTCTCAGCAGGCCTTAATCCATTAATCAAACTAATTACAATCTCAAAGCTTACTCGATAGTGACTTCTTAAGGAATCTTACTACACTTAGTCCCTTAAAAAATTACAACTCAAAGACTAACCTTCAATAACTTCTTGGTGCTTCTGACTATACCCTAGTTCCTCAAGGAATTACAACTAAAAGACTAATTGTCAATGACTTTTTGAGGCTTATGATTATACAGTAACAGCTGTTAAATACAAGATTTTTGTTTACAATATTGCTTCTAAATAAGGAGACACACATAATGATTATCAAAATTTACACTTAATAATATATGAAATAAAGTACTAAGTGTTTCTCTCTATTTTCTCTTTCTTTGGTATTGATTTTCTTTATTGAAATTCTTTCAACATGAAGATCCTTGTCTCTGGAATTGTTGTCTTCACAATTCTTTTCCCCTCTTTATATAGATGAAAAATAAGATCGTTGGATGATAGAATTGGAAACTCGTTGTATGATAGAATTGAAACTTCTTCAAATCCACAACAGCTGTAATAATTGGTACGAGGTTCATTTGTAAATTATGGGTAGTGGAGAGAAAATATTTTATAGTTGTTTGTAGTACAGTCTTTTTGATTTCGCAACATAACTTGTACTATATTCTTAGAATATTCATTCGTTCATTTTCTCAAAATCATTGGCTTCGTATGAGAGAGTTGAATCTTGATCAAATTTTAGAGCCTTAATGATAGACTTCAGAGTCTATTGAAAGTGAGGCTTGATTGTATCAGAGTGCACCAGAGTTGACTACTTTAGAAGTGTTGACTGGAATACCCATAATTTGATTATAAGTTTAGCATTTTTTCATATTCTTTACTTGGTTCAGAATTTGATGATGTCTAAAGTCCAGAGTCTCTATCCAGAGTCCAGGGTATCTCTTATCCAGAGTCCAGAGTCTCTCTTATATAGATTCCATAGTCTTTTTTGTTCAGCGTATGGCTTGTTCAGAGTCTGCTTTCTTTAGCTTCTGACTTGATTAGATTCTTCGTTCTTTAGTGTCAGGCTTGTTCGATTTCTACTTTACTCAGCTTTTGGCTTGTGTATAGTTTCAGCTTAATTAAGCTTATATTTGTTCAGATTATGCACACTTAACAAACCCTTATAGTCAAAATTGGTCTTTAAACTTTGTTATCATCAAAACTCAAAGATATTATATGTAGAACCAAACTTGTTCCATTAGTAATGTCGTAAAATTGATCAAAAATGGTGCCTTAAAATCTTTCTTCTTTTCTTTCTTATGTGTTTCTCATTATGCATGTGTTGCACCTTCGACAAGAGGATTCACTATATTTTTTATCACTTCACAATTATCTTGGTGGGCAAACAACACATTCATTTGTTTACACCATTATTCGCATCAAGGATAGGTAAGTTTGCGAGAATTATTTCATTGGAAACTGAATCCATGATTGCACACAAGATGTTTGAAGGATTGAACCAGACTTTTGATGTCAAATGTTAAGACTTGGAACTACGAGGTTGGTGAAAAATAAAAGAGTAATTGATTGTGGAGAGAGAGATCGGGAGAGAGAGAGAGAGAGAGAGAATGAAAAAGAGTAATTGAGGGTGAAAAGTATAATAATTTTCTTATTAATTTCTCCCAAGATGCCCCTAAAGAATTGATGACCCTAATAGTGGTATTGTTAGTCGGTGGTTCGAATGAAGGATCGGTTACCTTGTATCGAAAGTCCTCATCACATGGTGGTGGATAGGATGCATGTCCTGTTGAAAAAGTGTCAACGATAGTACAAATGTATGTGGATGAAAGAGCTTTTGCATGAGGGGGAGCATTGTTGATATACTAGCACTTTAGAGGGATTCTTGAGAAAAATAAGTGTGAGTTGAAAGTGTTGAAAATCAAGTGTAAGGTAGAAATTCCACATTTATTAGAAAAATGAAGATTGAATACTTTATAAGTGAGAGAATCCATACATCTATCACCTTAAGATTTTGGGTGAGTATGTGGTGTATCTCTCACAAGGTGCGTTGCTCATAAAGAAATGCCTCAATGAATGTAAAATGCTCCCTCGTGTTTAATTTATAAATTTATATCCCAACAACTTATGTGATTACTCTTGGTTCAATGTGTTGAACCATCCCAATAATGTGCGCTCTCCTGAAAGTCCAACAAATAACACCTATACTCCTAGAATATATTTGGATAAAAAAGATAAAAGAAAAGATAAAAGTATAAGAAGAGAAAGAGAATACAAAATAGAATGATTATTTAATTATTTAGTAGTAGAAAAAGTGAAAAGAAAATAAATATTATTAAATAGCATTGTATTGCATTTATAGTGTTAATATATTATAGTGTTAAGATTACTTGGACCGGTACGATTACTCTAAAAGAGAGATCAAACCCGTTTTTGAGAAAGCTTGCTAGAAATGAAAAGGAGGGAGGGTTTATAGTAGTTTTGATGAAAAATCCATATGAATGTGTACTTCTATAGGTTATACGAAGATAAATTTTGATATTAATTTTTGTCAAAAATGAGGGTTTGATTCACTCTCAAATAGAATGGATATGAGCTGCAGTGCATCTTAGATCGGATATGAGTTGGAGTGCATTTAAAAGTACATTTTCAAATTTCATAGATAATTTCAGTTTTTCACGAGGATGCGTGAACACTCCTTAAAATAGTAGAAGTAAGTCCCAAAATTTAAGACAAATATCTTGATTAAAAAGTATGAACTATTTTAAATAAAAGATGATAAAGATGTGGAAGGTTTTCAAACTCTAATATCAAACTCAAAATTCTAAGTAAAAGAACTCTATTCTAAATAAAAATTACATCATTACTCATCGTGTCAAGAAAATTATGAGGAGTCATATTAGACTTTCACATCATCACGCATCTTTATTATGAGGAGTCATATTATGAGGAGTCATATTATGAGGACTTCAATTCATAAAAAGAATTCTGAAGTAACATGAATTAATAAACTTCAATTCATATATTATCTCCATCAGATAATATATGAGACTTTTAACATTAAATGGTTGAGGAGGGGTTCCTGAAGCAGCAGTCCAAGGAGGGGTATTTTTATCTCCATCAGATGCCTGGGGAATTCGAGTTGTGGCGACACGTATTGGGCTAGAATGAAGAAATGAACTCAACAATATAAACACCTATAAGTTCATGATAATTGCTAAAACAATGGTAAGCAGAAACTATAAATAAGTTCCCATTTGCTTACAAAGTTTAGGTGTCAAAATTTAGAAGTACAAAACACCTCTTCCACATCATCATAAAAAAATTTCTTAAAGATATCCATACAAGATGCCTCCAAAGAAATTGCCACCACAATGCCATCTCCATCACCATTATTATTCATAACAAATGCTTTTCCTTCAGAATCCATGTACCCTGGCCCAAAATTATATGGTTCTCCCAATCCAAAATCTGCTTCCTTATATGAAAAATTCATCCAACTCACAACAAATAAATTTGGACTTCCTTTGAATTGTCCCTTCTCACACACACTCTTTGCAGGGTAGTGAAAGTTATACCTTAATAATTCCATGTCCTTCTCATTATCTATATAATCAAGTGCTGACATTACATACTCCAATGTCACCCTCTCCAGTGCGTTCCTAACATCTTCAACCGCATTACCTAAAGGTTTGCAAATAAGATCGTTAAAGGAGCGGGTTGGTGTCACGGTCGGAAATGCTGCATTTCCGACGTAACTACTAGGAAGAGGTGGTTTTAAACGATTTCTACAATTAACCAAAGTGGACAACCTTGTCGATTGGTGGTCACTACTTCCACGCGTATAGTGTGCTTTACTGACACACCTCCAAAGATGTCCTGCAATAACCTCAAAAGTTGTAAAAGGTTTTATCTTATGAACATCTTTGGAGACAGATTGAAAACTCACGCGAGAATTAACATTTTTTTTAAGTTTTAAAACTTGTTCTTGCGAGAGTTTCATAATATCAGCACTTGTTTCTCTATTGTCTCCCAAATCAGACATCCAATCCGGAGGTGCTTCAAACTCCGGATGACGATACAATATTGATGAATTTGCTAATTTATGTGAATTTAACAAAGTTCGATCGTGACACGGAAAGTCATTAGGGTCCAAATTCTCCCCACGTACCAACTTAGCCCATGAGCTAATGAAACCCATGGTACCCGCTCCATCGGTCACGGCTCGACACAAAGAAACACTTAACGTAAAACCGCCACATCGGAACCTAGTAAGTTGCACCACCAATAATGGAACATCCTCAATTGGAACATCATAGTTAATGTTTGGTATGAGTTGTGACACCAAATTAGTTGGCACAAAATCACCCAAATCCTTCAAGTTAGTTTCACATTTAGCTTCTAATAGAATCGCCCCTTTGGCGTTGCAATTAAGTTCCCATCTTCCACCTTTGATCCAACTCAACCTTCCAGCTAGTGGATAGTAAATAACCAAAACTTGGCTTAGAGAGTTTCTAAGTGTTTCAAGAAAAGTTGATATGTTGTTATGAGGATGGTAAACGTAGAAGGGAGGAGCATGAGTACGAAGCTTGATTTGTTCACATAATGAAAAGAGTTTTGGATTAGGAGTTGGTTTGGAAGGGATAACAATGGATTGAGATATGATACTCACCGCCATTTTTTTCCCTTGAGTTATGGCTTTGTCTTTGCAGTCTTATATATAAAGAGGCGATTTCAAAATTATTTAATACTCTAGTGAAAAATCTTCCCTTAACACTTATGACGTGTGAGATTGTCATTCTTTTGGGTCCATTAATAATAGTAGAGGACAGAAAACAAAAGCATAACAACTCCTAACAGCTAACGGAGATATTTACATCTTCATGAGCCTGTATGCTCATGTTTCGTTTTTATTATTTTGCTCATGAGCCTTTATGAGTGCTGATGCTGGCCAGCGTGACGGTGACAGGTGTCCCCACCCTTGGACACTTGTCACCAGTCCCTTATTCATCACCCTGGGTATATGGTGATATTGTGTTTCTGCGTTGGACTGCCCACTTGATCAATGAACCAAATCAGATCTGCAGATTTGACGGTCTTGGGCGATCCAGAAGTACATTTTCAAATTTCATAAGCTATTTCGATTTTTTCACGAAAGTGCGTTAACACTCTTTGAGATAGTAGAAGTATGTTTCACAATTTAAGGCAAATATCTTGATTAAAAAGTGTGAACTATTTTAAATAAAAGATGATAAAGATGTGAAAACGATATTTTTAAATTTTCAAACTCTAGTACCATAACTTAAAATTTTAAATAAAAGAACTCAATATTTTAAATAAAAATTACTCCTTGATTGTTGTTTTAGAAAAAAAAAGTTATTTTACAATAAATATTACTTTTACTTTTCAATGTAATAATTATTATTATTTTTTCGATTGTCTTATAATTATTATTCCGTACATTATTTTCAATATATTAATAAAACTAATTTAATAAAAGTGTAATATTTTATGACAATATTATTATATTTTTTAATCTGTATTTAAAAATCTTAAATAACCGTCCTTTTAAACGGAAAAAATACATCATTATCATCGTGTCAAGAAAATTCTCAAGAGTCATCATACTATTATTCAAGAAGTAAACAAAAAAACCATGTCTATTTCTCCCGAATCAAAAGACAAGAAGATCAGGTCAAAGATTTCCAAACTGAATAATCAAAGTAAGAAGATTGTGATAAGCTGAGTGAAGAAGATTGTACTCTTTTTGTTTGAATTATTTTGAAAAGCAATTGAGGCAACGAAAAAATGTCATATCATCTCAAACCTCATAATTGGTACCTATTATTATCTCATAATTCATGAGATTACCACGTCATATTAATTTGTAGTGCATTTTTTCACGTTTTACTTTCAATCAACCTTCTTCCATCCAAATCACTTGCCCCACAACATTTCCAACCAACTTTTTTCTTTTTGTTTGGTCACAAGTTCATTGTACACATGCTGCTACTGATTGTGCATATCTTAAAATGTGCCACAAAATAAAACAGTACGGTTAAAACATATAAATTAATAAACTTTTTGCAAGTTCAATGCATTTAAACAATTATGGTCACAAAGTTTTAATATTCCTCAAATAAATGGAACAACTTTATGGGACTACAAAAGGGTCACTGTTTTACTTGGGATATAAATCAAAATATACCCAATGTATGGGAAAATACAAAGCCCTTATTTATGGAAATGAGTATATCCTCTTATTCTGACATTCTTGAGCATTTGGAAGTAACTTAAGGAAAATCTGTAACCATGTCTACCCTTGACTGCAACTTAGCTCACTCCAATCTCCAATTATTAACCAGTCTCCAACTTGAGACACCATTGAAAATGATAAATATAAAAAACATGATCATATGATACAATTCTAGTTGGGAGAATGTACACTAAAACTATCTCTTTACAGACTAATTTACAATCACATGCTTGGAGCAAGAAAAGGGTAGAGTCCAGGGTAAGACGGTAACCATTGGAAAGAGACTTAACATTGCTTTTTGACAATCTTGACACTGGTGTAGAAGCGTCGGAGATCTTTCATAGCTTTTTCCTCGATTTGAATTGAACGAATAGAGGATGGTGTATCAACTTCGGGTTTGAACCAACGGTTCATCCCAGTTGCTTCCGATGGGGAGCCTAGGCCAGTTGCTATAGTGAATCCAGCAGTTTTAGTCTTTGGACTACTGGAGAGGGCTTGTTTCTTTACCTGTTTCGAAGCAACATTCTTAGTTTAACACTAACTATTGTTACAAACCTATAGGCTCTTAAAGAATCATCACCTACTGATTCAAAGCATACATAACAAACAACAAAAGGATAAACATTTGAAAAGATGCCTTAATTCACAAACCTGTTGCATTTGGATGTCCCTTAAAGACAGCTTAAATGGTTGAGGAGGGGTTCCTGGAGCAGCCCAAGGAGGGGTATTTTTATCTCCATCAGATGCCTGGGGAATTCGAGATGTGGCGACAGGTATTGGGCTAGAATGAAGAAATGAACTCAACTTTATTTTCCCGCAACTGCCAAAATCAGAAAGATCATCCACCTTGTCTTTAACCCCAGGTGGCTTGTTGCCCACTATTTTGCTCTGCTCATCCTGGATTTCGCGAAGAGAAGTAGAACCCTTTCCAAACTTTGCCCCGCCCCAGGCAGGACCGTCATTTTTTGGTGTCGGTGGAGGAGGAGGAGGAGCCACCTCTTCTGGGAGATCATCAAGAGCACCACTCAGAAACATTGAAAGCCCACCCTTCTTGTTCTTCTTCTTGGAAACCTTTGGTGACTGACCCTTACCCTTCAGCAACTCTGAAGCATCTTTCTTCTGTACAACAAAACCTAAATCTTTTTCACCCTGGTCTGCTGTGGAATATTTGCAGATATCCTCTTCCACCTATCAAATGAAGTTGAGTTCTAAGCACTGATATGGTAGGTTTATCTAGTAGACAATTACTTTGCATTGCTAGAAATCTCCATCAACAGTCAAAACGCGCAAGAATTTAAGAGCAGAAAAAAGAAATTCAATCGAAGTATATTTCAACGTAGATGGCATGAATAGCACAATGGAAACCAACCTTTGAATTAGGAGATGGCATGTCCAACAGGTTTTCAGATTCAGGAATCATTTCACTTTTAGAATACACAGATTCTATTTCCGTCTGCTCTATGCTTGATTTGTTGCCACTTTTTCTCCTTTGTTTTTTTGATGATTTACTTTTCTTACTACCTTTCCCTTCTGTTTGTGTAGAAGATGACTCTTTATTCTGTGAGGTCTCGGCAGGAACACCTAGCTCTGCAAGGGAGCTCTCGAGTGCTGACTTAGATTGAAGTTTTGCCATCTGCTGGTCATCGAGAATATGTCCTTTAGACTGTTTAGTTTCGAGCATCTCAATCTGCTGCAACTTCTTCCTTATAGCTCGAACTACTTTGGAGATTTCACTATCAGAATCATCCTTGGGCTGTAGAAAGGAATCTGACCTTTGAGCTTTCTCCAATTTCAATGCAGATATTTTCATGGGTTTGTCATAGGTCTTTTGACACTCTATCTCATTATCATCCTCTTCACTGTCAATGATGACAGGGAGTGTAGCAGTTGGAGTAGGGAGTCGACGGTAACTCCATGCCTCAGATGATCTCTGGTCTAACAACCCTTCTAGGCTCGCCAAAATATCTAGTGAGGCACTTGCTACAGCATGTGTTGAAACTGAAAGTATGTAATCAAGGTTGCGCATGACAATGTCCTGAAACCAGAAAATAAGATGAAGCTTTAGTATACATGCAACCCACCTTAGTTGGCATGGACCAGAATTCAAAACAAGAGATGTAATAAAACAAAATAATATATCACACATCTGACCAAGCAAAAGCATAGCTCTATTACAAAAAATGTTACAAATGCTTTGTATGGTGGTCAACATCAGTACCTCGCAGTATTTCTTCAAATCATCAGCTCCAAGAGAATCAGCAATCTCAAGCAATTGTATGGCATTTCGTGGCTCCAGCAGACACTCTGCTGCTGCTTTTTCACAAAGACTTTTTAAGCTGGGTGTAGATCTCTGTCTAAGATTATCATTTTGAGCTGTATATATTGTATTATGGGAATCGGTATCCTCAAATAAAATGTCTTCATCGAACTCTTCCATACTATTTGTGTTACTCGACTTGAGCTTCTGAGAATCATCAATCATGTTGATAGGGTAGACAGGATGATAAAGGGAAGCCACAATTAATAAATGTGTTTCACCAACTGAAACTGAAGTAGCCTTCTTTACACCAGGCATCCGAGTTGCAACAAGCGGCTTATCCTTACCTTTCTTCCCGTCCCACATGTAAACATCACCTGTAGCTGTAGCTGCTGCAGTCCAGTACTTTCCAGCTGATATGCTCACCATATTTCTCCCACACATTGCATATAACTACAATTTTTTCTAATCAGCATGTTTGTCCAATGAAAATTGTAGCATAAGTGAAGAAAGGAATTAAGTGAAAAAAAACCTGCTGGCATCTAAGATCAGGATCTGAGGAGACCCAATAAAATAATGCACCGTCTTCTGTAAGAGCCATGCTGTGTACCATTCCAGCAGCTATAGAAACTACGTGAAGTCGTTCCTTGCGATGAAACTTTAAAGGAGTGCTTCCACTTTTCTTTAAGTTCCTAGTAATCACAACACGTTTTGGAGTAACAAGTCGGTGACCCCAGGTAAATACCTACAAAACAAGGAACTCGAGATATAAAGATGGAAAGTAAAAACTACTATTAGAAAAAACTACTGATAGGAGACAACAACTACATATACTTGATATAACGTTAAATCATTTTTAAATGTTTGCTTCATATCCATGTACCTGAAAAAAAATTAAGTTGAACTTGAACATAATTTTGTGAAAGTACAATATCAGTGCCCAAAAAGTTAGGCATTACTCCTCTGTAAAATGTTTGCCTTCCAAAATTGTGGTGCAGTTGCAGTAGAAAAAGTTAATAAAAAGTAACTACAGTTCTAACAATTAGAAGAAATTGAACTCATAACAAAAAGACTATAATTAGCAAATAGTTACCTCTCCGTCAGATCCTAAAACAATTGTGTGATATTTTGCAGCAGAAACTCCAGTTAAGATCTTTCCCTTCAAGGATTCAACCACATGCGGGGTGTAGTTAGAGGCCGAGTTTGAGGTGCCGTAACCAAGCTGGCCCTCTCTATTGCCACCCCATGTAAAAACTTCACCTAAATCAGAAACTACAGCTGTGTGCTTGTTTGCTGCAGCAACGGCAACAATTTTGGACTTCAACGAAGATACTCTACGAGCTGTGGGTTGTGTATCAACAGAAGTGTACCCAAGCTGTCCCTCTGCATAACAACAAAGAAGAAAAGGTTGTTGCCAATGCTGTCTCATTCTCAGATTTCATACAACATAGCGTAAACAAATACAACCCCAATTTTCATAAAAGGTATCGCAGGGATGTAGGAAAAAAAGATTACACGGTTGCATCCAGTAAAGTAGTCTACACTTACACACTACAGTCTAAGACTCATAACTTAATGAACATAAATACCGTCAACTAACGTCAAGTTTTACCTCGATTGGATCCCCAAGTGAACACTTCACCGCCCTGAGTAGCAATAACAGTATGGTGCTTAGCTGCAGCAATTGCCATCACTCTGCGAGAACCTAGACCAGAAGTCACCTGGCGGGGAGTGATGACCGCAGCTTGACCACTGCAATGAGTATAACAATATAAAAAACGATAAGTTCATGATAATTGCTAAAACAATAGGAAACAGAAACTATAAATAAGTTCCCATTTGCTTTTGCAGTGAAATTTCTAATGCCACAACTTATTAAAAGTCACTATTTTTAACTACAAAATAAAAAATATGTTTGTGCTTCTAGTTTCTGATTTTGATAAAAGCTACAAAACAACCGCTTCATTCAATCGTATGATAAAAGACACTGCTTCCAGATAAAATCATTTAAACCATATACCTGTGTATGTCAAAGTCAGGATGCCCCAGACGTCCCCCTCTTCCAAATCCCCAAGTATACACTTCTCCACGATCAGTAAGTGCCACACTATGGAACTTTGCCGCAGAAATCAGCTTAATGATCGAACCATTAAGTGAATCAACTTTACATGGTAACTTCTGAATATGCGCATTTCCAGTTCCAAGCTGATAATTTGCACCACTGCCCCAACTAAATACCTCGGTAGCAACTGAGATAAATCAAAGTCAGATCGTCTTCCTATTTGATTAGTTCCTATTCGCAACAACAATCCAAACCATGACAAAGTTGTCAAAGCACGGAAACTTATACCTGAATCGTGTTCATTTCCAAAAACCTGAAACACATTGCCAGATAAGAGATCTATAGGTATTCGAGATTTAGAGTCCTCCAATGAAATTGAAGCACCGTGCTGAAGAAGGATGCTAGCAACAGCAAGATGACCAAAATGCAGAGCCCTGTGAAGGCTACTCCATCCTGATTCTCCATCCTGAACGAATCAATGCAAAACAATGAGACTACTGCAGGCAGTGATTAATAATTAAACAATACCTAAAAATTAGAAAGCCAAATGAAGAAAGACAAAGTGGCATTATATCCACCAGGGTTGCAAAAACAGAATACCACTCTTCATCTGGATCAATGGTCAGAAAAGCATTAAGGTGGAAGATCCGGGTTAATATCAATTTTGGATTGCAAGTGGCTCCTCAAAATTTGATATTAGAGATCAGTTTAACATAGCTTTATTAATTATCTACCATACAAAGGTTTCAACCCAAGTGGCGACATATCATCGCAGATTATATTGCCATCATATACTAATCTAACATAGTTTTACTACCATCTTATAACATTGATCAATAATAATCAATAATAAAGTGATAGCATAAAATGAAGAATGACCGTTATAAGTTATAACAAAAACAACTATCTTGCTTATTGAGAAGTAAACATGAAGAAACAGTCACAAAACCAAAGCTTCTCATAGAAATAGACTAGCACGTATCTATAAAACTAGAAAAATAAAAAATAAAAAAGAGGAAGTTGCCATACCCGAGCATCAGGATCTGCACCAGCCGCAAGAAGCCTCTTTACAATGGGAATGTGGTTTCTCCAAGCTGCAACGTGAAGAGGAGTCAGCCCGAAGGTGTTCCTCAAATTGATATTGCCGCTACTCTTTTTTAGTGATGCTAATGCTGACTCTACATCATTCAGAGTTCCATCTCGCACAACAAGCCACAGATCTTTTTGCGATCCAGAATTAACTTTTCGGCATGATGCCTGTAAATTCTGCTTCTGTACATGTGGACAATTAGCTACTTCCATTATTACAAAATGTACACTCCAAGTAGGTTTGTTATCTTTCACAAAACTTTATCTCAGGCTGACTCGGCTCAGCGGTTAAATTTATAATAACCTTATATTGGTAATTTGAAGAGCACGATTCTCTAAAGCTAATTCACTCTCCAGAACACACTTGACCACCTAATGAAAATAAATAACGCTGGCCATTGATTCATTCAATGCTCACTAATCCATAATGAGATATAATGATCAAAACATCAACTATCCAATTACAAGTGAATTATTCGTCCGCTAATCTGCCATCAACACCATCATCGACATATCTTGTTCATAATATCACTTACGGACAACAATTGACAATTCCCAGCACGTACGCAAGTCAAAGAGAAATCTGCTATAAAAAAATGCGATTAAACAATTGATCTGATAAACCTGGTGGAAAATAATAATATTCAGGACAGGAAGCCACATAAATATGCACAAGCAACTAAAGTCCCTAAGCACAGAACATACGAAACTCATATCAAATAAATCTTCAAATTGAAGTCAATAAATGTATCACTCGATCTGTGCAAGTCAAAATGTATAAAATTATAACATAAGTAATAGCTTCAAAACAAGATCACAGGTGATACTTATGTATATTGAAATCAGTGAGACAAATCAGCCAGTTCTTCTGTTTGGTGTAAACACAAGATCCACAGGTTCAACACTTCAGAACACCAACAATCATCATAGATATTATCAAAATTGAAACAAAAACGATAAATTGAAGCAATGCAAACCATTTAGGGTTATGAGAGAGGACGGGAGATACAATATGAAAGAAAAAAATAACAACCAAAAACAAAACTTAATCAGCAAAGTTTCTTATTCGATCCACACATTCAACAACTAATTCATTACCTCCATAAAAATACAATTTTTAAGCTCAACAATCACTCAAGCAATGAAATCAAGACATGACAACAACCTCAAAATCACACAATTCAAAACAAAACAAAAATTAAAATCAAGTACTAAAAAAACAAACATTACACACAAAAAACGAGAACTCCCTCTAATGTATCACATCGCATACCTCAAAAATCATAAGATCACAGCCACACCAATACCAAGTGTGCAAAAACACAATCTTCAACCACAAACACGAAACTTAGAACTATAACAACAACAAAAACAACAATGTAACACCGATTCATATGAAGCATTTTGTTGGATCATATCCAGATAATAATTTCTCACAGAAATGAAAAATAAAAAAGAAATTGAAGATACCTATTTGATTAAAATTGAAAAGAATGCGTGTAACTCGCCTCTTATCCTGTTGATAAAAAAAACCCAAAGTTCTTCCAAAGAATATGAAGTTAGAAGTTAAAGATGAGAAGAGTTATAGATGGAGAATTTTGTGACCAAAGAGCATCGATTATCGAAACCCAGAATATACCCTCGTACACACAAGTCCTATAACCAAACATAAAAATTAAATCTAGTTTTTTTATATATGGAAATTAAATTAAATTAAATTAAAATTATAAAAAGAAAAGGATATTATAGAAAGGAAAAAGTGAATCACGAAAGGGGTAATTTCGGAAACTAAAATTGATTTCGTTTGGACCAAAACTTCGCTACTAACGACGTGGTCTGAGTTGTCTCACCTACTCAACTGTGATTTTCACCGCCAAACAAGTGTGTTATCCAACGCCAGATGGTTACAGAACAAACTGACACGTGTCTATAATGACGACAAAATAGTATGTTATGTAATATGGTGGCAAAACTAAAAAAAAATAAAAGAGAAATTTATTAAAGGAAATAACTATATCCATTTAAAATGTAAAATAAATTTGGCAAAAATATGGCGTAAATCTTTTAAGTTATATTAAAATAATAACTTAATTTTTTAAGTTTTTCTTTTAACAGTTAGGTTCTTTATATTAACTAATGTTTGTATCATTAATTTTTTTTAGAATTTTCTTTTAAAAAAAGTCTATGTGGCACAGACGGAGATGAAGTGGTAGTTAATTGTGGTGACGTGTTATGGACCGTTGCTGAATTGGCATATGTCTCCTTCTCTCTTAAATTTTTGAAAATCAATTGAACACTGATACATTTGTATCGAGTGTATCACAAATTAGAATCGAGCCGACATGTCTATGTGGAGGCAAAGCAGTGTTGAGAACAGTTAAGAAGAAAGGAAGAAACTTGGAAAACTATTTTGGGGATGTAGATGCTTTGTGGTACTTTTGTTCTTCAACAATGCTGGTTTTGGATTTGATTTATGCATATGTAATTAGTTTTTGTTTGTAGCTGTGTTAATGTTAACAGAGTGAAGATGAAAATGTCGGTTACAAGTTTTTTGTGTGGTATGAAAACCATGATGAAGTCAAACAAGAGATACAACCCTCGCTAATTTTCAAATGCTCCAACTGTGATGGAAAGGATGTTGAAGTCAAGTTGCTTAGAAGTTTGATTGATAAGGATGAGAAATACACTAAGGAGATCATGAACAATTTGTTGAAGACGTTGAATATGCTAGGTTGTGTCACTATGTTATTAGTTTTTATCTTTGGAGTGTTATGTGTACTTTAGTTTAAATTTGGAAATCATTATTAATTTTCATTGTAAGTCATGAGTTGTGGTACTTTCATGTAGAAATTTTTGACAATGATTTGTTAAACTATTATATGTTTCAATTATTGGTAAGGGTTAATGAAATAATTATGTGTTACAATTCTACAATTGTGTTATAATTTGTCATAGTTATGTTATAATTTGTAGACAGATATGTTATACTGTGTACACCATTCAAAATTAGTCTTAAGCATTTCTGTTACAATTCAGCAATTCTATACCACAACTATCATGATTATGTTATAATTTGTACACCAGTCAAAATTGGAAGGACCTGTTTGTTATATTTTAAAAACATATGGGACGCTAGTGTTACAAATTAAAAACATGATGAGCGTGATTGTTACAAATTAAAAACATGAAGGACATGTTTGTTACATTTTAAAATATATCAGACATGTTTTACACAATTGTGAACCTCAAACAAATTTGAAACTCAAACATTTTTGAAACTTAACCTTAAACAATAATTGATATTTTGAACCTTAAACAATTATAAAACATAATACCAAGCATTACATAAACTAATCATAGTTAAAGCATTGTTATAATGTTAAAAACCAAAACAGATGTCAATAGAATAAATCTCAAAATATTAAGATTGTTATGGATCAAACAGATCTCAAAACATTACATAAGATTGTTTTATAACTCAACTGAACATAACATTGTCATAGAATTCAACAAAATTAAACAGATAGCTAAAAAGATATATGATTTTTCTCCTAATAGCCAACTTTGGTCTCATGGTTATTGGTGGTTGAAATGTTGTTATACCATCATGTCTTCCCATTCTCATAGAAAGCAACTATGACACTAAAATGGATTGTCGTGTCTGGATTCTGGAAGAAGATGCTGACAGTCTAGTTTGAACTCTTTGGATTGGTTGGGATTGGATACTTGGGACTGAAGTGGTTGTTTGGGATTGTCTAGTTTAAACTCTTTTGGTTGGTTGTGATTAGACCGCTTGTACTTGAGGGGTTTGGGGTTGTCTAGTTTGAACTTTTTGGGTTGGTTGGGATTGGACAGCTATGACTAAAATGGTTGTTTTGGATTGGACAGTTTGGACACTTGTTGCAGTTTGGCCCTGTTTTGGTTTTGCATGACGTGATGCTTTGTTGTGTCCAGAAATACCACATATTAAACATTTATCTGGCATCCCCTTCCTTGAAACATTTTTTGAATCCTTTCTCTTTTCATCAGTCTCCTAGTTTCTTCTTCTTTTGGCCTCCCCGATACTCTTCTTAAAGGTAGTGGAAGTATGTCAGGATAAGGTGTATGTTTCCATAAATTTTCTCCATTTGTTGGATATATGAACGGTTAGTAGCAAGCATGGTATGCATCCTTCCTATAACATTCAGGGGTGTATTCAAATGGGTCTAGAGAACTACTCTGTATGCAAGAAATTGCATGGTATCATAGAATGCCAGTGAGCATCTAACTCCTGCAACAACACTCCAACCTTTTAAGATCAACTGTAAATTTTTCACTACTTCATAAATCATGTCACCTGATAACCTTTGAAACAAATACAATTCATTGAGTTAGTGTTAATAAACTTAAAATATTTGTAAAAGTAATTTGTAAATTGAGGTATCTAACACAAAAATGTTTGTCTGAAAACCTTTTTTTGAAGTTGCTGTTATAAAGGTGTCATACACAAAATCCCTGGTCAACTCTATGTAACAACTTATCTGTTGCAGGTAAACCCTAATCATACATTAAACACACTTTGTTACAATGCACACATGACATTTATGTTTCAATTTGATGCTTCATTACTTCTGATGGAAACTGAACTTCCTTCATCCACATATTTTTTCTTAGGTCTTCCCTTATGCCTTTTGGAACTGACTTATGACTTCTTCTTTGATGGTCTCCCTCCCTTCCTCTTTCTATTAGGAGTTGTTTTATTTGCTAGTATATCAACATTAGGTTAATCACTTTGGCCTACAGGTAACACTCCTTCTCCTACAAATACTTCAACAAATCAATCATTTAAAACCTCATCATCTGAGTCAACAAAATCTCTTTCTCCTAATGCACTTCATCACTATCATCAGGTTAGGCCTCATTCTATTTCTCAGCTTGGTCCACACAATCCTCCATATTTTGTTCCTCATGATGGTCCACACTTTGATCCACATTTTCTTCAACAGGTTGATCTTCACACACATCAACATTTTGTTCCTTAGCTTGGTCCACACAATCCTCCACATTTTGTTCCTCATGTTGGTCCCCACTTTCATCCATATTTTCTTCAACCAGGTGGTCCCCACACACATCCATATTTTGTTCACAGCTTGGTCCACACAATCCTCCACATTTTGTTCCCCATACTGGTTCCCACAATCCTCCATATTTTGTTCATCAGCTTGATCCCCCACAATCCTCCACATTTTGTTCCTCAGGTTAGGCCTTAACAGTTTGTGTTTCAAGTAGGGCAACAACTAAATCAGGTTGTTCAATAGAGTGGACTATGTATATGTCAACCTTCCCCTTAGTCTTGGACTAGCTCAATGCTTATATTGCACCAAGATCATCTTCTAGCGCCTTCAATGTTCTAGTAAAGTCATACCACATTTCTTGAACTCATGGATACTTCATTTCTTTAAAACCCCCAACATTTCAAAGTAACTCCATATGTCACCATCACACTTCCAGTTTGACACTTCACGTCCTATATATTTGTCATCAACGAAATACCCCCATGATGAAATAAAACTCATCCATAATCATTATGTTCCTGTTTACATCAACCTAAAATAAGAAACATACCCTACAATTGAAACTAACATTACTTATAAGCAACATTAACCTAACTATCAACCTAAATTCTATCGCGCAGGATTCAGTAAGTGTACGCACTTAAATGTGTAAGTGTATGTCTAAGTGTACGTAACCTAACTATTCAAATAACGAGAACCACCGAATACAACCATCATTGTGTAAGTGTACATACCTAAATGTATCCTGAACGCAAGAGTTTCTTCATCTTCAATGTATCTTGAACACAAGAGGAAGAAGAATCTTCACCAACCGTAACAGTCTTAATCAGCAAGGAGAAAAGAAAATTAGGGTTGTGTAACTTAAATTTGGGAATTACACATGCTTAAACACTTGAGGAATAACACAAATGTCAATTCAGCAATTCTCCATGACACATCACCACTATTAATTATCAGTTCATCTCAGTGTGTGTCAAATAGGCTTTTTTGAAATGGAGATTCTAAAAAAGGTTAACGATGCAAACGTTACTTAACAAAAAGGACACAATTGTTACAAAAATAACATTAAAAGACTAATTTGTTATTTTAAAATAACTTAAATAACTTAAATATTGTCAATAATTTTATACTATTACCAACTTGCATGACAAATTAATAAATTTATATATAAAACTACTTTACAATTATATTTATACCGCCAAATCTCATTTATTAATTATTAATAAATTTAATTATATTAAAGTTGTTAAATTTCATACTATCATTTTTTCCATCAAAATTGAGGCTATATTTATAACATTCCTTCTATTTATCTTATATATTAAAGTTACTAATGGATCTTCTAATTTTATTAATGTTTATTAATTTTTTTTGTGTAGATTCAAATTTAGAAGTATTATAAGATATATTTATTTTTTATTTTGTAGGTACATATTTTGAAATTCAATGTTTATTAATTCTTTTGTGCAGATACTTGGAAGTATTATGTAATATATTTTTTAGTAAATCTTTTATTGAAGATGGAGGATTAGAAAATGAATGTTATAACATTATTTTTCTAATTTTATTGATGTTTGTTATTTTATTTTTGTGTAGGTATAATTTTTAGTTGAAGAAGTTGGATAGTAAAAAACAGAGGGTAGGAAGATGAATGTTATAATAATTTTTCTTTAAAGCATTGCTAGACATTAGTCCTCAATTTCAAATTTAAAGATAAGTTGATTTACTTAGTCAATTTTAGTGATATTTTAATTAATTTTTTGTTTAACTTTGAGATATGCAAATTTATTTATGCCCGTAAATTTTAACTCTCAATGTAACACTAAATATTAATTTAATTGTCTTAAGGTTTGGTATAACTTCTAACATCTAGAACTAAAGTATGTTGTGAATTATTTCTTTGATTTTTACCAAATTTTTTAATTTTCTTGTATCATTTAGAAAATTTTATCTTATTTTATTTTATTTCAATTGTTGCTTTATAGTTCTAACATCTCTTATATCTCTTATATTTCACTTCTTTTTCCTTTTAAATTGACAAACTAACATATATATTACATATTAAGTGGAATATTTATTAATTTATGTAAATTCTATATTATATAGTTAAATAAAATAATTATTTTATATTTTAAATTACAAATACCATCAATATAAAAAATACTTATATATCATTATTTCATTTTACTCATTCTCTCTCTATCAACTATTGTCACTACAAAAATCTCAATTTGTTTTATTTTATTTTTTTCTACCACCTCCACTACTATTTATTCATGTTAATGAAAATGTTTTTGTTTCTAAAGTAAAATTCATTTATTATTCATGTTAATGAAAATATTTTTGTCCCCAAAAATAAACTTCATTCAGTTGTTTTTTTTTCTCCACTAATTACATTATTTATTATTAAAATAAAATATTATTAATTGTGATTGATGAATTTAAATATTTAATTTTGGTTATTTTATTCAATTACTCAATTTAAATTATTATTTTATTAAATTACTCAATTATTTCCCCCCACTAACTGTATTATTTATTGTTAAACAAAATTTGTTATAGAATGAAAGTATCTATTAGTTATATTGTTCAATTATTTAATTTTATTAATTTATTACATTACTAGTAAAGGACTTCTGTGATCGCACGGGTCACGCAATATCTATATAAATATTAAATAAATATTATATAGTTATGGTTAAGAAATGTATATAAAAGTATATATAAATTAAGAGAAAAATATTTTAAATGATAATTGTCATATAAATACTAATATAATTTATCAAGTAGTAGAAATTATCAGTATATACATAAAAATTATGTTAAAAAAAATATGAGTATAGTACACTTCATACAAACACACACGCACACACACACACACACACACATATATATATATATATATATATATATATATATATATATATATATATATATATATATATATATATATATATATATATATATATATATATATATATATATATATATATATATATATATATATATATATATATATATATATATATATATATATATATATATATATATATATATATATATATATACTCGATTAAATTAGTATTGATGATGTTGTAACATGGTTGTATTAAAGAAAATAACAAAGTAGTCATCTACTCGTGCGTTTGCACGAGTCGCACAATGTTGAAAAAATATTTTAAATGATGATTGTCATATGAATATAGTACTCGAGCCCATACTCGAGTGAGAATCAACATTTGTACCCGTGCTCTATGGGTACCCAAATATTTATACACATACATGTTTACCTATATTTATAATAAAAAATTATCAATTAATTGTAATTTATCAGATCATTTTAAGTTTTTAATAACATTTCGAAAAAATAAAAATATATTATTTTAGAGTTAGGAAATTAACAAATATTCATATTTAAAATATTTTAAATTTATTCCTGTTTATAAAAATATTTGTAACTTATTCTTATTTATAAAAATATTTGAAACTTATTTTCATTTATAACTTATTCTCGTTTATAAAAATATTTGTAACTCATTCTCATATATAAAAATATTTGTAACTTATTCATGTTGATAAAAATATTTGTAACTTATTTTCATTTATAAAAATATTTGTAATTTATTTTCGTTTATAAAAATATTTGTAACTCATTCTCATATATAAAAATATTTGTAACTTTGAGGGGTTACCCTATCCATTGCAGGTAATTTTGGTGAGTTTTTACCCTACCCGTTATGGATAACTTTGAGGATATCTATACCATGTCTGTTTATTTCGATATAAATTAAATTTAAAAATTTTATAATAATTAACTATGTACCCTTGACGATCAACTTAAATTATATTTTTTTATTATAAAACATGAGAAACTATAACGTTGCTTCAAAAAGTAAAGATACAATTTAATTAAAAAAAATAGAAACTTAAAATATCAGTAGTAGGAATAATTGAATAATACCCGGAGTTGGTGAGAGAATCAATTACTCTATTGTTTAACAATAAAGACTCACATTATATACTTAAACAACAACAAAAATGATTTATTTCTCATTCTAAATAAAAAAAATATTATTTTAGCCATGCATAATTTAAAAACTATACATTAAAAAAAAACTATTATTTTTTTATTATAAAACATGTAAGACTATAACGTTGCTTCAAAAAGAAAATAAACTTAAGATACCAATAATGTGAGATATTAGACTGAACTCTAGTATGAAATTAAGCATGAGGTCGAAGTCTGTTCGCATGATGTTGTCGGAGTAATGCGTGTTGTAGTCGAAGTTTGTTCTAACATGCATTAGTCAATATTGCTAGGTTTGTTAGCATGTTGAATTAGGTCTTGTTTGTAAGCCTAATTGTTTAAGTTAGCTTGTATCCTAAGTTCGCTTGTAATGGGTAATTGTTAAAAAGAACATTAAATTAGTGTGTTATGTTAGAACACAGATTGGTTCTTAATAATCACTCTTTGTTTTGATGATAACTGTTAGGAAATTTATATTTAAGAATTATATACTCTAAAATTTGTTTGAGAGTTTTACTGCAGATTAAAATTACATTAACTCTCTAGAAGCAAATCTGCCTTGAATACAAGAAGTTGTTCTGACTCTGAAGCGCCAGATGCATCTCACAGAAGAATCTGCTTGCTCCTTACAGAAGATCCTGAGCGTAGTCTCCAGAAGGATCTGAAGAAAGAAGCTCCAGAACATTCTGAGTCAGAAGCATCTGAAGATAGCCAGAAGCATCTGAAGATAATCAGAAGCATCTGAAGCTGAAGCATCAGAAGTATAGAAGAATATTGATTGAAGAGTTTCTCAAAGCATTGATCTACAGAAGTTTCTGAAAGTACCTACGCTGCCAAGTACTGAAGTTCTGTGTCAAGATGCTCTGATGATCAACACGCTAGAAGCACACAGAAGACTCTGATACAGCATAGTTCTGAATCTCATCAGAAGACTCTGATCTATTCAAACTCTGAAGAACTTGCTGAAACTGAAGAAGTGTTTTCAAGAATGTATCCGTTGGAATCATTCAACGTCTCTTTCCTTATTTGTGCTAGACACACTTACACAGACAAAAAGGATTTATCTGTGCCATCTATTTCAAGGAAAGGTCAGTACATGTGAAGACAAAAAGGCTCAGACCTTTTGGACTATCTTTTCAACGTGGATAATTCAGTTGCCTATAAAAGGAGTCTCTCACTTCATTCTTCAGTTACACACTCTTGAGCTATACACTTGCTGAAAAGAAATCACATATTCTTAAGCTCTCATTCTTATTCTTCATAGAATCTTATTGAACTTAAATCTTAAGAGAAAAATCACTGTTGTGATTATAGCTTTATAGAAGCATTAAAAACTCTTGTATTTAATTTACATTGTTTGTAAAGGAATTTCCTTAAGAGGATTCAGTGTGAATCAGTAGCTCTTGAGAAGACTAAGAACTGTAGTTCTTAGGTGATACTATTGTAATCAGTTTGATTTAATAGTGGATTAAGACCTTGTTGAGAAAGGCAAATCACTCTGGAAGGGTGGACTGGAGTAGTTGTTTAACGAACCAGGATAAAAATTATTGTGTGATTTATTTCAAGTATTAATTTCCCAAACTTATTCAACCCCCCCCCCTTCTAAGTTATATCTCACCTTCAGTTGGCATCAGAGCTCCGGTTCTGAGTGTGCTATCACTTAACAGTGTCAGTAAAGATCCAGAGGAGATATACTTTGATCTATATATTTATTGGTTATCATGGCTGATAATTCAATGTCAAATATCAACAATAAATATGAAGAGAAGGATAGGATCAGTACCAAACCTCCAATGTTTGATGGAGAAAAATTTGACTATTGGAAAGATAGAATAGAAAGTTTTTTTCTTGGGTATGATGCTGATCTTTGGGATTTGGTCATTGATGGATATGTACATCCTACTGGAGAGGATGGCAAAAAGATTGATAGAAAATCAATGACTGAAGTGCAGAAAAGAGACTTCAAGAATCACCACAAAGCCAGAACTATATTGCTTAATGCAATCTCTCATACTGAGTATGAGAAGATTAGTAACAGAGATACTGCTCATGACATGTTTGAATCACTCAAAATGACTCATGAGGGAAACTCCCAGGTTAAAGAGACAAAGGCTCTGGCGCTCATACAGAAGTATGAGGCATTTAAAATGGAAGACTCTGAAAATGTAGAAACTATGTTTTCTAGATTTCAGATTCTTACAGCTGGTCTGAAAGTTCTGGACAAGGGTTATTCAACGTCAGATCATGTCAAGAAAATCATCAGAAGTCTTCCCACCAGATGGAGACCAATGGTGACTGCATTAAAGATGGCAAAAGATCTGAACAAGATCTCCTTAGAAGAACTTATCAGTTCTTTGAGAAGTCATGAAATTGAGCTGGAGGAAGATGAACCCCAGAAGAAAGATAAAGGTAAATCCATAGCTTTAAAATCTAACAAAACTGCTAAAGCTTTGCAGGTTATTCAAGAAAGCTCTGAAGAATCTTCTTCTGAAGAAGAAGATGAATTGTCCATGCTGTCCAGAAGGATTAACAAACTCTAGAAGCACAAGGGAAAGAAGTTTAACAACTTCAGAAGATCTGACAACAGAAAGGAATCTTCTAGTCACAGAAGATCTGCCAAGAAAGATGTAGTGTGCTATGAGTGCAAAGAACCTGGGCACTACAAGAATGACTGCCCTAAACTTCTGAAAGAAAAACCTAAGAAGAAGTTCAACAAGAAGAAAAAGGTTCTGATGGCAACATGGGATGACTCTGATGAGTGTGAGTCATCTTCTGAATCTGAAGAAGAATGTGCAAACGTTGCATTGATGGCCAGGACAGAGGATCAAGAGGAAGGTACCTCTGGATATGAATCAGAATCTGAATCTGATGATGATGCAGAAGAGGTAATGGCCAAACTTACCAAAGAAGAACTCATTAAAGTTTTAACAGAAGTTCTTAAAAGTTACAACAACATCAAACTCAAATACAAGAAGCTGAAAAGCAATCTTGAATCTGAGATTGATCTTCTGAAAACAGAACTTGTTGAGCAGAAGGAAATAAATTTAAAAATCAAAAATGACTTTGATAGAACTCAACAAGAATCTAATTCTGAAACTAAGTCTTGTGAAAATATTTTAGAAAAATATGACTCTAGTTTTCAGAAGTTTCTCACTAAGAGCATAGACAGAAGCAAGATGGCTTCCATGATCTATGGTGTTAGTGGAAACAACAGAAGAGGCATTGGATATGAGTCTTCATCTGGAAGCAATCCAAAACCTGTTGACAAACTTTTTATCAGTAAGACACCTCTGTACTCTCAATTCAAATTTGGTCATCTGAATGACATTAAACACACAAGCTCTGAGAAGAGTACTTATGTGTTTAAACCAAAGGCAAGTCAGAATAAACATTGTGTTGCAAAACAGAAGTTTAGACAAACTTGCAAACCAACTAACCCCAAAGGACCCAAGAAGATCTGGGTACCTAAAGACAAAATAATTCCTGTTGCAGATGTTCTTAGCAGCAAAGTCAGGACACCAATCATGGTACCTGGACTCTGGATGCTCACGACACATGACAGGAGAAAGGTCTATGTTCCAAAGCCTGGAACTTAGATTTGGAGGGGACGTGAAGTTTGGAGGGAACCAGAAGGGCAAGATCATTGGATCTGGCACTATTGGAAATGGTAAGCTTCCCTCTATTACCAATGTTCTGTTAGTTGAAGGATTGAAACATAATCTATTGTCCATAAGTCAATTAAGTGACAATGGTTATGATATAATCTTCAATCAAAAATGTTGCAAAGCTGTATGTCAAAAGGATGGCTCTATCCTATTCAGTGGAAAGAGGAAACACAACATTTATAAAATTAACCTTTCAGAACTTAAAGTTCAAAATGTAAAATGCCTCTTATCTGTGAATGATGAGTAATGGGTCTGGCATAGAAGATTGGGGCATATTAATATGAGACGTATATCTCAGATTAATAAACTCAATCTGGTCAGAGGACTTCCTAAATTGAAGTTCAACTCAGATGCTCTGTGTGAAGCATGTCAAAGAGGTAAATTTTCAAAATCTTATTTTAAATCAAAAAATGTTGTGTCTACCTCCAGACCATTGGAATTACTTCACATTGATCTGTTTGGACCAGTGAAAACTGCATCCATCAGAGGCAAGAAGTATGGGTTAGTCATTGTAGATGACTACAGCAGATGGACATGGGTAAAGTTTCTAAAACACAAGGATGAGTCTCATTCTGTGTTCTTTGACTTCTGCAATCAAGTTCAGATTGAAAAAGATTCCAAAATTATTAAAGTCAGAAGTGATCATGGTGGAGAATTTGAAAATAAACATTTTGAAAAATATTTTTCTGAAAAAGGCATTGCACATGATTTCTCCTGCCCTAGAACTCCACAAAAAAATGGAGTTGTAGAGAGGAAAAATAGAGCATTGCAAGAGATGGCCAGAACCATGATCAATGAAACAAATCTGGCAAAACATTTTTGGGCAGAAGCAATTAACACAGCTTGCTATATTCAGAACAGAGTGTCTGTAAGACCTCTTCTGGAAAAGACTCCCTATGAATTGTGGAGAAACAGAAAGCCTAACATTTCTTACTTTCATCCTTTTGGATGTATTTGTTATATGCTTAATACTAAAGATAATATGAACAAGTTTGATTCCAAAGCACAGAAGTGTTTCATGCTTGGTTATTCTGAACGCTCTAAAGGCTACAGAGTATTCAATACTGAAACACAGATTGTTGAAGAATCTATTCATGTTAGATTTGATGATAAGCTTGGCTCTGAAAAGCCAAAGCAGTTTGAAAGTTCTGCAGATAGAGAAGTGATTCTCACAGACTCTGAAGGATCAGAGGCAGAAAAGGCAAATATCAAAGAATCTGAAGCAACTCCAGATGCTACACCTTTGACTTCCCAACTAAACAACTTGCAAATTTCTGAAAGACCAACTGTCAGAGGATCTTCCTCCAGAATCAAATCATCTCATCCAGAAGATGTGATTATTGGAAAGAAAGATGATCCAATCAGGACAAGATCATTTCTCATATCTTCTGAATCTTCTTTATTTGGCTTAGTGTCAATAATAGAACCAACATCTGTAGATGAGGCTCTGGAAGATAATGAATGGATTATAGCTATGCAAGAAGAGCTGAATCAATTCACCAAAAATGAAGTTTGGGATCTGGTTCCTAGACCCAAAGGATTCAATATTATAGGAACAAAATGGGTTTTCAGAAATAAGCTGAATGAAAAGGGAGAAGTAGAAAGGAATAAGGCAAGGTTGGTTGCTCAGGGATACAGTCAGCAAGAAGGTATTGATTACACTGAGACACATGCTCCAGTGGCAAGGTTAGAATCTATACGCCTTCTGATTTCTTTTGCTGCACAGAATAACATCACTCTGTATCAGATGGATGTTAAAAGTGCCTTTCTTAATGGTATTATAGAAGAAGAAGTATATGTCCATCAACCTCCTGGATTTGAAAGTGAAAACTTTCCAGATCATGTTTTTAAATTAAAGAAATCCCTTTATGGATTAAAACAAGCTCCCAGAGCTTGGTATGAGAGGTTGAGCAATTTCCTTCTGAAGAAAAATTTTATCAGAGGAAAAGTGGATACAACTTTATTCTGTAAAATTATTAAGAAAGATCTGTTGATTTGTCAAATTTATGTAGATGACATTATTTTTGGATCAACAAATATTACGCTTGGAAAGGAGTTTGCTAAATGTATGCAGGAAGAATTTGAAATGAGCATGATGGGAGAATTGAGATTCTTCTTGGGAATCCAAGTCAATCAGACTCCAGAATGCACCTACATACATCAAACCAAGTATGTTAAAGAGCTTCTGAAGAAGTTTAATATGGTTGATAGCAAAATGGCAAAGACTCCAATGCATCCTACAAGCACTCTAGGTAAGGAAGAGGTAAGTAAAAAGGTAGATCAAAAACTCTACAGAGGTATGATAGGATCTCTTCTATACTTGACTGCTTCTAGACCAGATATTCTGTTCAGTGTCTGCTTATATGCTAGATTCCAATCAGATCCTAGAGAATCACACTTAACAGCTGTTAAGAGGATTCTAAGGTGTTGCACCCTAAAATTTGCCCAACCTTATTCACTTGGTTTATGTTTCAATGTCATTAGCATTTGCATATAGAGTCATGTGCATAGTCTAATCATCTGCATAGCATAAGCATAGCAAGTCATACAACAGGGGGACCAATCATTATTCTCATCTCTAGAAGCCTATCAAGAGGTTATTATCCCAATTCAATCTCATTCAAGTCATCAGGAAAGAATTTGAAAGCAAAGAGTTCAGCAGATCAAGCCTTGAGTCCATCTCCTAGCTGAGGGTATCTGAGGGTCAACAAGAGGGTTGTGAGCTGTGAGTTGAAGGCATGGAGAGTATCTAGACATTATGAGAGACTTAGAAAGTCATTTAAAGAAGGAGACAAGTCATTGATGAGAGCACAAGAGCTATAGCTGAAGGCAGTCAACTAGGGTTTCATCTGGGTCAACCCTAGGTCAACCCTAGGTCAATTGACTGATTTAAGGGGCATTCAAGTCTAGTGGAGAGATGTGGGGTTCATCATTGGACATATAAAGAAGGATATGGAGATATGCCAAGGAGAATTCAAGAGAAATCAAGGAGAAGAGGAGCTTCTAAATTAGGGTTTCTGTGTAAAATCCCCTAGTTTAGGTCAAATTTCCAAGCAAGATAAGTCAAAATGCTAGCTTCAAATGGATCCTTGGCCAACATGAAACTTGTAGAGGATCTCAAGAACTTTAATTTGAGTGGTGGAAGACATCAAGGAGATTTATAGAACTCAAGTTATGGTCCTTGCAAGTTACAGGTCATCTGAGGTATCTGAAATTTTGTCTGTGAAAGTGGCTTGACTTCCAAGCAATTTTTACCCCTCAAGGAGATTTCAAATGAATTCTTGGTCAACATAAGAATTGTTCCTCATTGTCTTAGCTTTCTAGAATGGTATAGTATGCCTTCATATGATGTGTGTAACTCAACTTATGGTCTTGGCAAGCAAAGGGTATTTTGGTCATTTGTGAATTACAGGTCATTTTAACCTATGTCCAAAACTCATACAAGGAGGCCTCAAATGGAAAAACTTACAACATCAAACTTGCTCCAAATGACATTTTGAGTCTAGAAAGAAGGTCACAAATTGTTGGAAAAGCTCATAACATGAAGTTGCATGATTGGTCAAATTTGAACTAAAATGGCTTATAACTTAAATAAAGTCAAAGTGAAAAATGGTTTGAGAGATTTATAAGTCCAAATGGAGACTTCCCATATATGATTTTGGGTCCAAAACACATTCTAAGAACAATGGTTCAAGTACATTTTTGAGCTTAGTGGAAAAAAATCAAAGTTATTTATGGTTACTTGCATTTGAAGAAACATAACCAAAATGGATTCAATTTGGAATGCAAGGGAAGTTGCAAGATGGTTCTAGAAGATTCATTTGAGCACTATATATTCATGAAATCAGAATTGAGCAAGGGTTGGATTCATTTTTCACCAAAAATTTCCCAAAGTTCTCTCATTCTCCAAGTTGCAAGTTCACTTCAATCTCACAAATTCAGCATCAATTCTCATCAACATTGATCCTCCTACATTTCACCTTCATCATGGATCAGAATTGAATCAAAGATTTGGTGGATATTGATCAATTTCGTGCACTTTCATCAACAACATTCAAATTGCAATTTCCATTGGAACTCAAGATCCAAGGCCAAATTCATCAAGGTGTTGCATACAGAATCAAATATAGCAAGAGTAGATCCAGATCCAAGCATCAAGGCTCTCAGATCCACGAATTTCATCATCATCCACAAGATTTTGCATCAGGTGCATTTTCTCTGCCATTGCTCGATTTAGTTAGTTTAGCATTAGTTTGTTAGTATAATAATGATGTAGGATGTTAGTAGAGCATTTCTGGTTAATTAGGAGTAGTTTAGTGATAATTCATAGCAGGTTGTTAGAACTGGTTTGACTTAGAACTCTTAGGATAGGCCATAATAATCTTAGGTTGTTAGTGCAGAATGATCTACGTGAAGTGTAGTTTAGATTAGTATAGGTTTGATTAAGAATCTTGATGATGCATACCAGAGTATTTTCATGGAGTCAAGACTTGTCTCGATCGGTTTGAATGATTCACTGAATTTCAGAACAAACTACTGCTATAGTCTTGTAGAGGGAAAAATTTGGAGTGATTTTCATGTTTGGATCGTGGTGTTTCATGGATTGTGGAAGGAGAACCGAGAGGTTGAAAGTGGTACGTGCATGGCTTCCATGGAGTGTATAAACCCTAGCTTTCATGGCAGGAGGTAGAAGATGTAATCATGATCGTCCATTGCTTGTTGGACCTTTGACCAAAGAGCCAATCGTGTGGCTGGAATTCAATTCTGAGTTTTGGAGGGAGTTGAGAGAGGTGCCCTAAACGCACCGTTTCATTTAATGAAACGGGCGGGCCTAGGTGTGTTAATGATATCCCCACCCCCCAGTACTGAGCCCATTGTGAATTGCACGTGAATATCCTGCTATTCTCACCCCCTGGCTATTTCTTTCTTCTTTTTTGTTATTTTCTTTTCATTTTTTTTTCATTCATTTTAAAAAAATTCATAATAAATAGATAAAAAATCATTTTTAATTCATTCTTTTTACACTATTTTCTTTAGGATGTCTAGAAAATTATAAAAAAATAAAAATTGCATTTTATTTTTATTTGATATTTTTCCCATATTTTCTAAATAAATGACATTTTAAATAGTTTCATTTCATGCATGATTTTGTTAATTTTTGTTCTACTAGATGCTTTCATATTTTTTGTTCATTCTTTTTAGGTTGCTTAGATGAGATATTGAACTTATAGAAACAATTTAGTTCCCATTTTTAGAAATTAATTTTAGGTGCTTAGTGTAGGTGTGAATAACATGAACAAACTAGGGTTTTAGGTGATGACTTAGGAGAATCAATTCATTTCCCTTAGGACTTAGGGTTTAACTAGATTAGTTATGGGACTATAGGGGCTATGGGTAGTTATTAGATCCCTTAGAGAAAAAGTCAGGACTCCCCTACTGCTATTAATACTCTGTGTATATCTGATTGACTGGTGTGGTGTGCCCTCTGGGGATTATTGCTTGCTTGCTTGGGTATTGGGATTGTCTGGGAACTTGGGAGAGCTGAAGACTTGAGGAGATGAAAGCCATTGGAGATCCAGAGATTGAAGATCAACTGCCAGAGTTGGAGAGGAGGTTCTTGCTAGCAGCTGCTGAGGAGACTAGGGTTTAGGAGCTAGGCAGAGCTCTAGATTAGAAAGCTTGTTTCTCAAACATGGAATGCCTTGTCTGCATCCATCCTTTCTCTATGATTCAAAGTCTCTTTCAAATATCCACCTCCTTCCTTTGGAAGGATCAGTGAATATATTTGGAAGATGGAACTTTTGAGAGGAAACTTTCTGTTTAATGTTAACAGTTGATGAACCACCCTTGGTAGGTAATTAACTGTCTAACATTCATTCACTTCACTCTTGTGACTGATCCCTCATCCTGGAGGTTTGAGCTTGAAGAAAAGCCATTGCAGATAGAAGACTGATGATTAAAGCCCTTGCCTGAAGGCCATGAAGATGGAGATTGATGCTTGTTGAATCCTGCAGCTGATGGGAGGTTACTTGAAGCTAGATGTTGAGTCAGAGCTGCTAATGTTGTTTCTTTTGCTGTTGTATTTCATTGCTGATGTATTGATTGGTTTTCTGGGTTGTATTGTTTGCTGTTTACCCTGCTGGGTTGAAAGTGAAGTCTGTTCACTTTTGCCTATTGTCTTCTAGGTTCGAGGTTGAGTGGGACTCCCTTGCCTCGCTTGTACTGTTGCATCCATGCATTTTACTGCTTTATTATATCTGATATTGTTTCTGTTTCTGCCTATCCTGTAGGATCTCTGTTTCTCTCTGTGCAAGAGAGGAGCATGATAGACACTAGGTCTTAACCCATGCATGATAACATTAGGTTAGTTTGTTTCCCTTCGCAACCATAGGTTAGAGTTCTATCTCTTCTTCCTCAAAACAAACAGAAAAATACATAAAGATTTCAAACACAATAAAAGACATTTCTTCCGTAAAAGAATGTGAACTCATCAAGACGTCGTTTTTGCCCGCTGGGACTGTTAATCAGAAAAACCTTTTTCAGAAGGAATAAAACCAACCAAGACAGACTTGTGTCGTACGTGGCCCGAACTACGTTTGCTCTGATCTTTCATGCTGTATGAAAGTACGTAGGCATAGGATGCGATATCCTAGCGAGCAACCTTCCCCTCCTTTCCCGTAGGTAGGCGAACTACGTTGACTCTGATTTCTCGTTCCAGGCGAGAATACGTAGGCATAAAGTGCGATACTTTGCCGAGTCATTTTTATTTTCATTCTCTTTTCTTTTTAACCCCTGACCTTTAGTTTAGATAGAATAACAATCCATACCCGAAAACAAGCGTGGATCCCGTCGAGTACGACGGACGTGAGGGGTGCTAATACCTTCCCCTTGCGTAACCGACTCCCGAATCCAGGTTTTGGTTGCGACGACCATACCTTTCCCGTGTTATGCGAGGTTTACTCTGAGCGTTTCCTTTCCCTCCCGTGGGATAAATAACGCACGGTGGCGACTCTTCTGTTCAGCCGGCGCCGATTTTCGCAGTAGCGACAGCTGGCGACTCTGCTGGGGACCCAACGTCCCCTGGCTGCTAAGGACTGCGAGGGTTCTTATGCATTTGGGATCCAACGTCCCTTAAGAGAGTCAATCCTAACGCTTGTTTTCCCGTCGAGGATTTTGTATGGATTTATATTTCTGACCTTTATTTTCAGCATTATATATATTGTTTATTATTGCTGTATTGGGGTGTGACGGGTGTTCTGATATTGAGTGAGAAGCCGGACCTGGGCTTGAGTGCACCTAGAATTAGAGTAGAAAATAGTGGGCGCGTGCCGGCTTTGCTTGCATTAGTGTCTCATGAAATCTACACTCGGACGAGGTTCTTCTGGTTGGCTTCTTTTTCTACCCTTTGGGTCGAAGGGGTTGTTGGTCAGCTGAATTGTCGACTCCGGGAACCGATCATTTGGAAGTTGGCTAAGTGAGGCCTCTTCAGGATTTGATGATGCCACTCCTTCTGGGAATCGTATCATCAACCCTGAAAGTCTGTGACGCCGACGACCGCATAGGATGCCGTACCTTTGTCAGTTACTAGGACATCCACCTGTGAGAGGGTTTGGGGTTATGCAGGTAACTAGACCTTCAGATACCGGTTATTTCTTGATCAGAGATCCTGGGTATTTATGGAGAGTTAGGAGGTCTGTCAGAGACCAGTTGAGAGTCTTGAGGTCTGTCAGAGACCAGTTGGAGTTATGGTTTGAGGTCTGTCAGAGACCATTGTTGAAGCTTTGTTTTAGGTCTATCTGAGACCAGGGTTTGAGGACTTCTGGATGGTCTATCTGAGACCTTTCTTGATTGGGTTCAGGCTATGCAGCTACAGCTTTGGTCCCTGTTGCATGTTACTTGCATTGCATTGTCTGCATATCCATTACCACTTGCATTTCACTAACGTGTGTCTGTGCTGCAGGTGCATTTGCATATTCCCCGGTTCTAGTGCCCAGATTTCTGAGTATTGACTATGGCTAGCTGCCTTCACCTGATATTACTTCTTTGCTTGGTCTGATATCTCTTGCCGATGAGGAGGTTAGGAGAAGCTTCAGAATGAGTCACGGGAGATTACTGAGATTAGTCTGTAAGCCCACTACTGATGAGATGAACGGGCTGTACACCTTGATGCAGTTCTATGACCCCGCATTGAGATGTTTTACTTTTGCTGACTTCATTCTAGGACCTACTATTGAGGAGTATGTGGAGTTTACTGAGCTTCCCGTGCAGAACAAGGTTCCCTTTATTCACTCTGCTGCTGAGCCCAAGTTGGAGGACTTAGCCAAAGCCTTGCATATGAATGCTGCTGAGTTATTAGTGACTTCTTGGCTTGGGGTTCCCGGTTTCTCTCTAGATTTTCTGGTTGGCAAAGCTCAAGAGTACGCCAAGAACGGTTGTTGGGTGGTTTTCAATGCTATTTTGGCTTTGTGCATTTATGGAATTGTGCTGTTTCCAAACTTGCCCAACTTCGTAGACCTGGATGCTTTCCATCTATTCGCTGTCGGCAATCCAGTGCCAACGTTGATCGGAGACTTCTACCACTCATTGCACTACAAGAACGAAAACCGAAGGGGAAAAGTTGTTTACTGCTGTGCTCCTTTATTGAATATGTGGTTTAAAAGTCATCTTCCAATGAAGGGACCATTTGTAGACAGTGCAACCTCAGCCAGTTGGTCAGAGCGCCTGATGAGGCTATATTCCGAAGACATTGTGTGGTTTGATCGAGACCTGTTGGGATCTGAGCTCATCTTCAGTTGTTCTGGGTACCCTAATGTACCGCTGATAGGAAGAAAAGGGTGTATCAATTACAACCCTTCTCTATTCATTCGTCAGTTCGGATATGCGCTGAAGAATCCACCTCAGGAGGAAGAAGTACAGGAATCTCTGTACTTCACAGGTGATGTGAAGGGGGAGTTATTGGCCAAGCTGCAGCATGCCTGGACGCGTATTAACCAAAGAGGGAAGCCATTGTTAGAGAAGAATGACTGTCAAGCCTATGCACCTTACAGGGTTTGGATCCAGGAGAGAGCAAGTCGGTTGCGGATGCCATTTCCAGATGCACCAGTTCTTGATCCTATTCCGGTAGCGGAGCCAACTACTGTTTCTAGGGAAGTCTATGAGCAAATTGTGAGAGAAAAAGAAGCCTTGATGAAGATCAACGAAGGGTTAGAGCAAGAGTTAGCCCAGGTACGCAGTGAGAAAAACAAGGCCGTGTATGCTTTCCAACAACAGATTGAGCTAATGAACAGATTAGGGGATGATTTGACTGAGGAAAAGAAAAAGCGCGAACGTCTGGGGCAAGAGTTCAGAAGCTCCCATGACATGCTTGAATCCAAGAAGAAAGCGCTTGACATCGCTCACCGAGAGATCTCTTCTTGCAATAAGACTTGGAATGCTACACTCACCAACAATAAGAAGAGGGAAGATAAGCTGAAGCAGCAAATTTCCGACCTCGAAGAGAAGTTGAAGTCTAGCATCAAGAAGTGTGAAGAAGAAGTGATGACCCGGTACAGTCTCCAGAACGCACTGAACAAGGCCATCAAAGGCAGAGATGAAGCCGTGTCTCAGAAGCGTAAACTAGAGGATCGCTTCGGAGACGGGGCATGGGAAGAAACTGCTGAAGACGTGCGCCGTGTTCTTAAGAAGAGAAACCAACTTGTTGAAGGGCTGCTTGATCGATCAAGTCATCCGGAGACCAAGAAATTGCTAGAAGAGTACCAAACTTCTGGGAGGATTTGATCACTTCATGTAGTAGCTTGTATGCTTTATTTGCATAGTGCTGACCATCACCAGGATTGTTGGTTGAGGTCATGCCTTCTTATTGTACTCAGTGATATTGTATTCTTGGCCTATTAGTTTTCTCAGCAATATATGAGGCTTTCTATGATTCAGCTCCGATCTTTGTATTGCTAGCACTGTCACTGCACCGGCACCTCCACACTAGAATCGGGGAATGAATTTCCCTAATGCACAGACACACACATTGCATTGCATTCATATTCATATTGCATTACAGGTAATTATTAAACTGTAGCTCATCTCCTGTATCTCTCAGGTCCCCCAGGATTATCGACTGAAGAATTCCCTAGCATTCAACCAGAAGCAGCAGCAAGGAAGTCATGAGTCAGGATCCGAATGAGATGCAAGAGGTGCACGACAATATAATGCGGCTCATACAGGTAATGGAAGCCATGGCCGAGAGTCAGAAACAGTTGCAGAACATGGTGCAGCCTCTGATTGCGAGGGCTGATGATAGGGCTGCCGACTTTGCTCAGCTAGAGAATCAAGGTTTTCTCCCAGGCCGCATACGCCAACTTGTGGGGGTAGCCATCAAACAGGTTCAAGCAGAATTAACGGATGTTCGAGGCCAGCTGGGGCAGTTCACGAAAGATGTGCAAGAGTTGCGCTCGAATCAAGAGACGCTAGAAGAAGAGAACTGCCGACTGAAGGCACAGATAGGGTTGATGGCTGAAGTATTAAGGAACGTACTCAGGAGAGAAGAAGGGCAAATGTTGGAAGACGCGGCTGGCTTATCTGTTCCTCAGGGGTCTGAAGAACCATTACCCACGCAGGATAGGCTTAAGAGACCCTCTCCACGGTTCGAAGCTCAGGAGTCTCCTCGTCAGCAGTCGCAATTGATTTTGCAGGATAACTCAAGGAGGTGGGGTAAGAGAATGAGGTTTTCTAACAGAGTATTTGATGAGATCCCTGTGGATTATGATCAGCTGGTGCAACTCTTGTTCCAACTTCAACTGGTTGAGCCCCGCATTTTGGTTCCACTGACAGGGCAGCCGCCACCAGACTATGACCTGAACGCCCATTGTGCCTTCCACTCCGGAGCACCGGGGCATAACATTGCAAACTGCAAAGCTTTTAAGCATAAGATTCAAGATTTGCTGGATGAGAAAATAATTGAGTTTGTACCGGGGGGCATAAAAGTTGCAGGGACTGATATTCCCATTTCTCCGCCAGAGGTTGCAGATGAATCGAGGTATATCCCAGAGCCACTGGAAGCTAAGTCTCCATGTCCACAACAGTTGCCGATGCCAGGGTTGAACTTAAGGATGATAACGCGTGAGCCCAAGGAATCGCTCGAGCAAAGCCAGCAGCATACAAGATGCCAGTATACGACTCAGCAAAGAATTCGGGGAAAGAAGCCGAGGAGGGTGTTTGAGAAGCCTCCCTCAACGTACGCAGATTTGTTACAGACACTACTAAGATTGAACTTGGTGGAGAAAAGAACTCTGGCGCCAATAACCGGCACTCTGCCGGATGGCTATGATGCGAGCAGGCACTGTGAATTCCACTCCGGGGCTCCCGGACATGATATTGAAGGTTGCCACGCATTCAAGCATAACGTCCAAGATTTAATCGACAGCAGGGTCATTAATTTCTCTGACAGGGTTCCCAAGGCGGTGCAAGGCCATCGACAAGCGAAAACCGGGGTGATGAAAAAGTTTCCCAGATTTGATCGGGCCGGTGAAAGAAGATCGAGACAGCAGTAGACTACCCCTGATGATAGCTTCTGAGGATGGTTGACTCGCCAATAAGTCAGAGTGCAGGAAGTCCAGTTCCGAGACGCTGACATTTTTCATGTTATCTTGTTCATGTCCTCGCATTTGTAGTTTCTTTTCTGTGTAATTGCAAATTTCGCTCTTAAAACTTGTTGTTTTTCAATTGATATTAATAAACGAAATGAATATGCATGTTTTGAATTAATCCAGTCGTGTTCACTCTTTGTTTTTCTTTAATGCTTAATGCTTGTTTTAGCAGGAATCTGGGGAGGATGACGAAAACAGATGACGAATAATATTCCGATCGTATGCTTTTGGATAAAGAACCTGTTGATGAGATACAGGCATTGTTTCAATCCATAAACACCGGAGATATAAGGAAGATAATCCCTTGATAACCCCTTTGAGCCAGTAGTAGGAGTTTCTTTTGAAAATGAAAAAAAACCTAAATCTCAACCCGGGGCAGGGTAGGCGTCAGTTAGGTCGGCCAAGTGTTCGAATCGTGAAAGGAGTGTCCGGTTGAGGATAAATCACACTTGTATAAGTCGTGCCTAAAGAACCGCAATGGTTAAACCGTGCCGACAAAGAGTGAAACAATCACATTACCCCACAAGAAGTCAGACAAACCAGTGTCACACGACTTGTTCAAAAAAAAAAAAAGAGAACGAAAAGTGAAAAGAATCAAGAGCCCGCTAAGTCAAAACTTGAAAACAAATGACTTAGGCAAAAACAGGGGCATCCCGCTGGACTGGAAAATCAAAAGAATCTCAAAAGATACTCAGTCCAGGCAAAAGTTAGGGAACGAAAAAAAACGAAAGACGAAAAGGATTGTCAAAGAAAAGAACAAATCATCGAAAAGGACAAAAGTCGTGTGATTCTAGGCACCCAAAGACGAAAAGCAAATGACCGTCACTCAAAAAAGAAAAACGCGTGGTATCCTGAACCATCACTCCTATCATTCCACCTCTAATAGGTGAACGCTGAAGTCAGATTAGCTGAACATAGGATTGGAGAACATCACGAAGAATGGGTGGGTCGAAATAAATTTTGAGCCTATATCTTTCCTTGTTAACCGTGAACCTGACCACGTTACAACCCGTAAAAGTCCTAATTGAAACAAGTTTTGTCCGAGGGCATACGTCAGTAAAGATCTCGTCGATTCTGACTCCTAAAAGGGTTCCTCTTACCAGCTTTCATATTGACATTTTGATAATTGATTCATTACATGTCACAAAATTTTTTAGTGAACAGACTTGGGTTTTGAAACTGTCATATGCATTGCGTTTAATATATCTTTTATGCAGAACAACTTGTGTTACCTGCGAGTAAGCACATGCCGACAGGAAAGATTCCTACAGTGGAAGGTATGATCAGGATAAAATGCAGAATGCCCAAATATTTCGTGAACTGGGACAAGCTATACTGATTAATTCAGGTAGAGTTGGTCATCCTAGAATCAGTAAATCCGGGGCAGTCAGGTCAAGATTTGGCAAATCTCTCATAGCTATGGGCAGTGCTCCACGACACAGTCGATCAGAGACAAAAGATTTTTGCGAGACCGGGGCATGTCACCCTAGAAGCACGAAAGTTATGTCCTTGAAACACCCCTTCGAGGTCCGAAATGTAGAATCCGTCCATGTCTGGTCGTCAGGATATAAAGACTGTAGGGTCCATTCCAGAACTGTTGCAGATTCAGGGGCAAGCTGGGCATGTTAGTATCCCCGAAGCGGAGTTCTCTCTTTTCAGCAAGTGTTCTTTCCTCCCAGTGGAACTCGAAGATCAAGACTCTCCCCAGCAGAGTTGGTGGTGGGTCCTGTCATTTATTTTGTCAGGGATACTGTGTAATATCAGTTCACTCTCCAGCAGAAATCCAATCGTACTGTGCACATCTGCTATTCCCCAGCAGAGTTATATTCCCCAGCAGGATGCTACTTCAACAAGGTGTTTGGTTTAAGTTCCTAATTTCCCAGCTGAGTCGACTTCACTCTTACAGCATTTATTTTGCTGAAATAATTCTGTAGCACTTGGCTATCCCCAGCGAAGTTGGCATTATCTTCAACATTTATTTTGCTGAAGCGGTTCCTGTATCCCAGCAGGTGGGGAGAGCACTTGCTCAAATGAACTACCAAACACTCAAGATCTCGGCATGAGATATTCAATGATAATGTCAGTTTCGGCAGTATTCCCCACAGAGTTACCAGGATAAGTCTCTCTTTATTCCCAAGCAGAGTTATTTGTCATCAAAAGGTTTCATGAACCAGAATTTCAGAAGTGGCCTCCGGGCATCAGAACAGGCATCCGGTAGTTTGGTTTCCAGATATCCCTAGTAGAGTCCGCCTCAAAGTCGTTGTCACGTCAGTGCTAAGAAGTTTGTGGGTCGGGACCAATGAAGAAGTGAGTCCTGACGTGGACAAGTCGTATTTCCCCAGCGGGTCGAAGATGCCTGAGTCCTGACGTGGACAAATCAAGACGAAACATGGGTCCTGACGTGGAACGAAGTTGTTTCCTTACGTGGAAAGATTGAGTCCTTACGTGGACATATCAAGCCAGAGTCCTTACATGGACAGATTGATAACGTATTCATTACGTGGAAAAAGATCATTCCTTACGTGGAAAGATTGGAGTCCTTACGTGGACAGATTAAGATTGTGTTCCTAACGTGGAAAGATGGAGATTCCTTACGTGGAAAGATTAGAGTCCTCACGCGGACATATCAAGATGGAGATTCCTTACGTGGAAAGATTAGAGTCCTTACGCGGACATATCAAGAGGAGATTCCTAACGTGGAAAGATGGAGATTCCTTACGTGGAAAGATTTGAGTCCTCACGCGGACATATCAAGATGGAGATTCCTTACGTGGAAAGATTAGAGTCCTTACGCGGACATATCAAGAGGAGATTCCTAACGTGGAAAGATGGAGATTCCTTACGTGGAAAGATTTGAGTCCTCACGCGGACATATCAAGATTGATTCCTTACGCGGAAAGATTAGAGTCCTTACGCGGACATATCAAGAGGAGATTCCTAACGTGGAAAGAAGGTAGATTCCTTACGTGGAAAGTTTAGTCCTGACGTGGACAGATTCAGATCAAGATCATTCCTTACGTGGAAAGATTGGAGTCCTTACGTGGACAGATTAAGATGGTGTTCCTGACGTGGAAAGGTGGGTCCTAACGTGGACGATGTTCTCCTTACGTGGAAAGACAATGTTTCCTTACGTGGAAAGAAGATGGTTTCCTTACGTGGAAAGACGAATTTATTCCTTACGTGGAAAGAAGTTGGTATTCCTTACGTGGAAAGATTGAGTCCTTACGCGGACATATTGAGATAGATTCCTTACGGGGAGATAAGTGCATTCCTAACGTGGAAAAGTTTAGTCCTGACGCGGACAGATGGAAAAGAAGTTGATTCCTGACGTGGAAAGAGAAGGTTATTCCTTACGTGGAAATATTAAGTCCTCACGCGGACATATCAAGATTGATTCCTGACGTGGAAAGAAAGAGATTATTCCTGACGTGGAAGAGTTTAGTCCTGACGCGGACAGATCAAAGAAGTTATTCCTAACGTGGAAGAAGAAGATAGATTCCTTACGTGGAAAGTTTAGTCCTGACGTGGACAGAAAGAAGAAACGGTATTCCTAACGTGGAAAGAAGAAGCATTCCTAACGTGGAAAGAAAGATTGATATAGTATTCCTCACGTGGAAAGATTGGGGTTCCTTACGTGGAAAATTTGTGATTCCTAACGTGGAAAAAGAAAGAGTCCTTACGTGGACAAAGCAAAAGAAGACGTATTCCTTACGTGGAAGAGTTTGACAAAGCAGAGAAAAGTCACCCCTGACGGGGAAAAGCGATGTATTCCTTACGTGGAAAGGTGAGTCCTAACATGGACAATATTATTCCTAACGTGGAACGGTTATTCCTTACGTGAAAAGGTGAGTCCTAACGTGGACGGTGGTATTCCTAATGTGGAAGAGTTTATTCCTAACGTGGACGATTTATCTCTGACGAGAAGGCAGACGAGCCGTCCCCAGCAAAGTTGTTGAAGTTTTTTCCGAGTTGACAGCAGATAGAGTCCTGACGTGGACAAGCAAAGGACGAAGTTTCCGATGATTCAATCTTTTTCAGGATGATGAGAAGAATCCCCAGCACGGTCGCACGAGATCAGTGGGTTGCCGTAACAGTTAAATTCAGCTGATGAATGTCGTTCCCCAAGCAGTGGCGCAGTTTATTTCTGCGGTTGGCAAATTTCTGGGTTCCTAGTATTCAACCGTCTCGTACCGCGAATGTCTGAAGGCTCCAGGCCCTTCACCCAATCGGGTCCAAGTCGCTTGAATAGGGGCAGCTGTTGCACCCTAAAATTTGCCCAACCTTATTCACTTGGTTTATGTTTCAATGTCATTAGCATTTGCATATAGAGTCATGTGCATAGTCTAATCATCTGCATAGCATAAGCATAGCAAGTCATACAACAGGGGGACCAATCATTATTCTCATCTCTAGAAGCCTATCAAGAGGTTATTATCCCAATTCAATCTCATTCAAGTCATCAGGAAAGAATTTGAAAGCAAAGAGTTCAGCAGATCAAGCCTTGAGTCCATCTCCTAGCTGAGGGTATCTGAGGGTCAACAAGAGGGTTGTGAGCTGTGAGTTGAAGGCATGGAGAGTATATAGACATTATGAGAGACTTAGAAAGTCATTTAAAGAAGGAGACAAGTCATTGATGAGAGCACAAGAGCTATAGCTGAAGGCAGTCAACTAGGGTTTCATCTGGGTCAACCCTAGGTCAACCCTAGGTCAATTGACTGATTTAAGGGGCATTCAAGTCTAGTGGAGAGATGTGGGGTTCATCATTGGACATATAAAGAAGGATATGGAGATATGCCAAGGATAATTCAAGAGAAATCAAGGAGAAGAGGAGCTTCTAAATTAGGGTTTCTGTGTAAAATCCCCTAGTTTAGGTCAAATTTCCAAGCAAGATAAGTCAAAATGCTAGCTTCAAATGGATCCTTGGCCAACATGAAACTTGTATAGGATCTCAAGACCTTTAATTTGAGTGGTGGAAGACATCAAGGAGATTTATAGAACTCAAGTTATGGTCCTTGCAAGTTACAGGTCATCTGAGGTATCTGAAATTTTGTCTGTGAAAGTGGCTTGACTTCCAAGCAATTTTTACCCCTCAAGGAGATTTCAAATGAATTCTTGGTCAACATAAGAATTGTTCCTCATTGTCTTAGCTTTCTAGAATGGTATAGTATGCCTTCATATGATGTGTGGAACTCAACTTATGGTCTTGGCAAGCAAAGGGTATTTTGGTCATTTGTGAATTACAGGTCATTTTAACCTATGTCCAAAACTCATACAAGGAGGCCTCAAATGGAAAAACTTACAACATCAAACTTGCTCCAAATGACATTTTGAGTCTAGAAAGAAGGTCACAAATTGTTGGAAAAGCTCATAACATGAAGTTGCATGATTGGTCAAATTTGAACTAAAATGGCTTATAACTTAAATAAAGTCAAAGTGAAAAATGGTTTGAGAGATTTATAAGTCCAAATGGAGACTTCCCATATATGATTTTGGGTCCAAAACACATTCTAAGAACAATGGTTCAAGTACATTTTTGAGCTTAGTGGAAAAAAATCAAAGTTATTTATGGTTACTTGCATTTGAAGAAACATAACCAAAATGGATTCAATTTGGAATGCAAGGGAAGTTGCAAGATGGTTCTAGAAAATTCATTTGAGCACTATATATTCATGAAATCAGAATTGAGCAAGGGTTGGATTCATTTTTCACCAAAAATTTCCCAAAGTTCTCTCATTCTCCAAGTTGCAAGTTCACTTCAATCTCACAAATTCAGCATCAATTCTCATCAACATTGATCCTCCTACATTTCACCTTCATCATGGATCAGAATTGAATCAAAGATTTGGTGGATATTGATCAATTTCGTGCACTTTCATCAACAACATTCAAATTGCAATTTCCATTGGAACTCAAGATCCAAGGCCAAATTCATCAAGGTGTTGCATACAGAATCAAATATAGCAAGAGTAGATCCAGATCCAAGCATCAAGGCTCTCAGATCCACGAATTTCATCATCATCCACAAGATTTTGCATCAGGTGCATTTTCTCTGCCATTGCTCGATTTAGTTAGTTTAGCATTAGTTTGTTAGTATAATAATGATGTAGGATGTTAGTAGAGCATTTCTGGTTAATTAGGAGTAGTTTAGTGATAATTCATAGCAGGTTGTTAGAACTGGTTTGACTTAGAACTCTTAGGATAGGCCATAATAATCTTAGGTTGTTAGTGCAGAATGATCTACGTGAAGTGTAGTTTAGATTAGTATAGGTTTGATTAAGAATCTTGATGATGCATACCAGAGTATTTTCATGGAGTCAAGACTTGTCTCGATCGGTTTGAATGATTCACTGAATTTCAGAACAAACTACTGCTATAGTCTTGTAGAGGGAAAAATTTGGAGTGATTTTCATGTTTGGATCGTGGTGTTTCATGGATTGTGGAAGGAGAACCGAGAGGTTGAAAGTGGTACGTGCATGGCTTTCATGGAGTGTATAAACCCTAGCTTTCATGGCAGGAGGTAGAAGATGTAATCATGATCGTCCATTGCTTGTTGGACCTTTGACCAAAGAGCCAATCGTGTGGCTGGAATTCAATTCTGAGTTTTGGAGGGAGTTGAGAGAGGTGCCCTAAACGCACCGTTTCATTTAATGAAACGGGCGGGCCTAGGTGTGTTAATGATATCCCCACCCCCCAGTACTGAGCCCATTGTGAATTGCACGTGAATATCCTGCTATTCTCACCCCCTGGCTATTTCTTTCTTCTTTTTTGTTATTTTCTTTTCATTTTTTTTTCATTCATTTTAAAAAATTCATAATAAATAGATAAAAAATCATTTTTAATTCATTCTTTTTACACTATTTTCTTTAGGATGTCTAGAAAATTATAAAAAAATAAAAATTGCATTTTATTTTTATTTGATATTTTTCCCATATTTTCTAAATAAATGACATTTTAAATAGTTTCATTTCATGCATGATTTTGTTAATTTTTGTTCTACTAGATGCTTTCATATTTTTTGTTCATTCTTTTTAGGTTGCTTAGATGAGATATTGAACTTATAGAAACAATTTAGTTCCCATTTTTAGAAATTAATTTTAGGTGCTTAGTGTAGGTGTGAATAACATGAACAAACTAGGGTTTTAGGTGATGACTTAGGAGAATCAATTCATTTCCCTTAGGACTTAGGGTTTAACTAGATTAGTTATGGGACTATAGGGGCTATGGGTAGTTATTAGATCCCTTAGAGAAAAAGTCAGGACTCCCCTACTGCTATTAATACTCTGTGTATATCTGATTGACTGGTGTGGTGTGCCCTCTGGGGATTATTGCTTGCTTGCTTGGGTATTGGGATTGTCTGGGAACTTGGGAGAGCTGAAGACTTGAGGAGATGAAAGCCATTGGAGATCCAGAGATTGAAGATCAACTGCCAGAGTTGGAGAGGAGGTTCTTGCTAGCAGCTGCTGAGGAGACTAGGGTTTAGGAGCTAGGCAGAGCTCTAGATTAGAAAGCTTGTTTCTCAAACATGGAATGCCTTGTCTGCATCCATCCTTTCTCTATGATTCAAAGTCTCTTTCAAATATCCACCTCCTTCCTTTGGAAGGATCAGTGAATATATTTGGAAGATGGAACTTTTGAGAGGAAACTTTCTGTTTAATGTTAACAGTTGATGAACCACCCTTGGTAGGTAATTAACTGTCTAACATTCATTCACTTCACTCTTGTGACTGATCCCTCATCCTGGAGGTTTGAGCTTGAAGAAAAGCCATTGCAGATAGAAGACTGATGATTAAAGCCCTTGCCTGAAGGCCATGAAGATGGAGATTGATGCTTGTTGAAGCCTGCAGCTGATGGGAGGTTACTTGAAGCTAGATGTTGAGTCAGAGCTGCTAATGTTGTTTCTTTTGCTGTTGTATTTCATTGCTGATGTATTGATTGGTTTTCTGGGTTGTATTGTTTGCTGTTTACCCTGCTGGGTTGAAAGTGAAGTCTGTTCACTTTTGCCTATTGTCTTCTAGGTTCGAGGTTGAGTGGGACTCCCTTGCCTCGCTTGTACTGTTGCATCCATGCATTTTACTGCTTTATTATATCTGATATTGTTTCTGTTTCTGCCTATCCCGTAGGATCTCTGTTTCTCTCTGTGCAAGAGAGGAGCATGATAGACACTAGGTCTTAACCCATGCATGATAACATTAGGTTAGTTTGTTTCCCTTCGCAACCATAGGTTAGAGTTCTATCTCTTCTTCCTCAAAACAAACAGAAAAATACATAAAGATTTCAAACACAATAAAAGACATTTCTTCCGTAAAAGAATGTGAACTCATCAAGACGTCGTTTTTGCCCGCTGGGACTGTTAATCAGAAAAACCTTTTTCAGAAGGAATAAAACCAACCAAGACAGACTTGTGTCGTACGTGGCCCGAACTACGTTTGCTCTGATCTTTCATGCTGTATGAAAGTACGTAGGCATAGGATGCGATATCCTAGCGAGCAACCTTCCCCTCCTTTCCCGTAGGTAGGCGAACTACGTTGACTCTGATTTCTCATTCCAGGCGAGAATACGTAGGCATAAAGTGCGATACTTTGCCGAGTCATTTTTATTTTCATTCTCTTTTCTTTTTAACCCCTGACCTTTAGTTTAGATAGAATAACAATCCATACCCGAAAACAAGCGTGGATCCCGTCGAGTACGACGGACGTGAGGGGTGCTAATACCTTCCCCTTGCGTAACCGACTCCCGAATCCAGGTTTTGGTTGCGACGACCATACCTTTCCCGTGTTATGCGAGGTTTACTCTGAGCGTTTCCTTTCCCTCCCGTGGGATAAATAACGCACGGTGGCGACTCTTCTGTTCAGCCGGCGCCGATTTTCGCAGTAGCGACATAAGGTATCTGAAAGGTACTGCTAACATGGGTTTGTGTTACAGAAGATCTGATGAATTTTCATTAGTTGGATTCTGTGATGCTGACTATGCTGGAGACAAAGTTGAACGTAAAAGCACTTCTGGAAGCTGTCAGTTTCTTGGAAGTCATCTGATCTCATGGTACAGCAAGAAGCAACCTACCATAGCACTATCAACTACAGAGGCAGAATACATTGCTGCTGCTGGATGTTGTACTCAGATGCTCTGGATGAAGAGTCAATTAGAAGATTATCAAATCTATGAGAGTAATCTTTCTATCTTCTGTGATAATACTTCTGCTATATGTTTGTCAAAAAATCCAATTTTGCATTCTAAGGCAAAACATATAGAAATTAAACATCATTTCATCAGAGACTATGTTCAGAAGGGAATCATAAATTTAGCCTTTGTTGATACAGATCATCAATGGGCAGATATTTTTACAAAACCCCTTGCTGAGGATAGATTTAAGTTCATTCTGAAAAATATTTGTATGGATTTTTGTCCAGAGTAATATTTATCAGAAGCAATCTCTCAGATGCAAAATGTTTAATGATCTGAAGTATTTCTTCTGTTCATTTATTCTATTCTGATTATTATTTCTGATGTGAAAATCTGAACTGACCATCTTAAGAAGATCTGAACGTGGCTAACGTTTCATTTCTTGAGAGAATTCAGAACAACATGCAAGCAAACACGTGTCCCACAAAATCTGAAGAGGTGGCGTGTGGACAACTGAAAAGACATTTGAGGTAAAATTTGAATAGTTAAATTCTTGATTTTCCCCCCAAATCTGTCAGAAGCATTTATTATTTGAAATGATTTTATTCTTTTCATTTAATGCTGATCCAACGTGCTTTATTTCTGTCTTTTGGTGTGCCTATGTGTTTACTATAAATACTTGAAGTGTTTTCACTTTCACACTTTTCACTCTCAGAATTTATATGCATTTTCATCTCTTGTTCTCTCTTCACAAAAACCCAAAACCTAAGTGTTCTAAAAAGCATTCTTCAATGGCGTCTTCTTCATCAACAACTGCTCAGTTTCAATCAACAATGGTTGCTGTAACTTCAGACAATCTTGATGCTAATCCATACATTCCTCCACAAAGAACTCTTCTCACACCTGTTGAAAAGTTAGAAGTGTTGTGTGAATCCATGGTTGAATTTGACTCACTGGCTGAAAATGGGTTTGATTTTCGCTCCATTGTTAGAGCTCAAGGTTGGGTAAAATACTTTGATAGACTGTTTGGACCAGTTTACCCTTTGCTGATTAAGGAATTCTGGATTCATGCATCTGTGTATCCAAAGTTTATTCTGTCATCTGTGCTGGGAAAGGAGATCATCATCACAGAAGATCTAATTAGAAAACTGATTGGTTATGAAGAAACAGATGGTGTTTCACATCTGTCAGTTGGACGTGTTGATATGGATGAAGTCTATGAAGAGGTTATGACTGCTGGACAAGCCTCTAACAAATTCAAAGATCTGAAACCAGATTACAAGATCTGGGCCAAGATCTTCATGGGATGCATTCATCACAGAAAATCAACAAATTCCCCAGATTATGTCAACAATGAGCATATCTATTTTATGTACTGCCTCAGTCAGAGTAATAAGGTAGATCTTCCTTACTTATTGTTCATGCATCTGTGGAATCACATAAATGCATCCAGAGAATCTGTGAAGGAAAAGAATCAGAAGATCAGAAATTGGATACCTTTTGGAAGGCTGCTATCAGATCTTCTCACTGAAAATGGTTTAGTGGCTGCTCTGTATGATGCTGGTGTAACAGAGGAACTAGAGTTCATTATGGGAAAGCCTCTGAACGCTAAGAGCCTTCTGAGACTCAAGATTGTAGATGAACTTACCACTGCTCCAAAGAAGTTGAACATGTCTGATCTGAATAAAAGGATTCCAGTATCAGATTTCCCTCTATTTTTTGCTGAAGAACCTAGACACATTGTTCTGATGTATATAGAGGAATGCAAAAGAGAAGGAGTGCCTGTTCCTGCAAATGTATTTCAACTTGTCAAGCAACCCCTGCCAGATGCAGGAGAAGAAGAAGAAGAAGCAGAAGTTCCACTTCAAAGGAAAAGACCTCTACCTGCAGCAGATTCTGAACCTGTCCAGAAGAAGGCTAAGATTGCTGAGAGTCCCAAGGATCTTCTGAAGAGAAAAGATTCTGGAGAAGCTGCATCTGCTAAGAGGATTAAACTCAAAGGTATTAAAGCTTCTGTCTCTTCTAAAACTGCTGTTATAAATGATTCTATTAAGTCTGTTCCCAAACCCCCTATCACTCAAACAACATCTGTTGCTGCCCCCAGTTCTGTATCACCTCAAAAACAACCCACTGCTCCTTTATCAAAACCACCTCAACCAAAACTACACATCAAACACTTCACTCCACGTCCATCAAAATCTGTTCCACAACCATCTGAACCACAACCTAAAGAAAAACAACCAACAGAATCACAACCTACAGAACCACAATCAACTGTTCCACAACAAACAGAACCACAACCAACACAACCATCAGAACTACCACAAAATTCTGATATACAAAAATATGCTCAAACAACAACAGAAAATCTCCCAGAAAAACAAACCACAGAAGATCAATCACAAAAAGAATCTGTCATTCCACCTTCACCAATTCAATCTTCTGAACCTGTAGCAACTGTTACTTCTGAACCCACTCAAGTAACTTCTGCTCCTGTTTCATCTGAACCACCTTCTCAACAACCTGATATTCCTTCAGAACCATCTCACATCCCTGAGACAGAAGTTCTTGACATCACTCCATTAAAAACAGTGTTTCAAGTTTCTTCTACCTCTTGTACACCAGAAACATCCTCAAATTCATCTGAATCAGACATTCACCCTGACTTTCTGATTAATCCATCTGACAAATATCCTGTTCATGACCCTGAACCTGAATCATCTGTACCTACCAAAACTACAATTCCAGAACCTATGCCTCCACCTGAACCTTCATCTGAGATGATTGTTCCTTCTTCTATTCCATCATCATCTGGAATCTCTTGTGCTCAAGTGTCCTCTCTGTATCATAATTTATCTTATGGTTTCAAACTTAAAGATTTTTATGATAGAGTTGAGCCCTCTGAACCCTTGACACCTCTGAGACCTAAACTTCAACCAACCCTTCCATCTGTAATCCTTTCTTATATTAAATCTATGGAAAATGAAGGATCCTTAGCCCCCATTTCTGATAAATCTGGTAAAGCTGCTGTTTCAGCTCTGCATTCTGCATCTGACAACACAGTTGCATCTGATAAACCATCAAAATCTGCTTTTGTACCATACTCTAATGCAGTCTTTGATGATGTTTACCCACGCACCAGACCTCAACCCAATTTGATTAATGCTTTAAACAGATCCCTTCCTCAGAAACCAGAAATTCCATTTTTCCCATATGTTCCCCCTCCTCTGATTTCCATTCCAAAATCATTGATACCACCAACTCCAAAGCCTAAACAGATGACTCTGGAAACCTTGCTTAAACCTCCACCCAGACTTAATATTGAACATTTATTTCAAACGTTTTTGCAAGAATTACAGATGTCTTTAGGTACTGTTCAAAGAAGATGTTCTGAATCTATGGATGTAAATGAGACTGAAATCATCTGGAAAGGATTTCTGAATAGATTCAACACTGTAGCTTCTAATCTAAAGAACATCTGTTCTGATGATGCAAAGCTCAGAGCTGAAAGGAATCAATTCTGGATTGATAACAAGACTGGGTCTCTGCTGTGTTTGGATGCTCCTCCACCTCCTCCTCCACCAGAACCAATTGCCCCTACTCTAACTATGACTCTGGTAGAACCCTCTTCAGGATCTCCAGAACATATGGCTATTGACTCTGTTCAGGATACAGTACCTCCATCATCTGAAATCAAGACAGAGAATCCAGATTTGGCAAACAAGATTGCTGCTCTGGAAGCTGGTCAATCTGAAATCAGATCTTGGATGGCGAAGCAAGACAAGAAATCTGAGGACATGTCAGAATGGATGACCAAACAAGATGAGAAGAATGAGACAATCACTAAGTTCATGTCAAAGCAAGAGCAATCACAATCTGAGATCACAGACCTGTTGAAGATGCTTTTGTCTAAACACACTTAGATTTTTTTTCTCATGTTTGTGCATCTGTTATCTTGGCATCTGAATGTTTTGTAATATCTTCTGATGTACTTTTTTGATCTGTTATAATTAATTAAATCAGACTGTTATTCTCCATTGAATTATCTGCTATTCTTCCTTTTAATTGTCTTTATTAAAAGTTTTTACTTTTTGCTTATGACAAAAAAGGGGGAGAAAATAAAGATCTGAACTATTTAATATAATTTCACTAGAATGAATCTTCAGACATATCTATTCTTTCTAATATCTTAATTGACTATTTCAGAACTTTTGATAAGAACACTCTATAAAAGAACCTCTGAGTTTCTCAGATCATTTATCCTTTATCAAATCTGAATCTTATATCTGCAAGATATTCTGACCATTGATTATTACAAGACAGACAAGATCTGACTCTGAAGATTACTCAAGATAAAAAAAAAGGGAAGTTTCTATTCCTTTTTTCATATTTAACTCAGGGGAAGATTCATCATCTCAGGGGGAGTTATAATTCTTTAAGTTCAATTAAATAAATTTTCTGATACTTTTTGTCATCATCAAAAAGGGGGAGATTGTTAGAACACAGATTGGTTCTTAATAATCACTCTTTGTTTTGATGATAACTGTTAGGAAATTTGTATTTAAGAATTATATACTCTAAAATTTGTTTGAGAGTTTTACTGCAGATTAAAATTACATTAACTCTCTAGAAGCAAATCTGCCTTGAATACAAGAAGTTGTTCTGACTCTGAAGCGCCAGATGCATCTCACAGAAGAATCTGCTTGCTCCTTACAGAAGATCCTGAGCGTAGTCTCCAGAAGGATTTGAAGAAAGAAGCTCCAGAATATTCTGAGTCAGAAGCATCTGAAGATAGCCAGAAGCATCTGAAGATAATCAGAAGCATCTGAAGCTGAAGCATCAGAAGTATAGAAGAATATTGATTGAAGAGTTTCTCAAAGCATTGATCTACAGAAGTTTCTGAAAGTACCTACGCTGCCAAGTACTGAAGTTCTGTGTCAAGATGCTCTGATGATCAACACGCTAGAAGCACACAGAAGACTCTGATACAACATAGTTCTGAATCTCATCAGAAGACTCTGATCTATTCAAACTCTGAAGAACTTGCTGAAACTGAAGAAGTGTTTTCAAGAATGTATCCGTTGGAATCATTCAACGTCTCTTTCCTTATTTGTGCTAGACACACTTACACAGACAAAAAGGATTTATCTGTGCCATCTATTTCAAGGAAAGGTCAGTACATGTGAAGACAAAAAGGCTCAGACCTTTTGGACTCTCTTTTCAACGTGGATAATTCAGTTGCCTATAAAAGGAGTCTCTCACTTCATTCTTCAGTTACACACTCTTGAGCTATACACTTGCTGAAAAGAAATCACATATTCTTAAGCTCTCATTCTTATTCTTCATAGAATCTTATTGAACTTAAATCTTAAGAGAAAAATCACTGTTGTGATTATAGCTTTATAGAAGCATTAAAAACTCTTGTATTTAATTTACATTGTTTGTAAAGGAATTTCCTTAAGAGGATTCAGTGTGAATCAGTAGCTCTTGAGAAGACTAAGAACTGTAGTTCTTAGGTGATACTATTGTAATCAGTTTGATTTAATAGTGGATTAAGACCTTGTTGAGAAAGGCAAATCACTCTGGAAGGGTGGACTGGAGTAGTTGTTTAACGAACCAGGATAAAAATTATTGTGTGATTTATTTCAAGTATTAATTTTCCAAACTTATTCAACCCCCCCCCCCCCCCCTTCTAAGTTATATCTCACCTTCATGTTAGTTTTCTTATAAATAGCATGTTAGTTTCTTAACTTGTATAAGGAAACATAGGAAGATAAAATCCTAATTCAAGAAAGAGAGGTTATTTGTTATTCTTGTATACTTGCAATCTTGTTTGAAAGAGAAGGAAAAAAATAGCAGTTTATAATCAATCCTTATTGCTTATTCTTCTTGCTTGTTTTCTTTGTTAACCATAACCCTTGTGTGTTTCTTGAATATAAAGAAAACATTTATATTTTGTTTCAAGGCATTCTATTCATAACAAATTGGTGCAATGAGCTTGGAGAAGATGCTTTCAATAAAGTATGAGGTTGAAAAGTTCACTGGAGTGAACGACTTCGATCTGTGGCGCTTGAAGATGAAAGCCCTATTGGTCCAGTAGGGTTGTTTGGAAGCGTTGAAGGGAGAGGCAACCATGGATGTTGTATTAATGGCAAAAGAAAAGATGAACATGATTGAGAAATCCCACAACACAATATTGTTGAGCCTTGGTGATAAGGTTCTTCGACAGGTATCAAAGGAGACTACAACATCGGGGTTATGGGTGAAACTTGAAAGTTTGTACATGACTAAATCTCTGGTGAATCGACTCTACCTGAAGCAAGCTTTGTATTCATTCAAGATGAGTGAAGACAAAGTATTGGCTGAGCAGTTGGATATGTTCAAGAAGCTAATTCTTGATCTTGAAAATATTGATGTGAAGATCGATAACGAAGATCAAGCACTGTTGTTGTTGTTGTTGTGTGCTTTGCCCAGAAGATATGCTCACTTCAAAGAAACTCTCTTGTATGTAAGGGAGTCCCTGAGCTTTGAAGAAGTTCAATCAGCCTTGTATTCTAAGGACTTGAACGAACGAAAGGAGCATAAACCTTTAACGGTGGGTGAAGGTTTGGCCGTTAAGGGAAAATTCTTGCGAAAGAATGGTAAGTTCGACAAGAAGAAAGGTAAAAGTCAGCAGAAGTCTTATAGTGGAAAAACATCTGGTACTCGATGATATCACTGTAAGAAGGAGGGCCACACAAGAAAGGTGTGCCCTGAACGCCCGAAAGATCATGGAGGTAAGGATAATAACAATGCAACCATTGTTCAAGATGACTTTGAGTCATCTGATGTTCTTATGGTTTCAAGTGGCGACTCAAGAAAAGAGTGTACTATAGATTCAGGTTTCACTTGACACATGACTCCAAATAGAGAATTGTTCGAGGAGCTATGTGATTAAGATGGTGGATCGGTGCTGCTGGGAAACAATAAATCTTGCAAAATTACAGGTATTGGATATGTGAGATTCAAGCTCCATAATGAGTCAATAAGGTTATTGATTGAAGTCAGGTATGTATCTGATTTGAAGAGAAATTTGATTTCTCTTGGTGAATTCGACAGGAAGGGATATGTTTTTCAAGGAGAGAAAAGTATCCTAAGAGTCATAAAGGGGTCGAAGGAAGTCTTGAGAGGTGTGAAAAAACAAGGCTTGTATACCCTTGAGACTGAGGTTGTAAGTGGTTCGACAAATGTTGCATCCACGAAACCTGTGTCGAAGACAGAATTATGACACATGGGATTGGCCCATGTCAGTAAAAGAGGTCTGGTCGAATTGGGGAAGCAGAACCTGCTAGGAGGTGAAGTTGGAGTTTTGTGAATCTTGTGTATTTGGTAAATCCTGTAGGGTGAAGTTTAACAGAGGCAAGCAAAGAACACATGGATTCTTGGATTATATTTATGATGATCTTTGGGGGCCTGTAAGGAATCCTTCACACTCAAGTGCAAGGTATTTTCTATCTATCGTTGATGACTATTCCAAAAAGCTATGAGTATTCATCCAGAAGACGAAGGATGAAACTTTTGAGAATTTCAAAAGTTGGAAGGTTCTTGTCGAAACTCAAATTGGCAGAAAGGTTAATAGGTTGAGAATCGACAATGGCCTAGAGTTCTGCAATGAAGCGTTCGACAGTTACTATGTTGAGTCTGGGATTGTAAGGCATAAGACTGTAGCGGGTACTCCTCAACAAAATGGCTTAGCTAAGAGATTCAATTGAACAATCCTTGAAGGGTTAGATGTATGTTGGTTAGTGCTGGATTGAAGAAAGTGTTTTGGGCGGAGGTTGTTTCGACAACAACCTATCTAATAAATAGATGTCCCTCGATTGTCTTGGGAATGAAGACACCTGAAGAAGTTTGGTCGGGACATCCACCTAGTCTCGACAGACTGAGAGTATTTGGTTGTATGGCCGATGCTCATATTAGGCAAGACAAGGTTGAACCTAGAGCTCTGAAATGCATGTTCATGGGATACCCTAAAGAAGTCAAAGCTTATAGGCTATGGTGCCTAAAGCCATGTCACAGGACGTGTATCACCAGTTGAGATGTAGTTTTCAATGAAGCAGAGATGGCTTTCAAGAAAACTAATGATCCTGGCGAAGAGCTGGAACAGGGAGAGATTCATGTTGAGGTGGAGTATGTTGATACTAAATTGCGCATCCCAGATAAAGTCGAAGAAGACGTAGAAGATATTGTCGAATATAAGGAAACTGCTAATGACTACCTGCTAGCAAGAGAAAGATCGAGGAGAGTCATCAAACCACCTCAGAGACTTAGGTATGCAGATCTTATAGCTTATGCCTTAATCTCTGTAAGTGAGGTTCTAGACGAAGAGCCTAGAGACTATAATGAAGTTATGAGGAGTCGAAAGAAGACTGAATGGCTGAAGGCTATGGATAATGAGATGAAATCTCTTCATGATAACAACACCTAAGAACTGATCAAGAAACCTGCTGGAGCCAGGTTAGTCAGCTGTAAATGGATTTTCAAAGTTAAGAAAGGAATCAAAGGAGTGGCGTCGAAGAGATACAAGGCAAGATTGGTCGCTAGGGGGTTCACTCAAAAAGAAGGTGTGAATTTCAATAATGTGTTCTCTCCTGTTGTAAAGTACAGATCCATTCGAATGTTGCTTGCCACGATGGCCCAGTTCAACATTGAACTGGAGCAGATGGATGTAAAGATTGTGTTCTTGTATGGTGATCTAGATGAAACAATCCTTATGAGGCAACCTGAAGAGTATGTCGAAAAAGGGAAGGAAGACATATGTGTAAGCTGAATAGATCCTTATATAGACTAAAACAATCTCCTCGACAGTGGAATAGAAGATTCGACAAGTTCATGGCACGCATAAGTTTCACTAGAAGTAAGTTTGACCACTGTGTTTACTTCAAATTTCGTCCTGGTAATTCATTTGTTATTTTGTTGCTTTATGTGGATGATATTCTAATAGCAAGCAACAATGTCGAAGATGTAATGAGGGTGAAGGCTGAACTCAATAAGGAGTTCGACATGAAGGATTTGGGATCTGCATCCAGGATTCTTAGGATTGACATCCAAAGAGATAGAAAGTAGTCGAAATTATGCTTACCTCAAGCGGCATACCTACGGAAGATTCTCGAAAAGTTTGATATGTCGAATTCAAAGCCTGTTGTGACTCCAACAAACCCTTAATTCAAGTTAAGTATAGATCAGTGTCTCAGTACTGATGTTGAAATAACCTATATGAATAGCATTCCATATGCTAATATAGTGGGTTCTTTGATGTATGATATGGTTTGTATTATACCCGACATAACACATGTAGTAAGTGTTGTAACCAGGTACATGGCGAATCTTGGAAAGACTCATTGGCAAGCATAAAAGTGGATTCTAAGGTACATAAATAGGTCTCTGAATAGAGTCCTAATTTATGGTGGAGCCTTAGGTGAAGATAGTAAAGCAGCAATCGAAGGATATGTCGACTCTAATTATGCAGGTTGTATGAATTCTAGAAAATCTATTTTTGGATATGTGTTCACTATGTTTGGGACAACAATTAGTTGGAAATCAACACTTCAGAAGGTCGCTGTCTTATCAACCACTGAAGCAGAATATATCACCCTAACTAAAATTGTGAAGGAAGCATTGTGGCTTGAAGGTTTTGCAAAGGAGCTTAAACTTCAAGGTCGAGTTATCACTGTTAAATATGATAGTCAAAGTGAAATACACATGTCGAAGAATTCAGCCTATCATGAGCAAACCAAACACATTGATGTGAGTTTGTATTTCGTCAGAGGGATAATCGAGCATGGAGAAGTCCAAGTGTTGAAGGTTTCGGCAGATCATAATGTTGCTTATATGATCACCAAGACGTTGCTCAGTTGCAAGTTTTTCCACTGTATGTAGTTGATAAAGATGCATGAAGAAATCTAGTTTCTTGATGTTATAGAGTTAAATCCAAGATGGAGATTTGTGAGATATTTGATCGAACCCTAGTATGGAATTAAGCATGACGGCAAAGTCTATTCGCATGCTGCTGTCGGAGTAACGTGTGTTGTAGTCGAAGTTTGCTATAACATGTATTAGTCAATATTGCTAGGTTTGTTAGCATGTTGAATTGATTCTTGCTTGTAAATCCAGTTATTTAAGTTAGCTTGTAATGAGTCATTATTAAAAAAATCCATTAGGTTAGTGTATTAATTTTCTTATAAATAGCATGATAGTCTCTCAACTTATATAAGGAAACATATGAAGATAACGTACTAATTCAAGATAGAGAGGTTATTTGTTATTCTTATATACTTGTAATCTTATTTGAAAGAGAAAGGAAAAAATAACAATTTATAATCAATTCTTGTTGTTTCTTCTTGTTCTTCTTACTTGTTTTCTTTGTTAACGTCAACCCTTGCGTATTTCTTGAATTTAAGAAACAGCTTATATTTTGTTTCAAGATATTCTATTCACAACAAATAATATGAAGAATTTAATAATACCAGTAGTTGGTGAAAGAAAAAATTACTATATTGTTTAACAATAAAGACTCACATTATATACTTAGACAACAACAAAAATTTATTTATTTCTTATTTTAAATCAAAAAATACTATTTTAGTCATACATAATTTATAAATTATACATTAAAAAAAGAGTAATATTTTTTATTATAAAACATGTGAGACTATAACGTTGCTTCAGAAAACTAAGATACCATTTTATCAAAAAAAAAAAACTTAAGATAACAGTATTTGAGAGAATTGAATAATATAAATGATTGTTGAGATAATCAATTACACTATTGTTTGACAATAAAACTCACATTATATAAATTTAAAATAAAATAATACTAATTTTAAATTATATTTGTTTTAAACTGCTATTAAATTCCTGATTTTTATCTTCTAAATTGTAATTATATTATCATTAATTCATGATTTCAAAATCAATTTAATTCTTTGAATATTTTTATAATTTCTTTGACAATCAGGAACTGTATTTGGCTGTACCAAAAAAAATTTACCTGTTCCAACTAAGATTTAATAAATGAAAAATAAATTGATAATATTACTTAATCAAAAACTGATATTTAAATTTAACATAAATATAAATGTCAATTAAAAATATTTAAATTTCAACTTACAAAAATATACACTTCATCTAATACTCTTTCAATATACTCCACTTTCAAAGAGAATTATAGAAATAATTAATTTGGTTTTGTACAACAATAATCTATGCATTATAAAAATATTAAATTGACAATTTTACAATATTTTAACAATTTACAAAATTTAACTATTAATAATTAGATTTATAAAAAATATATATAAATTTGAATTACTAGCAATAGTAACACTTAGAAAAATTACAATATTTTTTTTAAAAGAAACAAATTAGATTATTAACCATTAATTCAAATAAATTACACAACCATAAAAAGAAATTTATCATAATTAATTTTTGAAATTAGTAAATAAATCACTTTACAATATCACAACATAAGAATAAAAATACATTATTTTGCATTTAGATACAATTATAAGTTTGAAATAATTTATTTAGTTATAAAATAAATTATGATCAATTATCAAATAAAATCAATTGTATTAAGTAATCATATGATTTAAATATATAGGTATTGTGTTGATAGTACTGACCCGTGAGATAAAAGGCAGAATATACATAATTCGTATTAAATTTATTATTGGAAGTTAAAAAGTTAATTAAAATCTGATATGCAAAAATATCTTGTCCACTGAATCTTTCCATAAATAAATAATGAATGTGTGTGATATTGGCATTGGTATAGTAAAATTGATTCCAGTAAATAGTGGAGAATATTTTTCACATGAAAAGTTACAATTTACAGTCGTCTTTAATGCAAAATCAAAGAAAATGGGTTATTGACCGCCTCCCTAAGGTTAATTTACATTTACATTTTAGGTTTTTTTTTCTTTAACTTTAACTTTTAACTCATCCTCTCTCCTCTCTTACTCCATTTGTGTCAGGAGCGTCCGCTGAAGAAATCTCTTCAATGGTAGAATCAAGTGCACCTTGTCAAGAAATCTCTTCAATGGTAGAATCGAGTGCACCTTGTCGTGGATACATTTCATCTGATGACGATCGAAATTTATAATTTTCAATCTAAAGAAATTTTAGATATTAGGGTATAACTTCGAAACGATAGAGGGCAATGGGTTAGGCGACAAACAGAATACCATTTGATTTTGTTGGTCTGCTGTGAAAATTTGATTTTCATTCAGATTGCATTTTAAATGTAGGGCTATTGAATATATGAAATTAGGGTTTCACTTGTTAAACATTAGCGGTTGGAGTTCATACATATTTATTTATTGTAATTGTTTATTTTATACATGATTTAATGATTTGATTTATTAATTTTGGGCATCAACAATGAAGACAGACACCAATCTTGCTGTTGTTTCCTCTAGTAATGAAAAAGTTGTTTTTCATTACATTAAGGAAGAACTAGTTGATAATAATGAGGAGAATAAATATAACATTGAGAGTGTGAAAAACATAATGAATGACAAAGATGACAATGTTGTAAATGGTGATCAAAGGAAAATAAAGGATGAAGAGAAAAAAACAGTTGATAAATCGGGCGTTAGGAAAGAAAAATGTAAAGCCGTTGCGAACACACAGGTCTTGAATGGATTGAATGGATCAAATAAGAAATTGGTCTTGAATGGATTGAATGGATCAAATAAGAAATTGGTCTTGAATGGATTGAATGGATCAAAGAAATTGGCCTTGAATGGATTGAATGGATCAAAGAAGAAATTGATCAAAAAGTCTGTGGCTAAGGAAGATATACATAAAGATGTTCGGGAAGCAAGACTATCAAATGGATCGGAGAAGATGTCAGAGGAAAAATCGATGGCTAAGGACGGTAAACAAAAAGTTGTTGCGAAATCAAAGTTCTCAAATAAAATCAAGGAGGAGTGGTTAATAGGGGCCATGCAATATACTTGGAAGACTCATAAGAAATGCAAAAAATAGGGCAAATAATGTTATGATAAGCAAACATTTATATATATATATATATATATATATATATATATATATATATATATATATATATATATATATATATATATATATATATATATATATATATATATATATTGTCTTTAATACAAAAAAGTATATATCTTATATTGTTTTCAATACTATTATATGCAGTATTTTCCTAGGACAATAACTAAAAGATGTCGTCGAACAATGCAAGAGAAAATCAAACTGTCAAGTTCATACGACAAGAAGGAACAATCAACCAAGCACCCACGAAAAGTACATGACATTGGGTACGAATTTGCTGGTGATACGTTGATTTGGAGTATGTTGCGGTTTTCTCCATATGTGTATGTGAAAGTGGATAGAAGCTGATGGAGTGTTTTTCTGGATTAAATATTTTGGTTTAAATCTTTTATATGTATATTTTCTATTTTATTTTAGAATTACTTTTGAAATCATATGTAAGAATTTGAATTAATTTTTATTCTCTCTTTATTCACTATTATCACCACAAATCTCAATTTATTTTATTTTATTCTTTTTCCTACCACCTCCAACACTACTTACTTATGTTAATGAAAATATTTTTGTTCCTAAAGTAAAATTCATTTATTACTCAGGTTAATGAAAATACTTTTAGCCCCAAAAATAAATTTCATTCAGTTATTTTTTCTTATTATTTTTTCCCGTTAATCGTATTATTTATTATTAAATAAAATATTATTAATTACGATTGATGAATTTAAATATTTATTTTTTGTTATTTTATTCAATTATTCAATTTAAATTATTATTTTATTAAATTACTCAATTATTTTCTCCCACTAATTATATTATTTATTGTTAAACAAAATTTGTTATAGAATTAAAGTATCTATTAGTTATATTATTCAATTATTTAATTTTATTAATTTATTACATTATATTAGCCAATTTTTTATTTTTGTTTGATTTGTTTCCATCCCTTACTTATTCTTTACAGTTAGCTGATTTGTAAAAGATAGATTAGTATATGAATTTCCGTTTATTATTTTTTTTAGATTTTACAGAAGTTATTATATTTTACTTTTTATTTTTTAATTATACTAAAAATATATGTTGTTATTTTTTTATAAAATACAAACTATCAAATTGTTGATATTATTTTAAGATACGCAATCAATATAAAATATTAAAATAATTTATTTAAAGTATTTGTCGTTTTAGTAGTAACTGAATAAAATTTATCACGTGTAGATGACTATTCAATATAAATTTTGTTAAGTATTATAATTTTATTAACTTTGAAGAGATTTTTAAAAACCCTAAAATTAGGATTTTTATACAAAACGAATATAAATTATTTTGAGAGTTTTTGAAAGTGAATTAATTTAAAAGTATGGTATTTTTTCTCTTTCTTTGTCAAGGTTTTGTTCCTTTATTATCCAAAGAATATAGGAAAATTTGAGGTAAATGAAAATTAATTTTTTTAAATATATCATGTTTTTTTTTTAAAAAATACTTAAATAATCACTTTTTAAATAATTTATCAAATTAACCATGTTTCAAACGAAAAAATTGCACACAAGAGAAGTATTCAGCGGTATGACGCATGCATTCATTTTTTGTACATAAGCGTCATGCATGATGGTGCATGCTTGTAGTTACAATCAAAAGGTGTAGGTAAAAGTCTATTTACCGTAAGGTATTACCATAAATACTTATACCTATGACACTTTACCATACATAAAAGTCTATTTTGACATATAATTTACTGTACCTACTGTAAATTGTCGTAGGTATAAGTATTTCGGTATATACCTATGGTAAATAGACTTTTACTTACGCCTTTTGATAAGATCTTGTTATAATTGTAAATCAATAGTCTTGTTCTCTTGTGACATCGTAATTGATATAAAGGTTACCTGTTGATCTTGAGTAAAAGCTTGGTGTAAGGAGGTTGCGGGTTGATCAAGTGATAAAAGCTTAAGTTAATAGTGAAACTCTCAAAGAGAAACTCTAGAAGGTTAGAGTACGATGTGTGGTTTAAGGTCGAACTAGTATGAATCTTGGTATGCATTTTCCTAGGTTTTATCTTTTATTTTCTTGTAATTTAGCTTTTCCCCTTAAATTTATGCTTCATCTTCAAGCTAAAATTAATTAATTTTTTTAAAATTCAAAAACCATATAATACAATTAAGGGTGCGCAAAAAAACCAATAACCATAAGCCAAATTAGTATCTAAATTAATCCATATTTAAAAATCTAGTCCAAAATTAAATTTTAGAATCGGTGACCCATTTATCAAAACCAGAAGAAAAAAAACTGGGAACCATATTCTAATTTGGACCAGTTATCGATTACCAAATGTCATACTCTCTCAAACTCTCTTTTGCACAGCTAAACCATAACTCCCAAACCCAAACCACCGCTGCTTTTTCCTCCTGCCACCACCGCCATAAATGCTTCATTTGCTGTCACAATCGTTAAATCTATAATCATAGTGAAAGATTTAAAAGCCGCTTAATCCTCCCGCCGCCACCGCCATAAATGCTTTCGCGTGGCTAAACCCAGATTCAAGTGAAAACTTTGTATAGTACACACTGTTCACCTGGCAAAATTAAAAGGAAAAAATTGAAGCTTTGCCATGTTGATGTGTTTATATTTTATTTTGTGTTATTCATTTTTGTTGTTGTTGTTTTTGGTAACCCATTTCTTGACAATTGGTTTTGCTTAAGAATAAGAAAACAAGTGTACACTTCTTAAATAAATCTCAATGAAAATCTAAACAAAACAGACCCTGCTATAAGGTGTTAATGGAAGTCTAAAACAAAATTTTAAGGAACTTTCTCTATATGAAAAGATATCTTGTTCTATCAAATTTATAACTAAAGCTTTGACGGGTAATATAAGAAGTACTTATTCAGAAAATTGGTTTTTTTTAAAGAAAATAAAAAATTGGTTTTGACAGAAATCGATTTAAAACTGTTTTTTTTTAAACTGGTTTTTTTATGAGAAACCGATTTAAAATTGAACTGATTCATATGTAAACCGATTTTAACAAAATAAATTGGTTTTTTGAAAACAGTTTTAAGATCCAAACTAAACCATATATATGGTTCAATTTGATTTGGTTTATGATCTATGAACAACCCTAAATACAATCCATTCCCTCCCCTTATTGGGTTTGAAGTCACTTGGTTAATAGTGGCATATGAGTTTAACTCCTATTGTACGACTAATAATATTAGGATGTAGGATGAATTAAAATAATATACTAAACAAACCATCATTCTTTAATGGAGAGGGGTATGCTAAAAGAAGATGAAAATCTTTGTAGAAAGGGTGAATTGTGATATCTGTTAAAAATAGTCCATTTGTTCCCATATATCAAGTTGGTGGTGTTGTAGAAAACAAGGCTATGGAGATATGGACTAAAAAAGGTTAAAGAAAATGTCTAGTATAATTCGAAAGCTAAAAATATTATCATTATGCTCTTAATATTGATGAGTTTCATTTCGTGTTTCTCACTATAATAATGCAAAAGAAATGTGAGACACCCTTCAGGTTACCCGTGTAGGTACAATCAAAGTAAAAGGGGTAAAATGAACATATTGACCCATGAGTATAAGTTGTTTAAAATGAAGTCTGAAAAAATATTTAAGACATGGAAAAATAATTTATTCAAATTGTTAATAACTTAAGAACTCTGGGTAAAAAATTTCTAAATGAAAACTTAATTAATAAAGTCATTAGATGTCTAAACTAAAATTGAAAACCTAAATTCACTGATATTTCTAAATCTAAAGAATTGTCTTATATGGATTTGGGCACCTTATTTGGAAAATTGCAGGAACAAGAGATTGAGTTGAAAAGACCAGCCAAAAAATGAAGAAGGTGACGAAAATAAGAAAAGTCTCGCACTCAAAGCCGAAGAAGTCAAAGATTCAAAAACTGATGAAGACATGGATCTATTAGTCTAAAAGTTTAATAATTTCATAAGGCACGAGAAGCAGCCTCAAAGATTTCAACACAAAAATGAAGAAATATCTTTTTTCGTGCCAACAACTTTCTAATATGAAAAGAAATGTCACATAAAGGCAAATTGCTTTCAAGATCATAAAAGAGTTGAAAATTTCAAAGACCTTGAAAAGAAACTGATCGTACCTGATCAAAGAGATCGATGGGCTGCCACACATCTGAGCTGTCGAACTGTTGACTTGATGGACAGAGAGGGGGGTGTACCTGAAACACACTCCGATGCCAAAGTAAACGACGAGCAGAGTGATAACAAGTACAAAGAGAAGAGTGATAAAATTAGGTTACATGACCCTCTAGTGGAATAGGGTATTTATAATGAGTCCCCAGCGTAGGGCCAACAATTACTCTATGTTGGGTTGGGCTGTTTGGCCCAACGTAGGTAACTGTTAGGGTTGACGTGGCATCGTGAAGACAAGCACGTGGTCTTCACCCTAGTGTAATTGTTCCGTGTTATCCGAAAGGTGGAAGACTGAATCATCAGGACACGGGTAGTTACTTGATGACGTGTCTCCGCGTAGGGGACACGTGGAGAACGTGAGGGAGGTTTGAGGAGCTTCTCGGACTGGATGGGCTTTGCCCGACCGTTGGGGAGAAGGAGGCTAGCTGGACAGCTACAAAGGTCCTGCCCGATGACTGTTGGCCTGTGCTCGACGGGAGAAGATGTTCTGCCCGACGAATCTTCTGCCCGACGAATCTTCTGCCCATCAATGAGGTCTTATTGGGCCTGCTTGACTGTGGGCCAAACGCTGGCCCAGTCCAAAACAGTAGCCCCCAAGTTGTTGCTCGCGGTCAAGCGGGCTATGAATTAAGGTGCGAAAAGTTGGCGGGGATGTTGCTATGTCAGGCAGGCTGTGGTTGTGTCGTCTGGGCGAGTCTACAACGAGTGAGGAGCCCGCGGTCGAGGAGGGGAAACTGAAGAGACGCAGGGAAGGTGGAGGGTCGTCATGTGTCTTCTTGTGGAGGCTACGGGCTAGGTACTTGAGTGCCTAGCGACACTTTGTTTCCCGTACTAGGGATATATATATATATATATATATATATATATATATATATATATATATATATATATATATATATATATATATATATATATATATATATATATATATATATATATATATATATATATATATATATATATATATATATATATATATATATATATATATATATATATATATATATATATATATATATATATATATATATATATATATATATATATATATATATATATATATATATATATATATATATATATATATATATACGGACCTAGCTTGTTCTTTCGTTCATTCGTTTTCTTTGTTGCTGCTCGACACCTTGGGACAACTGCCTGGCGCTTTCAATCTTTCTGTTCGACCTTCACAATCTTTTAGCCCGACGCGACAACTTTCTCAGCCACCGTATCACGTAAGTTCCTTCTTCCCTTCTGGTGTTTTTTAGTGTTTCCGGTGGCTCCGCTGGGGGCACCGGGATGACCGTGGGCTTTTCCGGCGAATACGCCAGAGGGTCTTTCAAAATTATGGTAGTGACTGACTGTCCTTGGCCCGTGCGATGAGTGGCCCGGGGAGGGTTGATAGAACTTTGAATGCCCGAGGATAGTTGATGAATGCCCCAGGCACGAGTTAATGTATGCGCCGAGGATAGGGAGGGTATTCCCTTGGCACCTCGAGGGCAAGGCTAACCCACATCGTCATCTGGACGTTGAAGCGATCACGCCCTTTCACTTGAACTGTGGTGAAAGGGTGGATTTGATTTGGCTGTCGAATTCACCAAGTTCCTATGCTTTTCAGGTAAAATGGCCGAACACGACGAGGAGAAGGTGCAGTGGTACTTATCCAAAGACGAAGAAGGTCGCCAGGACGAGGCCGTCGCAGATCCCCCGGACAGACCGTTAGCGGAGTGGGTTGGGGATGAGCCTCTAAACTATATGTCGAGGTTCATCCTCGACGACTCCGACGCTTTTGCCGTGATTGAAGATAGGGTGGCTGGGTCTCCCCGTCAGTTTCGAGCCTGTCGGCCACGGGAGTTGGATCGTATATGCTCACGGTACGACGGGGCCGGTTCCCCATGTATGAGTTTGCTTTCAAGGAGGTGGGGATGCGCATGTCGTTCATGGTCTTCCAGCAGGGCGTGTTCAACCACTCGATGCTGGCACCATCCCAACTCCATCCAAACTCTCTCGTCTTTCTCCGGGCTTTTAAAATCGTCTGTGACTATCTTGAACTCGAGGCATTATCCCGCTGTTCTTTTGCGTCTTTCATCTACAGCGGCAGACGGTGGCTGGTCAACACAACTGGGTCTCTTTAAAGCAACCGACCAGACTCTTCTGGCCATATACCGACTCAATGCGAGGGTTCAATGACAGATGGTTTGTGGTCATGCCGGTGACGGACGAGGCCTACGACACCATGTTTCGGAGAGAGGTCATTATCGTGGACAGGCAATCTGAGGATAGTTATGAGTCTAACTTCCCCTTGGAGTGGATAGACCTGCATTTCCGTTCGAGCACTGATAGCTTCATTTACTGCCCTTCCCGTCTGGGCGAGGAGGATAGTTTAGCTTTTAGAAAGTTGATGGACTTCGTCAGACGTCTTCCTCCTTGGAAGTGTGTGTCCTTCGACGTGGAGTATATCCGTGACGCAGATGGGGAGATACGAACAGAGACCCGATGTATCAATACAAAGGCTCTGCTCGAGTGCCGGATAGAGGCTGAGGCTCACCGGCTCCTAGGTAGTTGGGCATCTCCCCGACTAGTCTTTATTATTCGTTTTTTATTTTTAATGCTAACTGTTTTTCTTGTGCTCTTCTTGCAGGTACAATGGGCTCCGTGGAGGAACGTGTAACCAAGCTGATGATTAGGGGAAATCGTCGTCCTTAAGGGAGGGCTGCCGCTGTTCGGAGGGAGGCGGTCGTTGGGTCTGCGGGAACGACTTCATCCCTGCAGGGCAACGACTCCCCGACGTCACCCTCGGCCCCCAAGAGGCGACGAGAGGCCAAAGTATCTCCAATTGATCTAACAGATGGGTCCCTGGAGCAGAGTTTCATTCTGCCCCCCGTTGTCTCCGACCGAATTACTTTTTGGGGGGAATGCTCCCGTGGTGGCTTCGGAGGAGGCGAGGAACATCTTGGCCGCGAGCAAGGAGGCTCGGAGGAAGATGTTGTTCGCGGATCTGGCCGTGGTGGTGAGGGCTTTCGAGACGGCCCTTGTGCTGAATGAAGAGGGGTACTCCTCGGAGGATTTGGCTGCCGCCAGGAGTGAGCTCGCGGTATCCGAGGAGGTCCGATCTAAGCTGGAGGCCGACCAAAAGGAGTACCAAAAGCAGGAAAAGGTCCACCGGGAGCGCATCGGGGAGCTAGAGAAGGCACTGAAGCAAAGGGAGGACGAGTTGGTGGGAGTTAGGGGTCGTGCTGCTGAGCTCGAGGTTATGGTCTCCGCGATCGAGGAGGAGCGACTAATAGCGTCTCGGCGGGAGCTGGTGGAGAGGATCCGTTAGCTTGAGGAGGACTACTTGGGGGCCGTCGAGGTGGGCTTCAAGAGTGTTGTTGACCAGGTTCGGCTCGTTAACTCCGGTTTCGACTTGTGACCGACGGGATTGGCCCTTTCCATCAGATCCAGGATGGTCGTATCATCATGCCCGACGACTCGGTGAACGAGGAGGAGGACCATGTCGAAGATGATCAACTATATTAGGTGATGGGGGCTTGCGTGCCCCTTTTAATTTGTCAGCCTGCGTGCCAAACAGTTTCGGCCTGCGCGCCTAGTTTTGTTATTTTGACTTTCGTTCGGGCCGTGGGCCCTTTCTTGTAATATTTGACTGTCGGGCTTGTGCCCGTTTTATGGAATTCATTTCTTCTTAGATGTTGATGTGTGCTTAACTATTTGTACATGTATGCATGCTTTATACGCTTGTTCGCATGTTTATTATGCTTATTTGTATGATTACTATGTTGTTGGGAGTGGTAGCTCGACATTTCTTGTTGTGTCCGGTAGTGTAGGGAACTGGCCGGTTCACCGGTGTGGTTATCTAGTCGATTACGAGGATGGACCATGGTCGGGGACCTATCCCCGCGGCATGAACGTCCCATCGCGAGTTGGGTGTTCTGCCAACTTCGGTACTACGACGGTGACTCTCGGGCGAGGGGTCCCCGTCGAACAGAGCGCTCTGCCCCCACACACAAAGGGCAAGCGCTTGTTATCTCGTTGATCTCGAGGAGACGCGATTGTACCATGTCACGCTCCCGTGGTCGCGAGGCATTTCGTCGCAAGCAGTATTTAACTGTAGTATTTTTTTAGCTTCTCAGCATTCCATGGTCGAGCTATCTCGTCCCCGTGTAAGTTCTCGAGGTAGTAGGCCCTGTGTGTTGTCTTGTTTCGGACACAGTAAGGGTCTTCCCTGTTGGCGGCGAGCTTGCCCTCACGCGAGTCCTTCTAGTTTCTCTGCAAGACCAGGTCGCCGACCTGGAATTCGTGCCTTAGGATTTTGCTGTCGTAGCGAAGGGTGATTTTTTGCTTTAGCGTGGCCTCGCGGAGAGCTGTTCCCGGCTGAATCTCTTCGACCATGTCGAGTTCCTCTCGGAGGGCCTCGTCGTTAGTCTCCTCCTTGAGGGGGGATTCCTTCCTTCTGGAAGGCTCTCTTATTTCCACCAGGATTACCGCCTCAGTTTCCTAGGTGAGTCGGAAAGGGGTTTCTCTGGTGGTCGAGTGAGGCGTTGTTAGGTAGGCCTTGAGCATGCTATGGAGCTCCTCGACCCATCCTTTCTTGGCGTCTCCGAGTATTCATTTTAGCCCTCGTAGGATAACCCTATTCGCGGCCTCCGCTTAGCCATTCGTTTGTGGGTGCTTGACCGAAGTAAAATGGTGCTTGGTCCCAAGTTTGGTCATAAAGTCTTGGAAGTTCTTGCCGGTGAATTGTGTCCCATTGTCAATGATAATGGCCAGAGGGACGCCAAACCTGGCGAGGATGTTCCTCTTGTAGAAGCGGAGTATGTTGTATGCCGTGATTTTGGCGATGGCTTCAACCTCGATCCATTTGATGAAGTAGTCAACACCGACTATTAGGTATTTATTTTGATAGAAGCCTAAGGTGAACGGGCCGAGGATATCTATCCCCCACCAGGCGAACGGTCAAAGGGAGGAAAGGGACTTGAGTTCTCTCGGAGGGGCGAGGTGCATGTCTTCGTGCCTCTGGCATCTATCGCACTTCCTTACATGCTCCTTCGCATCTTCTTGCATTGTCGGCCAGTAATATCCAGACCGCAGGGCCTTCCTTGCCAAGGATCATCCTCCGAGGTATTGTGCGTTGATGCCCTCATGGACCACTTACAGGATGGTTAAGGCATGATTTTTGTCGACGCATTTGAGGAGAGGGATCGAGAAGCCTCTTCGGTACATCTTGTTCTCGAGTAGCACGTACGAGCAGGCTCGAAGTTTGATTATACTAGCCTCCTTAGCATCGTCGGGGAGCAGTCTCGTGCTAAGGTAGGCATGTATCGGGGTTATTCAGCAGTCGCTGTCTTCGATGGCATTGACGTCGAACAATGCTTTTGCCCTCTCCATGCTAGGATGTGCGAGGACCTCCTAGACGATGAATTTGTTCCCGCCTTTCTTCTTGGTGCTCACTAACTTTGAGAGGATGTCTGCCCGCGTGTTCTGCTCGCGAGGAACGTGTTGTACCTTGGCGTACTCGAAAATTTTCATGGGTTCCCTTATGAGGGCCGAGTATTCATCCAGGTTGTTATTCTTTGCTTGGTACTCGCCCCGGACTTAGGATGCGACCAATTGGGAGTCCGTGAAGATTTTTATCTTTTTGGCTACAAGGTCTTTTGCTAGGCAGAGTCCGGCAAAAAATGCTTCGTATTCGGCCTAGTTGTTCGTTGTCGGGAAGGCTAGCGTCAGGGAGACCTCCACGACCGTGCCTTCCTCGTTTTCCAGGATGATGCCCGCGCCAATCCCCGAAGGGCTTGAAGTGCCATCGACGAAGATGGTCCACTTGTGAGCTCCAGGAGTTGACTCTGTGGCAGGGGTCATCTCGGCGATGAAATCGACCAGCACTTAGGCCTTGAGCGCTTTCCTGCCTTCGTAGGTAATGTCGAACTCGGAGAGCTCTAATGACCACCTAAGCATGTGCCCTGCCATATCGGGTCGGTCGAGCAGCTGTTTGATTGACTGCTCGGTCCTGACTACGATGGTATAGGCCAGGAAGTAGTGTCGGAGCCTCCTAGCCACGTTGATGAGGGCCAGGGTGACTTTCTCGATCTGCTGGTATCTAACTTCCATGCCGTGGAGGGCCTTGTTCGTGAAATAGATCGGTTTCTTCCCGCCAGGAGTTTCCCGGATTAGCACGGTGCTCACAACCTCGGTTGAGACGACCAAGTATAGGTAGAGGGTTTCCCCGACGTCCGGCCTCGTCAAAACATGTGGTTCTGATAGGACACATTTGAGGTGGAGGAGGGCTTGCTCACATTCTTCAGTCCATTCGAAGGCGGCTTCCTTTCTTAGCAGTTTGAAGAAAGGGAGGGCGTGCTGCATGGATTTGGAGACGAAACGGGACAACGATACGAGTATCCCATTGAAGAACTGTATCGATTTCTTCGCGCTCGGCATCGTGATCTCGGAGAAGGCCTGACACTTATCTGGGTTTGCTTCGATCCCCCGTTCTGTCAGGTAGAATCCAAGGAACTTTCCTGCGCGTACCCTAAAGGTGCACTTCTCTGGGTTGAACCGCATCCTGCACTTCCTCGTTGTCTCGAAGAATTTCTTGAGGTGTGCCATGTGGTCGACCTCCGTGCGGGATTTGACAATCATATCGTCCATGTAGACCTCGAGCATGTCGCCTATCTCTCCTCGGAAGACTTTGTTCATCATCCGTTGGTAGGTGGAACCGTCGTTCTTTAGGTCGAAGGGCATTACGTTGTAGTAGTAGTTGCCCGAATCAGTCATCAATGTCATGCTCTGCTTGTCGACCTCGGCCATAGGGATTTGGTTGTACCGCGAGTAGGCGTCCATGAAGGACAGTAGTTTAAAACCCGCCGAGTTGTCGACGAGTTTGTCGATGTTGTGGAGGGGATAGGCGTCCTTTGGACATGCCCGGTTGAGATCGGTGTAATCAACACAATCCTCCATTTTCCATTAGATTTCTTTACAAGTACAATGTTGGATAGATAGGTTGAGTATCGGGCTTCCGAAATAAAATTTGCCTCTAGGAGGTCTTTTACAGCTTTTCCAGCAGCCGTCGTTGATTTTTCGGGGGACTGCCAATGTCTACGTTGTACTACAGCTTTCGCGGCCGGGTCGATGGAGAGTTGGTGGCAGGCGACCACGGGGTCGAGGCTGGGCATCTCGGCGGCGCTCCAAGCGAAGAGGTCGGCGTTCTCCCGGAGGCAGGCCTTCAGCTGCTTCCTCGCCAGGTCGGGCATACCAACTCTAATCTTCACGGTTCTCATCGTGTCTGCACCAAGGGCTACTATCTCAAAGTCCCCATCTGGAATGGGGCATGTTGGGTGGATAGGCTGCCCGTTGGTCGTTGGAGGAGTGTCTTCGGCATTCTCTTCGTGATCTGGCTCGCTGGGGAAACGACAGTCGAGGTCTACAGCGTCGACGTGGTCCTTTGGCCTGCTCTCTTGGACGGGTGGAGGCTTGGTTGCTTTTGTCGACGGACCGATCGTGCTGAGGCCCTTCATTGCTGCATCAAAACATCGAAGGGTTGCTTTTATATCCCCGTTGAGGGTGACGACGGCTCCCAGCCTTGTATAATACTTCATCTTCAGGTGGACGGTTGATGGTACCGCGGTGAGCTCGGCCAGCGTTGTTCTGCCTAGGATGTAGTTGTACAAGGACGGGCACTCGACGACCAGGAAGCGAACGTTGATTTCCCTTGCCGTTTCCTGTGCTCTAAAGGTGACCTTGAGTTCCACATAACCCCATGGCCTTGCTGTCGTCCTGTTGAACCCCTGGGGGTCAGAGCCAAGGTAGGGAGTTAGGTTGGTTTCGTCGAGCTGTAACGTCGAGAAGAGATGGGTATACATGATATCCGTCGAGCTTCCTTCGTCGACCAGAACGCGGCGAACATTAAAATTAGCCATTTGTGCCTGTATCAGTAGGGGAATGGCCGAGCTGGGGGCTCCCCCGGGGAGTTCTTCGAGATAGTATGTGATTGGGTTGGATCAGCCGTGCAATTTGTCGAGCGTGCTCATTTTACCGAAGTTGTTGTTCATCAGTTCGTCAAACTTCCTTTTTACCGACCCAATCGAGAGCTTGCTTGGGGTCCCACCCGAGATGACCATTGCCTTGAGAAAGTATTCCCACAGGGTGATTGGGCGCACTGGTTCCTCAGGTAGATCGTGCCTGGCAAGGAGGTCGTGTTCTCTTATTGAGAACCAGTCTTCGGAGCGATCAACGCAAAGGGTCACCTGTAGCCCAAATTTGTTGGTAGGGGAGGGATGTCTTCAACTCTCTTGGCTTCTGGGGCCTCTTGTGGGGGGCATCTCCTCCCCTGGTGTATCTCTTCAAGTGGCCATCCTTGATGAGTATTTTGATTGCGTCCTTTAGATGGATGCAGTCCTCCGTAACGTGCCCGTGTCCTCGATGGAAACTGCAGTATTTGGACTTGTCCATGTTGGCTTTGGGGGGTGCCGGTTTGGGGAAGCGGACACCTCCCTAGACGAACTCCGAGTTGGCACACTTGGTCAGTATGCGCTCGCGGGAAGCAACAAGGGCAGTGTACTCGGTGAAGCGGCCAGTTGAGCCCCTCTGCTCCCAGGGCTCTCGAGGACGGTCGTCCCGTCTTCGGTCTCCCCCATGTCGGGGGGCTAGTGCTCCCTCCTCTTAGGACCCACGAGGGGCTTCATGGTTGCGGGATTCTCGAGCAGCATTGGTGGCTTCGGTTTCCTCGTACCGGATGTAATGACAGGCTTTCTCGAGGAAGCCTTGCAGGGTATTTGGCTGGTGGATTGCCACGACCTCGTAGAACTTGGAGCCGCGATGTAGGCCTTACTCCATAAGGTAGCGCTTCATATCATCCAAAGTCGTCACCTGGACCGCCTCCCTCGTGAAACTCTTAATGTAGTTTCTGAGAGGCTCATCCGGGGCCTGGATGATTGCGCCCAGGGCGGCCTCCATCTTTGGATGCCATGAAATGCTGTGAAAACAGATCCTTCAGAACCCTCCAAGATGTGACAGACTCAGGTTCCAGACTTTCGTACCAAGTCATGGCCCCTTTCCTCAGCATCGTCGGGAAGAGCCTGCACTTGATGGCTCCCCGGACGTTCCTGTAGTCGAGCATGGCCTCGATGTTCTCCAAATGATCGTCTAGATCCGAGGTACCTTCGTACGTAGAGAGTACGAGCGGTTTCTCCATCCCGTAGGGAATGGGGGTTGCCATGATCTCCTGCGAAAGGAGGATCCTATAGTCATCTTCGTCACTGCGGACAGGGGAGTGCAGAGGCGACGGGTCATGCTGAGGAGGCTGATTACGTCCCCTCGGTCTTCAGGCCGGGGCTTCAGGCCTGTTCGCTCTTGGCTTCGGGGAACGCCTCTCCTTCTAGAGGGTGACCTGACGCGCTTTTTAGAGGCCACAGGTTGGGGACTTTCCAGCTGTGGTCGAGCCCCCGTGGACGGGGTGAGGGGCTCCAAGAGTTCCTGCGCTAATTTCTCCGCGGGAGAGAGCGGGACGAGGTATCCTATTCCAGTGCTCCGATGTGCTCATTCTGTTGGAACAACATCATGTTTGTTTGGTTGATGTCTGCGAAGAGGGCAGTCATCGTGGGGTCCGCTCCATGTGGTGTAGGAATGGGCTGGAAAACAGCCGGGCTCCTTGCCCGAGGTGCGACGTAATGTGTCGCATCCTCGGACGATGAAGAGGCGGTCTGGCCGTCCCTGGTGTCGCCTTTATGGCCGTGGGAGGTCCCCGCCTGGTCGTCGTCGTTGGTGATTTGGACGAGGGCGGAGTTGTGGACAGCATCGTCGTGACGTGGGCTAGTCATGATCTCGAAATTTGAAATAGGAAGCTTTGGTTCTTCTGCTCGGAGGAACGAGGAAGCTTAATTTCCACAGACGGCACCACTGACCATACCTGATCAGAGAGATTGATGGGCTGCCACGCATCTGAGCTGTCGAACTGTTGACTTGATGGACAGGGGGTGTACCTGAAACACTCTTTGATGCCAAAGTAAGCGACGAGCAGAGTGATAACAAGTACAGAGAGAAGAGTGAGAAAATTAGGTTACCTGACCCTCTAGTGGAAGAGGGTATTTATAATGAGCCCCTATGCGCAGGGCCAACGGTTACTCTGCATTGGGCTGGGCTGTTTGGCCCAACGTAGGTAACTGCTAGGGCTAACGTGGCATCGTGAAGACCAGTACGTGGTCTTCACCCTAGTGTAACTGTTCCGTGTTATCCGAGAGGTGGAAGACCGAATCATCAGGACATGGGAAGTTACTTGATGACGTGTCTCCGCGTAGGGGACACGTGGAGAACGTGGGGGAGGTCTGAGGAGCTTCCCGAGTTGGATGGGCTCTGCTCGACCGTGGGGGAGAAGGAGGCTAGCCGAGCAGCTACAAAGGTTCTGCCAGACGGCTGTTGGCCTGTGCCCGACGAGAGAAGATGTCCTTCCCGATGGATCTTCTACCCGTCGATGAGGTCTTATTGGGCCTTCCAACCTATTGGGGTTTGGGCCTGCTTGACTGTGGGCCAAGCGTTGGCCCAGTCCATAACAAAAACAAACAAGGCATACATAACATGAAATGATAATTATATGGACTCTTTCAATGAATCATAAGTAGAGGAAGAACTCAACATATTTCTTATGGAAAAATATGAAGATAACGTGGTAAACGATCTAACTTCCTATTTTACTTATTACGAACTCTTCCTCTTCTGTAAAAATTTAGGAAATGAGTCAAGACAATTAAAAGAATTTTCTTTTCTCTAAGTCAACTACCTCCTCTCTTTGAATAGAAAGTAAAAACTTGTTAGAGGAAATAGATTGTCTTAGATAAAAATAAACACTTTTATTTAACAACTCTCCTTCTTAGTCTCCTTTTTATGGAAACTTTGGCAAATCTATCTAGTGTAAAAAATGCAATATTTTAGAAACAAAATTGATAATATGCATAACACATTTGATAAATTTAACAAAGGGAGAGATAACTTTAATCTCAATTTAGGTAACCAAATAGTAACCTATAATAATGTTGGTCTAGATTATGAACCAAAAAAATGTTAAATCATTTAGTAATATTTGCCCTGCGAATATAACCTCTAAATATAATATGCCAAAATATAACTATTGTGGTAGAAATATTCATATTGATTTATTCTACTTCATTAGAAAAAATCACGATAATAAAAATGATTCCTCCTCGTCTCATCTCTATAAGAAAAACTATGAAAATAACATAAGAAACAATATTTTATTACTTCTATGATCATAACTTGAATTGAAAATCTAAAAAAAAATATACATTACATTAATGTTATAGGATCCAAATTTAAATAAAAACAATCATAAGCATTATCAAAGAAGAAAATATTGAAGTTTATCAAAAATCAAAGCTAAGAAGGTTTTGTTATTTAGAGCAAAGAAAGTCAAATTCTAAGATCAACATCAAAGGAATCGAAATCTTTGAAAGCTTGCATGATCTTATGCCTTTGTATAATTTTATTTGTTTAGGATAATAATGTCTATTTAAATTTGAGTAGCTCTTAAGGTACTAAAGTAATGTACGTAAACACACACATATAAAATAATTTTACAAACTTCACCTCTTTCAAAATTTTCTTAAAAATCATTTTTAGTTGTTTGTTAATCAATTAAGAAGTGTCATAACCAAATGGGAAATCACAAACTTGCTTTTTAATATATTAGAACATGTATCCAATTAATTATGTAGAAAACTTTGCACCTAATCGATCATGAAACCTCTTAATCACATAGGCTCTGAATCTAGTTAGGTAATTTCCTAATTAGGTAAGTTTAATCGATTAGCAAAGCTAATATATTAGAGACTGACTCCAACTCACGGTTTCTTTCCTTTTTAGGTCAAATTTTTCTACTATATAAAGGATATATTATGCTCTCTTGTAAGAACAAAAATCGTATTTTATATTTTCATTTTTTGCTCACTCTCTTCTTAGAAACTATTTTAAATATTTTTTAATATTTTACTGTCGAGAGAGCGAAAAACATAATATAAGAGTTGTGTAATTTTTTGTTTTATCATTTTCATACCCTAGGTTTTACTCTTAGATCCTTTGATCTTCTGCATAGCATATCATGTCTGTCATTTTACATAATACCCAATTTATCAGCTAAAATAAACTTGTTGGATTTACAGTGAATCGGTCAAATAAAAGTCAACTGCGTGTAAAATCAGTGGATGGAAAATTTAAAAATCGAGCCTGTAAACGTTAATGATATTAATCTGCGTTTCACGTAGTTTAACCTGACGTGCTCATTTAAATTTTTCAACCACTTTTCAGTCGCATTTTTAGACAGTTTAACCCATTTTAGCGGGTAAAATTTATTTCAAAATTTGATCAAACGCTGTATTTTTCTGAATAGTATATTTTACATTGATCATTTTGGTATATTCATTTTTTTTGTGCACTTCGATACCGGTCCAATTATTCATTTTTACCGCTTTTATTTCTATTTTTAATTAATAATTATTTTAATTAATCTATTTTTTATTTTAGAGTTTCATTATAGTTTATTTTATTGTTATTGTTATTTATTTATTTTGTTTTTATTTTATTCATTTAATTTTTGTTTTATTAGTTTTTAGGAAACTTGTTAAATAAGTTTCTTAAGAGTGACTTTTTTAAGTTCCCATGAAGAGTGATTTTTTTAAGTTCCCATGAAAAATGACTTTTTTAAGTTCCCATGTACATAATCACTTTTCCATATTTTCCTCCTTCCTCATGCTATGTGTCATCACTTCATCACACAAAGCCTACACTATATTACTAGCATTATATTTTTAAGACCCCATTTTATGGAAGTTGTTACCCACTTTCTACTACTTTTCTCACTATAAAAACCACATAAATCATACTACTTTTTACACATTCACAAAAACACTCTCACACTTTATACTCTTTTCCTCACCACCTTCCACATAAACTAAAAAATCCACTATCCACCATATTCTATCATCACTCTTTCATACACAATATCTTCCATGATATGAATAACTCACCTTCATTTTCTCAATAATAAAGCACCACCTACATTTTCTTTTTCTTTATGGTACCTCTAATCTCACATAAAACATCATCCTTCATCTAGACACAATACTCCCTCGTCTAATCTTTATCATGTTTTTTTCTTTTCTTTTACTTTATTTATTTATTTAGTTTATTTTAATTTGTAAAGTATTTGGAAAGACAAAAAAGGAGATTTTTAATTATTTATCTTTTATTAGTTAATTGTTAAATATTTAAAAATCCAAAAATATATGTTGTAATTATTAATTAATTTAAATATTTATATTTAATTTGATTGATTAAATTATTAGTTAATCTTGTTAAATATTTATATTTAAATTGATTAATAATTTTTTTTGTTGCTTGATTCTATTTGTGACTGATTTTCTTCCATGTACATGTTCCTTTACTTATATTCCTTGTTGACCTAATCCAAGGGAAGAGACTGTGTGTTGACTTATTGTCATTGTGCATGTCTCTTGCTTATCTGTCTTAGTTGTTCTTGGTTCTTAGAACTTGGCAACTCATAGTTCTACGAACTACAGACGCTCTGATTTCTCAAGTACCTCTTGAGGATACGTAGGCACAAGATGCAATGTCTTGGCGAGCTCACTAACAAATAACTTCCTGTCAACATTTGCAACTTAGGACTGGAGTCGTCGTGCTCTATTTAGTCGTCCTGCCGTGGGCATTCCCTTCCTTGCTAACTTAACTTAGTTTAGAGTCGTCACACTCTATGTAGGTGTCTCACCGTAGACATTTACTTTTCCTTTGGAATCTTTACCATAGTCAAGAGTTCCTCACCCCTAGTTAGAGGAACTACTATTTCTCTGATTCCATCCCCGTCAGGATACGTAGGCACGAGATGCGATGTCTTAGCAATCATACTTTGTATATACTTTAGATTTTTACCTTAGCACTTTTTCCTTTAGCAAGCAACTTTAGCAAAACACAAATACTAACAAGAGGTTCCTATAGAGTACTACAGATGTTTAGGATGTGAAATACCTACCCTAGGCATAACCAACCCCCGTACCTTTGATATCTCTTAGCTTAGCTTTAGGCCTTACTTTTTGCTTTGGATTTTTATTATGGGTTATTCTTTCTTTTTCCCTTCCCTCGGATAAATTAAAGTTCAGTTGTGAATTTATTGAATTAAGATTCAAGTTAATGAATAGCTTGGTATCACGATTCTCACCGCAACAGAAATGGCGACTTCACTGGGGACTTCCCCTAAGAGGGTTAAGCCCACCTGTTTATATTTGTGTTTGCTATATGTTTGCTTGCTATATATTTGTGTATATTTGTCAATATATCTGTTTGTTTTGGGTGCCTTGAGTGGTGAGATAAATCCTAACCCGGATTTGAGTGACACATGAGATAGGATTGTGATAGGACCAATAGTTAGACTGTTGGGAGTAGTCCCAATAAGTCTGACATATGATGTAATCACGCTCAGTGGAGACTTCCTTGAGATAATTGGTGATGCATGAGTAGTCGTGTATTCATTAATTGTTTCAATCCGAGAGTTTGTGAAGCTGGGGACTTTTAGTAACACTATTACCCCACTTGTCCTTTTTAGGACGTAGTGCAGAAACTGTTAGGGAGTAGTCCCTCAATAATTGTCACACAATGCTACACTCAGACGAGTTTATCTTGAGAATATTGTCGACTCACATAAGTAGTTGTGTTGGTTGACAATATCCGAAGGATTTACTATGACTCTGGAAACTTTGTTAGAACCCGTTGTACAAGTGCTTTACCTATAGTACACACCCCGTGGTTGGTTCTTCACCCAGACCCCAGGCTGTGATCTTGAACCTTTGATCCTTCTATATGTGTTTTTCATATCATTGCATTGCATTTGCATCTTTGCATGGTCCATTGCATACCATCTGTTTGTCCAATCGCTCATCTCCAGTTGTCTTCATCTTCCAGTGTGTCTTTGAGTCGTCAAGTTGATTCCTCGACACCGATATCGGACTAGAGCTAACTATAGACGCAAGATGTCAGAGCAAGAAGTATACAATGCGGAAATCTGAATGGAGATTGATGACTTAAAATCAGGCATGACCAAGCTCACCGAGATGCTTCAAGTACTGATTTCCAGAGGAGAGCCATCTCAGAGGACCATCATTCAGGAAGCTTCAAGTGCTGATCCTCCTCCTATTCAAATGCCATCATCTACTTGGCTAGAGTTTGGTTTACCTCCTAACTACTCTCCACCTCTTGCATCTACTGCTATGATTGGTCATACTAGCAAACCAATTTTTCAAGCTCCCGTCTTTGCTGAGCCTAGACCTGTGGTCCACACTGTTACCCAGACTGGCCGAGCTCCCTTTAAGAACCCTCTCTATGAGTGCAATGCTGCCAGTGCTCAAGGGTAAGATCACGAAGATTTGTTGAGGATGAGGTTGTCCGTGAACAGTTTCAGATCATAGATAAGAGACTCAAAGCCGTCGAGGGTACTGACTTCTTCAACGTAGATGCAGACAATATGTGCCTAGTTTCTGACCTTGTTATGCCTGCTAAGTTCAAGACTCCCGAGTTCGTGAAATATAAAGGTCACTCATGTCCAAGAGCCCATCTAGTCATGTACTTCCGAAGGATGATAGCTTACACCAACAATCAAAAGCTGCTCATCCACTACTTTCAGGATAGTTTGAGTGGTGCCTCTCTCAAATGGTATATGAACTTAGAGCATAACAGTGTCTAATACTTCTAGGATCTTGCCAACACTCTCATGAGGAAATACAAATACAATCTGGACATGGCTCCTGATCACCGTCAACTTCAAAATATGTCTTAGAATGAAAGAGAGTCGTTCAAGGAATACGCTCAGCGTTGGAGAGAGTTAGCTTCCCAAGTTGAACCCCCTCTAGAAGAGAAAGAGCTAATTGGAATATTCATGGATACGCTGTCCCCTTTCTATTGGGAAAAGATGATTGGGAGTGTCTCTTCAAGCTTTACAGATCTGGTGACTATTGGCCAAAGGTTAGAAGAAGGACTAAAAAATGGTAAAGTATCCAAAGCCGCTGAATCTTCCAATGGTGCAAAGAAATCCTTTGGGACCTTCCATAAGAATAGAATATCAAACTAATGTTGTCATGACTGAAGTGAGAAGGCCTCGTCCTGGACCTCAGTATAATAACTCTACTATTGTTTCTGTTACTCCTGTTGTTGCTGCTCTATGACCAACACAAGTTCCTCAACATCCAACTACTGGACATAACCAGTATCGAAATAGGAATCAATTTGATCCTATTCCCATGACATATACATAACTTTATCCTGACCTGGTTCAACAAGGGCTGATCACTACAAGGACTCTACAACTTCCTTCTAATCCTCTTCCAGCTGGATTTAGAGCTGATCTCCATTGTGCATTTCATGAGGGCGCCCCAGGCCACGACTTGGAGCATTGTTATGCACTGATAGCCAGAGTGCTGATTTGGTTAGAACTGGAATCCTTGGTTTTAAGGATAGCCATCTGAATATCCAGAATAATCCATTGCATAACATCAAAGGTGAAGCTTTAGTCGACTTCAGCGGACTATCTCCCTAAAACCCAATGCTTCAGACATGACAACACATCTTTGTTACTGATTAGTCACTAGGCCATGTTTCTTGTTATTTTCACTTTCCTTATTTTGTACTAGCTATTTGTGTTCAAATTATGTCTGTACTTTCGCAATTAATGAAATGAGCATTGCAACTTTTAATTTCAATTCATTTTGTCTATTGTTTGAATTTTTATGCTTTATCTTTCAAATATTTACTCCTTGTCTAAATTTTTTATTATGCAAATATTTGATGGAGGGTGATGAAAACGTTATACCCATAAATGTTGTTAGTATGCTTTCAATCAAACTTTGTTGACGATGTAAGGCATTATTTCAATCCCCCAAATACTGGAGAAATAAGGAAGTTATTCCCTTGTCAATCCCTTCAAGCCTAGAAGTAGGAGTTTCTTTCTTTACAAAAAACCCCGCAATCTTAACCTTGGGGTGGGTAGTTCTTAGTTAACTCGGTTGTGTGTTCATGCGAGACACCTTTCATGTAAAGGTTGCAACCACAATTTTCCTTCGCACATAACAAGCAACTGTCGAAGATGCCTTTCAAGTCAAAATCCAATGGTGGTTCACCGTAATCATTAAAGCCAGGAGTCACTCTCTTTCTTTCAAAAAAAATCAAAAGAAAAGCCCGCTAAGTCAAAACCTATGAAGGAGACTTAGGCAAAACTTGGGCATCTTGCTGACTGTAAGCTTCAAAAGAAACAGTTCAGACAAACGTTAGGGACAATAAAGAGGAAATCTTTAAATCTTTACCCTGAAAATTCTCAATGTCAAAACAACCAAATATTATAGGGAAGTAGTGACTGCCGTCTCAAGAGTCCTTGGACTTCTGAACCATCATCATGGCTATAATTAGTGCAATTTCTATAGGAACCTAAGTGTATATTCTGAGTTAGCTGAGCATAGGACTGAAGATCATCACGTAGATTGGGTGGGCACAAAGAAACTTTGAGTCTTTATCCTTTGTTCCTTAAACCGAGAAACAGGCCACGTTATAACCCTCAAAAGGCCTAACTGAAGCAAGGTTATTTTGAAAGCATACTACAACGAGGTTGCGTAAACTGACTCCAACAGATCTTTGCAAATCGATCATTTTGGTAGTACACCTTTGCTTTAAACTTTGAGTGTCTTGAACCTTCGTGTTCCGAACAATGACTCATTTATTTTGCATCTTTCAAAAATGATTTTGATTTCAAAAGTTGCATGAACTTTGTATTACAATGTTTGTATGAATACTTTTGTTTGCAAACTGGCTTTCCTCTTAAGGAATTTTCAAATAGTTGAGAAACTTTGTCGGTGATTCTATCATGGGCAAGTTCTTTTCGCATCCTGTCGAAGAATCAGTTCAATATTTGTTCAGGGCAAGGTCTTCTCAGATTTGGTTTATCCAGAAGATATTTCAAGACTTAGACTAGGGCAAGCTTTCCAAGCACACAGTGGATCAGTCATCTTCAACATCAGACATGCTGAAGCAATTATCAGTTCATCTACAACAGACAACTAATCTGGGGCAGTTTACTTGAAGAATCCCCACGCAGCTATTCATCCTTCCTACAAGGATCATTTATTTGGTACAGCTTACCAGTACAATAGAGATGTGTTCAGCGGTAGCATCTTTAGTCCCCAAGTAGAATGAAAATGATTTCTGTGTTAAGGAATCAATCTTCTAGTTTTGTCTTCTCACCAAAAGAGTCGAGCCTTGTCGTCGACGTCTGCATTTACATTTGATCATATATCATCTGCATAGTGTTAGAACACAGATTAGTTCTTAATAATATCTCTATGTTTTGATGATAACTATTATGAAATTTTGTAATTAAGAATTATATACTCTAAAATTTGCTTGAGAGTTTTTACTGCAGATAGTAAAGGAATTAACACTCCAGAAGAAAAAAAGAATTGAACATAAGAAATTAGCTAGACTCTGAAGCGCTAGATGCATCCATTAGAAGATTCTGATTGCTGCCAACAGAAGATCCTGAGCGTAGCCTCCAGATGATTCTGAAGCAGAAGCTCCAGAAGGATCTGAAGCAGAAGCTCCAGAAGGATCTGAAGCAGAAGCTCCAGAAGAATCTGAAGCAAGTCAGAAGCATCTGAACCAAAGAAGAATTCTGTATGAAGAGTTTTTCAAAGCATAGTTACTACAGAAGATTCTGAAAGTACTAAAGCTGCCAGTACTAAAGATCTGTCTCATATATGCTCTGATCTTAAACACGCTAAAAGCACACCTGCTGCAGAAGACTCTGATTCAGCAAAACTCTGATCATCATCAGAAGGCTCTGATCTAATTAGACTCTGATGAATTTGCTGAAAACTGAAGAAGAATTATTCAAAGTTTATATCCGTTGGAATGATCCAAACGACTCTTTCCTTATTTATGCTAGACACAAGAACACAGACAAAAAGGATTTTTCTGTGCTTTCTTCTTCTAGGAAAGGTCAATTGATGTGAAGACAAAAAAAGGCTCAAACCTTTTGGACACTCTTCTCAATGTGAAGCTCACCTTGGATCAGCTGCCTATAAAAGCAAGACTTCACCAATTTCTTCAGTTGACGTTATTATTGAAAAGAAATCAACATTCAAGCTCTCATACTTTTCATATTCTTTCTAAGAATTAATTTCTTTGTTCTTAATAGTTAAGTGAAAAATCACAGTTGTGATAAAGCTTTATAGAAGCAATCTTAAACACTTGTATTTGTATTACATTTGATTGTAAACCTTAAGAAGATCTAGTTAGGATCAGTAGTTCTTGAGAAGACTCTGAACAGTTGTTCTAAGTGCTTACTATTGTAATAAGTTGATTAAATAGTGAATTAAGTCCTTGATTGAGAAAGGCAAATCACTCTAGGAAGGGTGGACTGGAGTAGTTGAGTTCAACGAACCAGGATAAAAATACTTGAGTTTTTATTTCTAAGTTTTAATCTTCATACTTATTCAACCCCCCCTTCTAAGTATTTTCTCACCTTTAGTTGACATCAGAGCTCCGATTCTGTGTGTGCTACCACTTAACAGTGACAGTAAAGATCCAGAGAGAAATACTTTGATATATATTTGGTTGTTACTATGGCTGATAATACAATGTCTAACATTAACAACAAATATGAAGAAAGGGACAGAATCAGCACCAAACCCCCTATGTTTGATGGGGAGAAATTTGATTATTGGAAAGACAGGATTGAAAGTTTTTTCCTTGGATATGATGCTGATTTATGGGATCTGGTCATAGATGGATATGTTCATCCCACTGATGGGAATGGCAAGAAGATAGACAGAAAATCTATGACAGATGCTCAGAAGAAAGAATTTAGAAATCATCAAAAGGCCAGAACAATATTGTTGAATGCAATATCCCACACTGAGTATGAAAAAATTACAAACAGGGAAACTGCATTTGACATGTTTGAATCCTTAAAGATGACTCATGAGGGAAACTCTCAAGTCAAGGAAACAAAGGCTCTGGCTCTGATCCAGAAGTATGAAGCCTTCAAGATGGAAGACTCCGAATCTGTTGAAGCTATGTTCTCCAGATTTCAAATACTTACAGCTGGACTAAAGGTTCTGGACAAAGGATACTCTACTGCTGATCATGTGAAAAAGATCATCAGAAGCTTACCTACCAGATGGACACCTATGGTGACAGCGCTGAAGATGGCTAAAGATCTGAACAAAATCTCCTTGGAGGAATTGATCAGCTCTCTAAGAAGTCATGAAATTGAACTTGAGGAAGATGAACCTCAAAAGAAAGGTAAATATGTTGCTTTAAAATCTAATAAATCTGCTAAAGCATTGCAGGTGATAGAGGAAAGCTCTGAAGAATCCTCATCTGAAGATGAAGATGAACTATCCATGTTGTCCAGAAGAATAAATAAACTCTGGAAGCATAAAGGAAAGAAGTTCAGAAACTTCAGGAAGCCTGACCAAAGAAAAGAATCTTCTGGACATAGAAGATCTGGCAAAAAGGAGGTTGTATGTTATGAATGTAAAGAACCTGGACGTTACAAAAATGAATGTCCAAAGGTGCTGAAAGAAAAGCCTAAAAGAAAATTTGATAAGAAGAAAAAGGTTCTGATGGCCACCTAGGATGATTCAGATACATCTGAGTCTGAATCTGAGTCAGAAGAAGAATGTGTCAATGTAGCTTTGATGGCAGACATAGAAGATCAGGAGGAAGGAACTTCAGGATCTGAATCTGACTCTGAATCTGACTCTGACGCTGAAGAGGTAATGGCTAAACTCACTAAAGAAGAACTTATCAAAGTGTTATCAGAAGTTCTGAAAAGCTATAACAATATTAAGCTCAAATATAAGAAACGTCAAAGCAATCTTGTATCTGAGAATAATATTCTCAAATCAGAAGTAGCTGAGCTAAATGAAAAGAACTTAAAATTGAAAAATGATTCTGAATTAGCTCAACAAAACTCTGATTCTGAAACTGAATCTGAATGCAAAAATATTTTGGAAAAATATGATTATAGCTTTCAGAAGTTTCTTGCTAAAAGCATAGACAGAAGCAAAATGGCTTATATGATCTATGAAGTTAGCAGAAATAACAGAAAAGGAATTGGATATGAATCCTCCTCTGGAAAGGATTTAAATCCAAAACCTGTTGATAAAATTATCATCAAGAAAACTCCTTTATATTCACACTTTAAATTTAGTCACTTGAATGATATTGAACAAACACGCTCTGAAAAGAATATTCATGTGTTTAAATCTAAGGCTAGTCAGAATAAACCTTATGTTGAAAAATAGAAGTTTAGATAAACCTTCAGAACAACTAACCCTAAAGGACCCAAGAAGATCTGGGTACCTAAAAGTAAAATAGTTCTTGTTGCAGATGTTCTTAGCAGCAAGGTCAGGACACCAATCATGGTACCTGGACTCTGGATGCTCACGACACATGACAGGAGAAAGGTCTATGTTCCAAAGCCTGGAGCTTAGATCTGGAGGTGATGTGAAATTTGGAGGGAACCAGAAGGGCAAGATCATTGGATCTGGCACCATTGGAAATGGTAAACTTCCCTCTATTACTAATGTTTTACTTGTTGAAGGGTTAAAGCATAACTTATTGTCCATAAGTCAATTAAGTGACAATGGTTATGATATTACCTTTAATCAAAAATGTTGTAAAGTTATTAGTCAAAAGGATGGCTCAATCCTATTTAGTGGTAAGAGGAAAAACAACATTTATAAAATAAATCTTTCAGAACTTAAAGTTCAGAATGTTAAATGCCTCTTGTCTGTTAATGAAGAGCAATGGGTCTGGCACAGAAGATTGGGGCATATTAATATGAGACGTATATCTCAGATTAATAAACTTAATCTTGTCAGAGGACTTCCTAATCTGAAGTTCACCTCAGATGCTCTTTGTGAAGCATGCCAAAAAGGGAAGTTTTCAAAATCATCTTTTAAATCAAAAAATGTTGTTTCTACTTCCAGACCACTAGAATTACTTCATATTGATCCGTTTGGACCAGTGAAAACTGCATCCATCAGAGGCAAGAAGTATGCATTAGTCATTGTTGATGACTATAGTAGATGGACATGGGTGAAGTTCTTAAAACACAAGGACGAGTCACATTCTGTGTTCTTTGACTTCTGCAAGCAAGTCCAGAATGAAAAAGATTTCAAAATTATAAAAGTCAGAAGTGATCATGGTGGTGAATTTGAAAATAAATATTTTGAAAAATATTTTAATGAAAATGGCATTGCTCATGATTTTTCCTGTCCTAGAACTCCACAACAAAATGGGGTTGTATAGAGGAAAAACAGAACTCTGCAAGAAATGGCCAGAACCATGATCAATGAGACAAATCTGGCAAAACACTTTTGGGCAGAAGCAATCAACACAACCTGTTACATTCAGAACAGAGTGTCTGTAAGACCTCTTCTGGAGAAGACTCCATATGAACTGTGGAAGAACAGAAAGCCCAACATCTCATATTTTCATCCCTTTGGATGTATTTGTTATATGTTAAATACTAAAGAAAATCTGAACAAGTTTGATTCCAAAGCACAGAAGTGTTTCATGCTTGGATATTCTGAACGCTCTAAAGGCTACAGAGTATACAACACTGAGACACAGATTGTGGAAGAATCTATTCAGGTTAGATTTGATGATAAGCTTGGCAATAAAAAGCCAAAGCAGTCTAAAAACTCTGCAGATAGAGAAGTAGTCTTTACAGACTCTGAAGTCCCAGAGGCAGACAAAGCTCAAGTGAAGGAACCAGAAGCAACGCCAGATGCTATTCCTTTAACTTCTCAGATGAACAATCTAAACATTTCTGAAGAATCAACTGTTAGAGGATCATCATCCAGAATTAAAGCTTCTCATCCAGAGAATGTCATTATTGGAAAGAAGGATGATCCCATCAGAACAAGATCCTTTCTAAGATCATCTGAAGCATCATTATTTGGACTGGTGTCAGAAATTGAACCATCTTCTGTAGATGAAGCTCTGCAAGACAATGATTGGATTATTGCCATGCAAGAAGAGTTAAATCAATTCACCAGAAATGATGTGTGGGATTTAGTTCAAAGACCACAAGGATTCAATATAATTGGAACAAAATGGGTCTTCAGAAATAAGCTAAATGAGAAAGGAGAAGTTGAAAGAAATAAGGCAAGGCTTGTTGCTCAAGGGTACAGTCAACAAGAAGGTATTGATTACACTGAAACTTATGCTCCAGTGGCAAGGTTAGAATCTATACGCCTTCTTATTTCATTTGCTGCACAAAATAACATCACTCTGTATCAGATGGATGTTAAAAGTGCCTTTCTAAATGGTATTATAGAAGAAGAAGTTTATGTCCACCAACCTCCTGGTTTTGAGAGTGAAAAATTTCCAGATCATGTTTTCAAACTAAAGAAATCTATATATGGTTTAAAACAAGCTCCCAAAGCTTGGTATGAGAGATTGAGCAATTTTCTTCTGGAGAAAAATTTCATCAGAGGCAAAGTGGACACAACACTCTTTTGTAAATCAATTAAGAAAGATCTTCTAATTTGTCAAATTTATGTGGATAATATAATATTTGGATCTACCAATACTATGCTGGGAAAGGAGTTTGCTAAATGTATGCAGGCAGAATTTGAAATGAGCATGATGGGAGAACTGAGATTCTTTCTAGGAATCCAAGTCAATCAAACTCTAGAGTGCACTTACATACATCAGACAAAATATGTTAAAGAACTTCTGAAGAAATTTAACATGACTGATAGTAAGCTGGCAAAGACTCTCATGCATCCAACTAGCTCACTTGGCAAAGAAGAGGTAAGTAAGAAAGTACATCAAAAACTCTACAGAGGTATCATAGGATCTCTTCTTTACTTAACTGCTTCTAGACCTGACATATTGTTCAGTGTATGCTTGTGTGCTAGATTCCAATCAGATCCTAGAGAATCACACTTGACAGCTGTCAAGAGGATTCTAAGGTATCTGAAAGGTACTTCTAATGTGGGTTTGTGTTACAGAAAATCTGATGATTTCAAATTAGTTGGATTCTGTGATGCTGACTACGCTGGAGACAGAGTGGAAAGGAAAAGTACTTCTGGAAGTTGTCAATTTCTAGGAAGAAATCTAATCTCTTGGTACAGCAAGAAGCAACCCACAATTGCACTTTCAACCACAGAGGCAGAATATATTGTTGTTGCTGGATGTAGCACGCAGATGCTTTGGATGAAAAGTCAACTAGAAGATTATCAGATATTTGAAAGTAACATTTCTATCTTCTGTGATAATACTTCTGCTATATATTTGTCTAAAAACCCCATTTTACACTCTAAGGCAAAACATATAGAAATTAAGCATCATTTCATCAGAGACTATGTTCAGAAGGGAATCATAAATTTGGCCTTTGTTGATACAGATCACCAATTGGCAGATATTTTCACAAAACCCCTTGTTGAAGATAGATTCAAAATTATTCTGAAAAATATTGGTATGGATTTTTGTCTAGAATGATATTCGTCAGAAGCAAATTTTACAGATGCAAAAATGCCTAATGCTCTGAAGTATTTCTTCTGATTGCTTATTTATTTTCTTTAATTATTTTTGTGAAACTCTGAACTAACAATCCTTAGAGGATCTGAACGTTGGTTAACGTTTCATTTCTCAAGAGAATTCAGAAGCACATGCAAGCAAGCACGTGTCACTCCAAATCTGCAAAGGTGGCGTGTACACTACTAAAGAGACGTTTGAGGTGAAGTTTGAATAGTGAAAATCTTGATTTTCCCCCCAAATTGTCAGAAGCAATAAATGCTTGAAATAATTTTATTCTTTTTCATTAAATGCTTTGTTCAAACGTGCTTATTCTGACTGTTTGTATGCCTATGTGTTTTAGTATAAATACATCTCTTCTTTTCACATTCACACTTTCCACATCTCAACCATTTTATGCATTTCTGTCTCCTCTTCTCTCTTCATAAAAACCCTTATCCTAAGCGTGTGACAAAATCATCTTCAATGGCAACTTCATCATCAACTGCTGCATAATTTCAATCTACAATGGCTGCAGTTACCTCTGCTAACATGGGTGTAACTCCTTATTCTCCACCAAAAAGAACATTGCTCATACCTGTTGAAAAGCTGGAAGTTCTATGTGAATCAATGGTGGAATTTGATTCACTTGCTGAAAATGGGTTTGAATTTCGCTCCATTATAGATGCTCAAGGATGGGTGAAGTATTTTGACAGACTTTTTGGACCAGTTTACCCCCTTCTTGTGAAAGAGTTCTGGATCCATGCTTATGTATACCTTAAGTTTATTTTATCTTCTGTTCTGGGCAAAGAGATAATCATAACAGAAGATCTAATTAGAAAACTCATTGGCTATGAGGAAACAGATGGAGTATCACACTTGCCAGCTGAGCGTGTTGATATGGATGAAGTATATGAAGAAGTGATGACTGCTGGACAAGCTTCTAATAAGTTCAAGGATCTGAAGCCTGACTACAAGATCTGGGCTAAGATCTTCATGGGATGCATTCATCACAGGAAGTCAACCAACTCTCCAGACTATGTCAATAATGAACAACTCTACTTTATGTATTGCCTCAGTCAGAGCACCAAGGTAGATCTTCCATATATTCTCTTTATGCATCTTTGGAATCATATAAATGCCTCTAGAGAATATGTGAAAGAAAAAGGTCAGAAGATCAGAACCTGGATTCCTTTTGGAAGGTTAATCTCAGATCTTCTAACTGAGAATGGACTTGTAACTGCTCTATACGCTGCTGGAGTCACAGAGGAATTGAAATTTATTTTGGGAAAGCCTCTGAATGCCAAAAGTCTTCAGAGACTCAAAATAGTGGAAGAACTCACAACAACTCCCAAGAAGCTGAATATTTCTGAACTGAGTCAGAAGAGAACTCCTGTAGATGATTACCCTCTGTTCTATGCTGAAGAACCAAGGGAAATTGTTGCAAGATATATTGATGAGTGCAAGGCAGAAGGAAAGCCTATTCCTGCAGATATTATAAAGAGAGCAAAACAACCATTTCCTATTGTAGAAGAAGAAGAACCACCAAGAAAGAGGACTCAACCAGAAGCAGAAGCTGCACCTGTTCAGAAGAAGCCCAAGATTGCTGAGAAGCCACAGAAGCTACTAAAGAGGAAAGAATCTGGAGACACTCCTTCTGTACCAGCTAAACGCATCAAAATCAAAGGTACTAAAACTTCTGTATCTTCTGCAACTCCTATTGTTATAAATGATTCAAATGTTAAGTCTATTCCAAAACCACCCTCTACACAAAATAAATCTGTTACTGCTCCACCTCATGTTTCTACTCCATCTCCACAAAAATATTCTAATCCAATTTCCATATCACCTGTACAACAACCCTCTGTACCACAACCAATAACAACAAAACAAAAAATTCAGACTCCACAACCAGAGGTTCCAACCAAACCATCTGTACCACAAAAACAACCATTAGAAAAACAACCCACAGAACAACAACAAACAACAAAACCATCTGCACAACAAAAGCCATCTGAACAACAAAAGCAACCACAAGAAAAACAACCAGAAAAACAATCTGAACCCCTACAAGAAAAGGACTCTGCACATCAGCAACAACAAAAATCATCTGAACCTCAAATACAACAACAAAAGACACAACCACAATCACTAAATCCACCATCCAGCACATCTACACCCACTGCATCTGTTCCAATTTCATCTGACCCAATAAAAATTTCATCTGATCCACCCACATCAGAACCCCCATCAAAACCCTCTGAAAATCCTTCAAAATCAACCAATCCTTCTGAAACCAACATCCCTGAGACAGAAGTTCTTGATGTTACACCTCTGAAAACTGTTTTTCAAGTGTCTTCTACTTCTTGCACACCAACCACTTCATCAAACTCCTCAGAATCTGACATTCACCCAGATTTTCTAATCTCTTCTTCTCACAGAGATTCTGAGGTAAACCAACCAGAACCCCCTGTATCTTCCAAAGTTCCTATTCCAGATCCTACTCTCACACCTAATCCAGCATCTGAAATCCTCATTCCAAATCCTAACCCAACATCTACCCCAAGAACATCTATCTCATGTGCAAAACTTTCATCTCTTTTTCATAATCTTGCCTATGGCTTCAAACTCAAAGATTTCTATGACATAGTTGAACCATCTGACCCTATCACTCCCTTGAAACCCAAACTCACAATCACCCTACCATCTGTGCTTCTCACCTATATTCAATCAATGTCAGATGTAGGTTCATTAGCAACAATATCATATTCTGCTAAATCTGCAAAAACTGTTACTTCAGCTACACCTGTTTCATCTGATAAAACCGCTGCTTCTGATGAACCTGCAAAATCTGCTTTCCAATCTTACTCAAATAAACCCTTTGATGTGGTTTCCTATCACACCAAAGCAAAACCAAATCTGTTAAATGCTTTAAACATATCCAAACCTGATGAACCTGAAATTCCTCTCATACCATACTACCCTCCTCCTCTGATCTCCATTCAGAAATCCATTTTTCCACCTACTCCCCAACCAAAACCAATAACACTGGAGACTCTGTTACATCCCAAACCTAGACTTAATGTTGATCATTTATTTCAATCTTTTTTGCAAGAAATACAGTTGTATTTAGGTACTGTACAAAAGAAGTGTTTAGCAACTATGGATGCACAAGAATCTGATGTCATCTGGAATGGATTCATCAACAGATTCAACTCTGTAGCATCAAATCTGAAGAACATATGTTCTAATGATGCGAAGCTCAGATTTGCTGAATCTGCAAGAAGTATATTCTGGACTGTCAAGAGATCTGGACCATTACTTCTTACAGATGCTCCTCCATCATCAGAAGAAACTACTGAATCTGCATCTGAAGACAACCCTTTGGCCATGACTCTGGTAGAACTTCCTTCTGGCTCTAATGCTCCAAGCTCTACAGACCCTATGGAAATTGACTCTGTTCAAGCTCCAGAAAATGTTCAACCTTCTTCATCTGAGATTAAGAAAGAACATCCAGATTTTGAGGATAAAATTGTTGCTCTGGAAGCTGGTCAATCAGAAATCAAGTCTTGGATGGCCAAACAGGATAAAAAGTATGAAGACATGACTGAGTGGATGTCAAAACAAGATCAGAAGAATGAAACAATGGCTAAGTGGATGTCCAAGCAAGAACAGTCCTCCTCTGAGATCATGGATCTGTTGAAGATGTTTTTGTCAAAACACTCTTAGTTTTTCATTTTTTTTCATTCTGATGTTTTTGCATCTGATGTTTGCTTATGTATTTTTGAATATCTTCTGATGTATGTACTCTTGCTCTGAACTGAATTGAATGAAATCTCAAAGTTTTCTCCACATGATTTATCTTCTTTACTGTTTCCTTTTATTTGTCCTTTTAAAGTTTTTACTTTTTGCTTATGACAAAAAAGGGGGAGAAAATATAGATCTGATCTGTTTAATTAAACTTCACCAGAATGAAACTTCAGACATATCTATTCTATCTAACATTAAATCTGAGTATTTCAGAACATTTGATAAGTGCACTCTGTAAAAGAAACTCTGAGACTCTCAGATCATTTGACAATTATCAAACTCTGACTCTGAAATTTGCAAGACATTCTGACTCTCAAATGTTAAAAGAACAATCAAGATCTAACTCTGAAAATTACTCAAGACAAAAGGGAAGTTTCTATTCCTTATTTGTATTTAAGTCAGGGGGAGATTCATCATCTCAGGGGGAGTTATAATTATCATATTTTCAATTAAACAAAATTTCTGATGTTTTTGTCATCATCAAAAAGGGGGAGATTGTTAGAACACAGATTGGTTCTTAATAATATCTCTATGTTTTGATGATAACTATTATGAAATTTTGTAATTAAGAATTATATACTCTAAAATTTGCTTGAGAGTTTTTACTGCAGATAGTAAAGGAATTAACACTCCAGAAGCAAATCAGAACTGAACATAAGAAATTAGCTAGACTCTGAAGCGCCAGATGCATCAATTAGAAGATTCTGATTGCTGCCAACAGAAGATCCTGAGCGTAGCCTCCAAAAGATTCTGAAGCAGAAGCTCCAGAAGGATCTGAAGAAGAAGCTCCAGAAGAATCTGAAGCAAGTCAGAAGCATCTGAACCAAAGAAGAATTCTGTATGAAGAGTTTTTCAAAGCATAGTTACTACAGAAGATTCTGAAAGTACTAAAGCTGTCAGTACTGAAGATCTGTCTCATATATGCTTTGATCTTAAACACGCTAAAAGCACACCTGCTGTAGAAGACTCTGATTCAGCAAAACTCTGATCATCATCAGAAGACTCTGATCTAATTAGACTCTGATGAATTTGCTGAAAACTGAAGAAGAATTATTCAAAGTTTATATCCGTTGGAATGATCCAAACGACTCTTTCCTTATTTATGCTAGACACAAGAACACTGACAAAAAGGATTTTTCTGTGCTTTCTTCTTCTAGGAAAGGTCAATTGATGTGAAGAAAAAAAAGGCTCAGACCTTTTGGACACTCTTCTCAATGTGAAGCTCACCTTGGATCAGCTGCCTATAAAAGCAAGACTTCACCAATTTCTTCAGTTGACATTATTATTGAAAAGAAATCAACATTCAAGCTCTCATACTTTTCATATTCTTTCTAAGAATTAATTTCTTTGTTCTTAATAGTTAAGTGAAAAATCACAGTTGTGATAAAGCTTTATAGAAGCAATCTTAAACACTTGTATTTGTATTACATTTGATTGTAAACCTTAAGAAGATCCAGTTAGGATCAGTAGTTCTTGAGAAGACTTTGAACATTTGTTCTAAGTGCTTACTATTGTAATCAGTTGATTAAATAGTGGATTAAGTCCTTGATTGAGAAAGGCAAATCACTCTAGGAAGGGTGGACTGGAGTAGTTGAGTTCAACGAACCAGGATAAAAATACTTGAGTTTTTATTTCTAAGTTTTAATCTTCATACTTATTCAACCCCCCCTTCTAAGTATTTTCTCACCTTCACATAGTTCATATACATATGCATAACATGGGTGTGTCATCCCCATTTGCATTTCTCCCGAGGTCGTGTCGTTAACAAACTCTTACCTTGTGGTCAAAGTCCAACTCACTTGGCACCTACCAAACAGATTTTGTCGTGTTAATCTGATGTTCTCCTAGATATGACATTTTTAATCTGATTGTTTTTTCGGATATGTATGTTCCTCTTACATCCAATACCATTCCCAAATAGTGTGTTTATACCTCTCATTCAAAACCATTATTGGATGTCTAGTATCTTTTGTTATCCAACTCCATTCTTGGATGTCATGTGTTTCTCTCTGATATTTTTTTTCAGATTGAGTCTTTGTTCTGATGTTCTTCCAGAACTTATCTGATGTTTTTCCAGATATTCCCTTTGATTTTGATGTTTTTCCAGAATCTATCTGAGGTTTTTCTGGATTTATTTCTCTCTCTGATGTTTTTCCAGATTGAGTCTTTGTTATGATGTTTTTCCAAATATTCTCTTTGATTCTGATATTTTTCCAGAATCTGTCCGAGGTTTGTCCGAATTTGTTTCTCTCTTTGATGTTTTTCCAGATTGAGTCTTTGTTATGATGTTCTTCCATAACTTATCTGGTGTTTTTCCAAATATTCCCTTTGATTATGATGTTTTTCCAAAATCTATCTGGGTTTTTCCGGATTTGTTTCTCTCTCTCTGATGTTTTTCAAGATTTGTCTTTTGTTCTGATGTTTTTCCAGAGCTCTTTTTGTGTCTATCTGATGCTTTTCTGGATATGACTTTTGTTCTGATGTTCTTTTAGAACTCCTTTGTTGCTTATCTGACGTTCTTCCAGATATGTCTTCAAAATTCTCATTTTTGATATATTTAATGATTTTCTAAATGTTTTAAATGTATCTTCAGAATCTTTGTCTTCATCTAATGCTCTTCTAGACGTCTTCAATTTGTTTCTGACTTTGGTTAGCGACTGCTGAATACTTTCAAGTGTGCTTTCATTCTTCATGTCGTACTTGGCTGGATGTGTCCTGGAGTATATTCGATGTTTTTCCGAATATCTCTGGTGTGTTTCAGAGTTTATTCGATGTTCTTCCAAATATCTCTGATGTTTGTTATGGTTTCCAGAGTCCATTCAAATGCTTTTCTGAATGCCTCTGATGTTTGTTTCAATGTCCCTCATATATTTCCCAAATTTCTCCTCACCTCATACAATGATCTTCTGAATGTTGTGTCTCTTTTCCATCCAGTTCCGTTCACAGATGATGTTTGTTGCTTCTCTAGTGTTGCTGCCTCTCTCCAGTGAGTGGTTACTCATTGTGTAGTCTCTATCCCTGTTGGCTTTCGTTTTATTTGCATTCTTGCATTTTTATCATCCTATCATTTTCTTCATGCTAGTGTTCATTGCATGTCAGTATTGCATTTTCTCTTTCGTCCATAGCATACCATGTCACGATATCTAAGGGCAAATTTTTTGGTTATCTGTATTTAAATACCTTTCACCATAATTCATGAGTCTTTTTCATTACTCATGTCATCCAGTAAAGATATATAAATAGGGACAACTGTCATACCCCAAATTTTACCCTCAGATCCTTTGATCTTCTGCATAGCATATCATGTCTGTCATCTTACTTAATACCCAATTTATCAGCTAAAATAAACTTGTCGGATTTACAGTCGAATCAGTCAAATAAAAGTCAATTGCGCGTAAAATCAGTGGATGAAAAATTTTAAAATCGAGCCTGCAAACGTTAGTGATATTAATCTGTGTTTCACGTAGTTTAACCTGGCGTGCTCATTTAAATTTTTCAACCACTTTTCAGTCGCATTTTTGGACAGTTTAATCCATTTTAGCGGGTAAAATTTATTTCAAAATTTGACCAAACGTCGTATTTTTCTGAATAGTATATTTTACATTGATCATTTTGGTATATTCATTTTATTTTTTTTGTGCACTTCGATACCGGTCCAATAATTCGTTTTTACCGCTTTTATTTTTATTTTTAATTAATAATTATTTTAATTAATCTAGTTTTTATTTTAGATTTTTATTATAGTTTATTTTATTGTTATTGTTATTTATTTATTTTGTTTTTATTTTATTCATTTAATTTTTTATTTATTAGTTTTTAGAAAACTTGTTAAATAAGTTTTTTAAGAGTGACTTTTTTGAGTTCCCATGTACATAACCACTTTTCCATATTTTCCTCCTTCCTCATGCTATGTGTCATCACTTCATCACACAAAGTCTACACTATATTACTAGCATTACATTTTCAAGACCCCATTTTATGGAAGTTGTTACCCACTTTCTACTACTTTTCTCACTATAAAAACCACATAAACCATACTACTTTTTACACATTCACAAAAACACTCTCACACTTCATACTCTTTTTCTCACCACCTTCCACATAAACTAAAAAATTCACTATCCACCATATTCTATCATCACTCTTCCATACATAATATCTTCCATGATATGAATAATTCACCTTCATTTTCTCAATAATAAAGCACCACCTACATTTTCTTTTTCTTTATGGTACCTCTAACCTCACATAAAACATCGTCCTCCATCTAGACACAATACTCACTCGTCTAATCTTTATCAGGTTTTTTTCTTTTCTTTTACTTTATTTATTTATTTAGTTTATTTTAATTTGTAAAGTATTTGGAAAGACAAAAAAGGAGATTTTTAATTATTTATCTTTTATTAGTTAATTGTTAAATGTTTAAAAATCCAAAAATATATGTTGTAATTATTAATTAATTTAAATATTTATATTTAATTTGATTAATTAAATTATTAGTTAATCTTGTTAAATATTTATATTTAAATTGATTAATAATTTTGTTTGTTGTCTGATTCTATTTGTGACTGATTTTCTTTCATGTACATGCTGCTTTACTTTTATTCCTTGTTGACTTAATCCAAGGGAAGAGACTGTGTGTTGACTTATTATCATTGTGCATGTCCCTTGCTTATCTATCTTAGTTGTTCTTGATTCTTAGAACTTGGCAACTCATAGTTCCACGAACAACAGACACTCTAATTTCTCAAGTCCCTCTTAAGGATACATAGGCACAAGATGCGATGTCTTGGCGAACTCACTAACAATTAACTTCCTGTCAATATTTGCAACTTAGGATTGGAGTCGCCGTGCTCTATTTAGTCGTCCCGCCGTGGGCATTCTCTTCCTTGCTAACTTAACTTAGTCTAGAATCGTCACACTCTATGTAGGTGTCTCACCGCAGGCATTTACTTTCCCTTTGGAACCTTGACCACAGTCAAAAGTTTCTCACCCCTAGTTAGGGGAACTACTGTTGCTCTTATTCCATCCCCGTCAGGATACGTAGGCACGAGATGCGATGTCTTGGCGAGCATACTTTGTATATACTTTAGATCGTTACCTTAGCACTTTTTCCTTTAGCAAGCAACTTTAGCATAACACAAATACTAACAAGAGGTTCCTGTAGAGTACTACAAATGTTTAGGATGTGAAATACCTACCCTAGGTATAACCAATCCCCGTACCTTTGATCTCTCTTTGCTTAGCTTTAGGTCTTTCTTTTTTACTTTGCATTTTTATTTATGGGTTATTCTTTCTTTTCCCCTTCCCTCGGATAAATTAAAGTCCGGTTGTAAATTTATTGAATTAAGATTCAAGTTAATCAATAGCTTGGTATCACGATTCTCACTGCAACAATCATATCATATTATAATTGTAAATCAAGAATATTTCTCTTATGAAGTTGTAATTGATGTAAACTTTGCAAGTTTAACTTGAGTAAAAAACTAGTTGGAAGGAATTTATGAGTTGCTTTTGTGATAAAAGTTGAAGATGATAGTGGAACTCTCAAGGGGAAACTCTTGAGAACTAAAGTAAGTTATGCAGTTTAAGTTCTGGTGTTTATTATCCTAACTCTTCTCTTTTATTTTCTTGTAATTTATCTTGCACACTTATATCTTCGTCTCACCTTCTTTCTGAAAATTGAACAAGCTAAAATCAATATTTTTATTTAAAAAATTCAAAATCGTGTAACACCATTCACCCGCTTCTCTTGTGGCTAAAGTAACTTGGTCAACAAGTTTCATCTTACCAGGGCCTCTCATGAGACCATTTATGTTGTGTGCACATCTTATCGACTAGCTTGTTAGTCCAACGAACATTATATACAAAACATCAAGAAATCACATGCTTCAAGCCTGGTGAACTCAAACAATAGAGTTATTTTGAATAGTTTGGGACTATATAATGTCTTTGGGTACGAGAAGTCAGCTCACTATATAAACAAGTTTTCCTTGCTTACTACCGTGAAAGATGAGATTCTTTATATGCTTAATATGTTATGCGTGCGTGTTTGTTGTTTTTGCATTGTTGTAATTACATTTTTTGTTTCCTTGCAGTTCAAATGATGGATGGGAACATAATGAGAAAGATTTGAAAATAAAAAATTGGTTCCTCTTTTGTCGGACCTTCGTTAGTTGGTTATGCTAGCATAGTTGTAGTTTTTGAAATCAAAGTAGACAAATAAATGAAGGATCAGTGTAGCTTGACAGTTTCCAAGAAACAGAGAAAAGACGTGCCTCGTTTCCATGCAGAAGTGGAATCACATAGGAGATTTTAAAAGATATATTGAAAATGCTTCATTCTGTTGATAATGCTGCATGGATGATTTAGAGCCTTTAGAGCATCTTGTGGCTCTTGGATAATATGTTTCTTATGTGGCCCATCTTATAGCCTTAACTTGTGCCACCTTGTATTTAGACGAGGCATCATTTGCAAGAGAGGAATATGCGTACCATGATCTTTCTCAATCTTGGGTAGAAGTATGTGATAGTCTAGATCGAGAGAATAATCTACCATTTAAGTTTGTCAGGAGGTGGAAAAATATAAAGTAGTGTTAGAAAACTTATCGCGACAACTAATGAAAAATGTGAGGCATATAAGAGAGAAATGGAGAACCTCCGGGATGCAAAAAGTCATATTTATTTTCTTGATGAAGAAATAAGTATGGTTAAGGTGGTGGCAAATATGTATTCAAAGAAGAGAGATATTTTTTCAGGAATAACTGAGGGAGGACGAGAAAAAAGTCACATCTCTTACTTTGGAAAATATGAAGCTAAAGTAACTTCTTGGCCATGTCTAACTTCTTGAAGTTGAGGGGAAGATTGTGTTTCTTACTTCGGTGATTTTAACATTCAAGAACTTGATGGTTTATTCTTCTTCATTTGGTTCTTTTGATCATCTCTAGCGATGACCTTTTTCCCCTTGTGACTAGTTTATTACTGAGAAGAGTTGTAGTAAGTTTAAAACACACCTACATCAGTAACCTAGCTATTTAATTTGGCTTTCTAGAGTAGAAGTGACTAAGTAGAAAGACTGGAAGAGGTGGCATATCCACCATTCTTAATATGGTTGCTACTTAGCTTTCCAATCATAAAGTAGCTTTTGCATCTCATAATGACTTCATCCCACAATCAGGCCACTCTTCCAAGGTTTCCCTAAGCCATGTTGCATTTGTAGAGCATTACCTTGAAACTTCAGTAGACAATTGACTCCAAACACAAGAGGAGGTGAATTGTGATATTTGGATTTTAATAAAAAATCAGTTTATAAAAACTTTGATTTTGAAAATGTTTAAGTTACAAGAGATAAAAACATAGATATAAAGTAACAAAATAATAGAGAAGATAAGATGCATATAAATAAGTAGCAGAAATAAAATAAATAACATAAAAATAAAAAGATAAGGGATAGCAAAATTACATCAGAGAATTATCCTGGTTTAATCTAAACCGTTTGACCTACTTCAGTTTCTAAGAGTTTTCCATTAAAAACAATCTTGAGCTTTTTATAAAAAGATCACAAGAAAACTACCCTCTTAAATTAGCACTTTCAGCACAACACCAGTACAATATAACTCTCAGAAGGAACTTTTCACTCTCTTGTCACTAAGGCAACTCTAGTGAAAAAGAAATTTATAAAAAATGAGAGATAGAAATAATAGTAGAATGTTTCTATTCATATAATTGATGTGTTTTGAAATGAGGAGAAACCTCTTTCAGAAGAGAAATCATTTGAGAAATATGTTGTAGTAGAAGAACTACTAGAGGTACGAACTCTCTTGGGTGGCATTATAGTGATGACGATAATTCACTAGGTAACTCACATATAACACACAAAAATCAAGAAAATACGAGCACAAGAAAGCAAAAAGATGAAGAGAAGGATTGGTTATTACTGATATTCTTTACTTTCTCTTTAAATCAGAGTACAAGTATTCAAGAATAACAAATAACCCTCTCACCCTAATTAGGATTTGCCACACTTAAGATAAAAGACTAGTATTTTATTTATAATAAAACCTAACATACTAAACTAATGGTTTTTTTAATAATTACCAATTACAAGCTAACTTAGGGTACACACTAACTTAAACAATTGGACATAACAAACAAGCCCAATTCGTTATGCTAACAAATCCAATATTTCTGGCAACTGCATGCTTGACCCTACTTCAACTACAACATACACTACTTTGACAATAGCATGTGAACAGTCTTTGACTGCATGCTAAAAATCTGTCAAACTTTCAAACCAAGAAGCTACCTTCGATCATACTAGAGTTCGATCCAATATCTCACAAATCTCCACCTTGGAACAAACTCTATAACATCAAGGAACAAACTAGATTTATTCATGCAGCTTTATCAACTCCATATAGTGGGAAAACTTGCATCTGGACAATGTCTTGGTGATCATATCAACATCATGATTTGTCGAAACCTTCAGCACTTGGACTTCTCCATGCTCGATTACCCCATCTGACTAAATGCAACCTCACATCGATGTACTTGGTTCGCTCATGATAGGGTGAATTCTTTGACAGGTATATTGCACTTTGACTATCACATTTAACAGTGATAACTCGACCTTGAAGTTTCATCTCCTTTTCAAAACCTTCAAGCCACAATGCTTTCTTGACAGCTTCAATTAGAGCGATATATTCAGCTTCAGTGGTTGGTAAGGCAACAATCTTCTGAAGTGTTACTTTCCAACTAATTTTTGTGCCAAACATAGTGAACGCATATCCAGAAATAATTTTCTGGAATCCATACAGCCTGCTTAATCAGAGTCGACATATCCTTTGATTGCTGTTTTACTATCTTCACCCAAGGTTCCACCATAAATTAGACCTATGCTCAGAGACCCACTTATGTACTGCATAATCCTCTTTAATGCTTACCATTGAGCTTTTCCAGGACTCACTATGTATCTGCTTAGAAGACTTACTGCATATGTTATGTCGGGTCTAGTACAAACCATATAATACATCAAAGAACCCACTATATTAACATATGAAATGATATTCATATAAGCTATTTCGACTACAGTACTGGGACACTGATCTATACTCAGCTTGGATTAAGGATTTATCAGAGTCACAACAGGATTTGAATTTGACATACCAAACTTTTCGAGAATCTTCCGTAGGTATGCCTCTTGAGATAAGCATAATTTTGACGCAGCTCCCAAGAATCCTTGACGCAACTCCCAAATCCTTCATGTCGAACTCCTTATTAAGTTCAACCTTCACCCTCATTACATCTTCGACATTGTTGCTTGCTATTAGAATATCATTCACATAAAGCAATAAAATAACAAATGAATTACCAGGTCGAAATTTGAAGTAAACACAGTGGTCGAACAGACTTCTAGTGAAACTTATGCATGCCATGAACTTGTTGAATCTCCTATTCCACTATCGAGGAGATTGTTTTAGTCCATATAAATATCTCTTCAGCTTGCACATATAATCTTCCTTCCCCCTTTCAACATACCCTTCAGGTTGCCCTATCAGGAATGTTTCATCTAGATCACCATACAAGAATGCAGTCTTCACATCTATATGTTCTAGTTCAAGGTAAGAATGTGCCACTATGGAAAGCAACATTCGAATGGACATGTGCTTCATAACAGGAGAGAACACATCATTAAAGTCGACACCTTCTTTCTAAGTAAAACCCCTAGTGACCAATCTTGCCTTGTATCTCTTTGATGCCACTCCTTTGATTCCTTCCTTAACTTTGAAAATCCACTTGCAACTGACTAACTGGGCTCTATCAGGTTTCTTGATTAGTTCCCAGGTGTTGTTATCATGAAGAGACTTCATCTCCTCATCCATGGCCTTCAGCCATTCATTCTTATTTTGACTCCTCATAACTTCCTTATAGTCTCTAGGTTCTTCGTCTATAACCTCGCTGTTGCACCCCAAAATTTGACCAACAGTTATTTATTCATTGAGTGTTTGAAAGTGGATACCTTCATCAGAAAGTTCAAGAGATCCTCAGAGGATTGGGTGATACCAGGGTTGTGTGCTTCATAGCTTGAGAGTTGTGGGTGCCCCTCAGATGATTCTGAGACTTTGAGAATAAACTTGATGTTTTGAGAAAGCCTATGAGATGTCTTGAAAGCCATCATGAAGCCCAGAGAGGTCATTGTGCAAGAATTCAGAAGATTCAACCATGAATGGTAGAATTAGGGTTTTGACTGGGTCAACCCTAGATCAGCTGAAGATTTGGAGAAGGTTGAGACTTAATCCAAGGGCCATGATATCATGGAATGATGTATAGAGATGTTATAAGGATGATTCCTAGACCAACTCATCATGATTGAGGAGTTGGAGAAGTTTTGAGTTAGGGTTTCTGAGGATTGTCAGTGAAAAAACCCTAATTTGATCCCTATTTTCCAGGCAGTTTTAGCTCAAGATGTGATTGATATCTCACCTTCCCCACAACATGAATGTTGTAGAGCTTGTTCTAAGCTTTAATTTGAGTGGTGGAAGTCCTTGATAGGAGTTACAGAGCTCAAGTTGTGGTTTTGACAAATTACAGGTCAGCAGAGGTGTGTGAATCTGGGTCCTTGAAAGTCACCCAACTTGCAAACAACTTTTGCCCTAGTAGGATGATTCCTATGGTTTCTTGGTCAACATGAATGTTGAAGAGGATCTACTTAGCTTTAATTTGAGTGGTAGAAGTCCTTGATTGGATTTGTGGAACTCAACTTATGGTTTGAACAAGACAGGGGTATTTTGGTCATTTGTCAGTTATAGGTCATTTTAGCCAATGCCTAAAACTCCTATTTCCAAGCCTCAAATGGAAAAACTCAAAACATTAAAGTTGCTCAAAATGTGATTTTGAGTCTAGAAAGAAGGTCACAAATTGTTGGAAAAGCTCATAGCATGAGATTACATGATTGGTCCAAAATGAACTAAAAATGGCATATAAGTTTGAAAAGTTGAATTTGAAAAGTGATTTGGAAGATCCACAAATCCAAAATAGGTCATCCAATATATCATTTTGATTGGAAAAACCATTTTGAGAACATTGGTTTAGCTAGAATTTTGATTTGGAGCCTTAAAATGGGTGATGCTTTGAAAAGTTGTTACTTGAAAAAGAAGGCAATGTTGAAAAACCCTACACAAGCCAAAGATGAACTTGTTTTTCACTCATCCCTTCTCAATAACTCATGTAAGGATATTTTAAGACTAAATTGAAAGGCATAACATATGGGAGATGAGATTTCCAACTTATCATCACATGAGAATTTCAAGAAACTTCCACCACATTCTAGATGAATCTAGACACATCCAATGATCATTATAAAGAGAATGCCATGAAGAGAGTTCAAGGTTGGTGAAACTTGGTGAATTGAGTAGAGAAGAGAGAGATTCGAGCTAGGGTTTCAAGGTGCTCCATCATTGCATTTCAGTTTCAAAGTCATTGTTACAAGCTTTCTTCTTCAAGATCCTTGCAAACAGAAAGCATATCTCCATTGGAGGATCATTGTGAGTGAATTGCAAGCTTGGAATCGTGCCCTAGCATCACATACCATCATCACTTGACAGGTTCCTTTTCTTCTCTCTTCCACCTTAATTATGCATAGATGTATCATGTTTTAGGTTTAGAATGGCTAGGCTAGGGTAGATGACTAAATACTGAGAGTTGCAGCCTGTTCCGTGAAGTTCCATAGCAGGACCAAGAATCTTTGATTCTCAAGAAGTGTTTGAATTTGGAGTTTAAATCATCAAGAATTGGTTTAGCACGGTTAGGTTCACATATAGAACATCTGTAGATCATTAGAGTTAGGGTTAATGAAGGTTGGTCTCAGGTGATTTTGGTTTGGATCGTGACATTGCAAGCCTCTGTTAGAATAACCTAGGTAGAATTAAGAAAAACTACTCGTGCCATTTTATTCCTCTCATTGAGTAGCACAACTTTCGTTTTGGAATCATGTTGTTTCGTGGCCTGAGTAGAGAGAGCAGAGAAGGAGAAGTTCGTGCATGGATGAGGGGTTTGCAGGTTAGGGTTTGGTCCAAGGTTGAAGAAGGGTTCGTGGCCGTTAGATGGAAGTCAATGGATTGACTGGGGGGAACGATCGTGTGGCCACGATTCAAATAGAAAACGGAGGGAAGACTCAAGCCTCAAAACGCCCCGTTTCACTTAAAGTGAAATCCTGGGCCTAAATCTGATTGCTATTCCCAACCCCCCAAAAGCCCAATCTCCCAATAACGCGTGAATCCCTTGCTTATCTCACCCCCCAGGCGTTCTCTTTTTAGTTTTGTTCTTCTGATATAATATGGGCCTTAGCAAATTGATACGCGCACCCCCACCCTCATGGCCCATCAGTATTTCCAACTAGCGTGAATTGCTGTTCATACCCCCCCTCCCTTTAATTGATTTTAATTCTTTTATTTTCTTCTTTTATTTTTTTCTGTTTTGATTAATTCATAAATAAATGATAAAAAATGATTTTTGACTTCTTCTTTTTTCTATGATTAGATGATAATGTGTAGAAAATATTAAAAATAAAAGTGGGATTTTATTTTTTAGTGTAGTATTTTTAATAGATTTTTCTTTTAAGTAGCTTTTATAATGTTTAGTTTTATATCATGATTTTGTAGGAATTGTTTTAGGACCTTCCTTTAGTCTTTTTAATCCATTCTTTTTTGTGCAATTAGATGATGAATCATATTTCCCCATAGGATTTTTTCTAGAATTTTAGAATTAAATTTTGATTAGTTTAATTAGGGTAGATCTAGGGTATCCTAATTAGGGTTTAGGTTGTGTTTAGGTGAAGAATTCCTTTCTTTGATTGAGTTTTGTCTTGATTTTTAGGTAGAGGCCTATGTAGATGTTATGAGTAGGTGTTGAGGACCCTTGTGAATAATTGTTAGATTTTTCCCCAGTAGTTTAGTATTTTTAGGTATTTTCTGAAGTTGCCTGTTGATTTTGTCTACCCTGTGGTTATCTGTTCATCTTTGGGGTTCATTGTGGGGAATTTGTTGAGGGGCTTGTGTTGCCTTGAAGACCTTGTTGGAGAGCATGATGAAGTGAAGATTGTAGATCAAAATTCAGAGACCCAGAGCTTGGCCTATTCCCTGTCTGTGAGGTTTGAGATCCTGAAGTTTGAAGGAAGTTCATGGTACTTTCCTGAGGAAGGCACTATGAATGACTTTCATTCTTTCTTCTCACCTCTTTCTTAAGTATCCAATGATGTTGGAGCCAACTTGTGAGTTTAATTTCTCCTGAGGAGGAATGTAAACTGATCACATGTTGTTGAGCCACATGGGATGCAATTCCTAAGTGGAAGCCCCCTAGTACTTTCCTGAGGAAGGTCCTATGAGTCTATTCACTTAGTTCCATTAGTTTATCTAGGATTTCTCAAGTATCCAATGATGTTGGAGCCAACTTGTGAGTTTAATTTCTCCTGAGGAGGAATGTAAACTGATCACATGTTGTTGAGCCACATGGGATACAATTCCTAAGTGGAAGCCTCCTAGTACTTTCCTGAGGAAGGTCCTATGAGTCTATTCACTTAGTTCCACTAGTTTGTCTAGGATTTCCTAAATATCCAGTGATGTTGGAGCCTGCTTGTGAGTTTAGTTTCTCCTGAGGAGGAATGTAAACTGATCACAGTGGTTGAGCCACATAGGGTATGACTCCTGAGTATACACCTCCTAGTGCTTTCCTGAGGAAGACACTATGAGTCTGCTTACTTAGCTCCCTTTCTTTGGTAAGCTTGTTCTGAAGCTTGAAGGCTGGGATTGATTTCTTTTGGTTAGGTTTTGCTTTAGGGATTTGCTTAGATTTGATTCAGATTCTGTAATTAGGGTTAGAATTAGAGAGTAGATTCTTTCTTTCTCCAACATGTTTTGTTTGCCTGATGGCACTTCATTCCTTTTATCTGTTCATTGCTTGATAGCATGTTGTTTACCTTCGGTATGATTACTGCTATTTCATGACTGGCTTGAGGTCGAGACGAGCTTGTGGAGGCTGAAGCCCCACACACATTTCCTCCCTCACTTGCATTGCATGCATTTTACTGTTAAAGCTGATGCTTTTGTCTGTTTGGTGTATCATTGACATGATCCCTTAGGACTCTCATTTCCTCTGATGAGGATTTGATGATAGACTTTTAGGTTGAAACCTATGCATGACAACATCTAGGAGTTCCCTGTTCAAACCTCAACCATAGGATGAATCCATGGCATGATAACAGTAGGACTTGATAGTCTCCCTCCTAGTTGGGCCTGTTCTCTTCTCATCTCAAAGCAGTTTAAAATACAGTAATCATGAATGATTTCTTTCGTACGTTACGAGCCTTAAGCTATCTGAGGTGGGATGTTTAGTTTGGTACCCTTTGGGTGACATGCGACGCACTCACTCTCAGGTCATAGTCTCTAGTGCGGTTGAGATCGCAAACGCAATAAAAAAAACACTTCTTTTAGGAGATAAGCCGTAGTTTCCCGAACTACGTTTGCTCTGATCTTTCATACCAGATGAAAGTACGTAGGCATAGGATGCGATATCCTAGCGAGCAACCTTCCCCATCTTCCCCCGTAGTTAGCCGAACTACGTTGACTCTGATTTCTCATTCTCTGATGAGAATACGTAGGCATAAAGTGCGACGCTTTGCCGAGTCATTTTTCTTTTCTTTTTTTCAGCCAGCCTTGATAGGTAGATAGATTATAACCAACCCGTCCAAGTAAACAGGCAAGCGAGGATCCCGTCGAGTACGACGGACGTGAGGGGTGCTAATACCTTCCCCTTGCGTAACCGACTCCCGAACCCAGACAATGGTTGCGATGACCTTGTCTTACCCTTATTCGTCAGGTTTTTCCGATCGTTTCCTTTCCCGCTCTGAGGGATAAATAACGAAAGGT